>OX465590.1:15017901-15617901 GCA_950022655.1 Alentia gelatinosa
CATCAGTTCTGCTGCCGAAATCTTAGAAACTTGCCTAAAAAAGACTCAGAATCTATTCATCTAGTCAAGAGGAAGCTTTCTATGTATTTAAAATTAATTTTGAAAGACATTTTTATTTTTCACAATTTTTGACTTAAGGGCCTAGGGTCAATTTTGGGTGACTTCGGCTTCGGATTAGAACTGCATCAATTTGTATTCCAATAGAATCTCTGGACCAAGTACAATGTATATCCACCCTTAGAATGTGTGTTTTCTTCCCCCCCCCCTTTTAAATTCATATGTTTTGTAATTTCTACCTCTGTGCCTTTTTCATCATTTCTGGTGCCGAAATCTTAGAAACTTGCCTAAAAAAGACCGAGAATCTATTCATCTTGTCAAGAGGAAGCTTTCTATGTATTTAAAATTAATTTTGAAAGACATTTTTGGTTTTCACAATTTTTGACTTAAGGGCCCAGGGTCAATTTTGGGTGACTTCGGCTTCGGATTAGAACTGCATCAATTTGTATTCCAATAGACTCTCTGGACCCAGTACAATGTATATCCACCCTTAGAATGTGTGTTTTCTTCCCCCCCCTCCTTTTAAATTCATATGTTTTGTAATTTTGTGCCTCTGTGCCTTTTTCATCAGTTCTGCTGCCGAAATCTTAGAAACTTGCCTAAAAAAGACTCAGAATCTATTCATCTAGTCAAGAGGAAGCTTTTTATGTATTTAAAATTAATTTTGAAAGACATTTTTGGTTTTCACAATTTTTGACTTAAGGGCCCAGGGTCAATTTTGGGTGACTTCGGCTTCGGATTAGAACTGCATCAATTTGTATTCCAATAGACTCTCTGGACCCAGTACAATGTATATCCACCCTTAGAATGTATGTTTTCTTCCCCCCCCTTTAAATTCATATGTTTTGAAATTTTGTGCCTCTGTGCCTTTTTCATCAGTTCTGGTGCCGAAATCTTAGAAACTTGCATAAAAAAGACCGAGAATCTATTCATTTAGTCAAGAGGAAGCTTTCTATGTATTTGAAATTAATTTTGAAAGACATTTTTGGTTTTCACAATTTTTGACTTAAGGGCCCAGGGTCAATTTTGGGTGACTTCGGCTTCGGATTAGAACTGCATCAATTTGTATTCCAATAGACTCTCTGGACCCAGTACAATGTATATCCACCCTTAGAATGTGTGTTTTCTTCCCCCCCCTCCTTTTAAATTCATATGTTTTGTAAATTTTGTGCCTCTGTGCCTTTTTCATCAGTTCTGCTGCCGAAATCTTAGAAACTTGCCTAAAAAAGACTCAGAATCTATTCATCTAGTCAAGAGGAAGCTTTCTATGTATTTAAAATTAATTTTGAAAGACATTTTTGGTTTTCACAATTTTTGACTTAAGGGCCCAGGGTCAATTTTGGGTGACTTCGGCTTTGGATTAGAACTGCATCAATTTGTATTCCAATAGACTCTCTGGACCCAGTACAATGTATATCCACCCTTAGAATGTGTGTTTTCTTCCCCCCCCTTTTAAATTCATATGTTTTGTAATTTTGTGCCTCTGTGCCTTTTTCATCAGTTCTGCTGCCGAAATCTTAGAAACTTGCCTAAAAAAGACTCAGAATCTATTCATCTAGTCAAGAGGAAGCTTTCTATGTATTTAAAATTAATTTTGAAAGACATTTTTATTTTTCACAATTTTTGACTTAAGGGCCCAGGGTCAATTTTGGGTGACTTCGGCTTCGGATTAGAACTGCATCAATTTGTATTCCAATAGAATCTCTGGACCCAGTACAATGTATATCCACCCTTTGAATGTGTGTTTTCTTCCCCCCCCCTTTAAATTCATATGTTTTGAAATTTTGTGCCTCTGTGCCTTTTTCATCAGTTCTGGTGCCGAAATCTTAGAAACTTGCATAAAAAAGACCGAGAATCTATTCATTTAGTCAAGAGGAAGCTTTCTATGTATTTGAAATTAATTTTGAAAGACATTTTTGGTTTTCACAATTTTTGACTTAAGGACCTAGGATCAATTTTGGGTGACTTTGGCTTCGGATTAGAACTGCATCAATTTGTATTCCAATAGACTCTCTGGACCCAGTACAATGTATATCCACCCTTAGAATGTGTGTTTTCTTCCCCCCCTTTTAAATTCATATGTTTCGTAATTTTGTGCCTCTGTGCCTTTTTCATCAGTTCTTGTGCCGAAATCTTAGAAACTTGCCTAAAAAAGACCCAGAATCTATTCATCTAGTCAAGAGGAAGCTTTCTATGTATTTAAAATTAATTTTGAAGGCATTTTTGGTTTTCACAATTTTTGACTTAAGGGCCCAGGGTCAATTTTTGGTGACTTTGGCTTCGGATTAGAACTGCATCAATTTGTATTCCAATAGACTCTCTGGACCCAGTACAATGTATATCCACCCTTAGAATGTGTGTTTTCTTCCCCCCCCCCTTTTAAATTCATATATTTTGTAATTTTGTGCCTTTGTGCCTTTTTCATCAGTTCTGGTGCGGAAATCTTAGAAACTTGCCTAAAAAAGACTCAGAATCTATTCATCTAGTCAAGAGGAAGCTTTCTATGTATTTAAAATTAATTTTGAAAGACATTTTTGTTTTTCACAATTTTTGACTTAAGGGCCCAGGGTCAATTTTTGGTGACTTCGGCTTCGGATTAGAACTGCATCAATTTGTATTCCAATAGACTCTCTGGACCCAGTACAATGTATATCCACCCTTAGAATGTGTGTTTTCTTCCCCCCCCTCCTTTTAAATTCATATGTTTTGTAATTTTGTGCCTCTGTGCCTTTTTCATCAGTTCTGCTGCCGAAATCTTAGAAACTTGCCTAAAAAAGACTCAGAATCTATTCATCTAGTCAAGAGGAAGCTTTCTATGTATTTAAAATTAATTTTGAAAGACATTTTTATTTTTCACAATTTTTGACTTAAGGGCCCAGGGTCAATTTTGGGTGGCTTCGGCTTCGGATTAGAACTGCATCAATTTGTATTCCAATAGAATCTCTGGACCAAGTACAATGTATATCCACCCTTAAAATGTGTGTTTTCTTCCCCCCCCCCTTTTAAATTCATATGTTTTGTAATTTCGTGCCTCTGTGCCTTTTTCATCATTTCTGGTGCCGAAATCTTAGAAACTTGCCTAAAAAAGACCGAGAATCTATTCATCTTGTCAAGAGGAAGCTTTCTATGTATTTAAAATTAATTTTGAAAGACATTTTTGGTTTTCACAATTTTTGACTTAAGGGCCCAGGGTCAATTTTGGGTGACTTCGGCTTCGGATTAGAACTGCATCAATTTGTATTCCAATAGACTCTCTGGACCCAGTACAATGTATATCCACCCTTAGAATGTGTGTTTTCTTCCCCCCCCTCCTTTTAAATTCATATGTTTTGTAATTTTGTGCCTCTGTGCCTTTTTCATCAGTTCTGCTGCCGAAATCTTAGAAACTTGCCTAAAAAAGACTCAGAATCTATTCATCTAGTCAAGAGGAAGCTTTCTATGTATTTAAAATTAATTTTGAAAGACATTTTTATTTTTCACAATTTTTGACTTAAGGGCCTAGGGTCAATTTTGGGTGACTTCGGCTTCGGATTAGAACTGCATCAATTTGTATTCCAATAGAATCTCTGGACCAAGTACAATGTATATCCACCCTTAGAATGTGTGTTTTCTTCCCCCCCCCCTTTTAAATTCATATGTTTTGTAATTTCTACCTCTGTGCCTTTTTCATCATTTCTGGTGCCGAAATCTTAGAAACTTGCCTAAAAAAGACCGAGAATCTATTCATCTTGTCAAGAGGAAGCTTTCTATGTATTTAAAATTAATTTTGAAAGACATTTTTGGTTTTCACAATTTTTGACTTAAGGGCCCAGGGTCAATTTTGGGTGACTTCGGCTTCGGATTAGAACTGCATCAATTTGTATTCCAATAGACTCTCTGGACCCAGTACAATGTATATCCACCCTTAGAATGTGTGTTTTCTTCCCCCCCCTCCTTTTAAATTCATATGTTTTGTAATTTTGTGCCTCTGTGCCTTTTTCATCAGTTCTGCTGCCGAAATCTTAGAAACTTGCCTAAAAAAGACTCAGAATCTATTCATCTAGTCAAGAGGAAGCTTTTTATGTATTTAAAATTAATTTTGAAAGACATTTTTGGTTTTCACAATTTTTGACTTAAGGGCCCAGGGTCAATTTTGGGTGACTTCGGCTTCGGATTAGAACTGCATCAATTTGTATTCCAATAGACTCTCTGGACCCAGTACAATGTATATCCACCCTTAGAATGTATGTTTTCTTCCCCCCCCCTTTAAATTCATATGTTTTGAAATTTTGTGCCTCTGTGCCTTTTTCATCAGTTCTGGTGCCGAAATCTTAGAAACTTGCATAAAAAAGACCGAGAATCTATTCATTTAGTCAAGAGGAAGCTTTCTATGTATTTGAAATTAATTTTGAAAGACATTTTTGGTTTTCACAATTTTTGACTTAAGGGCCCAGGGTCAATTTTGGGTGACTTCGGCTTCGGATTAGAACTGCATCAATTTGTATTCCAATAGACTCTCTGGACCCAGTACAATGTATATCCACCCTTAGAATGTGTGTTTTCTTCCCCCCCCCTCCTTTTAAATTCATATGTTTTGTAAATTTTGTGCCTCTGTGCCTTTTTCATCAGTTCTGCTGCCGAAATCTTAGAAACTTGCCTAAAAAAGACTCAGAATCTATTCATCTAGTCAAGAGGAAGCTTTCTATGTATTTAAAATTAATTTTGAAAGACATTTTTGGTTTTCACAATTTTTGACTTAAGGGCCCAGGGTCAATTTTGGGTGACTTCGGCTTTGGATTAGAACTGCATCAATTTGTATTCCAATAGACTCTCTGGACCCAGTACAATGTATATCCACCCTTAGAATGTGTGTTTTCTTCCCCCCCCTTTTAAATTCATATGTTTTGTAATTTTGTGCCTCTGTGCCTTTTTCATCAGTTCTGCTGCCGAAATCTTAGAAACTTGCCTAAAAAAGACTCAGAATCTATTCATCTAGTCAAGAGGAAGCTTTTTATGTATCTAAAATTAATTTTGAAAGACATTTTTGGTTTTCACAATTTTTGACTTAAGGGCCCAGGGTCAATTTTGGGTGACTTCGGCTTCGGATTAGAACTGCATCAATTTGTATTCCAATAGACTCTCTGGACCCAGTACAATGTATATCCACCCTTAGAATGTGTGTTTTCTTCCCCCCCCTCCTTTTAAATTCATATGTTTTGTAAATTTTGTGCCTCTGTGCCTTTTTCATCAGTTCTGCTGCCGAAATCTTAGAAACTTGCCTAAAAAAGACTCAGAATCTATTCATCTAGTCAAGAGGAAGCTTTCTATGTATTTAAAATTAATTTTGAAAGACATTTTTGGTTTTCACAATTTTTGACTTAAGGGCCCAGGGTCAATTTTGGGTGACTTCGGCTTTGGATTAGAACTGCATCAATTTGTATTCCAATAGACTCTCTGGACCCAGTACAATGTATATCCACCCTTAGAATGTGTGTTTTCTTCCCCCCCCTTTTAAATTCATATGTTTTGTAATTTTGTGCCTCTGTGCCTTTTTCATCAGTTCTGCTGCCGAAATCTTAGAAACTTGCCTAAAAAAGACTCAGAATCTATTCATCTAGTCAAGAGGAAGCTTTTTATGTATTTAAAATTAATTTTGAAAGACATTTTTGGTTTTCACAATTTTTGACTTAAGGGCCCAGGGTCAATTTTGGGTGACTTCGGCTTCGGATTAGAACTGCATCAATTTGTATTCCAATAGACTCTCTGGACCCAGTACAATGTATATCCACCCTTAAAATGTGTGTTTTCTTCCCCCCCCCCTTTAAATTCATATGTTTTGAAATTTTGTGCCTCTGTGCCTTTTTCATCAGTTCTGGTGCCGAAATCTTAGAAACTTGCATAAAAAAGACCGAGAATCTATTCATTTAGTCAAGAGGAAGCTTTCTATGTATTTAAAATTAATTTTGAAAGACATTTTTATTTTTCACAATTTTTGACTTAAGGGCCCAGGGTCAATTTTGGGTGACTTCGGCTTCGGATTAGAACTGCATCAATTTGTATTCCAATAGACTCTCTGGACCCAGTACAATGTATATCCACCCTTAGAATGTGTGTTTTCTTCCCCCCCGTTTAAATTCATATGTTTCGTAATTTTGTGCCTCTGTGCCTTTTTCATCAGTTCTTGTGCCGAAATCTTAGAAACTTGCCTAAAAAAGACCCAGAATCTATTCATCTAGTCAAGAGGAAGCTTTCTATGTATTTAAAATTAATTTTGAAGGCATTTTTGGTTTTCACAATTTTTGACTTAAGGGCCCAGGGTCAATTTTTGGTGACTTTTGCTTCGGATTAGAACTGCATCAATTTGTATTCCAATAGACTCTCTGGACCCAGTACAATGTATATCCACCCTTAGAATGTGTGTTTTCTTCCCCCCCCCCCTTTTAAATTCATATATTTTGTAATTTTGTGCCTTTGTGCCTTTTTCATCAGTTCTGGTGCGGAAATCTTAGAAACTTGCCTAAAAAAGACTCAGAATTTATTCATCTAGTCAAGAGGAAGCTTTCTATGTATTTAAAATTAATTTTGAAAGACATTTTTGTTTTTCACAATTTTTGACTTAAGGGCCCAGGGTCAATTTTTGGTGACTTCGGCTTCGGATTAGAACTGCATCAATTTGTATTCCAATAGACTCTCTGGACCCAGTACAATGTATATCCACCCTTAGAATGTGTGTTTTCTTCCCCCCCCTCCTTTTAAATTCATATGTTTTGTAATTTTGTGCCTCTGTGCCTTTTTCATCAGTTCTGCTGCCGAAATCTTAGAAACTTGCCTAAAAAAGACTCAGAATCTATTCATCTAGTCAAGAGGAAGCTTTCTATGTATTTAAAATTAATTTTGAAAGACATTTTAATTTTTGACTTAAGGGCCCAGGGTCAATTTTTGGTGACTTCGGCTTCGGATTAGAACTGCATCAATTTGTATTCCAATAGACTCTCTGGACCCAGTACAATGTATATCCACCCTTAGAATGTGTGTTTTCTTCCCCCCCCTCCTTTTAAATTCATATGTTTTGTAATTTTGTGCCTCTGTGCCTTTTTCATCATTTCTGGTGCCGAAATCTTAGAAACTTGCCTAAAAAAGACCGAGAATCTATTCATCTAGTCAAGAGGAAGCTTTCTATGTATTTAAAATTAATTTTGAAAGACATTTTTATTTTTCACAATTTTTGACTTAAGGGCCCAGGGTCAATTTTGGGTGACTTCGGCTTCGGATTAGAACTGCATCAATTTGTATTCCAATAGAATCTCTGGACCCAGTACAATGTATATCCACCCTTAGAATGTGTGTTTTCTTCCCCCCCCCCTTTTAAATTCATATGTTTTGTAATTTCGTGCCTCTGTGCCTTTTTCATCATTTCTGGTGCCGAAATCTTAGAAACTTGCCTAAAAAAGACCGAGAATCTATTCATCTTGTCAAGAGGAAGCTTTCTATGTACTTAAAATTAATTTTGAAAGACATTTTTGGTTTTCACAATTTTTGACTTAAGGGCCCAGGGTCAATTTTGGGTGACTTCGGCTTTGGATTAGAACTGCATCAATTTGTATTCCAATAGACTCTCTGGACCCAGTACAATGTATATCCACCCTTAGAATGTGTGTTTTCTTCCCCCCCCCCTTTAAATTCATATGTTTTGTAATTTTGTGCCTCTGTGCCTTTTTCATCAGTTCTGCTGCCGAAATCTTAGAAACTTGCATAAAAAAGACCGAGAATCTATTCATTTAGTCAAGAGGAAGCTTTCTATGTATTTGAAATTGATTTTGAAAGACATTTTTGGTTTTCACAATTTTTGACTTAAGGGCCCAGGGTCAATTTTGGGTGACTTCGGCTTCGGATTAGAACTGCATCAATTTGTATTCCAATAGACTCTCTGGATCCAGTACAATGTATATCCACCCTTAAAATGTGTGTTTTCTTCCCCCCCCCCTTTAAATTCATATGTTTTGAAATTTTGTGCCTCTGTGCCTTTTTCATCAGTTCTGGTGCCGAAATCTTAGAAACTTGCATAAAAAAGACCCAGAATCTATTCATCTAGTCAAGAGGAAGCTTTCTATGTATTTAAAATTAATTTTGAAGGCATTTTTGGTTTTCACAATGTTTGACTTAAGGACCTAGGATCAATTTTGGGTGACTTTGGCTTCGGATTAGAACTGCATCAATTTGTATTCCAATAGACTCTCTGGACCCAGTACAATGTATATCCACCCTTAGAATGTGTGTTTTCTTCCCCCCCTTTTAAATTCATATGTTTCGTAATTTTGTGCCTCTGTGCCTTTTTCATCAGTTCTTGTGCCGAAATCTTAGAAACTTGCCTAAAAAAGACCCAGAATCTATTCATCTAGTCAAGAGGAAGCTTTCTATGTATTTAAAATTAATTTTGAAGGCATTTTTGGTTTTCACAATTTTTAACTTAAGGGCCCAGGGTCAATTTTTGGTGACTTTGGCTTCGGATTAGAACTGCATCAATTTGTATTCCAATAGACTCTCTGGACCCAGTACAATGTATATCCACCCTTAGAATGTGTGTTTTCTTCCCCCCCCTCCTTTTAAATTCATATGTTTTGTAATTTTGTGCCTCTGTGCCTTTTTCATCAGTTCTGCTGCCGAAATCTTAGAAACTTGCCTAAAAAAGACCGAGAATCTATTCATCTTGTCAAGAGGAAGCTTTCTATGTATTTAAAATTAATTTTGAAAGACATTTTTGGTTTTCACAATTTTTGACTTAAGGGCCCAGGGTCAATTTTGGGTGACTTCGGCTTCGGATTAGAACTGCATCAATTTGTATTCCAATAGACTCTCTGGACCCAGTACAATGTATATCCACCCTTAGAATGTGTGTTTTCTTCCCCCCCTTTTAAATTCATATGTTTTGTAATTTCGTGCCTCTGTGCCTTTTTCATCATTTCTGGTGCCGAAATCTTAGAAACTTGCCTAAAAAAGACCCAGAATCTATTCATCTAGTCAAGAGGAAGCTTTCTATGTATTTAAAATTAATTTTGAAGGCATTTTTGGTTTTCACAATTTTTGACTTAAGGGCCCACGGTCAATTTTGGGTGACTTCGGCTTCGGATTAGAACTGCATCAATTTGTATTCCAATAGACTCTCTGGACCCAGTACAACGTATATCCACCCTTAGAATGTGTGTTTCCCCCCCCCATTTTAAATTCATATGTTTTGTAATTTTGTGCTTCTGTGCCTTTTTCATCAGTTCTGGTGCGGAAATCTTAGAAACTTGCCTAAAAAAGACCCAGAATCTATTCATTTAGTCAAGAGGAAGCTTTCTAGGTATTTAAAATTAATTTTGAAGGCATTTTTGGTTTTCACAATTTTTGACTTAAGGGCCAAGGGTCAATTTTGGGTGACTTTGGCTTCGGATTAGGACTGCATCAATTTGTATTCCAATAGACTCTCTGGACCCAGTACAATGTATATCCACCCTTAGAATGTGTGTTTTCTTCCCCCCCCTTTTAAATTCATATGTTTCGTAATTTTGTGCCTCTGTGCCTTTTTCATCAGTTCTTGTGCCGAAATCTTAGAAACTTGCCTAAAAAAGACCCAGAATCTATTCATCTAGTCAAGAGGAAGCTTTCTATGTATTTAAAATTAATTTTGAAGGCATTTTTGGTTTTCACAATTTTTGACTTAAGGGCCCAGGGTCAATTTTTGGTGACTTTGGCTTCGGATTAGAACTGCATCAATTTGTATTCCAATAGACTCTCTGGACCCAGTACAATGTATATCCACCCTTAGAATGTGTGTTTTCTTCCCCCCCCCCTTTTAAATTCATATATTTTGTAATTTTGTGCCTTTGTGCCTTTTTCATCAGTTCTGGTGCGGAAATCTTAGAAACTTGCCTAAAAAAGACTCAGAATCTATTCATCTAGTCAAGAGGAAGCTTTCTATGTATTTAAAATTAATTTTGAAAGACATTTTTGTTTTTCACAATTTTTGACTTAAGGGCCCAGGGTCAATTTTTGGTGACTTCGGCTTCGGATTAGAACTGCATCAATTTGTATTCCAATAGACTCTCTGGACCCAGTACAATGTATATCCACCCTTAGAATGTGTGTTTTCTTCCCCCCCCTCCTTTTAAATTCATATGTTTTGTATTTTTGTGCCTCTGTGCCTTTTTCATCAGTTCTGCTGCCGAAATCTTAGAAACTTGCCTAAAAAAGACTCAGAATCTATTCATCTAGTCAAGAGGAAGCTTTCTATGTATTTAAAATTAATTTTGAAAGACATTTTTATTTTTCACAATTTTTGACTTAAGGGCCCAGGGTCAATTTTGGGTGACTTCGGCTTCGGATTAGAACTGCATCAATTTGTATTCCAATAGAATCTCTGGACCCAGTACAATGTATATCCACCCTTAGAATGTGTGTTTTCTTCCCCCCCCCCCTTTTAAATTCATATGTTTTGTAATTTCGTGCCTCTGTGCCTTTTTCATCATTTCTGGTGCCGAAATCTTAGAAACTTGCCTAAAAAAGACCGAGAATCTATTCATCTTGTCAAGAGGAAGCTTTCTATGTATTTAAAATTAATTTTGAAAGACATTTTTGGTTTTCACAATTTTTGACTTAAGGGCCCAGGGTCAATTTTGGGTGACTTCGGCTTCGGATTAGAACTGCATCAATTTGTATTCCAATAGACTCTCTGGACCCAGTACAATGTATATCCACCCTTAGAATGTGTGTTTTCTTCCCCCCCCTCCTTTTAAATTCATATGTTTTGTAATTTTGTGCCTCTGTGCCTTTTTCATCAGTTCTGCTGCCGAAATCTTAGAAACTTGCCTAAAAAAGACTCAGAATCTATTCATCTAGTCAAGAGGAAGCTTTTTATGTATTTAAAATTAATTTTGAAAGACATTTTTGGTTTTCACAATTTTTGACTTAAGGGCCCAGGGTCAATTTTGGGTGACTTCGGCTTCGGATTAGAACTGCATCAATTTGTATTCCAATAGACTCTCTGGACCCAGTACAATGTATATCCACCCTTAGAATGTGTGTTTTCTTCCCCCCCCCTCCTTTTAAATTCATATGTTTTGTAAATTTTGTGCCTCTGTGCCTTTTTCATCAGTTCTGCTGCCGAAATCTTAGAAACTTGCCTAAAAAAGACTCAGAATCTATTCATCTAGTCAAGAGGAAGCTTTCTATGTATTTAAAATTAATTTTGAAAGACATTTTTGGTTTTCACAATTTTTGACTTAAGGGCCCAGGGTCAATTTTGGGTGACTTCGGCTTTGGATTAGAACTGCATCAATTTGTATTCCAATAGACTCTCTGGACCCAGTACAATGTATATCCACCCTTAGAATGTGTGTTTTCTTCCCCCCCCTTTTAAATTCATATGTTTTGTAATTTTGTGCCTCTGTGCCTTTTTCATCAGTTCTGCTGCCGAAATCTTAGAAACTTGCCTAAAAAAGACTCAGAATCTATTCATCTAGTCAAGAGGAAGCTTTTTATGTATTTAAAATTAATTTTGAAAGACATTTTTGGTTTTCACAATTTTTGACTTAAGGGCCCAGGGTCAATTTTGGGTGACTTCGGCTTCGGATTAGAACTGCATCAATTTGTATTCCAATAGACTCTCTGGACCCAGTACAATGTATATCCACCCTTAGAATGTGTGTTTTCTTCCCCCCCCTCCTTTTAAATTCATATGTTTTGTAAATTTTGTGCCTCTGTGCCTTTTTCATCAGTTCTGCTGCCGAAATCTTAGAAACTTGCCTAAAAAAGACTCAGAATCTATTCATCTAGTCAAGAGGAAGCTTTCTATGTATTTAAAATTAATTTTGAAAGACATTTTTGGTTTTCACAATTTTTGACTTAAGGGCCCAGGGTCAATTTTGGGTGACTTCGGCTTCGGATTAGAACTGCATCAATTTGTATTCCAATAGACTCTCTGGACCCAGTACAATGTATATCCACCCTTAGAATGTGTGTTTTCTTCCCCCCCCTTTTAAATTCATATGTTTCGTAATTTTGTGCCTCTGTGCCTTTTTCATCAGTTCTTGTGCCGAAATCTTAGAAACTTGCCTAAAAAAGACCCAGAATCTATTCATCTAGTCAAGAGGAAGCTTTCTATGTATTTAAAATTAATTTTGAAGGCATTTTTGGTTTTCACAATTTTTGACTTAAGGGCCCAGGGTCAATTTTTGGTGACTTCGGCTTCGGATTAGAACTGCATCAATTTGTATTCCAATAGACTCTCTGGACCCAGTACAATGTATATCCACCCTTAGAATGTGTGTTTTCTTCCCCCCCCCCCCTTTTAAATTCATATATTTTGTAATTTTGTGCCTTTGTGCCTTTTTCATCAGTTCTGGTGCGGAAATCTTAGAAACTTGCCTAAAAAAGACTCAGAATCTATTCATCTAGTCAAGAGGAAGCTTTCTATGTATTTAAAATTAATTTTGAAAGACATTTTTGTTTTTCACAATTTTTGACTTAAGGGCCCAGGGTCAATTTTTGGTGACTTCGGCTTCGGATTAGAACTGCATCAATTTGTATTCCAATAGACTCTCTGGACCCAGTACAATGTATATCCACCCTTAGAATGTGTGTTTTCTTCCCCCCCCTCCTTTTAAATTCATATGTTTTGTAATTTTGTGCCTCTGTGCCTTTTTCATCAGTTCTGCTGCCGAAATCTTAGAAACTTGCCTAAAAAAGACTCAGAATCTATTCATCTAGTCAAGAGGAAGCTTTCTATGTATTTAAAATTAATTTTGAAAGACATTTTTATTTTTCACAATTTTTGACTTAAGGGCCCAGGGTCAATTTTTGGTGACTTCGGCTTCGGATTAGAACTGCATCAATTTGTATTCCAATAGACTCTCTGGACCCAGTACAATGTATATCCACCCTTAGAATGTGTGTTTTCTTCCCCCCCCTCCTTTTAAATTCATATGTTTTGTAATTTTGTGCCTCTGTGCCTTTTTCATCATTTCTGGTGCCGAAATCTTAGAAACTTGCCTAAAAAAGACCGAGAATCTATTCATCTAGTCAAGAGGAAGCTTTCTATGTATTTAAAATTAATTTTGAAAGACATTTTTATTTTTCACAATTTTTGACTTAAGGGCCCAGGGTCAATTTTGGGTGACTTCGGCTTCGGATTAGAACTGCATCAATTTGTATTCCAATAGAATCTCTGGACCCAGTACAATGTATATCCACCCTTAGAATGTGTGTTTTCTTCCCCCCCCCTTTTAAATTCATATGTTTTGTAATTTCGTGCCTCTGTGCCTTTTTCATCATTTCTGGTGCCGAAATCTTAGAAACTTGCCTAAAAAAGACCGAGAATCTATTCATCTTGTCAAGAGGAAGCTTTCTATGTACTTAAAATTAATTTTGAAAGACATTTTTGGTTTTCACAATTTTTGACTTAAGGGCCCAGGGTCAATTTTGGGTGACTTCGGCTTTGGATTAGAACTGCATCAATTTGTATTCCAATAGACTCTCTGGACCCAGTACAATGTATATCCACCCTTAGAATGTGTGTTTTCTTCCCCCCCCCCTTTAAATTCATATGTTTTGTAATTTTGTGCCTCTGTGCCTTTTTCATCAGTTCTGCTGCCGAAATCTTAGAAACTTGCATAAAAAAGACCGAGAATCTATTCATTTAGTCAAGAGGAAGCTTTCTATGTATTTGAAATTAATTTTGAAAGACATTTTTGGTTTTCACAATTTTTGACTTAAGGGCCCAGGGTCAATTTTGGGTGACTTCGGCTTCGGATTAGAACTGCATCAATTTGTATTCCAATAGACTCTCTGGATCCAGTACAATGTATATCCACCCTTAAAATGTGTGTTTTCTTCCCCCCCCCCTTTAAATTCATATGTTTTGTAATTTTGTGCCTCTGTGCCTTTTTCATCAGTTCTGCTGCCGAAATCTTAGAAACTTGCCTAAAAAAGACTCAGAATCTATTCATCTAGTCAAGAGGAAGCTTTCTATGTATTTAAAATTAATTTTGAAAGACATTTTTATTTTTCACAATTTTTGACTTAAGGGCCCAGGGTCAATTTTGGGTGACTTCGGCTTCGGATTAGAACTGCATCAATTTGTATTCCAATAGAATCTCTGGACCCAGTACAATGTATATCCACCCTTTGAATGTGTGTTTTCTTCCCCCCCCTTTTAAATTCATATGTTTTGTAATTTCGTGCCTCTGTGCCTTTTTCATCATTTCTGGTGCTGAAATCTTAGAAACTTGCCTAAAAAAGACCGAGAATCTATTCATCTTGTCAAGAGGAAGCTTTCTATGTATTTAAAATTAATTTTGAAAGACATTTTTGGTTTTCACAATTTTTGACTTAAGGGCCCAGGGTCAATTTTGGGTGACTTCGGCTTCGGATTAGAACTGCATCAATTTGTATTCCAATAGACTCTCTGGACCCAGTACAATGTATATCCACCCTTAGAATGTGTGTTTTCTTCCCCCTCCTTTTAAATTCATATGTTTTGTAATTTTGTGCCTCTGTGCCTTTTTCATCAGTTCTGGTGCCGAAATCTTAGAAACTTGCCTAAAAAAGACCCAGAATCTATTCATCTAGTCAAGAGGAAGCTTTCTATGTATTTGAAATTAATTTTGAAGGCATTTTGGTTTTCACAATTTTTGACTTAAGGGCCCAGGGTCAATTTTGGGTGACTTCGGCTTCGGATAAGAACTGCATCAATTTGTATTCCAATAGACTCTCTGGACCCAGTACAACGTATATCCACCCTTAGAATGTGTGTTTCCCCCCCCTTTTAAAATCATATGTTTTGTAATTTCGTGCCTCTGTGCCTTTTTCATCAGTTCTGGTGCCGAAATCTTAGAAACTTGCCTAAAAAAGACCAAGAATCTATTCATCTTGTCAAGAGGAAGCTTTCTATGTATTTAAAATTAATTTTGAAAGACATTTTTGGTTTTCACAATTTTTGACTTAAGGGCCCAGGGTCAATTTTTGGTGACTTCGGCTTCGGATTAGAACTGCATCAATTTGTATTCCAAAAGACTCTCTGGACCCAGTACAAATATATCCACCCTTAGAATGTGTGTTTTCTTCCCCTCCTTTTAAATTCATATGTTTTGAAATTTTGTGCCTCTGTGCCTTTTTCATCAGTTCTGGTGCCGAAATCTTAGAAACTTGCATAAAAAAGACCGTGAATCTATTCATCTTGTCAAGAGGAAGCTTTCTATGTATTTAAAATTAATTTTGAAAGACATTTTTGGTTTTCACAATTTTTGACTTAAGGGCCCAGGGTCAATTTTTGGTGACTTCGGCTTCGGATTAGAACTGCATCAATTTGTATTCCAATAGACTCTCTGGACCCAGTACAACGTATCTCCACCCTTAGAATGTGTGTTTTCTTCCCCCCCCCTTTTAAATTCATACGTTTGTAATTTCGAGCCTCTGTGCCTTTTTCATCATTTCTGGTGCCAAAATCTTAGAAAATTGCCTAAAAAAGACCCAGAATCTATTCATCTAGTCAAGAGGAAGCTTTCTATGTATTTAAAATTAATTTTGAAAGACATTTTTGGTTTTCACAATTTTTGACTTAAGGGCCCAGGGTCAATTTTTGGTGACTTCGGCTTCGGATTAGAACTGCATCAATTTGTATTCCAATAGACTCTCTGGACCCAGTACAACGTATATCCATCCTTAGAATGTGTGTTTTCTTCCCACCCCTCCTTTTAAATTCATATGTTTTGTAATTTCGTGCCTCTGTGCCTTTTTCATCAGTTCTGGTGCGGAAATCTTAGAAACTTGCCTAAAAAAGACCCAGAATCTATTCATCTAGTCAAGAGGAAGCTTTCTATGTATTTAAAATTAATTTTGAAAGACATTTTTGGTTTTGACAATTTTTGACTTAAGGGCCCAGGGTCAATTTTTGGTGACTTCGGCTTCGGATTAGAACTGCATCAATTTGTATTCCAAAAGACTCTCTGGACCCAGTACAATGTATATCCACCTTTAGAATGTGTGTTTTCTTCCCCTCCTTTTAAATTCATATTTTTTGAAATTTTGTGCCTCTGTGCCTTTTTCATCAGTGTTGGTGCCGAAATCTTAGAAACTTGCCTAAAAAAGACCCAGAATCTATTCATCTTGTCAAGAGGAAGCTTTCTATGTATTTAAAATTAATTTTGAAAGACATTTTTGGTTTTGACAATTTTTGACTTAAGGGCCCAGGGTCAATTTTGGGTGACTTTGGCTTCGGATTAGAACTGCATCAATTTGTATTCCAATAGACTCTCTGGACCCAGTACAACGTATATCCACCCTTAGAATGTGTGTTTTCTTCCCCCCCCCTTTTAAATTCATATGTTTTGTAATTTCGTGCCTCTGTGCCTTTTTATCATTTCTGGTGCCGAAATCTTAGAAACTTGCCTAAAAAAGTCCGTGAATCTATTCATCTTGTCAAGAGGAAACTTTCTATGTATTTAAAATTAATTTTGAAAGACATTTTTGGTTTTCACAATTTTTGACTTAAGGGCCCAGGGTCAATTTTTGGTGACTTCGGCTTCGGATTAGAACTGCATCAATTTGTATTCCAATAGACTCTCTGGACCCAGTACAACGTATATCCACCCTTAGAATGTGTGTTTTCTTCCCCCCCCCCCTTTTAAATTCATATGTTTTGTAATTTCGTGCCTCTGTGCCTTTTTCATCATTTCTGGTGCCGAAATCTTTGAAATTTGCCTAAAAAAGACTGAGAATCTATTCATCTTGTCAAGAGGAAGCTTTCTATGTATTTAAAATAAATTTTGAAAGACATTTTTGGTTTTCACAATTTTTGACTTAAGGGCCCAGGGTCAATTTTTGGTGACTTCGGCTTCGGATTAGAACTGCATCAATTTGTATTCCAATAGACTCTCTGGACCCAGTACAACGTATATCCATCCTTAGAATGTGTGTTTTCTTCCCCCCCCTCCTTTTAAATTCATATGTTTTGTAATTTCGTGCCTCTGTGCCTTTTTCATCAGTTCTGGTGCGGAAATCTTAGAAACTTGCCTAAAAAAGACCCAGAATCTATTCATCTAGTCAAGAGGAAGCTTTCTATGTATTTAAAATTAATTTTGAAAGACATTTTTGGTTTTGACAATTTTTGACTTAAGGGCCCAGGGTCAATTTTTGGTGACTTCGGCTTCGGATTAGAACTGCATCAATTTGTATTCCAAAAGACTCTCTGGACCCAGTACAATGTATATCCACCTTTAGAATGTGTGTTTTCTTCCCCTCCTTTTAAATTCATATTTTTTGAAATTTTGTGCCTCTGTGCCTTTTTCATCATTGTTGGTGCCGAAATCTTAGAAACTTGCCTAAAAAAGACCCAGAATCTATTCATCTTGTCAAGAGGAAGCTTTCTATGTATTTAAAATTAATTTTGAAAGACATTTTTGGTTTTGACAATTTTTGACTTAAGGGCCCAGGGTCAATTTTGGGTGACTTTGGCTTCGGATTAGAACTGCATCAATTTGTATTCCAATAGACTCTCTGGACCCAGTACAACGTATATCCACCCTTAGAATGTGTGTTTTCTTCCCCCCCCCTTTTAAATTCATATGTTTTGTAATTTCGTGCCTCTGTGCCTTTTTATCATTTCTGGTGCCGAAATCTTAGAAACTTGCCTAAAAAAGACCGTGAATCTATTCATCTTGTCAAGAGGAAACTTTCTATGTATTTAAAATTAATTTTGAAAGACATTTTTGGTTTTCACAATTTTTGACTTAAGGGCCCAGGGTCAATTTTTGGTGACTTCGGCTTCGGATTAGAACTGCATCAATTTGTATTCCAATAGACTCTCTGGACCCAGTACAACGTATATCCACCCTTAGAATGTGTGTTTTCTTCCCCCCCCCCCTTTTAAATTCATATGTTTTGTAATTTCGTGCCTCTGTGCCTTTTTCATCATTTCTGGTGCCGAAATCTTAGAAATTTGCCTAAAAAAGACTGAGAATCTATTCATCTTGTCAAGAGGAAGCTTTCTATGTATTTAAAATAAATTTTGAAAGACATTTTTGGTTTTCACAATTTTTGACTTAAGGGCCCAGGGTCAATTTTTGGTGACTTCGGCTTCGGATTAGAACTGCATCAATTTGTATTCCAATAGACTCTCTGGACCCAGTACAACGTATATCCATCCTTAGAATGTGTGTTTTCTTCCCCCCCCTCCTTTTAAATTCATATGTTTTGTAATTTCGTGCCTCTGTGCCTTTTTCATCAGTTCTGGTGCGGAAATCTTAGAAACTTGCCTAAAAAAGACCCAGAATCTATTCATCTAGTCAAGAGGAAGCTTTCTATGTATTTAAAATTAATTTTGAAAGACATTTTTGGTTTTGACAATTTTTGACTTAAGGGCCCAGGGTCAATTTTGGGTGACTTCGGCTTCGGATTAGAACTGCATCAATTTGTATTCCAAAAGACTCTCTGGACCCAGTACAATGTATATCCACCTTTAGAATGTGTGTTTTCTTCCCCTCCTTTTAAATTCATATTTTTTGAAATTTTGTGCCTCTGTGCCTTTTTCATCAGTGTTGGTGCCGAAATCTTAGAAACTTGCCTAAAAAAGACCCAGAATCTATTCATCTTGTCAAGAGGAAGCTTTCTATGTATTTAAAATTAATTTTGAAAGACATTTTTGGTTTTGACAATTTTTGACTTAAGGGCCCAGGGTCAATTTTGGGTGACTTCGGCTTCGGATTAGAACTGCATCAATTTGTATTCCAATAGACTCTCTGGACCCAGTACAATGTATATCCACCCTTAGAATGTGTGTTTTCTTCCCCCCCTTCCTTTTAAATTCATATGTTTTGTAATTTTGTGCCTCTGTGCCTTTTTCATCAGTTCTGGTGCGGAAATCTTAGAAACTTGCCTAAAAAAGACCGAGAATCTATTCATCTAGTCAAGAGGAAGCTTTCTGTGAATTTAAATTTAATTTTGAAAGACATTTTTGGTTTTGACAATTTTTGACTTAAGGGCCCAGGGTCAATTTTGGGTGACTTTGGCTTCGGATTAGAACTGCATCAATTTGTATTCCAATAGAGTCTCTGGACCCAGTACAATGTATATCCACCCTTAGAATGTGTGTTTTCTTCCCCCCCTCCTTTTAAATTCATATGTTTTGTAATTTTGTGCCTCTGTGCCTTTTTCATCAGTTCTGCTGCCGAAATCTTAGAAACTTGCCTAAAAAAGACTCAGAATCTATTCATCTAGTCAAGAGGAAGCTTTCTATGTATTTAAAATTAATTTTGAAAGACATTTTTATTTTTCACAATTTTTGACTTAAGGGCCCAGGGTCAATTTTGGGTGACTTCGGCTTCGGATTAGAACTGCATCAATTTGTATTCCAATAGAATCTCTGGACCCAGTTCAATGTATATCCACCCTTAGAATGTGTGTTTTCTTCCCCCCCCCCTTTTAAATTCATATGTTTTGTAATTTCGTGCCTCTGTGCCTTTTTCATCATTTCTGGTGCCGAAATCTTAGAAACTTGCCTAAAAAAGACCGAGAATCTATTCATCTTGTCAAGAGGAAGCTTTCTATGTATTTAAAATTAATTTTGAAAGACATTTTTGGTTTTCACAATTTTTGACTTAAGGGCCCAGGGTCAATTTTGGGTGACTTCGGCTTCGGATTAGAACTGCATCAATTTGTATTCCAATAGAATCTCTGGACCCAGTTCAATGTATATCCACCCTTAGAATGTGTGTTTTCTTCCCCCCCCCCTTTTAAATTCATATGTTTTGTAATTTCGTGCCTCTGTGCCTTTTTCATCATTTCTGGTGCCGAAATCTTAGAAACTTGCCTAAAAAAGACCGAGAATCTATTCATCTTGTCAAGAGGAAGCTTTCTATGTATTTAAAATTAATTTTGAAAGACATTTTTGGTTTTCACAATTTTTGACTTAAGGGCCCAGGGTCAATTTTGGGTGACTTCGGCTTCGGATTAGAACTGCATCAATTTGTATTCCAATAGACTCTCTGGACCCAGTACAATGTATATCCACCCTTAGAATGTGTGTTTTCTTCCCCCCCCCTTTTAAATTCATATATTTTGTAATTTTGTGCCTTTGTGCCTTTTTCATCAGTTCTGGTGCGGAAATCTTAGAAACTTCCCTAAAAAAGACTCAGAATCTATTCATCTAGTCAAGAGGAAGCTTTCTATGTATTTAAAATTAATTTTGAAAGACATTTTTGTTTTTCACAATTTTTGACTTAAGGGCCCAGGGTCAATTTTTGGTGACTTCGGCTTCGGATGAAAACTGCATCAATTTGTATTCCAATAGACTCTCTGGACCCAGTACAATGTATATCCACCCTTAGAATTTGTGTTTTCTTCCCCCCCCTCCTTTTAAATTCATATGTTTTGTAATTTTGTGCCTCTGTGCCTTTTTCATCAGTTCTGCTGCCGAAATCTTAGAAACTTGCCTAAAAAAGACTCAGAATCTATTCATCTAGTCAAGAGGAAGCTTTCTATGTATTTAAAATTAATTTTGAAAGACATTTTTATTTTTCACAATTTTTGACTTAAGGGCCCAGGGTCAATTTTGGGTGACTTCGGCTTCGGATTAGAACTGCATCAATTTGTATTCCAATAGAATCTCTGGACCCAGTACAATGTATATCCACCCTTTGAATGTGTGTTTTCTTCCCCCCCCTTTTAAATTCATATGTTTTGTAATTTCGTGCCTCTGTGCCTTTTTCATCATTTCTGGTGCTGAAATCTTAGAAACTTGCCTAAAAAAGACCGAGAATCTATTCATCTTGTCAAGAGGAAGCTTTCTATGTATTTAAAATTAATTTTGAAAGACATTTTTGGTTTTCACAATTTTTGACTTAAGGGCCCAGGGTCAATTTTGGGTGACTTCAACTTCGGATTAGAACTGCATCAATTTGTATTCCAATAGACTCTCTGGACCCAGTACAATGTATATCCACCCTTAGAATGTGTGTTTTCTTCCCCCCCCCTTTTAAATTCATATATTTTGTAATTTTGTGCCTTTGTGCCTTTTTCATCAGTTCTGGTGCGGAAATCTTAGAAACTTCCCTAAAAAAGACTCAGAATCTATTCATCTAGTCAAGAGGAAGCTTTCTATGTATTTAAAATTAATTTTGAAAGACATTTTTGTTTTTCACAATTTTTGACTTAAGGGCCCAGGGTCAATTTTTGGTGACTTCGGCTTCGGATGAAAACTGCATCAATTTGTATTCCAATAGACTCTCTGGACCCAGTACAATGTATATCCACCCTTAGAATTTGTGTTTTCTTCCCCCCCCTCCTTTTAAATTCATATGTTTTGTAATTTTGTGCCTCTGTGCCTTTTTCATCAGTTCTGCTGCCGAAATCTTAGAAACTTGCCTAAAAAAGACTCAGAATCTATTCATCTAGTCAAGAGGAAGCTTTCTATGTATTTAAAATTAATTTTGAAAGACATTTTTATTTTTCATAATTTTTGACTTAAGGGCCCAGGGTCAATTTTGGGTGACTTCGGCTTCGGATTAGAACTGCATCAATTTGTATTCCAATAGAATCTCTGGACCCAGTACAATGTATATCCACCCTTTGAATGTGTGTTTTCTTCCCCCCCCTTTTAAATTCATATGTTTTGTAATTTCGTGCCTCTGTGCCTTTTTCATCATTTCTGGTGCTGAAATCTTAGAAACTTGCCTAAAAAAGACCGAGAATCTATTCATCTTGTCAAGAGGAAGCTTTCTATGTATTTAAAATTAATTTTGAAAGACATTTTTGGTTTTCACAATTTTTGACTTAAGGGCCCAGGGTCAATTTTGGGTGACTTCGGCTTCGGATTAGAACTGCATCAATTTGTATTCCAATAGACTCTCTGGACCCAGTACAATGTATATCCACCCTTAGAATGTGTGTTTTCTTCCCCCCCCCTTTTAAATTCATATATTTTGTAATTTTGTGCCTTTGTGCCTTTTTCATCAGTTCTGGTGCGGAAATCTTAGAAACTTCCCTAAAAAAGACTCAGAATCTATTCATCTAGTCAAGAGGAAGCTTTCTATGTATTTAAAATTAATTTTGAAAGACATTTTTGTTTTTCACAATTTTTGACTTAAGGGCCCAGGGTCAATTTTTGGTGACTTCGGCTTCGGATGAAAACTGCATCAATTTGTATTCCAATAGACTCTCTGGACCCAGTACAATGTATATCCACCCTTAGAATTTGTGTTTTCTTCCCCCCCCTCCTTTTAAATTCATATGTTTTGTAATTTTGTGCCTCTGTGCCTTTTTCATCAGTTCTGCTGCCGAAATCTTAGAAACTTGCCTAAAAAAGACTCAGAATCTATTCATCTAGTCAAGAGGAAGCTTTCTATGTATTTAAAATTAATTTTGAAAGACATTTTTATTTTTCACAATTTTTGACTTAAGGGCCCAGGGTCAATTTTGGGTGACTTCGGCTTCGGATTAGAACTGCATCAATTTGTATTCCAATAGAATCTCTGGACCCAGTACAATGTATATCCACCCTTTGAATGTGTGTTTTCTTCCCCCCCCTTTTAAATTCATATGTTTTGTAATTTCGTGCCTCTGTGCCTTTTTCATCATTTCTGGTGCTGAAATCTTAGAAACTTGCCTAAAAAAGACCGAGAATCTATTCATCTTGTCAAGAGGAAGCTTTCTATGTATTTAAAATTAATTTTGAAAGACATTTTTGGTTTTCACAATTTTTGACTTAAGGGCCCAGGGTCAATTTTGGGTGACTTCGGCTTCGGATTAGAACTGCATCAATTTGTATTCCAATAGACTCTCTGGACCCAGTACAATGTATATCCACCCTTAGAATGTGTGTTTTCTTCCCCCCCTTTTAAATTCATATGTTTTGTAATTTCGTGCCTCTGTGCCTTTTTCATCAGTTCTGGTGCCGAAATCTTAGAAACTTGCCTAAAAAAGACCCAGAATCTATTCATCTAGTCAAGAGGAAGCTTTCTATGTATTTAAAATTAATTTTGAAGGCATTTTTGGTTTTCACAATTTTTGACTTAAGGGCCCAGGGTCAATTTTGGGTGACTTCGGCTTCGGATTAGAACTGCATCAATTTGTATTCCAATAGACTCTCTGGACCCAGTACAACGTATATCCACCCTTAGAATGTGTGTTTCCCCCCCCCCCTTTTAAATTCATATGTTTTGTAATTTTGTGCTTCTGTGCCTTTTTCATCAGTTCTGGTGCGGAAATCTTAGAAACTTGCCTAAAAAAGACCCAGAATCTATTCATTTAGTCAAGAGGAAGCTTTCTAGGTATTTAAAATTAATTTTGAAGGCATTTTTGGTTTTCACAATTTTTGACTTAAGGGCCCAGGGTCAATTTTTGGTGACTTTGGCTTCGGATTAGGACTGCATCAATTTGTATTCCAATAGACTCTCTGGACCCAGTACAATGTATATCCACCCTTAGAATGTGTGTTTTCTTCCCCCCCCCCTCCTTTTAAATTCATATGTTTTGTAATTTCGTGCCTCTGTGCCTTTTTCATCATTTCTGGTGCCGAAATCTTAGAAACTTGCCTAAAAAGGACTCAGAATCTATTCATCTATGTTAGATGGGGCCGCTGTAAGCTCGTCCACACCTCCTGCGTGCTGAGTTGCTTCCCCCACTGAAACCGCTCTGGTCACACAGTGGGGTGAGGCTCCGTAACAAAACAACTCTAGTGACAACGTGTGGTTGAAGCTGAGGAGAGGATAGGATCTGCCGTATGCCGGCAGTCGCTTTATTATATATTAGGATACCTTTAGACATCACAACGGGTGAGTACGTCACACATTCACATACCATTCCTTTTACAGATAATAACAGGCGTGGTAGTTGGTTCCAAACATGGTTACATTTTATCCAATTGGTTACTAATGGTCACATGCAGAGACAAGACGCTCTCCCAAATATAGAGATGCGTTTCCGTCACACATGCAGAGACAAGACGCTCTCCCAAATATGGAGACGTCGTTTCCGTCAGGGGGCCTCCATCCCATAATAAGAAAAGAACCGCAAAGATGTTTGCGCGTCCCTCCAAGAGGATCCTGACATGTCCTGCCACGTGCAACGTCTTGAGGTAAAACCTCCACATACATAGCATACACAAAAGGAAATATATTAGCTTGGAAAATATATTAGCTTGGAACAGATAATAATTGTTAGGGAAGATAATAATTTCAGGGAAGATAATAACTTTAGTATTTCTCCCTTCTCATGCACCATAGGTATTCCTCCCTAATTATTTACCACAACTGAAAATCTTATTTCTTACATAAGAAGGATTACGGTTTTCCTTTAACATATAGATGCATGCGTACATGTTCATCTGGGGAGCGTGAGAAAGCCGGACATGCGAGCAAGGTTCTCACAAACAAGTTGTCATGAGTTTGTCATGAGTAACGACTTGTTGAGACTGGAGGTGGATACAACACAGATGTGCACGTAGGCACAATCACGCGGAGACAGTAACTTTCTCACCAGCGACTTTCGCCTCTCTCTTTCAATATAATATATACTTTCCCTGTCTGACCATGTTTAAGAGTCGTGTTTATAAAGGGGAAATATATAAGCAGAAAATAAATAAGAGGAAATATATATGTATATATATTAATACTTTTGGCTATATGTTCAGGAAAATAAAGAAATAAGAAAATAAGAAAATAAGAAAATAAAGGACTGTAAAGCAACCAGTTTCACTGGGTATTTCCCAACAAGAAAGAAGTTCTCATGCAAGTGTACCGCTCAATCTTAATGGACATGCCATTTATGGCTACCTTCAGTGATTCGCTCAACATAAGTTTTCCCCGAGTTTTTCTGTGATATTGGCTATCATGGCCGTACGTGACATTGGCATGGTCGTACGTGACATTGGCATGGTCGTACGTGACATTGGCATGGTCGTACGTGACATTGGCAGGGCCGTACGTAACAATCTAGTCAAGAGGAAGCTTTCTATGTATTTAAAATTAATTTTGAAGGCATTTTTGGTTTTCACAATTTTTGACTTAAGGGCCCAGGGTCAATTTTGGGTGACTTCGGCTTCGGATTAGAACTGCATCAATTTGTATTCCAATACTCTCTGGACCCAGTACAATGTATATCCACCCTTAGAATGTGTGTTTTCTTCCCCCCCCCTCCTTTTAAATTCATATGTTTTGTAATTTCGTGCCTCTGTGCCTTTTTCATCAGTTCTGGTGCCGAAATCTTAGAAACTTGCCTAAAAAAGACCCAGAATCTATTCATCTAGTCAAGAGGAAGCTTTCTATGTATTTAAAATTAATTTTGAAAGACATTTTTGGTTTTGACAATTTTTGACTTAAGGGCCCAGGGTCAATTTTGGGTGACTTCGGCTTCGGATTAGAACTGCATCAATTTGTATTCCAAAAGACTCTCTGGACCCAGTACAATGTATATCCACCCTTAAAATGTGTGTTTTCTTCCCCTCCTTTTAAATTCATATTTTTTGAAATTTTGTGCCTCTGTGCCTTTTTCATCAGTGTTGGTGCCGAAATCTTAGAAACTTGCCTAAAAAAGACCCAGAATCTATTCATCTTGTCAAGAGGAAGCTTTCTATGTATTTAAAATTAATTTTGAAAGACATTTTTGGTTTTGACAATTTTTGACTTAAGGGCCCAGGGTCAATTTTGGGTGACTTTGGCTTCGGATTAGAACTGCATCAATTTGTATTCCAATAGACTCTCTGGACCCAGTACAATGTATATCCACCCTTAGAATGTGTGTTTTCTTCCCCCCCTTCCTTTTAAATTCATATGTTTTGTAATTTTGTGCCTCTGTGCCTTTTTCATCAGTTCTGGTGCGGAAATCTTAGAAACTTGCCTAAAAAAGACCGAGAATCTATTCATCTAGTCAAGAGGAAGCTTTCTATGAATTTAAATTTAATTTTGAAAGACATTTTTGGTTTTGACAATTTTTGACTTAAGGGCCCAGGGTCAATTTTGGGTGACTTTGGCTTCGGATTAGAACTGCATCAATTTGTATTCCAATAGAGTCTCTGGACCCAGTACAATGTATATCCACCCTTAGAATGTGTGTTTTCTTCCCCCCCCTCCTTTTAAATTCATATGTTTTGTAATTTTGTGCCTCTGTGCCTTTTTCATCAGTTCTGCTGCCGAAATCTTAGAAACTTGCCTAAAAAAGACTCAGAATCTATTCATCTAGTCAAGAGGAAGCTTTCTATGTATTTAAAATTAATTTTGAAAGACATTTTTATTTTTCACAATATTTGACTTAAGGGCCCAGGGTCAATTTTGGGTGACTTCGGCTTTGGATTAGAACTGCATCAATTTGTATTCCAATAGAATCTCTGGACCCAGTACAATGTATATCCACCCTTAGAATGTGTGTTTTCTTCCCCCCCCCCCTTTTGAATTCATATGTTTTGTAATTTCGTGCCTCTGTGCCTTTTTCATCATTTCTGGTGCCGAAATCTTAGAAACTTGCCTAAAAAAGACCGAGAATCTATTCATCTTGTCAAGAGGAAGCTTTCTATGTATTTAAAATTAATTTTGAAAGACATTTTTGGTTTTCACAATTTTTGACTTAAGGGCCCAGGGTCAATTTTGGGTGACTTCGGCTTCGGATTAGAACTGCATCAATTTGTATTCCAATAGACTCTCTGGACCCAGTACAATGTATATCCACCCTTAGAATGTGTGTTTTCTTCCCCCCCCCCTTTTAAATTCATATATTTTGTAATTTTGTGCCTTTGTGCCTTTTTCATCAGTTCTGGTGCGGAAATCTTGTAAACTTGCCTAAAAAAGACTCAGAATCTATTCATCTAGTCAAGAGGAAGCTTTCTATGTATTTTAAAATTAATTTTGAAAGACATTTTTGTTTTTCACAATTTTTGACTTAAGGGCCCAGGGTCAATTTTTGGTGACTTCGGCTTCGGATGAAAACTGCATCAATTTGTATTCCAATAGACTCTCTGGACCCAGTACAATGTATATCCACCCTTAGAATTTGTGTTTTCTTCCCCCCCCCTCCTTTTAAATTCATATGTTTTGTAATTTTGTGCCTCTGTGCCTTTTTCATCAGTTCTGCTGCCGAAATCTTAGAAACTTGCCTAAAAAAGACTCAGAATCTATTCATCTAGTCAAGAGGAAGCTTTCTATGTATTTAAAATTAATTTTGAAAGACATTTTTATTTTTCACAATTTTTGACTTAAGGGCCCAGGGTCAATTTTGGGTGACTTCGGCTTCGGATTAGAACTGCATCAATTTGTATTCCAATAGAATCTCTGGACCCAGTACAATGTATATCCACCCTTTGAATGTGTGTTTTCTTCCCCCCCCCTTTAAATTCATATGTTTTGAAATTTTGTGCCTCTGTGCCTTTTTCATCAGTTCTGGTGCCGAAATCTTAGAAACTTGCATAAAAAAGACCGAGAATCTATTCATTTAGTCAAGAGGAAGCTTTCTATGTATTTGAAATTAATTTTGAAAGACATTTTTGGTTTTCACAATTTTTGACTTAAGGACCTAGGATCAATTTTGGGTGACTTTGGCTTCGGATTAGAACTGCATCAATTTGTATTCCAATAGACTCTCTGGACCCAGTACAATGTATATCCACCCTTAGAATGTGTGTTTTCTTCCCCCCCTTTTAAATTCATATGTTTCGTAATTTTGTGCCTCTGTGCCTTTTTCATCAGTTCTTGTGCCGAAATCTTAGAAACTTGCCTAAAAAAGACCCAGAATCTATTCATCTAGTCAAGAGGAAGCTTTCTATGTATTTAAAATTAATTTTGAAGGCATTTTTGGTTTTCACAATTTTTGACTTAAGGGCCCAGGGTCAATTTTTGGTGACTTTGGCTTCGGATTAGAACTGCATCAATTTGTATTCCAATAGACTCTCTGGACCCAGTACAATGTATATCCACCCTTAGAATGTGTGTTTTCTTCCCCCCCCCCCTTTTAAATTCATATATTTTGTAATTTTGTGCCTTTGTGCCTTTTTCATCAGTTCTGGTGCGGAAATCTTAGAAACTTGCCTAAAAAAGACTCAGAATCTATTCATCTAGTCAAGAGGAAGCTTTCTATGTATTTAAAATTAATTTTGAAAGACATTTTTGTTTTTCACAATTTTTGACTTAAGGGCCCAGGGTCAATTTTTGGTGACTTCGGCTTCGGATTAGAACTGCATCAATTTGTATTCCAATAGACTCTCTGGACCCAGTACAATGTATATCCACCCTTAGAATGTGTGTTTTCTTCCCCCCCCTCCTTTTAAATTCATATGTTTTGTAATTTTGTGCCTCTGTGCCTTTTTCATCAGTTCTGCTGCCGAAATCTTAGAAACTTGCCTAAAAAAGACTCAGAATCTATTCATCTAGTCAAGAGGAAGCTTTCTATGTATTTAAAATTAATTTTGAAAGACATTTTTATTTTTCACAATTTTTGACTTAAGGGCCCAGGGTCAATTTTGGGTGACTTCGGCTTCGGATTAGAACTGCATCAATTTGTATTCCAATAGAATCTCTGGACCAAGTACAATGTATATCCACCCTTAAAATGTGTGTTTTCTTCCCCCCCCCCTTTTAAATTCATATGTTTTGTAATTTCGTGCCTCTGTGCCTTTTTCATCATTTCTGGTGCCGAAATCTTAGAAACTTGCCTAAAAAAGACCGAGAATCTATTCATCTTGTCAAGAGGAAGCTTTCTATGTATTTAAAATTAATTTTGAAAGACATTTTTGGTTTTCACAATTTTTGACTTAAGGGCCCAGGGTCAATTTTGGGTGACTTCGGCTTCGGATTAGAACTGCATCAATTTGTATTCCAATAGACTCTCTGGACCCAGTACAATGTATATCCACCCTTAGAATGTGTGTTTTCTTCCCCCCCCTCCTTTTAAATTCATATGTTTTGTAATTTTGTGCCTCTGTGCCTTTTTCATCAGTTCTGCTGCCGAAATCTTAGAAACTTGCCTAAAAAAGACTCAGAATCTATTCATCTAGTCAAGAGGAAGCTTTCTATGTATTTAAAATTAATTTTGAAAGACATTTTTATTTTTCACAATTTTTGACTTAAGGGCCTAGGGTCAATTTTGGGTGACTTCGGCTTCGGATTAGAACTGCATCAATTTGTATTCCAATAGAATCTCTGGACCAAGTACAATGTATATCCACCCTTAGAATGTGTGTTTTCTTCCCCCCCCCCTTTTAAATTCATATGTTTTGTAATTTCTACCTCTGTGCCTTTTTCATCATTTCTGGTGCCGAAATCTTAGAAACTTGCCTAAAAAAGACCGAGAATCTATTCATCTTGTCAAGAGGAAGCTTTCTATGTATTTAAAATTAATTTTGAAAGACATTTTTGGTTTTCACAATTTTTGACTTAAGGGCCCAGGGTCAATTTTGGGTGACTTCGGCTTCGGATTAGAACTGCATCAATTTGTATTCCAATAGACTCTCTGGACCCAGTACAATGTATATCCACCCTTAGAATGTGTGTTTTCTTCCCCCCCCTCCTTTTAAATTCATATGTTTTGTAATTTTGTGCCTCTGTGCCTTTTTCATCAGTTCTGCTGCCGAAATCTTAGAAACTTGCCTAAAAAAGACTCAGAATCTATTCATCTAGTCAAGAGGAAGCTTTTTATGTATTTAAAATTAATTTTGAAAGACATTTTTGGTTTTCACAATTTTTGACTTAAGGGCCCAGGGTCAATTTTGGGTGACTTCGGCTTCGGATTAGAACTGCATCAATTTGTATTCCAATAGACTCTCTGGACCCAGTACAATGTATATCCACCCTTAGAATGTATGTTTTCTTCCCCCCCCTTTAAATTCATATGTTTTGAAATTTTGTGCCTCTGTGCCTTTTTCATCAGTTCTGGTGCCGAAATCTTAGAAACTTGCATAAAAAAGACCGAGAATCTATTCATTTAGTCAAGAGGAAGCTTTCTATGTATTTGAAATTAATTTTGAAAGACATTTTTGGTTTTCACAATTTTTGACTTAAGGGCCCAGGGTCAATTTTGGGTGACTTCGGCTTCGGATTAGAACTGCATCAATTTGTATTCCAATAGACTCTCTGGACCCAGTACAATGTATATCCACCCTTAGAATGTGTGTTTTCTTCCCCCCCCTCCTTTTAAATTCATATGTTTTGTAAATTTTGTGCCTCTGTGCCTTTTTCATCAGTTCTGCTGCCGAAATCTTAGAAACTTGCCTAAAAAAGACTCAGAATCTATTCATCTAGTCAAGAGGAAGCTTTCTATGTATTTAAAATTAATTTTGAAAGACATTTTTGGTTTTCACAATTTTTGACTTAAGGGCCCAGGGTCAATTTTGGGTGACTTCGGCTTTGGATTAGAACTGCATCAATTTGTATTCCAATAGACTCTCTGGACCCAGTACAATGTATATCCACCCTTAGAATGTGTGTTTTCTTCCCCCCCCTTTTAAATTCATATGTTTTGTAATTTTGTGCCTCTGTGCCTTTTTCATCAGTTCTGCTGCCGAAATCTTAGAAACTTGCCTAAAAAAGACTCAGAATCTATTCATCTAGTCAAGAGGAAGCTTTTTATGTATCTAAAATTAATTTTGAAAGACATTTTTGGTTTTCACAATTTTTGACTTAAGGGCCCAGGGTCAATTTTGGGTGACTTCGGCTTCGGATTAGAACTGCATCAATTTGTATTCCAATAGACTCTCTGGACCCAGTACAATGTATATCCACCCTTAGAATGTGTGTTTTCTTCCCCCCCCTCCTTTTAAATTCATATGTTTTGTAAATTTTGTGCCTCTGTGCCTTTTTCATCAGTTCTGCTGCCGAAATCTTAGAAACTTGCCTAAAAAAGACTCAGAATCTATTCATCTAGTCAAGAGGAAGCTTTCTATGTATTTAAAATTAATTTTGAAAGACATTTTTGGTTTTCACAATTTTTGACTTAAGGGCCCAGGGTCAATTTTGGGTGACTTCGGCTTTGGATTAGAACTGCATCAATTTGTATTCCAATAGACTCTCTGGACCCAGTACAATGTATATCCACCCTTAGAATGTGTGTTTTCTTCCCCCCCCTTTTAAATTCATATGTTTTGTAATTTTGTGCCTCTGTGCCTTTTTCATCAGTTCTGCTGCCGAAATCTTAGAAACTTGCCTAAAAAAGACTCAGAATCTATTCATCTAGTCAAGAGGAAGCTTTTTATGTATTTAAAATTAATTTTGAAAGACATTTTTGGTTTTCACAATTTTTGACTTAAGGGCCCAGGGTCAATTTTGGGTGACTTCGGCTTCGGATTAGAACTGCATCAATTTGTATTCCAATAGACTCTCTGGACCCAGTACAATGTATATCCACCCTTAAAATGTGTGTTTTCTTCCCCCCCCCCTTTAAATTCATATGTTTTGAAATTTTGTGCCTCTGTGCCTTTTTCATCAGTTCTGGTGCCGAAATCTTAGAAACTTGCATAAAAAAGACCGAGAATCTATTCATTTAGTCAAGAGGAAGCTTTCTATGTATTTAAAATTAATTTTGAAAGACATTTTTATTTTTCACAATTTTTGACTTAAGGGCCCAGGGTCAATTTTGGGTGACTTCGGCTTCGGATTAGAACTGCATCAATTTGTATTCCAATAGACTCTCTGGACCCAGTACAATGTATATCCACCCTTAGAATGTGTGTTTTCTTCCCCCCCGTTTAAATTCATATGTTTCGTAATTTTGTGCCTCTGTGCCTTTTTCATCAGTTCTTGTGCCGAAATCTTAGAAACTTGCCTAAAAAAGACCCAGAATCTATTCATCTAGTCAAGAGGAAGCTTTCTATGTATTTAAAATTAATTTTGAAGGCATTTTTGGTTTTCACAATTTTTGACTTAAGGGCCCAGGGTCAATTTTTGGTGACTTTTGCTTCGGATTAGAACTGCATCAATTTGTATTCCAATAGACTCTCTGGACCCAGTACAATGTATATCCACCCTTAGAATGTGTGTTTTCTTCCCCCCCCCCCTTTTAAATTCATATATTTTGTAATTTTGTGCCTTTGTGCCTTTTTCATCAGTTCTGGTGCGGAAATCTTAGAAACTTGCCTAAAAAAGACTCAGAATTTATTCATCTAGTCAAGAGGAAGCTTTCTATGTATTTAAAATTAATTTTGAAAGACATTTTTGTTTTTCACAATTTTTGACTTAAGGGCCCAGGGTCAATTTTTGGTGACTTCGGCTTCGGATTAGAACTGCATCAATTTGTATTCCAATAGACTCTCTGGACCCAGTACAATGTATATCCACCCTTAGAATGTGTGTTTTCTTCCCCCCCCTCCTTTTAAATTCATATGTTTTGTAATTTTGTGCCTCTGTGCCTTTTTCATCAGTTCTGCTGCCGAAATCTTAGAAACTTGCCTAAAAAAGACTCAGAATCTATTCATCTAGTCAAGAGGAAGCTTTCTATGTATTTAAAATTAATTTTGAAAGACATTTTAATTTTTGACTTAAGGGCCCAGGGTCAATTTTTGGTGACTTCGGCTTCGGATTAGAACTGCATCAATTTGTATTCCAATAGACTCTCTGGACCCAGTACAATGTATATCCACCCTTAGAATGTGTGTTTTCTTCCCCCCCCTCCTTTTAAATTCATATGTTTTGTAATTTTGTGCCTCTGTGCCTTTTTCATCATTTCTGGTGCCGAAATCTTAGAAACTTGCCTAAAAAAGACCGAGAATCTATTCATCTAGTCAAGAGGAAGCTTTCTATGTATTTAAAATTAATTTTGAAAGACATTTTTATTTTTCACAATTTTTGACTTAAGGGCCCAGGGTCAATTTTGGGTGACTTCGGCTTCGGATTAGAACTGCATCAATTTGTATTCCAATAGAATCTCTGGACCCAGTACAATGTATATCCACCCTTAGAATGTGTGTTTTCTTCCCCCCCCCTTTTAAATTCATATGTTTTGTAATTTCGTGCCTCTGTGCCTTTTTCATCATTTCTGGTGCCGAAATCTTAGAAACTTGCCTAAAAAAGACCGAGAATCTATTCATCTTGTCAAGAGGAAGCTTTCTATGTACTTAAAATTAATTTTGAAAGACATTTTTGGTTTTCACAATTTTTGACTTAAGGGCCCAGGGTCAATTTTGGGTGACTTCGGCTTTGGATTAGAACTGCATCAATTTGTATTCCAATAGACTCTCTGGACCCAGTACAATGTATATCCACCCTTAGAATGTGTGTTTTCTTCCCCCCCCCCCTTTAAATTCATATGTTTTGTAATTTTGTGCCTCTGTGCCTTTTTCATCAGTTCTGCTGCCGAAATCTTAGAAACTTGCATAAAAAAGACCGAGAATCTATTCATTTAGTCAAGAGGAAGCTTTCTATGTATTTGAAATTGATTTTGAAAGACATTTTTGGTTTTCACAATTTTTGACTTAAGGGCCCAGGGTCAATTTTGGGTGACTTCGGCTTCGGATTAGAACTGCATCAATTTGTATTCCAATAGACTCTCTGGATCCAGTACAATGTATATCCACCCTTAAAATGTGTGTTTTCTTCCCCCCCCCCTTTAAATTCATATGTTTTGAAATTTTGTGCCTCTGTGCCTTTTTCATCAGTTCTGGTGCCGAAATCTTAGAAACTTGCATAAAAAAGACCCAGAATCTATTCATCTAGTCAAGAGGAAGCTTTCTATGTATTTAAAATTAATTTTGAAGGCATTTTTGGTTTTCACAATGTTTGACTTAAGGACCTAGGATCAATTTTTGGTGACTTTGGCTTCGGATTAGAACTGCATCAATTTGTATTCCAATAGACTCTCTGGACCCAGTACAATGTATATCCACCCTTAGAATGTGTGTTTTCTTCCCCCCCCTCCTTTTAAATTCATATGTTTTGTAATTTTGTGCCTCTGTGCCTTTTTCATCAGTTCTGCTGCCGAAATCTTAGAAACTTGCCTAAAAAAGACCGAGAATCTATTCATCTTGTCAAGAGGAAGCTTTCTATGTATTTAAAATTAATTTTGAAAGACATTTTTGGTTTTCACAATTTTTGACTTAAGGGCCCAGGGTCAATTTTGGGTGACTTCGGCTTCGGATTAGAACTGCATCAATTTGTATTCCAATAGACTCTCTGGACCCAGTACAATGTATATCCACCCTTAGAATGTGTGTTTTCTTCCCCCCCTTTTAAATTCATATGTTTTGTAATTTCGTGCCTCTGTGCCTTTTTCATCATTTCTGGTGCCGAAATCTTAGAAACTTGCCTAAAAAAGACCCAGAATCTATTCATCTAGTCAAGAGGAAGCTTTCTATGTATTTAAAATTAATTTTGAAGGCATTTTTGGTTTTCACAATTTTTGACTTAAGGGCCCACGGTCAATTTTGGGTGACTTCGGCTTCGGATTAGAACTGCATCAATTTGTATTCCAATAGACTCTCTGGACCCAGTACAACGTATATCCACCCTTAGAATGTGTGTTTCCCCCCCCCATTTTAAATTCATATGTTTTGTAATTTTGTGCTTCTGTGCCTTTTTCATCAGTTCTGGTGCGGAAATCTTAGAAACTTGCCTAAAAAAGACCCAGAATCTATTCATTTAGTCAAGAGGAAGCTTTCTAGGTATTTAAAATTAATTTTGAAGGCATTTTTGGTTTTCACAATTTTTGACTTAAGGGCCAAGGGTCAATTTTGGGTGACTTTGGCTTCGGATTAGGACTGCATCAATTTGTATTCCAATAGACTCTCTGGACCCAGTACAATGTATATCCACCCTTAGAATGTGTGTTTTCTTCCCCCCCCTTTTAAATTCATATGTTTCGTAATTTTGTGCCTCTGTGCCTTTTTCATCAGTTCTTGTGCCGAAATCTTAGAAACTTGCCTAAAAAAGACCCAGAATCTATTCATCTAGTCAAGAGGAAGCTTTCTATGTATTTAAAATTAATTTTGAAGGCATTTTTGGTTTTCACAATTTTTGACTTAAGGGCCCAGGGTCAATTTTTGGTGACTTTGGCTTCGGATTAGAACTGCATCAATTTGTATTCCAATAGACTCTCTGGACCCAGTACAATGTATATCCACCCTTAGAATGTGTGTTTTCTTCCCCCCCCCCTTTTAAATTCATATATTTTGTAATTTTGTGCCTTTGTGCCTTTTTCATCAGTTCTGGTGCGGAAATCTTAGAAACTTGCCTAAAAAAGACTCAGAATCTATTCATCTAGTCAAGAGGAAGCTTTCTATGTATTTAAAATTAATTTTGAAAGACATTTTTGTTTTTCACAATTTTTGACTTAAGGGCCCAGGGTCAATTTTTGGTGACTTCGGCTTCGGATTAGAACTGCATCAATTTGTATTCCAATAGACTCTCTGGACCCAGTACAATGTATATCCACCCTTAGAATGTGTGTTTTCTTCCCCCCCCTCCTTTTAAATTCATATGTTTTGTATTTTTGTGCCTCTGTGCCTTTTTCATCAGTTCTGCTGCCGAAATCTTAGAAACTTGCCTAAAAAAGACTCAGAATCTATTCATCTAGTCAAGAGGAAGCTTTCTATGTATTTAAAATTAATTTTGAAAGACATTTTTATTTTTCACAATTTTTGACTTAAGGGCCCAGGGTCAATTTTGGGTGACTTCGGCTTCGGATTAGAACTGCATCAATTTGTATTCCAATAGAATCTCTGGACCCAGTACAATGTATATCCACCCTTAGAATGTGTGTTTTCTTCCCCCCCCCCCTTTTAAATTCATATGTTTTGTAATTTCGTGCCTCTGTGCCTTTTTCATCATTTCTGGTGCCGAAATCTTAGAAACTTGCCTAAAAAAGACCGAGAATCTATTCATCTTGTCAAGAGGAAGCTTTCTATGTATTTAAAATTAATTTTGAAAGACATTTTTGGTTTTCACAATTTTTGACTTAAGGGCCCAGGGTCAATTTTGGGTGACTTCGGCTTCGGATTAGAACTGCATCAATTTGTATTCCAATAGACTCTCTGGACCCAGTACAATGTATATCCACCCTTAGAATGTGTGTTTTCTTCCCCCCCCTCCTTTTAAATTCATATGTTTTGTAATTTTGTGCCTCTGTGCCTTTTTCATCAGTTCTGCTGCCGAAATCTTAGAAACTTGCCTAAAAAAGACTCAGAATCTATTCATCTAGTCAAGAGGAAGCTTTTTATGTATTTAAAATTAATTTTGAAAGACATTTTTGGTTTTCACAATTTTTGACTTAAGGGCCCAGGGTCAATTTTGGGTGACTTCGGCTTCGGATTAGAACTGCATCAATTTGTATTCCAATAGACTCTCTGGACCCAGTACAATGTATATCCACCCTTAGAATGTGTGTTTTCTTCCCCCCCCTCCTTTTAAATTCATATGTTTTGTAAATTTTGTGCCTCTGTGCCTTTTTCATCAGTTCTGCTGCCGAAATCTTAGAAACTTGCCTAAAAAAGACTCAGAATCTATTCATCTAGTCAAGAGGAAGCTTTCTATGTATTTAAAATTAATTTTGAAAGACATTTTTGGTTTTCACAATTTTTGACTTAAGGGCCCAGGGTCAATTTTGGGTGACTTCGGCTTTGGATTAGAACTGCATCAATTTGTATTCCAATAGACTCTCTGGACCCAGTACAATGTATATCCACCCTTAGAATGTGTGTTTTCTTCCCCCCCCTCCTTTTAAATTCATATGTTTTGTAAATTTTGTGCCTCTGTGCCTTTTTCATCAGTTCTGCTGCCGAAATCTTAGAAACTTGCCTAAAAAAGACTCAGAATCTATTCATCTAGTCAAGAGGAAGCTTTCTATGTATTTAAAATTAATTTTGAAAGACATTTTTGGTTTTCACAATTTTTGACTTAAGGGCCCAGGGTCAATTTTGGGTGACTTCGGCTTCGGATTAGAACTGCATCAATTTGTATTCCAATAGACTCTCTGGACCCAGTACAATGTATATCCACCCTTAGAATGTGTGTTTTCTTCCCCCCCTTTTAAATTCATATGTTTCGTAATTTTGTGCCTCTGTGCCTTTTTCATCAGTTCTTGTGCCGAAATCTTAGAAACTTGCCTAAAAAAGACCCAGAATCTATTCATCTAGTCAAGAGGAAGCTTTCTATGTATTTAAAATTAATTTTGAAGGCATTTTTGGTTTTCACAATTTTTGACTTAAGGGCCCAGGGTCAATTTTTGGTGACTTCGGCTTCGGATTAGAACTGCATCAATTTGTATTCCAATAGACTCTCTGGACCCAGTACAATGTATATCCACCCTTAGAATGTGTGTTTTCTTCCCCCCCCCCCTTTTAAATTCATATATTTTGTAATTTTGTGCCTTTGTGCCTTTTTCATCAGTTCTGGTGCGGAAATCTTAGAAACTTGCCTAAAAAAGACTCAGAATCTATTCATCTAGTCAAGAGGAAGCTTTCTATGTATTTAAAATTAATTTTGAAAGACATTTTTGTTTTTCACAATTTTTGACTTAAGGGCCCAGGGTCAATTTTTGGTGACTTCGGCTTCGGATTAGAACTGCATCAATTTGTATTCCAATAGACTCTCTGGACCCAGTACAATGTATATCCACCCTTAGAATGTGTGTTTTCTTCCCCCCCCTCCTTTTAAATTCATATGTTTTGTAATTTTGTGCCTCTGTGCCTTTTTCATCAGTTCTGCTGCCGAAATCTTAGAAACTTGCCTAAAAAAGACTCAGAATCTATTCATCTAGTCAAGAGGAAGCTTTCTATGTATTTAAAATTAATTTTGAAAGACATTTTTATTTTTCACAATTTTTGACTTAAGGGCCCAGGGTCAATTTTTGGTGACTTCGGCTTCGGATTAGAACTGCATCAATTTGTATTCCAATAGACTCTCTGGACCCAGTACAATGTATATCCACCCTTAGAATGTGTGTTTTCTTCCCCCCCCTCCTTTTAAATTCATATGTTTTGTAATTTTGTGCCTCTGTGCCTTTTTCATCATTTCTGGTGCCGAAATCTTAGAAACTTGCCTAAAAAAGACCGAGAATCTATTCATCTAGTCAAGAGGAAGCTTTCTATGTATTTAAAATTAATTTTGAAAGACATTTTTATTTTTCACAATTTTTGACTTAAGGGCCCAGGGTCAATTTTGGGTGACTTCGGCTTCGGATTAGAACTGCATCAATTTGTATTCCAATAGAATCTCTGGACCCAGTACAATGTATATCCACCCTTAGAATGTGTGTTTTCTTCCCCCCCCCTTTTAAATTCATATGTTTTGTAATTTCGTGCCTCTGTGCCTTTTTCATCATTTCTGGTGCCGAAATCTTAGAAACTTGCCTAAAAAAGACCGAGAATCTATTCATCTTGTCAAGAGGAAGCTTTCTATGTACTTAAAATTAATTTTGAAAGACATTTTTGGTTTTCACAATTTTTGACTTAAGGGCCCAGGGTCAATTTTGGGTGACTTCGGCTTTGGATTAGAACTGCATCAATTTGTATTCCAATAGACTCTCTGGACCCAGTACAATGTATATCCACCCTTAGAATGTGTGTTTTCTTCCCCCCCCCCTTTAAATTCATATGTTTTGTAATTTTGTGCCTCTGTGCCTTTTTCATCAGTTCTGCTGCCGAAATCTTAGAAACTTGCATAAAAAAGACCGAGAATCTATTCATTTAGTCAAGAGGAAGCTTTCTATGTATTTGAAATTAATTTTGAAAGACATTTTTGGTTTTCACAATTTTTGACTTAAGGGCCCAGGGTCAATTTTGGGTGACTTCGGCTTCGGATTAGAACTGCATCAATTTGTATTCCAATAGACTCTCTGGATCCAGTACAATGTATATCCACCCTTAAAATGTGTGTTTTCTTCCCCCCCCCCTTTAAATTCATATGTTTTGAAATTTTGTGCCTCTGTGCCTTTTTCATCAGTTCTGGTGCCGAAATCTTAGAAACTTGCATAAAAAAGACCCAGAATCTATTCATCTAGTCAAGAGGAAGCTTTCTATGTATTTAAAATTAATTTTGAAGGCATTTTTGGTTTTCACAATTTTTGACTTAAGGACCTAGGATCAATTTTGGGTGACTTTGGCTTCGGATTAGAACTGCATCAATTTGTATTCCAATTGACTCTCTGGACCCAGTACAATGTATATCCACCCTTAGAATGTGTGTTTTCTTCCCCCCCTTTTAAATTCATATGTTTCGTAATTTTGTGCCTCTGTGCCTTTTTCATCAGTTCTTGTGCCGAAATCTTAGAAACTTGCCTAAAAAAGACCCAGAATCTATTCATCTAGTCAAGAGGAAGCTTTCTATGTATTTAAAATTAATTTTGAAGGCATTTTTGGTTTTCACAATTTTTGACTTAAGGGCCCAGGGTCAATTTTTGGTGACTTTGGCTTCGGATTAGAACTGCATCAATTTGTATTCCAATAGACTCTCTGGACCCAGTACAATGTATATCCACCCTTAGAATGTGTGTTTTCTTCCCCCCCCTCCTTTTAAATTCATATGTTTTGTAATTTTGTGCCTCTGTGCCTTTTTCATCAGTTCTGCTGCGGAAATCTTAGAAACTTGCCTAAAAAAGACTCAGAATCTATTCATCTAGTCAAGAGGAAGCTTTCTATGTATTTAAAATTAATTTTGAAAGACATTTTTATTTTTCACAATTTTTGACTTAAGGGCCCAGGGTCAATTTTGGGTGACTTCGGCTTCGGATTAGAACTGCATCAATTTGTATTCCAATAGAATCTCTGGACCCAGTACAATGTATATCCACCCTTAGAATGTGTGTTTTCTTCCCCCCCCCCTTTTAAATTCATATGTTTTGTAATTTCGTGCCTCTGTGCCTTTTTCATCATTTCTGGTGCCGAAATCTTAGAAACTTGCCTAAAAAAGACCGAGAATCTATTCATCTTGTCAAGAGGAAGCTTTCTATGTATTTAAAATTAATTTTGAAAGACATTTTTGGTTTTCACAATTTTTGACTTAAGGGCCCAGGGTCAATTTTGGGTGACTTCGGCTTCGGATTAGAACTGCATCAATTTGTATTCCAATAGACTCTCTGGACCCAGTACAATGTATATCCACCCTTAGAATGTGTGTTTTCTTCCCCCCCTTTTAAATTCATATGTTTTGTAATTTCGTGCCTCTGTGCCTTTTTCATCATTTCTGGTGCCGAAATCTTAGAAACTTGCCTAAAAAAGACCCAGAATCTATTCATCTAGTCAAGAGGAAGCTTTCTATGTATTTAAAATTAATTTTGAAGGCATTTTTGGTTTTCACAATTTTTGACTTAAGGGCCCAGGGTCAATTTTGGGTGACTTCGGCTTCGGATTAGAACTGCATCAATTTGTATTCCAATAGACTCTCTGGACCCAGTACAACGTATATCCACCCTTAGAATGTGTGTTTCCCCCCCCCCCATTTTAAATTCATATGTTTTGTAATTTTGTGCTTCTGTGCCTTTTTCATCAGTTCTGGTGCGGAAATCTTAGAAACTTGCCTAAAAAAGACCCAGAATCTATTCATTTAGTCAAGAGGAAGCTTTCTAGGTATTTAAAATTAATTTTGAAGGCATTTTTGGTTTTCACAATTTTTGACTTAAGGGCCCAGGGTCAATTTTGGGTGACTTTGGCTTCGGATTAGGACTGCATCAATTTGTATTCCAATAGACTCTCTGGACCCAGTACAATGTATATCCACCCTTAGAATGTGTGTTTTCTTTCCCCCCCTCCTTTTAAATTCATATGTTTTGTAATTTCGTGCCTCTGTGCCTTTTTCATCATTTCTGGTGCCGAAATCTTAGAAACTTGCCTAAAAAAGACTCAGAATCTATTCATCTATGTTAGATGGGGCCGCTGTAAGCTCGTCCACACCTCCTGCGTGCTGAGTTGCTTCCCCCACTGAAACCGCTCTGGTCACACAGTGGGGTGAGGCTCCGTAACAAAACAACTCTAGTGACAACGTGTGGTTGAAGCTGAGGAGAGGATAGGATCTGCCGTATGCCGGCAGTCGCTTTATTATATATTAGGATACCTTTAGACATCACAACGGGTGAGTACGTCACACATTCACATACCATTCCTTTTACAGATAATAACAGGCGTGGTAGTTGGTTCCAAACATGGTTACATTTTATCCAATTGGTTACTAATGGTCACATGCAGAGACAAGACGCTCTCCCAAATATAGAGATGCGTTTCCGTCACACATGCAGAGACAAGACGCTCTCCCAAATATGGAGACGTCGTTTCCGTCAGGGGGCCTCCATCCCATAATAAGAAAAGAACCGCAAAGATGTTTGCGCGTCCCTCCAAGAGGATCCTGACATGTCCTGCCACGTGCAACGTCTTGAGGTAAAACCTCCACATACATAGCATACACAAAAGGAAATATATTAGCTTCGAAAATATATTAGCTTGGAACAGATAATAATTGTTAGGGAAGATAATAATTTCAGGGAAGATAATAACTTTAGTATTTCTCCCTTCTCATGCACCATAGGTATTCCTCCCTAATTATTTACCACAACTGAAAATCTTATTTCTTACATAAGAAGGATTACGGTTTTCCTTTAACATATAGATGCATGCGTACATGTTCATCTGGGGAGCGTGAGAAAGCCGGACATGCGAGCAAGGTTCTCACAAACAAGTTGTCATGAGTTTGTCATGAGTAACGACTTGTTGAGACTGGAGGTGGATACAACACAGATGTGCACATAGGCACAATCACGCGGAGACAGTAACTTTCTCACCAGCGACTTTCACCTCTCTCTTTCAATATAATATATACTTTCCCTGTCTGACCATGTTTAAGAGTCGTGTTTATAAAGGGGAAATATATAAGCAGAAAATAAATAAGAGGAAATATATATGTATATATATTAATACTTTTGGCTATATGTTCAGGAAAATAAAGAAATAAGAAAATAAGAAAATAAGAAAATAAAGGACTGTAAAGCGACGAGTTTCACTGGGTATTTCCCAGAAAGAAAGAAGTTCTCATGCAAGTGTACCGCTCAATCTTAATGGACATGCCATTTATGGCTACCTTCAGTGATTCGCTCAACATAAGTTTTCCCCGAGTTTTTCTGTGATATTGGCTATCATGGCCGTACGTGACATTGGCATGGTCGTACGTGACATTGGCATGGTCGTACGTGACATTGGCATGGTTGTACGTGACATTGGCAGGGCCGTACGTAACAATCTAGTCAAGAGGAAGCTTTCTATGTATTTAAAATTAATTTTGAAGGCATTTTTGGTTTTCACAATTTTTGACTTAAGGGCCCAGGGTCAATTTTGGGTGACTTCGGCTTCGGATTAGAACTGCATCAATTTGTATTCCAATAGACTCTCTGGACCCAGTACAATGTATATCCACCCTTAGAATGTGTGTTTTCTTCCCCCCTCCTTTTAAATTCATATGTTTTGTAATTTCGTGCCTCTGTGCCTTTTTCATCATTTCTGGTGCCGAAATCTTAGAAACTTGCCTAAAAAAGACCCAGAATCTATTCATCTAGTCAAGAGGAAGCTTTCTATGTATTTAAAATTAATTTTGAAGGCATTTTTGGTTTTCACAATTTTTGACTTAAGGGCCCAGGGTCAATTTTGGGTGACTTCGGCTTCGGATTAGAACTGCATCAATTTGTATTCCAATAGACTCTCTGGACCCAGTACAATGTATATCCACCCTTAGAATGTGTGTTTTCTTCCCCCCCCCCTCCTTTTAAATTCATATGTTTTGTAATTTCGTGCCTCTGTGCCTTTTTCATCATTTCTGGTGCCGAAATCTTAGAAACTTCCCTAAAAAAGACCCAGAATCTATTCATCTAGTCAACAGGAAGCTTTCTATGTATTTAAAATTAATTTTGAAGGCATTTTTGGTTTTCACAATTTTTGACTTAAGGGCCCAGGGTCAATTTTGGGTGACTTCGGCTTCGGATTAGAACTGCATCAATTTGTATTCCAATAGACTCTCTGGACCCAGTACAACGTATATCCACCCTTAGAATGTGTGTTTCCCCCCCCCTTTTAAAATCATATGTTTTGTAATTTCGTGCCTCTGTGCCTTTTTCATCATTTCTGGTGCCGAAATCTTAGAAACTTGCCTAAAAAAGACCCAGAATCTATTCATCTTGTCAAGAGGAAGCTTTCTATGTATTTAAAATTAATTTTGAAAGACATTTTTGGTTTTCACAATTTTTGACTTAAGGGCCCAGGGTCAATTTTGGGTGACTTTGGCTTTGGATTAGAACTGCATCAATTTGTATTCCAATAGACTCTCTGGACCCAGTACAACGTATATCCACCCTTAGACTGTGTGTTTTCTTCCCCCCCCCTCCTTTTAAATTCATATGTTTTGAAATTTTGTGCCTCTGTGCCTTTTTCATCAGTTCTGCTGCCGAAATCTTAGAAACTTGCCTAAAAAAGACCGAGAATCTATTCATCTTGTCAAGAGGAAGCTTTTTATGTATTTAAAATTAATTTTGAAAGACATTTTTGGTTTTCACAATTTTTGACTTAAGGGCCCAGGGTCAATTTTGGGTGACTTCGGCTTCGGATTAGAACTGCATCAATTTGTATTCCAATAGACTCTCTGGACCCAGTACAAAGTATATCCACCCTTAGAATGTGTGTTTCCCCCCCCTTTTGAATTCATATGTTTTGTAATTTCGTGCCTCTGTGCCTTTTTCATCAGTTCTGGTGCGGAAATCTTAGAAACTTGCCTAAAAAAGACCCAGAATCTATTCATTTAGTCAAGAGGAAGCTTTCTATGTATTTAAAGTTAATTTTGAAGGCATTTTAGGTTCCAAATTTTTGACTTAAGGGCCCAGGGTCAATTTTGGGTGACTTCGGCTTCGGATTAGAACTACATCAATTTGTATTCCAATAGACTCTCTGGACCCAGTACAATGTATATCCACCCTTAGAATGTGTGTTTTCCCCCCCCCCCCTCCTTTTAAATTCATACGTTTTGTAATTTCGTGCCTCTGTGCCTTTTTCATCATTTCTGGTGCCGAAATCTTAGAAACTTCCCTAAAAAAGACCCAGAATCTATTCATCTAGTCAACAGGAAGCTTTCTATGTATTTAAAATTAATTTTGAAGGCATTTTTGGTTTTCACAATTTTTGACTTAAGGGCCCAGGGTCAATTTTTGGTGACTTCGGCTTTGGATTAGAACTGCATCAATTTGTATTCCAATAGACTCTCTGGACCCAGTACAATGTATATCCACCCTTAGAATGTGTGTTTTCTTCCCCCCCCTTTTAAATTCATATGTTTTGTAATTTTGTGCCTCTGTGCCTTTTTCATCAGTTCTGCTGCGGAAATCTTAGAAACTTGCCTAAAAAAGACTCAGAATCTATTCATCTAGTCAAGAGGAAGCTTTCTATGTATTTAAAATTAATTTTGAAAGACATTTTTATTTTTCACAATTTTTGACTTAAGGGCCCAGGGTCAATTTTGGGTGACTTCGGCTTCGGATTAGAACTGCATCAATTTGTATTCCAATAGAATCTCTGGACCCAGTACAATGTATATCCACCCTTAGAATGTGTGTTTTCTTCCCCCCCCCCTTTTAAATTCATATGTTTTGTAATTTCTACCTCTGTGTCTTTTTCATCATTTCTGGTGCCGAAATCTTAGAAACTTGCCTAAAAAAGACCGAGAATCTATTCATCTTGTCAAGAGGAAGCTTTCTATGTATTTAAAATTAATTTTGAAAGACATTTTTGGTTTTCACAATTTTTGACTTAAGGGCCCAGGGTCAATTTTGGGTGACTTCGGCTTCGGATTAGAACTGCATCAATTTGTATTCCAATAGACTCTCTGGACCCAGTACAATGTATATCCACCCTTAGAATGTGTGTTTTCTTCCCCCCCCCCCCTCCTTTTAAATTCATATGTTTTGTAATTTCGTGCCTCTGTGCCTTTTTCATCATTTCTGGTGCCGAAATCTTAGAAACTTGCCTAAAAAAGACCGAGAATCTATTCATCTTGTCAAGAGGAAGCTTTCTATGTATATAAAATTAAATTTGAAAGACATTTTTGGTTTTCACAATTTTTGACCTAAGGGCCCAGGGTCAATTTTGGGTGACTTCGGCTTCGGATTAGAACTGCATCAATTTGTATTCCAATAGACTCTCTGGACCCAGTACAATGTATATCCACCCTTAGAATGTGTGTTTTCTTCCCCCCCCCCTCCTTTTAAATTCATATGTTTTGTAATTTCGTGCCTCTGTGCCTTTTTCATCATTTCTGGTGCCGAAATCTTAGAAACTTGCCTAAAAAAGACCGAGAATCTATTCATCTAGTCAACAGGAAGCTTTCTATGTATTTAAAATTAATTTTGAAGGCATTTTTGGTTTTCACAATTTTTGACTTAAGGGCCCAGGGTCAATTTTTGGTGACTTTGGCTTCGGATTAGAACTGCATCAATTTGTATTCCAATAGACTCTCTGGACCCAGTACAACGTATATCCACCCTTAGAATGTGTGTTTTCTTCCCCCCCCCCCTCCTTTTAAATTCATATGTTTTGTAATTTCGTGCCTCTGTGCCTTTTTCATCAGTTCTGGTGCGGAAATCTTAGAAACATGCCTAAAAAAGACCCAGAATCTATTCATCTAGTCAAGAGGAAGCTTTCTATGTATTTAAAATTAATTTTGAAAGACATTTTTGGTTTTGACAATTTTTGACTTAAGGGCCCAGGGTCAATTTTGGGTGACTTCGGCTTCGGATTAGAACTGCATCAATTTGTATTCCAAAAGACTCTCTGGACCCAGTACAATGTATATCCACCCTTAGAATGTGTGTTTTCTTCCCCTCCTTTTAAATTCATATGTTTTGAAATTTTGTGCCTCTGTGCCTTTTTCATCAGTGTTGGTGCCGAAATCTTAGAAACTTGCCTAAAAAAGACCCAGAATCTATTCATCTAGTCAAGAGGAAGCTTTCTATGTATTTAAAATTAATTTTGAAAGACATTTTTATTTTTCACAATTTTTGACTTAAGGGCCCAGGGTCAATTTTGGGTGACTTCGGCTTCGGATTAGAACTGCATCAATTTGTATTCCAATAGAATCTCTGGACCCAGTACAATGTATATCCACCCTTAGAATGTGTGTTTTCTTCCCCCCCCCTTTTAAATTCATATGTTTTGTAATTTCTACCTCTGTGCCTTTTTCATCATTTCTGGTGCCGAAATCTTAGAAACTTGCCTAAAAAAGACCGAGAATCTATTCATCTTGTCAAGAGGAAGCTTTCTATGTATTTAAAATTAATTTTGAAAGACATTTTTGGTTTTCACAATTTTTGACTTAAGGGCCCAGGGTCAATTTTGGGTGACTTCGGCTTCGGATTAGAACTGCATCAATTTGTATTCCAATAGACTCTCTGGACCCAGTACAATGTATATCCACCCTTAGAATGTGTGTTTTCTTCCCCCCCCCCTCCTTTTAAATTCATATGTTTTGTAATTTCGTGCCTCTGTGCCTTTTTCATCATTTCTGGTGCCGAAATCTTAGAAACTTGCCTAAAAAAGACCGAGAATCTATTCATCTTGTCAAGAGGAAGCTTTCTATGTATATAAAATTAAATTTGAAAGACATTTTTGGTTTTCACAATTTTTGACCTAAGGGCCCAGGGTCAATTTTGGGTGACTTCGGCTTCGGATTAGAACTGCATCAATTTGTATTCCAATAGACTCTCTGGACCCAGTACAATGTATATCCACCCTTAGAATGTGTGTTTTCTTCCCCCCCCCCTCCTTTTAAATTCATATGTTTTGTAATTTCGTGCCTCTGTGCCTTTTTCATCATTTCTGGTGCCGAAATCTTAGAAACTTGCCTAAAAAAGACCGAGAATCTATTCATCTAGTCAACAGGAAGCTTTCTATGTATTTAAAATTAATTTTGAAGGCATTTTTGGTTTTCACAATTTTTGACTTAAGGGCCCAGGGTCAATTTTTGGTGACTTTGGCTTCGGATTAGAACTGCATCAATTTGTATTCCAATAGACTCTCTGGACCCAGTACAACGTATATCCACCCTTAGAATGTGTGTTTTCTTCCCCCCCCCCTCCTTTTAAATTCATATGTTTTGTAATTTCGTGCCTCTGTGCCTTTTTCATCAGTTCTGGTGCGGAAATCTTAGAAACTTGCCTAAAAAAGACCCAGAATCTATTCATCTAGTCAAGAGGAAGCTTTCTATGTATTTAAAATTAATTTTGAAAGACATTTTTGGTTTTGACAATTTTTGACTTAAGGGCCCAGGGTCAATTTTGGGTGACTTCGGCTTCGGATTAGAACTGCATCAATTTGTATTCCAAAAGACTCTCTGGACCCAGTACAATGTATATCCACCCTTAGAATGTGTGTTTTCTTCCCCTCCTTTTAAATTCATATGTTTTGAAATTTTGTGCCTCTGTGCCTTTTTCATCAGTGTTGGTGCCGAAATCTTAGAAACTTGCCTAAAAAAGACCCAGAATCTATTCATCTTGTCAAGAGGAAGCTTTCTATGTATTTAAAATTAATTTTGAAAGACATTTTTGGTTTTGACAATTTTTGACTTAAGGGCCCAGGGTCAATTTTGGGTGACTTCGGCTTCGGATTAGAACTGCATCAATTTGTATTCCAATAGACTCTCTGGACCCAGTACAATGTATATCCACCCTTAGAATGTGTGTTTTCTTCCCCCCCTTTTAAATTCATATGTTTTGTAATTTCGTGCCTCTGTGCCTTTTTCATCATTTCTGGTGCCGAAATCTTAGAAACTTGCCTAAAAAAGACCGAGAATCTATTCATCTAGTCAACAGGAAGCTTTCTATGTATTTAAAATTAATTTTGAAGGCATTTTTGGTTTTCACAATTTTTGACTTAAGGGCCCAGGGTCAATTTTTGGTGACTTTGGCTTCGGATTAGAACTGCATCAATTTGTATTCCAATAGACTCTCTGGACCCAGTACAACGTATATCCACCCTTAGAATGTGTGTTTTCTTCCCCCCCCTCCTTTTAAATTCATATGTTTTGTAATTTCGTGCCTCTGTGCCTTTTTCATCATTTCTGGTGCCGAAATCTTAGAAACTTGCCTAAAAAAGACCCAGAATCTATTCATCTAGTCAACAGGAAGCTTTCTATGTATTTAAAATTAATTTTGAAGTCATTTTTGGTTTTCACAATTTTTGACTTAAGGGCCCAGGGTCAATTTTGGGTGACTTCGGCTTCGGATTAGAACTGCATCAATTTGTATTCCAATAGACTCTCTGACTCAGTACAATGTATATCCACCCTTAGAATGTGTGTTTTCTTCCCCTTTTGAATTCATATGTTTTGTAATTTCGTGCCTCTGTGCCTTTTTCATCAGTTCTGGTGCGGAAATCTTAGAAACTTGCCTAAAAAAGACCCAGAATCTATTCATTTAGTCAAGAGGAAGCTTTCTATGTATTTAAAATTAATTTTGAAGGCATTTTTGGTTTTCACAATTTTTGACTTAAGGGCCCAGGGTAAATTTTGGGTGACTTCGGCTTCGGATTAGAACTACATCAATTTGTATTCCAATAGACTCTCTGGACCCAGTACAATGTATATCCACCCTTAGAATGTGTGTTTTTCCCCCCCCCTCCTTTTAAATTCATATGTTTTGTAATTTCGTGCCTCTGTGCCTTTTTCATCATTTCTGGTGCCGAAATCTTAGAAACTTCCCTAAAAAAGACCCAGAATCTATTCATCTAGTCAACAGGAAGCTTTCTATGTATTTAAAATTAATTTTGAAGGCATTTTTGGTTTTCACAATTTTTGACTTAATGGCCCAGGGTAAATTTTGGGTGACTTCGGCTTCGGATTAGAACTGCATCAATTTGTATTCCAATAAACTCTCTGGACCCAGTACAACGTATATCCACCCTTAGAATGTGTGTTTCCCCCCCCCTTTTAAATTTATATGTTTTGTAATTTCGTGCCTCTGCCTTTTTCATCAGTTCTGGTGCCGAAATCTTAGAAACTTGCCTAAAAAAGACCGAGAATCTATTCATCTTGTCAAGAGGAAGCTTTCTATGTATTTAAAATTAATTTTGAAAGACATTTTTGGTTTTCACAATTTTTGACTTAAGGGCCCAGGGTCAATTTTGGGTGACTTCGGCTTCGGATTAGAACTGCATCAATTTGTATTCCAATAGACTCTCTGGACCCAGTACAATGTATATCCACCCTTAGAATGTGTGTTTTCTTCCCCCTCCTTTTAAATTCATATGTTTTGTAATTTCGTGCCTCTGTGCCTTTTTCATCATTTCTGGTGCCGAAATCTTAGAAACTTGCCTAAAAAAGACCGAGAATCTATTCATCTTGTCAAGAGGAAGCTTTCTATGTATTTAAAATTAATTTTGAAAGACATTTTTGGTTTTCACAATTTTTGACTTAAGGGCCCAGGGTCAATTTTGGGTGACTTCGGCTTCGGATTAGAACTGCATCAATTTGTATTCCAATAGACTCTCTGGACCCAGTACAATGTATATCCACCCTTAGAATGTGTGTTTTCTTCCCCCCCCTCCTTTTAAATTCATATGTTTTGTAATTTCGTGCCTTTGTGCCTTTTTCATCATTTCTGGTGCCGAAATCTTAGAAACTTGCCTAAAAAAGACCCAGAATTTATTCATCTAGTCAAGAGGAAGCTTTCTATGTATTTGAAATTAATTTTGAAGGCATTTTTGGTTTTCACAATTTTTGACTTAAGGGCCCAGGGTCAATTTTGGGTGACTTCGGCTTCGGATTAGAACTGCATCAATTTGTATTCCAATAGACTCTCTGGACCCAGTACAACGATATCCACCCTTAGAATGTGTGTTTCCCCCCCCCCCTTTTAAAATCATATGTTTTGTAATTTCGTGCCTCTGTGCCTTTTTCATCAGTTCTGGTGCAGAAATCTTAGAAACTTGCCTAAAAAAGACCCAGAATCTATTCATTTAGTCAAGAGGAAGCTTTCTAGGTATTTAAAATTAATTTTGAAGGCATTTTTGGTTTTCACAATTTTTGACTTAAGGGCCCAAGGTCAATTTTTGGTGACTTCGGCTTTGGATTAGAACTGCATCAATTTGTATTCCAATAGGCTCTCTGGACCTAGTACAACGTATATCCACCCTTAGAATGTGTGTTTTCTTTCCCCCCCCTCCTTTTAAATTCATATGTTTTGTAATTTCGTGCCTCTGTGCCTTTTTCATCATTTCTGGTGCCGAAATCTTAGAAACTTGCCTAAAAAAGACCAAGAATCTATTCATCTTGTCAAGAGGAAGCTTTCTATGTATTTAAAATTAATTTTGAAAGACATTTTTGGTTTTCACAATTTTTGACTTAAGGGCCCAGGGTCAATTTTTGGTGACTTCGGCTTCGGATTAGAACTGCATCAATTTGTATTCCAAAAGACTCTCTGGACCCAGTACAAATATATCCACCCTTAGAATGTGTGTTTTCTTCCCCTCCTTTTAAATTCATATGTTTTGAAATTTTGTGCCTCTGTGCCTTTTTCATCAGTTCTGGTGCCGAAATCTTAGAAACTTGCATAAAAAAGACCGTGAATCTATTCATCTTGTCAAGAGGAAGCTTTCTATGTATTTAAAATTAATTTTGAAAGACATTTTTGGTTTTCATAATTTTTGACTTAAGGGCCCAGGGTCAATTTTTGGTGACTTCGGCTTCGGATTAGAACTGCATCAATTTGTATTCCAATAGACTCTCTGGACCCAGTACAACGTATCTCCACCCTTAGAATGTGTGTTTTCTTCCCCCCCCCTTTTAAATTCATATGTTTTGTAATTTCGTGCCTCTGTGCCTTTTTCATCATTTCTGGTGCCAAAATCTTAGAAAATTGCCTAAAAAAGACCCAGAATCTATTCATCTAGTCAACAGGAAGCTTTCTATGTATTTAAAATTAATTTTGAAGGCATTTTTGGTTTTCACAATTTTTGACTTAAGGCCCAGGGTCAATTTTGGGTGACTTCGGCTTCGGATTAGAACTGCATCAATTTGTATTCCAATAGACTCTCTGGACCCAGTACAATGTATATCCACCCTTAGAATGTGTGTTTTCTTCCCCCCCCCTTTTAAATTCATATATTTTGTAATTTTGTGCCTTTGTGCCTTTTTCATCAGTTCTGGTGCGGAAATCTTAGAAACTTGCCTAAAAAAGACTCAGAATCTATTCATCTAGTCTAGAGGAAGCTTTCTATGTATTTAAAATTAATTTTGAAAGACATTTTTGTTTTTCACAATTTTTGACTTAAGGGCCCAGGGTCAATTTTTGGTGACTTCGGCTTCGGATGAAAACTGCATCAATTTGTATTCCAATAGACTCTCTGGACCCAGTACAATGTATATCCACCCTTAGAATTTGTGTTTTCTTCCCCCCCCTCCTTTTAAATTCATATGTTTTGTAATTTTGTGCCTCTGTGCCTTTTTCATCAGTTCTGCTGCCGAAATCTTAGAAACTTGCCTTAAAAAGACTCAGAATCTATTCATCTAGTCAAGAGGAAGCTTTCTATGTATTTAAAATTAATTTTGAAAGACATTTTTATTTTTCACAATTTTTGACTTAAGGGCCCAGGGTCAATTTTGGGTGACTTCGGCTTCGGATTAGAACTGCATCAATTTGTATTCCAATAGAATCTCTGGACCCAGTACAATGTATATCCACCCTTAGAATGTGTGTTTTCTTCCCCCCCCCCCTTTTAAATTCATATGTTTTGTAATTTCGTGCCTCTGTGCCTTTTTCATCATTTCTGGTGCTGAAATCTTAGAAACTTGCCTAAAAAAGACCGAGAATCTATTCATCTTGTCAAGAGGAAGCTTTCTATGTATTTAAAATTAATTTTGAAAGACATTTTTGGTTTTCACAATTTTTGACTTAAGGGCCCAGGGTCAATTTTGGGTGACTTCGGCTTCGGATTAGAACTGCATCAATTTGTATTCCAATAGACTCTCTGGACCCAGTACAACGTATATCCACCCTTAGAATGTGTGTTTCCCCCACCCCCCCTTTTAAATTCATATGTTTTGTAATTTTGTGCTTCTGTGCCTTTTTCATCAGTTCTGGTGCGGAAATCTTAGAAACTTGCCTAAAAAAGACCCAGAATCTATTCATTTAGTCAAGAGGAAGCTTTCTAGGTATTTAAAATTAATTTTGAAGGCATTTTTGGTTTTCACAATTTTTGACTTAAGGGCCCAGGGTCAATTTTGGGTGACTTTGGCTTCGGATTAGGACTGCATCAATTTGTATTCCAATAGACTCTCTGGACCCAGTACAATGTATATCCACCCTTAGAATGTGTGTTTTCTTCCCCCCCCCTCCTTTTAAATTCATATGTTTTGTAATTTCGTGCCTCTGTGCCTTTTTCATCATTTCTGGTGCCGAAATCTTAGAAACTTGCCTAAAAAAGACTCAGAATCTATTCATCTATGTTAGATGGGGCCGCTGTAAGCTCGTCCACACCTCCTGCGTGCTGAGTTGCTTCCCCCACTGAAACCGCTCTGGTCACACAGTGGGGTGAGGCTCCGTAACAAAACAACTCTAGTGACAACGTGTGGTTGAAGCTGAGGAGAGGATAGGATCTGCCGTATGCCGGCAGTCGCTTTATTATATATTAGGATACCTTTAGACATCACAACGGGTGAGTACGTCACACATTCACATACCATTCCTTTTACAGATAATAACAGGCGTGGTAGTTGGTTCCAAACATGGTTACATTTTATCCAATTGGTTACTAATGGTCACATGCAGAGACAAGACGCTCTCCCAAATATAGAGATGCGTTTCCGTCACACATGCAGAGACAAGACGCTCTCCCAAATATGGAGACGTCGTTTCCGTCAGGGGGCCTCCATCCCATAATAAGAAAAGAACCGCAAAGATGTTTGCGCGTCCCTCCAAGAGGATCCTGACATGTCCTGCCACGTGCAACGTCTTGAGGTAAAACCTCCACATACATAGCATACACAAAAGGAAATATATTAGCTTGGAAAATATATTAGCTTGGAACAGATAATAATTGTTAGGGAAGATAATAATTTCAGGGAAGATAATAACTTTAGTATTTCTCCCTTCTCATGCACCATAGGTATTCCTCCCTAATTATTTACCACAACTGAAAATCTTATTTCTTACATAAGAAGGATTACGGTTTTCCTTTAACATATAGATGCATGCGTACATGTTCATCTGGGGAGCGTGAGAAAGCCGGACATGCGAGCAAGGTTCTCACAAACAAGTTGTCATGAGTTTGTCATGAGTAACGACTTGTTGAGACTGGAGGTGGATACAACACAGATGTGCACGTAGGCACAATCACGCGGAGACAGTAACTTTCTCACCAGCGACTTTCGCCTCTCTCTTTCAATATAATATATACTTTCCCTGTCTGACCATGTTTAAGAGTCGTGTTTATAAAGGGGAAATATATAAGCAGAAAATAAATAAGAGGAAATATATATGTATATATATTAATACTTTTGGCTATATGTTCAGGAAAATAAAGAAATAAGAAAATAAGAAAATAAGAAAATAAAGGACTGTAAAGCAACCAGTTTCACTGGGTATTTCCCAACAAGAAAGAAGTTCTCATGCAAGTGTACCGCTCAATCTTAATGGACATGCCATTTATGGCTACCTTCAGTGATTCGCTCAACATAAGTTTTCCCCGAGTTTTTCTGTGATATTGGCTATCATGGCCGTACGTGACATTGGCATGGTCGTACGTGACATTGGCATGGTCGTACGTGACATTGGCATGGTCGTACGTGACATTGGCATGGTCGTACGTGACATTGGCAGGGCCGTACGTAACAATCTAGTCAAGAGGAAGCTTTCTATGTATTTAAAATTAATTTTGAAGGCATTTTTGGTTTTCACAATTTTTGACTTAAGGGCCCAGGGTCAATTTTGGGTGACTTCGGCTTCGGATTAGAACTGCATCAATTTGTATTCCAATAGACTCTCTGGACCCAGTACAATGTATATCCACCCTTAGAATGTGTGTTTTCTTCCCCCCTCCTTTTAAATTCATATGTTTTGTAATTTCGTGCCTCTGTGCCTTTTTCATCATTTCTGGTGCCGAAATCTTAGAAACTTGCCTAAAAAAGACCCAGAATCTATTCATCTAGTCAAGAGGAAGCTTTCTATGTATTTAAAATTAATTTTGAAGACATTTTTGGTTTTCACAATTTTTGACTTAAGGGCCCAGGGTCAATTTTGGGTGACTTCGGCTTCGGATTAGAACTGCATCAATTTGTATTCCAATAGACTCTCTGGACCCAGTACAATGTATATCCACCCTTAGAATGTGTGTTTTCTTCCCCCCCCTCCTTTTAAATTCATATGTTTTGTAATTTCGTGCCTCTGTGCCTTTTTCATCATTTCTGGTGCCGAAATCTTAGAAACTTCCCTAAAAAAGACCCAGAATCTATTCATCTAGTCAACAGGAAGCTTTCTATGTATTTAAAATTAATTTTGAAGGCATTTTTGGTTTTCACAATTTTTGACTTAAGGGCCCAGGGTCAATTTTGGGTGACTTCGGCTTCGGATTAGAACTGCATCAATTTGTATTCCAATAGACTCTCTGGACCCAGTACAATGTATATCCACCCTTAGAATGTGTGTTTTCTTCCCCTCCTATTAAATTCATATGTTTTGTAATTTTGTGCCTCTGTGCCTTTTTCATCATTTCTGGTGCCGAAATCTTAGAAACTTGCCTAAAAAAGACCCAGAATCTATTCATCTAGTCAACAGGAAGCTTTCTATGTATTTAAAATTAATTTTGAAGGCATTTTTGGTTTTCACAATTTTTGACTTAAGGGCCCAGGGTCAATTTTGGGTGACTTCGGCTTCGGATTAGAACTGCATCAATTTGTATTCCAATAGACTCTCTGGACCCAGTACAACGTATATCCACCCTTAGAATGTGTGTTTCCCCCCCCTTTTAAATTCATATGTTTTGTAATTTCGTGCCTCTGTGCCTTTTTCATCAGTTCTGGTGCGGAAATCTTAGAAACTTGCCTAAAAAAGACCCAAAATCTATTCATCTTGTCAAGAGGAAGCTTTCTATGTATTTAAAATTAATTTTGAAGGCATTTTTGGTTTTCACAATTTTTGACTTAAGGGCCCAGGGTCAATTTTGGGTGACTTCGGCTTCGGATTAGAACTGCATCAATTTGTATTCCAATAGACTCTCTGGACCCAGTACAACGTATATCCACCCTTAGAATGTGTGTTTCCCCCCCCTTTTAAATTCATATGTTTTGTAATTTCGTGCCTCTGTGCCTTTTTCATCAGTTCTGGTGCGGAAATCTTAGAAACTTGCCTAAAAAAGACCCAGAATCTATTCATCTTGTCAAGAGGAAGCTTTCTATGTATTTAAAATTAATTTTGAAGGCATTTTTGGTTTTCACAATTTTTGACTTAAGGGCCCAGGGTCAATTTTGGGTGACTTCGGCTTCGGATTAGAACTGCATCAATTTGTATTCCAATACTCTCTGGACCCAGTACAATGTATATCCACCCTTAGAATGTATGTTTTCTTCCCCCCCCTCCTTTTAAATTCATATGTCTTGTAATTTCGTGCCTCTGTGCCTTTTTCATCATTTCTGGTGCCAAAATCTTAGAAACTTGCCTAAAAAAGACCCAGAATCTATTCATCTAGTCAACAGGAAGCTTTCTATGTATTTAAAATTAATTTTGAAGGCATTTTAGGTATTCACAATTTTTGACTTAAGGGCCCAGGGTCAATTTTGGGTGACTTCGGCTTCGGATTAGAATTACATCAATTTGTATTCCAATAGATTCTCTGGACCCAGTACAATGTATATCCACCCTTAGAATGTGTGTTTTCTTCCCCCCCTCCTTTTAAATTCATATGTTTTGTAATTTCGTGCCTCTGTGCCTTTTTCATCATTTCTGGTGCCGAAATCTTAGAAACTTGCCTAAAAAAGACCCAGAATCTATTCATTTAGTCAAGAGGAAGCTTTCTAGGTATTTAAAATTAATTTTGAAGGCATTTTTGGTTTTCACAATTTTTGACTTAAGGGCCCAGGGTCAATTTTTGGTGACTTCGGCTTCGGATTAGAACTGCATCAATTTGTATTCCAATAGACTCTCTGGACCCAGTACAACGTATATCCACCCTTAGAATGTGTGTTTTCTTCCCCCCCCCCTCCTTTTAAATTCATATGTTTTGTAATTTCGTGCCTCTGTGCCTTTTTCATCAGTTCTGGTGCGGAAATCTTAGAAACTTGCCTAAAAAAGACCCAGAATCTATTCATCTAGTCAAGAGGAAGCTTTCTATGTATTTAAAATTAATTTTGAAAGACATTTTTGGTTTTGACAATTTTTGACTTAAGGGCCCAGGGTCAATTTTGGGTGACTTCGGCTTCGGATTAGAACTGCATCAATTTGTATTCCAAAAGACTCTCTGGACCCAGTACAATGTATATCCACCCTTAGAATGTGTGTTTTCTTCCCCTCCTATTAAATTCATATGTTTTGTAATTTCGTGCCTCTGTGCCTTTTTCATCATTTCTGGTGCCGAAATCTTAGAAACTTGCCTAAAAAAGACCCAGAATCTATTCATCTAGTCAACAGGAAGCTTTCTATGTATTTAAAATTAATTTTGAAGGCATTTTTGGTTTTGACAATTTTTGACTTAAGGGCCCAGGGTCAATTTTGGGTGAGTTCGGCTTCGGATTAGAACTGCATCAATTTGTATTCCAATAGACTCTCTGGACCCAGTACAACGTATATCCACCCTTAGAATGTGTGTTTTCTTCCCCCCCCCCCTCCTTTTAAATTCATATGTTTTGTAATTTCGTGCCTCTGTGCCTTTTTCATCAGTTCTGGTGCGGAAATCTTAGAAACTTGCCTAAAAAAGACCCAGAATCTATTCATCTAGTCAAGAGGAAGCTTTCTATGTATTTAAAATTAATTTTGAAGGCATTTTTGGTTTTCACAATTTTTGACTTAAGGGCCCAGGGTCAATTTTGGGTGACTTCGGCTTCGGATTAGAACTGCATCAATTTGTATTCCAATAGACTCTCTGGACCCAGTACAACGTATATCCACCCTTAGAATGTGTGTTTCCCCCCCCTTTTAAATTCATATGTTTTGTAATTTCGTGCCTCTGTGCCTTTTTCATCAGTTCTGGTGCGGAAATCTTAGAAACTTGCCTAAAAAAGACCCAGAACCTATTCATCTTGTCAAGAGGAAGCTTTCTATGTATTTAAAATTAATTTTGAAGGCATTTTTGGTTTTCACAATTTTTGACTTAAGGGCCCAGGGTCAATTTTGGGTGACTTCGGCTTCGGATTAGAACTGCATCAATTTGTATTCCAATACTCTCTGGACCCAGTACAATGTATATCCACCCTTAGAATGTGTGTTTTCTTCCCCCCCCCTCCTTTTAAATTCATATGTCTTGTAATTTCGTGCCTCTGTGCCTTTTTCATCATTTCTGGTGCCAAAATCTTAGAAACTTGCCTAAAAAAGACCCAGAATCTATTCATCTAGTCAACAGGAAGCTTTCTATGTATTTAAAATTAATTTTGAAGGCATTTTAGGTTTTCACAATTTTTGACTTAAGGGCCCAGGGTCAATTTTGGGTGACTTCGGCTTCGGATTAGAATTACATCAATTTGTATTCCAATAGACTCTCTGGACCCAGTACAATGTATATCCACCCTTAGAATGTGTGTTTTCTTCCCCCCCTCCTTTTAAATTCATATGTTTTGTAATTTCGTGCCTCTGTGCCTTTTTCATCATTTCTGGTGCCGAAATCTTAGAAACTTGCCTAAAAAAGACCCAGAATCTATTCATCTAGTCAACAGGAAGCTTTCTATGTATTTAAAATTAATTTTGAAGTCATTTTTGGTTTTCACAATTTTTGACTTAAGGGCCCAGGGTCAATTATGGGTGACTTCGGCTTCGGATTAGAACTGCATCAATTTGTATTCCAATAGACTCTCTGGACCCAGTACAATGTATATACACCCTTAGAATGTGTGTTTTCTTCCCCCCCTTTTAAATTCATATGTTTTGTAATTTCGTGCCTCTGTGCCTTTTTCATCATTTCTGGTGCTGAAATCTTAGAAACTTGCCTAAAAAAGACCGAGAATTTATTCATCTTGTCAAGAGGAAGCTTTCTATGTATTTAAAATTAATTTTGAAAGACATTTTTGGTTTTCACAATATTTGACTTAAGGGCCCAGGGTCAATTTTGGGTGACTTCGGCTTCGGATTAGAACTGCATCAATTTGTATTCCAATAGACTCTCTGGACCCAGTACAATGTATATCCACCCTTAGAATGTGTGTTTTCTTCCCCCCCCCCCTCCTTTTAAATTCATATGTTTTGTAATTTCGTGCCTCTGTGCCTTTTTTATCAGTTCTGGTGCCGAAATCTTAGAAACTTGCCTAAAAAAGACCGAGAATCTATTCATCTAGTCAACAGGAAGCTTTCTATGTATTTAAAATTAATTTTGAAAGACATTTTTGGTTTTCACAATTTTTGACTTAAGGGCCCAGGGTCAATTTTGGGTGACTTCGGCTTCGGATTAGAACTGCATCAATTTGTATTCCAATAGACTCTCTGGACCCAGTACAATGTATATCCACCCTTAGAATGTGTGTTTTCTTCCCCTTTTGAATTCATATGTTTTGTAATTTCGTGCCTCTGTGCCTTTTTCATCAGTTCTGGTGCGGAAATCTTAGAAACTTGCCTAAAAAAGACCCAGAATCTATTCATTTAGTCAAGAGGAAGCTTTCTATGTATTTAAAATTAATTTTGAAGGCATTTTAGGTTTTCACAATATTTGACTTAAGGGCCCAGGGTCAATTTTGGGTGACTTCGGCTTCGGATTAGAACTACATCAATTTGTATTCCAATAGACTCTCTGGACCCAGTACAATGTATATCCACCCTTAGAATGTGTGTTTCCCCCCCCCCCCCCCCTCCTTTTAAATTCATATGTTTTGTAATTTCGTGCCTCTGTGCCTTTTTCATCTTTTCTGGTGCCGAAATCTTAGAAACTTGCCTAAAAAAGACCTAGAATCTATTCATCTAGTCAACAGGAAGCTTTCTATGTATTTGAAATTAATTTTGAAGGCATTTTTGGTTTTCACAATTTTTGACTTAAGGGCCCAGGGTCAATTTTGGGTGACTTCGGCTTCGGATTAGAACTGCATCAATTTGTATTCCAATATACTCTCTGGACCCAGTACAACGTATATCCACCCTTAGAATGTGTGTTTCCCCCCCCTTTTAAATTCATATGTTTTGTAATTTCGTGCCTCTGTGCCTTTTTCATCAGTTCTGGTGCGGAAATCTTAGAAACTTGCCTAAAAAAGACCCAGAATCTATTCATTTAGTCAAGAGGAAGCTTTCTATGTATTTAAAATTAATTTTGAAGACATTTTTGGTTTTCACAATTTTTGACTTAAGGGCCCAGGGTCAATTTTGGGTGACTTCGGCTTCGGATTAGAACTGCATCAATTTGTATTCCAATAGACTCTGGACCCAGTACAATGTATATCCACCCTTAGAATGTGTGTTTTCTTCCCCCCCCCCTCCTTTTAAATTCATATGTTTTGTAATTTCGTGCCTCTGTGCCTTTTTCATCATTTCTGGTGCCGAAATCTTAGAAACTTGCCTAAAAAAGACCCAGAATTTATTCATCTAGTCAAGAGGAAGCTTTCTATGTATTTGAAATTAATTTTGAAGGCATTTTTGGTTTTCACAATTTTTGACTTAAGGGCCCAGGGTCAATTTTGGTTGACTTCGGCTTCGGATTAGAACTGCATCAATTTGTATTCCAATAGACTCTCTGGACCCAGTACAACGTATATCCACCCTTAGAATGTGTGTTTCCCCCCCCTTTTAAAATCATATGTTTTGTAATTTCGTGCCTCTGTGCCTTTTTCATCAGTTCTGGTGCAGAAATCTTAGAAACTTGCCTAAAAAAGACCCAGAATCTATTCATTTAGTCAAGAGGAAGCTTTCTAGGTATTTAAAATTAATTTTAAAGGCATTTTTGGTTTTCACAATTTTTGACTTAAGGGCCCAGGGTCAATTTTGGGTGACTTCGGCTTCGGATTAGAACTGCATCAATTTGTATTCCAATAGACTCTCTGGACCCAGTACAATGTATATCCACCCTTAGAATGTGTGTTTTCTTCCCCCCCTTCCTTTTAAATTCATATGTTTTGTAATTTCGTGCCTCTGTGCCTTTTTCATCAGTTCTGGTGCAGAAATCTTAGAAACTTGCCTAAAAAAGACCCAGAATCTATTCATTTAGTCAAGAGGAAGCTTTCTAGGTATTTAAAATTAATTTTGAAGGCATTTTTGGTTTTCACAATTTTTGACTTAAGGGCCCAGGGTCAATTTTGGGTGACTTTGGCTTCGGATTAGAACTGCATCAATTTGTATTCCAATAGACTCTCTGGACCCAGTACAATGTATATCCACCCTTAGAATGTGTGTTTTCTTCCCCCCCTTCCTTTTAAATTCATATGTTTTGTAATTTCGTGCCTCTGTGCCTTTTTCATCATTTCTGGTGCCGAAATCTTAGAAACTTGCCTAAAAAAGACCCAGAATCTATTCATCTAGTCAACAGGAAGCTTTCTATGTATTTAAAATTAATTTTGAAGGCATTTTTGGTTTTCACAATTTTTGACTTAAGGGCCCAGGGTCAATTTTGGGTGACTTCGGCTTCGGATTAGAACTGCATCAATTTGTATTCCAATAGACTCTCTGGACCCAGTACAACGTATATCCACCCTTAGAATGTGTGTTTCCCCCCCCTTTTAAATTCATATGTTTTGTAATTTCGTGCCTCTGTGCCTTTTTCATCAGTTCTGGTGCGGAAATCTTAGAAACTTGCCTAAAAAAGACCCAGAATCTATTCATTTAGTCAAGAGGAAGCTTTCTATGTATTTAAGATTAATTTTGAAGGCATTTTTGGTTTTCACAATTTTTGACTAAAGGGCCCAGGGTCAATTTTGGGTGACTTCGGCTTCGGATTAGAACTGCATCAATTTGTATTCCAATACTCTCTGGACCCAGTACAATGTATATCCACCCTTAGAATGTGTGTTTTCTTCCCCCCCCTCCTTTTAAATTCATATGTTTTGTAATTTCGTGCCTCTGTGCCTTTTTCATCATTTCTGGTGCCAAAATCTTAGAAACTTGCCTAAAAAAGACCCAGAATCTATTCATCTAGTCAACAGGAAGCTTTCTATGTATTTAAAATTAATTTTGAAGGCATTTTAGGTTTTCACAATTTTTGACTTAAGGGCCCAGGGTCAATTTTGGGTGACTTCGGCTTCGGATTAGAATTACATCAATTTGTATTCCAATAGACTCTCTGGACCCAGTACAATGTATATCCACCCTTAGAATGTGTGTTTTCTTCCCCCCCTCCTTTTGAATTCATATGTTTTGTAATTTCGTGCCTCTGTGCCTTTTTCATCAGTTCTGGTGCAGAAATCTTAGAAACTTGCCTAAAAAAGACCCAGAATCTATTCATTTAGTCAAGAGGAAGCTTTCTATGTATTTAAAATTAATTTTGAAGGCACTTTAGGTTTTCACAATTTTTGACTTAAGGGCCCAGGGTCAATTTTGGGTGACTTCGGCTTCGGATTAGAACTACATCAATTTGTATTCCAATAGACTCTCTGACCCAGTACAACGTATATCCACCCTTAGAATGTGTGTTTCCCCCCCCCCTCCTTTAAAATTCATATGTTTTGTAATTTCGTGCCTCTGTGCCTTTTTCATCATTTCTGGTGCTGAAATCGTAGAAACTTGCCTAAAAAAGACCCAGAATCTATTCATCTAGTCAAGAGGAAGCTTTCTATGTATTTAAAATTAATTTTGAAGGCATTTTTGGTTTTCACAATTTTTGACTTAAGGGCCCAGGGTCAATTTTGGGTGACTTCGGCTTCGGATTAGAACTGCATCAATTTGTATTCCAATAAACTCTCTGGACCCAGTACAATGTATATCCACCCTTAGAATGTGTGTTTCCCCCCCCTTTTAAATTCATATGTTTTGTAATTTCGTGCCTCTGCCTTTTTCATCAGTTCTGGTGCGGAAATCTTAGAAACTTGCCTAAAAAAGACCCAGAATCTATTCATTTAGTCAAGAGGAAGCTTTCTATGTATTTAAAATTAATTTTGAAGGCATTTTTGGTTTTCACAATTTTTGACTTAAGGGCCCAGGGTCAATTTTGGGTGACTTCGGCTTCGGATTAGAACTGCATCAATAAGTATTCCAATACTCTCTGGACCCAGTACAATGTATATCCACCCTTAGAATGTGTGTTTTCTTTCCCCCCCCCCCCTCGTTTTAATTCATATGTTTTGTAATTTCGTGCCTCTGTGCCTTTTTCATCATTTCTGGTGCCAAAATCTTAGAAACTTGCCTAAAAAAAACCCAGAATCTATTCATCTAGTCAACAGGAAGCTTTCTATGTATTTAAAATTAATTTTGAAGGCATTTTAGTTTTTTCACAATTTTTGACTTAAGGGCCCAGGGTCAATTTTGGGTGACTTCGGCTTCGCATTAGAATTACATCAATTTGTATTCCAATAGACTCTCTGGACCCAGTACAATGTATATCCACCCTTAGAATGTGTGTTTTCTTCCCCCCCTCCTTTTAAATTCATATGTTTTGTAATTTCATGCCTCTGTGCCTTTTTCATCATTTCTGGTGCCGAAATCTTAGAAACTTGCCTAAAAAAGACCCAGAATCTATTCATCTAGTCAACAGGAAGCTTTCTATGTATTTAAGATTAATTTTGAAGTCATTTTTGGTTTTCACAATTTTTGACTTAAGGGCCCAGGGTCAATTTTGGGTGACTTCGGCTTCGGATTAGAACTGCATCAATTTGTATTCCAATAGACTCTCTGGACCCAGTACAATGTATATCCACCCTTAGAATGTGTGTTTTCTTCCCCCTCCTTTTAAATTCATATGTTTTGTAATTTCGTGCCTCTGTGCCTTTTTCATCATTTCTGGTGCCGAAATCTTAGAAACTTGCCTAAAAAAGACCCAGAATCTATTCATCTTGTCAAGAGGAAGCTTTCTATGTATTTAAAATTAATTTTGAACGACATTTTTGGTTTTCACAATTTTTGACTTAAGGGCCCAGGGTCAATTTTCGGTGACTTCGGCTTCGGATTAGAACTGCATCAATTTGTAGTCCAATAGACTCTGGACCCAGTACAATGTATATCCACCCTTAGAATGTGTGTTTTCTTCCCCCCCCCCCCTCCTTTTAAATTCATATGTTTTGTAATTTCGTGCCTCTGTGCCTTTTTCATCATTTCTGGTGCCGAAATCTTAGAAACTTGCCTAAAAAAGACCCAGAATTTATTCATCTAGTCAAGAGGAAGCTTTCTATGTATTTGAAATTAATTTTGAAGGCATTTTTGGTTTTCACAATTTTTGACTTAAGGGCCCAGGGTCAATTTTGGGTGACTTCGGCTTCGGATTAGAACTGCATCAATTTGTATTCCAATAGACTCTCTTGACCCAGTACAACGTATATCCACCCTTAGAATGTGTGTTTCCCCCCCCTTTTAAAATCATATGTTTTGTAATTTCGTGCCTCTGTGCCTTTTTCATCAGTTCTTGTGCCGAAATCTTAGAAACTTGCCTAAAAAAGACCCAGAATCTATTCATTTAGTCAAGAGGAAGCTTTCTAGGTATTTAAAATTAATTTTGAAGGCATTTTTGGTTTTCACAATTTTTGACTTAAGGGCCCAGGGTCAATTTTGGGTGACTTCGGCTTCGGATTAGAACTGCATCAATTTGTATTCCAATAGACTCTCTGGACCCAGTACAACGTATATCCACCCTTAGAATGTGTGTTTCCCCCCCCTTTTAAATTCATATGTTTTGTAATTTCGTGCCTCTGTGCCTTTTTCATCAGTTCTGGTGCGGAAATCTTAGAAACTTGCCTAAAAAAGACCCAGAATCTATTCATTTAGTCAAGAGGAAGCTTTCTATGATTTAAGATTAATTTTGAAGGCATTTTTGGTTTTCACAATTTTTGACTAAAGGGCCCAGGGTCAATTTTGGGTGACTTCGGCTTCGGATTAGAACTGCATCAATTTGTATTCCAATACTCTCTGGACCCAGTACAATGTATATCCACCCTTAGAATGTGTGTTTTCTTCCCCCCCCTCCTTTTAAATTCATATGTTTTGTAATTTCGTGCCTCTGTGCCTTTTTCATCATTTCTGGTGCCAAAATCTTAGAAACTTGCCTAAAAAAGACCCAGAATCTATTCATCTAGTCAACAGGAAGCTTTCTATGTATTTAAAATTAATTTTGAAGGCATTTTAGGTTTTCACAATTTTTGACTTAAGGGCCCAGGGTCAATTTTGGGTGACTTCGGCTTCGGATTAGAATTACATCAATTTGTATTCCAATAGACTCTCTGGACCCAGTACAATGTATATCCACCCTTAGAATGTGTGTTTTCTTCCCCCCCTCCTTTTGAATTCATATGTTTTGTAATTTCGTGCCTCTGTGCCTTTTTCATCAGTTCTGGTGCAGAAATCTTAGAAACTTGCCTAAAAAAGACCCAGAATCTATTCATTTAGTCAAGAGGAAGCTTTCTATGTATTTAAAATTAATTTTGAAGGCACTTTAGGTTTTCACAATTTTTGACTTAAGGGCCCAGGGTCAATTTTGGGTGACTTCGGCTTCGGATTAGAACTACATCAATTTGTATTCCAATAGACTCTCTGACCCAGTACAACGTATATCCACCCTTAGAATGTGTGTTTCCCCCCCCCCCTCCTTTAAAATTCATATGTTTTGTAATTTCGTGCCTCTGTGCCTTTTTCATCATTTCTGGTGCTGAAATCGTAGAAACTTGCCTAAAAAAGACCCAGAATCTATTCATCTAGTCAAGAGGAAGCTTTCTATGTATTTAAAATTAATTTTGAAGGCATTTTTGGTTTTCACAATTTTTGACTTAAGGGCCCAGGGTCAATTTTGGGTGACTTCGGCTTCGGATTAGAACTGCATCAATTTGTATTCCAATAAACTCTCTGGACCCAGTACAATGTATATCCACCCTTAGAATGTGTGTTTCCCCCCCCTTTTAAATTCATATGTTTTGTAATTTCGTGCCTCTGCCTTTTTCATCAGTTCTGGTGCGGAAATCTTAGAAACTTGCCTAAAAAAGACCCAGAATCTATTCATTTAGTCAAGAGGAAGCTTTCTATGTATTTAAAATTAATTTTGAAGGCATTTTTGGTTTTCACAATTTTTGACTTAAGGGCCCAGGGTCAATTTTGGGTGACTTCGGCTTCGGATTAGAACTGCATCAATAAGTATTCCAATACTCTCTGGACCCAGTACAATGTATATCCACCCTTAGAATGTGTGTTTTCTTTCCCCCCCCCCCTCGTTTTAATTCATATGTTTTGTAATTTCGTGCCTCTGTGCCTTTTTCATCATTTCTGGTGCCAAAATCTTAGAAACTTGCATAAAAAAAACCCAGAATCTATTCATCTAGTCAACAGGAAGCTTTCTATGTATTTAAAATTAATTTTGAAGGCATTTTAGTTTTTTCACAATTTTTGACTTAAGGGCCCAGGGTCAATTTTGGGTGACTTCGGCTTCGCATTAGAATTACATCAATTTGTATTCCAATAGACTCTCTGGACCCAGTACAATGTATATCCACCCTTAGAATGTGTGTTTTCTTCCCCCCCTCCTTTTAAATTCATATGTTTTGTAATTTCATGCCTCTGTGCCTTTTTCATCATTTCTGGTGCCGAAATCTTAGAAACTTGCCTAAAAAAGACCCAGAATCTATTCATCTAGTCAACAGGAAGCTTTCTATGTATTTAAGATTAATTTTGAAGTCATTTTTGGTTTTCACAATTTTTGACTTAAGGGCCCAGGGTCAATTTTGGGTGACTTCGGCTTCGGATTAGAACTGCATCAATTTGTATTCCAATAGACTCTCTGGACCCAGTACAATGTATATCCACCCTTAGAATGTGTGTTTTCTTCCCCCTCCTTTTAAATTCATATGTTTTGTAATTTCGTGCCTCTGTGCCTTTTTCATCATTTCTGGTGCCGAAATCTTAGAAACTTGCCTAAAAAAGACCCAGAATCTATTCATCTTGTCAAGAGGAAGCTTTCTATGTATTTAAAATTAATTTTGAACGACATTTTTGGTTTTCACAATTTTTGACTTAAGGGCCCAGGGTCAATTTTCGGTGACTTCGGCTTCGGATTAGAACTGCATCAATTTGTAGTCCAATAGACTCTGGACCCAGTACAATGTATATCCACCCTTAGAATGTGTGTTTTCTTCCCCCCCCCCCCTCCTTTTAAATTCATATGTTTTGTAATTTCGTGCCTCTGTGCCTTTTTCATCATTTCTGGTGCCGAAATCTTAGAAACTTGCCTAAAAAAGACCCAGAATTTATTCATCTAGTCAAGAGGAAGCTTTCTATGTATTTGAAATTAATTTTGAAGGCATTTTTGGTTTTCACAATTTTTGACTTAAGGGCCCAGGGTCAATTTTGGGTGACTTCGGCTTCGGATTAGAACTGCATCAATTTGTATTCCAATAGACTCTCTTGACCCAGTACAACGTATATCCACCCTTAGAATGTGTGTTTCCCCCCCCTTTTAAAATCATATGTTTTGTAATTTCGTGCCTCTGTGCCTTTTTCATCAGTTCTTGTGCCGAAATCTTAGAAACTTGCCTAAAAAAGACCCAGAATCTATTCATTTAGTCAAGAGGAAGCTTTCTAGGTATTTAAAATTAATTTTGAAGGCATTTTTGGTTTTCACAATTTTTGACTTAAGGGCCCAGGGTCAATTTTGGGTGACTTCGGCTTCGGATTAGAACTGCATCAATTTGTATTCCAAAAGACTCTCTGGACCCAGTACAATGTATATCCACCCTTAGAATGTGTGTTTTCTTCCCCTCCTTTTAAATTCATATGGTTTGAAATTTTGTGCCTCTGTGCCTTTTTCATCAGTGTTGGTGCCGAAATCTTAGAAACTTGCCTAAAAAAGACCCAGAATCTATTCATCTTGTCAAGAGGAAGCTTTCTATGTATTTAAAATTAATTTTGAAAGACATTTTTGGTTTTCACAATTTTTGACTTAAGGGCCCAGGGTCAATTTTGGGTGACTTTGGCTTCGGATTAGAACTGCATCAATTTGTATTCCAATAGACTCTCTGGACCCAGTACAATGTATATCCACCCTTAGAATGTGTGTTTTCTTCCCCCCCTTCCTTTTAAATTCATATGTTTTGTAATTTTGTGCCTCTGTGCCTTTTTCATCAGTTCTGGTGCGGAAATCTTAGAAACTTGCCTAAAAAAGACCCAGAATCTATTCATCTAGTCAAGAGGAAGCTTTCTATGTATTTAAAATTAATTTTGAAGGCATTTTAGGTTTTCACAATTTTTGACTTAAGGGCCCAGGGTCAATTTTGGGTGACTTCGGCTTCGGATTAGAATTACATCAATTTGTATTCCAATAGACTCTCTGGACCCAGTACAATGTATATCCACCCTTAGAATGTGTGTTTTCTTCCCCCCCCTCCTTTTAAATTCATATGTTTTGTAATTTCGTGCCTCTGTGCCTTTTTCATCATTTCTGGTGCCGAAATCTTAGAAACTTGCCTAAAAAAGACCCAGAATCTATTCATCTAGTCAACAGGAAGCTTTCTATGTATCTAAAATTAATTTTGAAGTCATTTTTGGTTTTCACAATTTTTGACTTAAGGGCCCAGGGTCAATTTTGGGTGACTTCGGCTTCGGATTAGAACTGCATCAATTTGTATTCCAATACTCTCTGGACCCAGTACAATGTATATCCACCCTTAGAATATGTGTTTTCTTCCCCCCCCCCTCCTTTTAAATTCATATGTTTTGTAATTTCGTGCCTCTGTGCCTTTTTCATCATTTCTGGTGCCGAAATCTTAGAAACTTGCCTAAAAAAGACCCAGAATCTATTCATCTAGTCAACAGGAAGCTTTCTATGTATTTGAAATTAATTTTGAAGGCATTTTTGGTTTTCACAATTTTTGACTTAAGGGCCCAGGGTCAATTTTGGGTGACTTCGGCTTCAGATTAGAACTACATCAATTTGTATTCCAATAGACTTTCTGGACCCAGTACAATGTATATCCACCCTTAGAATGTGTGTTTCCCCCCCTCCCTCCTTTTAAATTCATATGTTTTGTAATTTCGTGCCTCTGTGCCTTTTTCATCATTTCTGGTGCCGAAATCTTAGAAACTTGCCTAAAAAAGACCCAGAATCTATTCATCTAGTCAACAGGAAGCTTTCTATGTATTTAAAATTAATTTTGAAGGCATTTTTGGTTTTCACAATTTTTGACTTAAGGGCCCAGGGTCAATTTTGGGTGACTTCGGCTTCTGATTAGAACTGCATCAATTTGTATTCCAATAGACTCTCTGGACCCAGTACAACGTATATCCACCCTTAGAATGTGTGTTTCCCCACCCTTTTAAATTCATATGTTTTGTAATTTCGTGCCTCTGCCTTTTTCATCATTTCTGGTGCCAAAATCTTAGAAACTTGCCTAAAAAGGACCCAGAATCTATTCATCTAGTCAAGAGGAAGCTTTCTATGTATTTAAAATTAATTTTGAAGGCATTTTAGGTTTTCACAATTTTTGACTTAAGGGCCCAGGGTCAATTTTGGGTGACTTCGGCTTCGGATTAGAATTACATCAATTTGTATTCCAATAGACTCTCTGGACCCAGTACAATGTATATCCACCCTTAGAATGTGTGTTTTCTTCCCCCCCCCTCCTTTTAAATTCATATGTTTTGTAATTTCATGCCTCTGTGCCTTTTTCATCATTTCTGGTGCGGAAATCTTAGAAACTTGCCTAAAAACGACCCAGAATCTATTCATCTAGTCAACAGGAAGCTTTCTATGTATTTAAGATTAATTTTGAAGTCATTTTTGGTTTTCACAATTTTTGACTTAAGGGCCCAGGGTCAATTTTGGGTGATTTCGGCTTCGGATTAGAACTGCATCAATTTGTATTCCAATAGACTCTCTGGACCCAGTACAATGTATATCCACCCTTAGAATGTGTGTTTTCTTCCCCCTCCTTTTAAATTCATATGTTTTGTAATTTCGTGCCTCTGTGCCTTTTTCATCATTTCTGGTGCCGAAATCTTAGAAACTTGCCTAAAAAAGACCGAGAATATATTCATCTTGTCAAGAGGAAGCTTTCTATGTATTTAAAATTAATTTTGAAAGACATTTTTGGTTTTCACAATTTTTGACTTAAGGGCCCAGGGTCAATTTTGGGTGACTTCGGCTTCTGATTAGAACTGCATCAATTTGTATTCCAATAGACTCTGGACCCAGTACAATGTATATCCACCCTTAGAATGTGTGTTTTCTTCCCCCCCCCTCCTTTTAAATTCATATGTTTTGTAATTTCGTGCCTCTGTGCCTTTTTCATCAGTTCTGGTGCGGAAATCTTAGAAACTTGCCTAAAAAAGGCCGAGAATCTATTCATCTTGTCAAGAGGAAGCTTTCTATGTATTTAAAATTAATTTTGAAAGACATTTTTGGTTTTCACAATTTTTGACTTAAGGGCCCAGGGTCAATTTTGGGTGACTTCGGCTTCGGATTAGAACTGCATCAATTTGTATTCCAATAGACTCTGGACCCAGTACAATGTATATCCACCCTTAGAATGTGTGTTTTCTTCCCCCCCCCCTCCTTTTAAATTCATATGTTTTGTAATTTCGTGCCTCTGTGCCTTTTTCATCATTTCTGGTGCCGAAATCTTAGAAACTTGCCTAAAAAAGACCCAGAATTTATTCATCTAGTCAAGAGGAAGCTTTCTATGTATTTGAAATTAATTTTGAAGGCATTTTTGGTTTTCACAATTTTTGACTTAAGGGCCCAGGGTCAATTTTGGGTGACTTCGGCTTCGGATTAGAACTGCATCAATTTGTATTCCAATAGACTCTCTGGACCCAGTACAACGTATATCCACCCTTAGAATGTGTGTTTTCTTCCCCTCCTATTAAATTCATATGTTTTGTAATTTCGTGCCTCTGTGCCTTTTTCATCATTTCTGGTGCCGAAATCTTAGAAACTTGCCTAAAAAAGACCCAGAATCTATTCATCTAGTCAACAGGAAGCTTTCTATGTATTTAAAATTAATTTTGAAGGCATTTTTGGTTTTCACAATTTTTGACTTAAGGGCCCAGGGTCAATTTTGGGTGAGTTCGGCTTCGGATTAGAACTGCATCAATTTGTATTCCAATAGACTCTCTGGACCCAGTACAACGTATATCCACCCTTAGAATGTGTGTTTTCTTCCCCCCCCCTCCTTTTAAATTCATATGTTTTGTAATTTCGTGCCTCTGTGCCTTTTTCATCAGTTCTGGTGCGGAAATCTTAGAAACTTGCCTAAAAAAGACCCAGAATCTATTCATCTAGTCAAGAGGAAGCTTTCTATGTATTTAAAATTAATTTTGAAGGCATTTTTGGTTTTCACAATTTTTGACTTAAGGGCCCAGGGTCAATTTTGGGTGACTTCGGCTTCGGATTAGAACTGCATCAATTTGTATTCCAATAGACTCTCTGGACCCAGTACAACGTATATCCACCCTTAGAATGTGTGTTTCCCCCCCCTTTTAAATTCATATGTTTTGTAATTTCGTGCCTCTGTGCCTTTTTCATCAGTTCTGGTGCGGAAATCTTAGAAACTTGCCTAAAAAAGACCCAGAATCTATTCATCTTGTCAAGAGGAAGCTTTCTATGTATTTAAAATTAATTTTGAAGGCATTTTTGGTTTTCACAATTTTTGACATAAGGGCCCAGGGTCAATTTTGGGTGACTTCGGCTTCGGATTAGAACTGCATCAATTTGTATTCCAATACTCTCTGGACCCAGTACAATGTATATCCACCCTTAGAATGTGTGTTTTCTTCCCCCCCCCTCCTTTTAAATTCATATGTCTTGTAATTTCGTGCCTCTGTGCCTTTTTCATCATTTCTGGTGCCAAAATCTTAGAAACTTGCCTAAAAAAGACCCAGAATCTATTCATCTAGTCAACAGGAAGCTTTCTATGTATTTAAAATTAATTTTGAAGGCATTTTAGGTTTTCACAATTTTTGACTTAAGGGCCCAGGGTCAATTTTGGGTGACTTCGGCTTCGGATTAGAATTACATCAATTTGTATTCCAATAGACTCTCTGGACCCAGTACAATGTATATCCACCCTTAGAATGTGTGTTTTCTTCCCCCCCCCTCCTTTTAAATTCATATGTTTTGTAATTTCGTGCCTCTGTGCCTTTTTCATCATTTCTGGTGCCGAAATCTTAGAAACTTGCCTAAAAAAGACCCAGAATCTATTCATCTAGTCAACAGGAAGCTTTCTATGTATTTAAAATTAATTTTGAAGTCATTTTTGGTTTTCACAATTTTTGACTTAAGGGCCCAGGGTCAATTTTGGGTGACTTCGGCTTCGGATTAGAACTGCATCAATTTGTATTCCAATAGACTCTCTGGACCCAGTACAATGTATATCCACCCTTAGAATGTGTGTTTTCTTCCCCCCCTTTTAAATTCATATGTTTTGTAATTTCGTGCCTCTGTGCCTTTTTCATCATTTCTGGTGCTGAAATCTTAGAAACTTGCCTAAAAAAGACCGAGAATTTATTCATCTTGTCAAGAGGAAGCTTTCTATGTATTTAAAATTAATTTTGAAAGACATTTTTGGTTTTCACAATATTTGACTTAAGGGCCCAGGGTCAATTTTGGGTGACTTCGGCTTCGGATTAGAACTGCATCAATTTGTATTCCAATAGACTCTCTGGACCCAGTACAATGTATATCCACCCTTAGAATGTGTGTTTTCTTCCCCCCCCCCTCCTTTTAAATTCATATGTTTTGTAATTTCGTGCCTCTGTGCCTTTTTTATCAGTTCTGGTGCCGAAATCTTAGAAACTTGCCTAAAAAAGACCGAGAATCTATTCATCTAGTCAACAGGAAGCTTTCTATGTATTTAAAATTAATTTTGAAAGACATTTTTGGTTTTCACAATTTTTGACTTAAGGGCCCAGGGTCAATTTTGGGTGACTTCGGCTTCGGATTAGAACTGCATCAATTTGTATTCCAATAGACTCTCTGGACCCAGTACAATGTATATCCACCCTTAGAATGTGTGTTTTCTTCCCCTTTTGAATTCATATGTTTTGTAATTTCGTGCCTCTGTGCCTTTTTCATCAGTTCTGGTGCGGAAATCTTAGAAACTTGCCTAAAAAAGACCCAGAATCTATTCATTTAGTCAAGAGGAAGCTTTCTATGTATTTAAAATTAATTTTGAAGGCATTTTAGGTTTTCACAATTTTTGACTTAAGGGCCCAGGGTCAATTTTGGGTGACTTCGGCTTCGGATTAGAACTACATCAATTTGTATTCCAATAGACTCTCTGGACCCAGTACAATGTATATCCACCCTTAGAATGTGTGTTTCCCCCCCCCCCTCCTTTTAAATTCATATGTTTTGTAATTTCGTGCCTCTGTGCCTTTTTCATCTTTTCTGGTGCCGAAATCTTAGAAACTTGCCTAAAAAAGACCCAGAATCTATTCATCTAGTCAACAGGAAGCTTTCTATGTATTTGAAATTAATTTTGAAGGCATTTTTGGTTTTCACAATTTTTGACTTAAGGGCCCAGGGTCAATTTTGGGTGACTTCGGCTTCAGATTAGAACTGCATCAATTTGTATTCCAATATACTCTCTGGACCCAGTACAACGTATATCCACCCTTAGAATGTGTGTTTCCCCCCCCTTTTAAATTCATATGTTTTGTAATTTCGTGCCTCTGTGCCTTTTTCATCAGTTCTGGTGCGGAAATCTTAGAAACTTGCCTAAAAAAGACCCAGAATCTATTCATTTAGTCAAGAGGAAGCTTTCTATGTATTTAAAATTAATTTTGAAGACATTTTTGGTTTTCACAATTTTTGACTTAAGGGCCCAGGGTCAATTTTGGGTGACTTGGGCTTCGGATTAGAACTGCATCAATTTGTATTCCAATAGACTCTGGACCCAGTACAATGTATATCCACCCTTAGAATGTGTGTTTTCTTCCCCCCCCCTCCTTTTAAATTCATATGTTTTGTAATTTCGTGCCTCTGTGCCTTTTTCATCATTTCTGGTGCCGAAATCTTAGAAACTTGCCTAAAAAAGACCCAGAATTTATTCATCTAGTCAAGAGGAAGCTTTCTATGTATTTGAAATTAATTTTGAAGGCATTTTTGGTTTTCACAATTTTTGACTTAAGGGCCCAGGGTCAATTTTGGGTGACTTCGGCTTCGGATTAGAACTGCATCAATTTGTATTCCAATAGACTCTCTGGACCCAGTACAACGTATATCCACCCTTAGAATGTGTGTTTCCCCCCCCTTTTAAAATCATATGTTTTGTAATTTCGTGCCTCTGTGCCTTTTTCATCAGTTCTGGTGCAGAAATCTTAGAAACTTGCCTAAAAAAGACCCAGAATCTATTCATTTAGTTAAGAGGAAGCTTTTTAGGTATTTAAAATTAATTTTGAAGGCATTTTTGGTTTTCACAATTTTTGACTTAAGGGCCCAGGGTCAATTTTGGGTGACTTTGGCTTCGGATTAGAACTGCATCAATTTGTATTCCAATAGACTCTCTGGACCCAGTACAATGTATATCCACCCTTAGAATGTGTGTTTTCTTCCCCCCCTTCCTTTTAAATTCATATGTTTTGTAATTTCGTGCCTCTGTGCCTTTTTCATCATTTCTGGTGCCGAAATCTTAGAAACTTGCCTAAAAAAGACCCAGAATCTATTCATCTAGTCAACAGGAAGCTTTCTATGTATTTAAAATTAATTTTGAAGGCATTTTTGGTTTTCACAATTTTTGACTTAAGGGCCCAGGGTCAATTTTGGGTGACTTCGGCTTCGGATTAGAACTGCATCAATTTGTATTCCAATAGACTCTCTGGACCCAGTACAACGTATATCCACCCTTAGAATGTGTGTTTCCCCCCCCTTTTAAATTCATATGTTTTGTAATTTCATGCCTCTGTGCCTTTTTCATCAGTTCTGGTGCGGAAATCTTAGAAACTTGCCTAAAAAAGACCCAGAATCTATTCATTTAGTCAAGAGGAAGCTTTCTATGTATTTAAGATTAATTTTGAAGGCATTTTTGGTTTTCACAATTTTTGACTTAAGGGCCCAGGGTCAATTTTGGGTGACTTCGGCTTCGGATTAGAACTGCATCAATTTGTATTCCAATAGACTCTCTGGACCCAGTACAATGTATATCCACCCTTAGAATGTGTGTTTTCTTCCCCCCCCCCCTCCTTTTAAATTCATATGTTTTGTAATTTCGTGCCTCTGTGCCTTTTTTATCAGTTCTGGTGCCGAAATCTTAGAAACTTGCCTAAAAAAGACCGAGAATCTATTCATCTAGTCAACAGGAAGTTTTCTATGTATTTAAAATTAATTTTGAAAGACATTTTTGGTTTTCACAATTTTTGACTTAAGGGCCCAGGGTCAATTTTGGGTGACTTCGGCTTCGGATTAGAACTGCATCAATTTGTATTCCAATAGACTCTCTGGACCCAGTACAATGTATATCCACCCTTAGAATGTGTGTTTTCTTCCCCTTTTGAATTCATATGTTTTGTAATTTCGTGCCTCTGTGCCTTTTTCATCAGTTCTGGTGCGGAAATCTTAGAAACTTGCCTAAAAAAGACCCAGAATCTATTCATTTAGTCAAGAGGAAGCTTTCTATGTATTTAAAATTAATTTTGAAGGCATTTTAGGTTTTCACAATTTTTGACTTAAGGGCCCAGGGTCAATTTTGGGTGACTTCGGCTTCGGATTAGAACTACATCAATTTGTATTCCAATAGACTCTCTGGACCCAGTACAATGTATATCCACCCTTAGAATGTGTGTTTCCCCCCCCCCCTCCTTTTAAATTCATATGTTTTGTAATTTCGTGCCTCTGTGCCTTTTTCATCTTTTCTGGTGCCGAAATCTTAGAAACTTGCCTAAAAAAGACCCAGAATCTATTCATCTAGTCAACAGGAAGCTTTCTATGTATTTGAAATTAATTTTGAAGGCATTTTTGGTTTTCACAATTTTTTACTTAAGGGCCCAGGGTCAATTTTGGGTGACTTCGGCTTCGGATTAGAACTGCATCAATTTGTATTCCAATATACTCTCTGGACCCAGTACAACGTATATCCACCCTTAGAATGTGTGTTTCCCCCCCCTTTTAAAATCATATGTTTTGTAATTTCGTGCCTCTGTGCCTTTTTCATCAGTTCTGGTGCAGAAATCTTAGAAACTTGCCTAAAAAAGACCCAGAATCTATTCATTTAGTTAAGAGGAAGCTTTCTATGTATTTAAAATTAATTTTGAAGGCATTTTAGGTTTTCACAATTTTTGACTTAAGGGCCCAGGGTCAATTTTGGGTGACTTCGGCTTCGGATTAGAATTACATCAATTTGTATTCCAATAGACTCTCTGGACCCAGTACAATGTATATCCACCCTTAGAATGTGTGTTTTCTTCCCCCCCTCCTTTTGAATTCATATGTTTTGTAATTTCGTGCCTCTGTGCCTTTTTCATCAGTTCTGGTGCGGAAATCTTAGAAACTTGCCTAAAAAAGACCCAGAATCTATTCATTTAGTCAAGAGGAAGCTTTCTATGTATTTAAAATTAATTTTGAAGGCACTTTAGGTTTTCACAATTTTTGACTTAAGGGCCCAGGGTCAATTTTGGGTGACTTCGGCTTCGGATTAGAACTACATCAATTTGTATTCCAATAGACTCTCTGACCCAGTACAATGTATATCCACCCTTAGAATGTGTGTTTTCCCCCCCCCTCCTTTTAAATTCATATGTTTTGTAATTTCGTGCCTCTGTGCCTTTTTCATCATTTCTGGTGCCGAAATCTTAGAAACTTGCCTAAAAAAGACCCAGAATCTATTCATCTAGTCAACAGGAAGCTTTCTATGTATTTAAAATTAATTTTGAAGGCATTTTTGGTTTTCACAATTTTTGACTTAAGGGCCCAGGGTCAATTTTGGGTGACTTCGGCTTCGGATTAGAACTGCATCAATTTGTATTCCAATAAACTCTCTGGACCCAGTACAACGTATATCCACCCTTAGAATGTGTGTTTCCCCCCCTTTTAAATTCATATGTTTTGTAATTTCGTGCCTCTGTGCCTTTTTCATCAGTTCTGGTGCGGAAATCTTAGAAACTTGCCTAAAAAAGACCCAGAATCTATTCATTTAGTCAAGAGGAAGCTTTCTATGTATTTAAAATTAATTTTGAAGGCATTTTTGGTTTTCACAATTTTTGACTTAAGGGCCCAGGGTCAATTTTGGGTGACTTCGGCTTCGGATTAGAACTGCATCAATAAGTATTCCAATACTCTCTGGACCCAGTACAATGTATATCCACCCTTAGAATGTGTGTTTTCTTTCCCCCCCCCCCTCCTTTTAAATTCATATGTTTTGTAATTTCGTGCCTCTGTGCCTTTTTCATCATTTCTGGTGCCAAAATCTTAGAAACTTGCCCAAAAAAGACCCAGAATCTATTCATCTAGTCAAGAGGAAGCTTTCTATGTATTTAAAATTAATTTTGAAAGACATTTTTGGTTTTGACAATTTTTGACTTAAGGGCCCAGGGTCAATTTTGGGTGACTTCGGCTTCGGATTAGAACTGCATCAATTTGTATTCCAAAAGACTCTCTGGACCCAGTACAATGTATATCCACCCTTAGAATGTGTGTTTTCTTCCCCTCCTTTTAAATTCATATGGTTTGAAATTTTGTGCCTCTGTGCCTTTTTCATCAGTGTTGGTGCCGAAATCTTAGAAACTTGCCTAAAAAAGACCCAGAATCTATTCATCTTGTCAAGAGGAAGCTTTCTATGTATTTAAAATTAATTTTGAAAGACATTTTTGGTTTTCACAATTTTTGACTTAAGGGCCCAGGGTCAATTTTGGGTGACTTTGGCTTCGGATTAGAACTGCATCAATTTGTATTCCAATAGACTCTCTGGACCCAGTACAATGTATATCCACCCTTAGAATGTGTGTTTTCTTCCCCCCCTTCCTTTTAAATTCATATGTTTTGTAATTTTGTGCCTCTGTGCCTTTTTCATCAGTTCTGGTGCGGAAATCTTAGAAACTTGCCTAAAAAAGACCCAGAATATATTCATCTAGTCAAGAGGAAGCTTTCTATGTATTTAAAATTAATTTTGAAGGCATTTTAGGTTTTCACAATTTTTGACTTAAGGGCCCAGGGTCAATTTTGGGTGACTTCGGCTTCGGATTAGAATTACATCAATTTGTATTCCAATAGACTCTCTGGACCCAGTACAATGTATATCCACCCTTAGAATGTGTGTTTTCTTCCCCCCCCTCCTTTTAAATTCATATGTTTTGTAATTTCGTGCCTCTGTGCCTTTTTCATCATTTCTGGTGCCGAAATCTTAGAAACTTGCCTAAAAAAGACCCAGAATCTATTCATCTAGTCAACAGGAAGCTTTCTATGTATCTAAAATTAATTTTGAAGTCATTTTTGGTTTTCACAATTTTTGACTTAAGGGCCCAGGGTCAATTTTGGGTGACTTCGGCTTCGGATTAGAACTGCATCAATTTGTATTCCAATAGACTCTCTGGACCCAGTACAATGTATATCCACCCTTAGAATGTGTGTTTTCTTCCCCCCCCCTTTTAAATTCATATGTTTTGTAATTTCGTGCCTCTGTGCCTTTTTCATCATTTCTGGTGCCAAAATCTTAGAAACTTGCCTAAAAAAGACCCAGAATCTATTCATCGAGTCAACAGGAAGCTTTCTATGTATTTAAAATTAATTTTGAAGGCATTTTAGGTTTTCACAATTTTTGACTTAAGGGCCCAGGGTCAATTTTGGGTGACTTCGGCTTCGGATTAGAATTACATCAATTTGTATTCCAATAGACTCTCTGGACCCAGTACAATGTATATCCACCCTTAGAATGTGTGTTTTCTTCCCCCCCTCCTTTTGAATTCATATGTTTTGTAATTTCGTGCCTCTGTGCCTTTTTCATCAGTTCTGGTGCGGAAATCTTAGAAACTTGTCTAAAAAAGACCCAGAATCTATTCATTTAGTCAAGAGGAAGCTTTCTATGTATTTAAAATTAATTTTGAAGGCACTTTAGGTTTTCACAATTTTTGACTTAAGGGCCCAGGGTCAATTTTGGGTGACTTCGGCTTCGGATTAGAACTACATCAATTTGTATTCCAATAGACTCTCTGACCCAGTACAATGTATATCCACCCTTAGAATGTGTGTTTCCCCCCCCTTTTAAATTCATATGTTTTGTAATTTCGTGCCTCTGTGCCTTTTTCATCATTTCTGGTGCCGAAATCTTAGAAACTTGCCTAAAAAAGACCCAGAATCTATTCATCTAGTCAACAGGAAGCTTTCTATGTATTTAAAATTAATTTTGAAGGCATTTTTGGTTTTCACAATTTTTGACTTAAGGGCCCAGGGTCAATTTTGGGTGACTTCGGCTTCGGATTAGAACTGAATCAATAAGTATTCCAATACTCTCTGGACCCAGTACAATGTATATCCACCCTTAGAATGTGTGTTTTCTTTCCCCCCCCCCTCCTTTTGAATTCATATGTTTTGTAATTTCGTGCCTCTGTGCCTTTTTCATCATTTCTGGTGCCAAAATCTTAGAAACTTGCCTAAAAAAGACCCAGAATCTATTCATCTAGTCAACAGGAAGCTTTCTATGTATTTAAAATTAATTTTGAAGGCATTTTAGGTTTTCACAATTTTTGACTTAAGGGCCCAGGGTCAATTTTGGGTGAGTTCGGCTTCGCATTAGAATTACATCAATTTGTATTCCAATAGACTCTCTGGACCCAGTACAATGTATATCCACCCGTAGAATGTGTGTTTTCTTCCCCCCCTCCTTTTAAATTCATATGTTTTGTAATTTCATGCCTCTGTGCCTTTTTCATCATTTCTGGTGCCGAAATCTTAGAAACTTGCCTAAAAAAGACCCAGAATCTATTCATCTAGTCAACAGGAAGCTTTCTATGTATTTAAGATTAATTTTGAAGTCATTTTTGGTTTTCACAATTTTTGACTTAAGGGCCCAGGGTCAATTTTGGGTGACTTCGGCTTCGGATTAGAACTGCATCAATTTGTAGTCCAATAGACTCTGGACCCAGTACAATGTATATCCACCCTTAGAATGTGTGTTTTCTTCCCCCCCTTTTAAATTCATATGTTTTGTAATTTCGTGCCTCTGTGCCTTTTTCATCATTTCTGGTGCCGAAATCTTAGAAACTTGCCTAAAAAAGACCCAGAATTTATTCATCTAGTCAAGAGGAAGCTTTCTATGTATTTGAAATTAATTTTGAAGGCATTTTTGGTTTTCACAATTTTTGACTTAAGGGCCCAGGGTCAATTTTGGGTGACTTCGGCTTCGGATTAGAACTGCATCAATTTGTATTCCAATAGACTCTCTGGACCCAGTACAACGTATATCCACCCTTAGAATGTGTGTTTCCCCCCCCCCTTTTAAAATCATATGTTTTGTAATTTCGTGCCTCTGTGCCTTTTTCATCAGTTCTGGTGCAGAAATCTTAAAAACTTGCCTAAAAAAGACCCAGAATCTATTCATTTAGTCAAGAGGAAGCTTTCTAGGTATTTAAAATTAATTTTGAAGGCATTTTTGGTTTTCACAATTTTTGACTTAAGGGCCCAGGGTCAATTTTTGGTGACTTCGGCTTCGGATTAGAACTGCATCAATTTGTATTCCAATAGACTCTCTGGACCCAGTACAACGTATATCCACCCTTAGAATGTGTGTTTTCTTCCCCCCCCCCTCCTTTTAAATTCATATGTTTTGTAATTTCGTGCCTCTGTGCCTTTTTCATCAGTTCTGGTGCGGAAATCTTAGAAACTTGCCTAAAAAAGACCCAGAATCTATTCATCTAGTCAAGAGGAAGCTTTCTATGTATTTAAAATTAATTTTGAAAGACATTTTTGGTTTTGACAATTTTTGACTTAAGGGCCCAGGGTCAATTTTGGGTGACTTCGGCTTCGGATTAGAACTGCATCAATTTGTATTCCAAAAGACTCTCTGGACCCAGTACAATGTATATCCACCCTTAGAATGTGTGTTTTCTTCCCCTCCTATTAAATTCATATGTTTTGTAATTTCGTGCCTCTGTGCCTTTTTCATCATTTCTGGTGCCGAAATCTTAGAAACTTGCCTAAAAAAGACCCAGAATCTATTCATCTAGTCAACAGGAAGCTTTCTATGTATTTAAAATTAATTTTGAAGGCATTTTTGGTTTTCACAATTTTTGACTTAAGGGCCCAGGGTCAATTTTGGGTGAGTTCGGCTTCGGGTTAGAACTGCATCAATTTGTATTCCAATAGACTCTCTGGACCCAGTACAACGTATATCCACCCTTAGAATGTGTGTTTTCTTCCCCCCCCCTCCTTTTAAATTCATATGTTTTGTAATTTCGTGCCTCTGTGCCTTTTTCATCAGTTCTGGTGCGGAAATCTTAGAAACTTGCCTAAAAAAGACCCAGAATCTATTCATTTAGTCAAGAGGAAGCTTTCTATGTATTTAAAATTAATTTTGAAGGCATTTTAGGTTTTCACAATTTTTGACTTAAGGGCCCAGGGTCAATTTTGGGTGACTTCGGCTTCGGATTAGAACTACATCAATTTGTATTCCAATAGACTCTCTGGACCCAGTACAATGTATATCCACCCTTAGAATGTGTGTTTCCCCCCCCCCCCTCCTTTTAAATTCATATGTTTTGTAATTTCGTGCCTCTGTGCCTTTTTCATCTTTTCTGGTGCCGAAATCTTAGAAACTTGCCTAAAAAAGACCCAGAATCTATTCATCTAGTCAACAGGAAGCTTTCTATGTATTTGAAATTAATTTTGAAGGCATTTTTGGTTTTCACAATTTTTGACTTAAGGGCCCAGGGTCAATTTTGGGTGACTTCGGCTTCGGATTAGAACTGCATCAATTTGTATTCCAATATACTCTCTGGACCCAGTACAACGTATATCCACCCTTAGAATGTGTGTTTCCCCCCCCTTTTAAATTCATATGTTTTGTAATTTTGTGCCTCTGTGCCTTTTTCATCAGTTCTGGTGCGGAAATCTTAGAAACTTGCCTAAAAAAGACCCAGAATCTATTCATTTAGTCAAGAGGAAGCTTTCTATGTATTTAAAATTAATTTTGAAGACATTTTTGGTTTTCACAATTTTTGACTTAAGGGCCCAGGGTCAATTTTGGGTGACTTGGGCTTCGGATTAGAACTGCATCAATTTGTATTCCAATAGACTCTGGACCCAGTACAATGTATATCCACCCTTAGAATGTGTGTTTTCTTCCCCCCCCCTCCTTTTAAATTCATATGTTTTGTAATTTCGTGCCTCTGTGCCTTTTTCATCATTTCTGGTGCCGAAATCTTAGAAACTTGCCTAAAAAAGACCCAGAATTTATTCATCTAGTCAAGAGGAAGCTTTCTATGTATTTGAAATTAATTTTGAAGGCATTTTTGGTTTTCACAATTTTTGACTTAAGGGCCCAGGGTCAATTTTGGGTGACTTCGGCTTCGGATTAGAACTGCATCAATTTGTATTCCAATAGACTCTCTGGACCCAGTACAACGTATATCCACCCTTAGAATGTGTGTTTCCCCCCCCTTTTAAAATCATATGTTTTGTAATTTCGTGCCTCTGTGCCTTTTTCATCAGTTCTGGTGCAGAAATCTTAGAAACTTGCCTAAAAAAGACCCAGAATCTATTCATTTAGTCAAGAGGAAGCTTTCTAGGTATTTAAAATTAATTTTGAAGGCATTTTTGGTTTTCACAATTTTTGACTTAAGGGCCCAGGGTCAATTTTGGGTGACTTTGGCTTCGGATTAGAACTGCATCAATTTGTATTCCAATAGACTCTCTGGACCCAGTACAATGTATATCCACCCTTAGAATGTGTGTTTTCTTCCCCCCCTTCCTTTTAAATTCATATGTTTTGTAATTTCGTGCCTCTGTGCCTTTTTCATCATTTCTGGTGCCGAAATCTTAGAAACTTGCCTAAAAAAGACCCAGAATCTATTCATCTAGTCAACAGGAAGCTTTCTATGTATTTAAAATTAATTTTGAAGGCATTTTTGGTTTTCACAATTTTTGACTTAAGGGCCCAGGGTCAATTTTGGGTGACTTCGGCTTCAGATTAGAACTACATCAATTTGTATTCCAATAGACTTTCTGGACCCAGTACAATGTATATCCACCCTTAGAATGTGTGTTTCCCCCCCCCCCCTCCTTTTAAATTCATATGTTTTGTAATTTCGTGCCTCTGTGCCTTTTTCATCATTTCTGGTGCCGAAATCTTAGAAACTTGCCTAAAAAAGACCCAGAATCTATTCATCTAGTCAACAGGAAGCTTTCTATGTATTTAAAATTAATTTTGAAGGCATTTTTGGTTTTCACAATTTTTGACTTAAGGGCCCAGGGTCAATTTTGGGTGACTTCGGCTTCTGATTAGAACTGCATCAATTTGTATTCCAATAAACTCTCTGGACCCAGTACAACGTATATCCACCCTTAGAATGTGTGTTTCCCCCCCCTTTTAAATTCATATGTTTTGTAATTTCGTGCCTCTGCCTTTTTAATCATTTCTGGTGCCAAAATCTTAGAAACTTGCCTAAAAAAGACCCAGAATCTATTCATCTAGTGAAGAGGAAGCTTTCTATGTATTTAAAATTAATTTTGAAGGCATTTTAGGTTTTCACAATTTTTGACTAAAGGGCCCAGGGTCAATTTTGGGTGACTTCGGCTTCGGATTAGAATTACATCAATTTGTATTCCAATAGACTCTCTGGACCCAGTACAATGTATATCCACCCTTAGAATGTGTGTTTTCTTCCCCTCCTTTTAAATTCATATGTTTTGAAATTTTGTGCCTCTATGCCTTTTTCATCAGTGTTGGTGCCGAAATCTTAGAAACTTGCCTAAAAAAGACCCAGAATCTATTCATCTTGTCAAGAGGAAGCTTTCTATGTATTTAAAATTAATTTTGAAAGACATTTTTGGTTTTGACAATTTTTGACTTAAGGGCCCAGGGTCAATTTTGGGTGACTTTGGCTTCGGATTAGAACTGCATCAATTTGTATTCCAATAGACTCTCTGGACCCAGTACAATGTATATCCACCCTTAGAATGTGTGTTTTCTTCCCCCCCCTCCTTTTAAATTCATATGTTTTGTAATTTTGTGCCTCTGTGCCTTTTTCATCAGTTATGGTGCGGAAATCTTAGAAACTTGCCTAAAAAAGACCGAGAATCTATTCATCTAGTTAAGAGGAAGCTTTCTATGTATTTAAATTTAATTTTGAAAGACATTTTTGGTTTTCACAATTTTTGACTTAAGGGCCCAGGGTCAATTTTGGGTGACGTCGGCTTCGGATTAGAACTGCATCAATTTGTATTCCAATAGACTCTCTGGACCCAGTACAATGTATATCCACCCTTAGAATGTGTGTTTTCTTCCCCCCCCCTCCTTTTAAATTCATATGTTTTGTAATTTCATGCCTCTGTGCCTTTTTCATCATTTCTGGTGCGGAAATCTTAGAAACTTGCCTAAAAACGACCCAGAATCTATTCATCTAGTCAACAGGAAGCTTTCTATGTATTTAAGATTAATTTTGAAGTCATTTTTGGTTTTCACAATTTTTGACTTAAGGGCCCAGGGTCAATTTTGGGTGATTTCGGCTTCGGATTAGAACTGCATCAATTTGTATTCCAATAGACTCTCTGGACCCAGTACAATGTATATCCACCCTTAGAATGTGTGTTTTCTTCCCCCTCCTTTTAAATTCATATGTTTTGTAATTTCGTGCCTCTGTGCCTTTTTCATCATTTCTGGTGCCGAAATCTTAGAAACTTGCCTAAAAAAGACCGAGAATCTATTCATCTTGTCAAGAGGAAGCTTTCTATGTATTTAAAATTAATTTTGAAAGACATTTTTGGTTTTCACAATTTTTGACTTAAGGGCCCAGGTTCAATTTTGGGTGACTTCGGCTTCTGATTAGAACTGCATCAATTTGTATTCCAATAGACTCTCTGGACCCAGTACAATGTATATCCACCCTTAGAATGTGTGTTTTCTTCCCCCCCCCTCCTTTTAAATTCATATGTTTTGTAATTTCGTGCCTCTGTGCCTTTTTCATCATTTCTGGTGCCGAAATCTTAGAAACTTGCCTAAAAAAGACCCAGAATTTATTCATCTAGTCAAGAGGAAGCTTTCTATGTATTTTAAATTAATTTTGAAGGCATTTTTGGTTTTGACAATTTTTGACTTAAGGGCCCAGGGTCAATTTTGGGTGACTTCGGCTTCGGATTAGAACTGCATCAATTTGTATTCCAATAGACTCTCTGGACCCAGTACAACGTATATCCACCCTTAGAATGTGTGTTTTCTTCCCCCCCCCTCCTTTTAAATTCATATGTTTTGTAATTTCGTGCCTCTGTATCTTTTTCATCGGTTCTGGTGCGGAAATCTTAGAAACTTGCCTAAAAAAGACCCAGAATCTATTCATCTAGTGAAGAGGAAGCTTTCTATGTATTTAAAATTAATTTTGAAAGACATTTTTGGTTTTGACAATTTTTGACTTAAGGGCCCAGGGTCAATTTTGGGTGACTTCGGCTTTGGATTAGAACTGCATCAATTTGTATTCCAAAGGACTCTCTGGACCCAGTACAATGTATATCCACCCTTAGAATGTGTGTTTTCTTCCCCTCCTTTTAAATTCATATGTTTTGAAATTTTGTGCCTCTGTGCCTTTTTCATCAGTGTTGGTGCCGAAATCTTAGAAACTTGCCTAAAAAAGACCCAGAATCTATTCATCTTGTCAAGAGGAAGCTTTCTATGTATTTAAAATTAATTTTGAAAGACATTTTTGGTTTTGACAATTTTTGACTTAAGGGCCCAGGGTCAATTTTGGGTGACTTTGGCTTCGGATTAGAACTGCATCAATTTGTATTCCAATAGACTCTCTGGACCCAGTACAATGTATATCCACCCTTAGAATGTGTGTTTTCTTCCCCCCCCCCTCCTTTTAAATTCATATGTTTTGTAATTTTGTGCCTCTGTGCCTTTTTCATCAGTTATGGTGCGGAAATCTTAGAAACTTGCCCTAAAAAAGACCGAGAATCTGTTCATCTAGTTAAGAGGAAACTTTCTATGTATTTAAATTTAATTTTGAAAGACATTTTTGGTTTTCACAATTTTTGACTTAAGGGCCCAGGGTCAATTTTGGGTGACGTCGGCTTCGGATTAGAACTGCATCAATTTGTATTCCAATAGACTCTCTGACCCAGTACAATGTATATCCACCCTTAGAATGTGTGTTTCCCCCCCCTTTTAAATTCATATGTTTTGTAATTTCGTGCCTCTGTGCCTTTTTCATCATTTCTGGTGCCGAAATCTTAGAAACTTGCCTAAAAAAGACCCAGAATCTATTCATCTAGTCAACAGGAAGCTTTCTATGTATTTAAAATTAATTTTGAAGGCATTTTTGGTTTTCACAATTTTTGACTTAAGGGCCCAGGGTCAATTTTGGGTGACTTCGGCTTCGGATTAGAACTGCATCAATAAGTATTCCAATACTCTCTGGACCCAGTACAATGTATATCCACCCTTAGAATGTGTGTTTTCTTTCCCCCCCCCCTCCTTTTAAATTCATATGTTTTGTAATTTCGTGCCTCTGTGCCTTTTTCATCATTTCTGGTGCCAAAATCTTAGAAACTTGCCTAAAAAAGACCCAGAATCTATTCATCTAGTCAACAGGAAGCTTTCTATGTATTTAAAATTAATTTTGAAGGCATTTTAGGTTTTCACAATTTTTGACTTAAGGTCCCAGGGTCAATTTTGGGTGAGTTCGGCTTCGCATTAGAATTACATCAATTTGTATTCCAATAGACTCTCTGGACCCAGTACAATGTATATCCACCCGTAGAATGTGTGTTTTCTTCCCCCCCTCCTTTTAAATTCATATGTTTTGTAATTTCATGCCTCTGTGCCTTTTTCATCATTTCTGGTGCCGAAATCTTAGAAACTTGCCTAAAAAAGACCCAGAATCTATTCATCTAGTCAACAGGAAGCTTTCTATGTATTTAAGATTAATTTTGAAGTCATTTTTGGTTTTCACAATTTTTGACTTAAGGGCCCAGGGTCAATTTTGGGTGACTTCGGCTTCGGATTAGAACTGCATCAATTTGTAGTCCAATAGACTCTGGACCCAGTACAATGTATATCCACCCTTAGAATGTGTGTTTTCTTCCCCCCCTTTTAAATTCATATGTTTTGTAATTTCGTGCCTCTGTGCCTTTTTCATCATTTCTGGTGCCGAAATCTTAGAAACTTGCCTAAAAAAGACCCAGAATTTATTCATCTAGTCAAGAGGAAGCTTTCTATGTATTTGAAATTAATTTTGAAGGCATTTTTGGTTTTCACAATTTTTGACTTAAGGGCCCAGGGTCAATTTTGGGTGACTTCGGCTTCGGATTAGAACTGCATCAATTTGTATTCCAATAGACTCTCTGGACCCAGTACAACGTATATCCACCCTTAGAATGTGTGTTTCCCCCCCCCTTTTAAAATCATATGTTTTGTAATTTCGTGCCTCTGTGCCTTTTTCATCAGTTCTGGTGCAGAAATCTTAAAAACTTGCCTAAAAAAGACCCAGAATCTATTCATTTAGTCAAGAGGAAGCTTTCTAGGTATTTAAAATTAATTTTGAAGGCATTTTTGGTTTTCACAATTTTTGACTTAAGGGCCCAGGGTCAATTTTTGGTGACTTCGGCTTCGGATTAGAACTGCATCAATTTGTATTCCAATAGACTCTCTGGACCCAGTACAACGTATATCCACCCTTAGAATGTGTGTTTTCTTCCCCCCCCCTCCTTTTAAATTCATATGTTTTGTAATTTCGTGCCTCTGTGCCTTTTTCATCAGTTCTGGTGCGGAAATCTTAGAAACTTGCCTAAAAAAGACCCAGAATCTATTCATCTAGTCAAGAGGAAGCTTTCTATGTATTTAAAATTAATTTTGAAAGACATTTTTGGTTTTGACAATTTTTGACTTAAGGGCCCAGGGTCAATTTTGGGTGACTTCGGCTTCGGATTAGAACTGCATCAATTTGTATTCCAAAAGACTCTCTGGACCCAGTACAATGTATATCCACCCTTAGAATGTGTGTTTTCTTCCCCTCCTATTAAATTCATATGTTTTGTAATTTCGTGCCTCTGTGCCTTTTTCATCATTTCTGGTGCCGAAATCTTAGAAACTTGCCTAAAAAAGACCCAGAATCTATTCATCTAGTCAACAGGAAGCTTTCTATGTATTTAAAATTAATTTTGAAGGCATTTTTGGTTTTCACAATTTTTGACTTAAGGGCCCAGGGTCAATTTTGGGTGAGTTCGGCTTCGGGTTAGAACTGCATCAATTTGTATTCCAATAGACTCTCTGGACCCAGTACAACGTATATCCACCCTTAGAATGTGTGTTTTCTTCCCCCCCCCTCCTTTTAAATTCATATGTTTTGTAATTTCGTGCCTCTGTGCCTTTTTCATCAGTTCTGGTGCGGAAATCTTAGAAACTTGCCTAAAAAAGACCCAGAATCTATTCATTTAGTCAAGAGGAAGCTTTCTATGTATTTAAAATTAATTTTGAAGGCATTTTAGGTTTTCACAATTTTTGACTTAAGGGCCCAGGGTCAATTTTGGGTGACTTCGGCTTCGGATTAGAACTACATCAATTTGTATTCCAATAGACTCTCTGGACCCAGTACAATGTATATCCACCCTTAGAATGTGTGTTTCCCCCCCCCCCTCCTTTTAAATTCATATGTTTTGTAATTTCGTGCCTCTGTGCCTTTTTCATCTTTTCTGGTGCCGAAATCTTAGAAACTTGCCTAAAAAAGACCCAGAATCTATTCATCTAGTCAACAGGAAGCTTTCTATGTATTTGAAATTAATTTTGAAGGCATTTTTGGTTTTCACAATTTTTGACTTAAGGGCCCAGGGTCAATTTTGGGTGACTTCGGCTTCGGATTAGAACTGCATCAATTTGTATTCCAATAGACTCTCTGGACCCAGTACAACGTATATCCACCCTTAGAATGTGTGTTTCCCCCCCCCTTTTAAAATCATATGTTTTGTAATTTCGTGCCTCTGTGCCTTTTTCATCAGTTCTGGTGCAGAAATCTTAAAAACTTGCCTAAAAAAGACCCAGAATCTATTCATTTAGTCAAGAGGAAGCTTTCTAGGTATTTAAAATTAATTTTGAAGGCATTTTTGGTTTTCACAATTTTTGACTTAAGGGCCCAGGGTCAATTTTGGGTGACTTCGGCTTCGGATTAGAACTGCATCAATTTGTATTCCAATAGACTCTCTGGACCCAGTACAACGTATATCCACCCTTAGAATGTGTGTTTCCCCCCCCCTTTTAAAATCATATGTTTTGTAATTTCGTGCCTCTGTGCCTTTTTCATCAGTTCTGGTGCAGAAATCTTAAAAACTTGCCTAAAAAAGACCCAGAATCTATTCATTTAGTCAAGAGGAAGCTTTCTAGGTATTTAAAATTAATTTTGAAGGCATTTTTGGTTTTCACAATTTTTGACTTAAGGGCCCAGGGTCAATTTTTGGTGACTTCGGCTTCGGATTAGAACTGCATCAATTTGTATTCCAATAGACTCTCTGGACCCAGTACAACGTATATCCACCCTTAGAATGTGTGTTTTCTTCCCCCCCCCCCTCCTTTTAAATTCATATGTTTTGTAATTTCGTGCCTCTGTGCCTTTTTCATCAGTTCTGGTGCGGAAATCTTAGAAACTTGCCTAAAAAAGACCCAGAATCTATTCATCTAGTCAAGAGGAAGCTTTCTATGTATTTAAAATTAATTTTGAAAGACATTTTTGGTTTTGACAATTTTTGACTTAAGGGCCCAGGGTCAATTTTGGGTGACTTCGGCTTCGGATTAGAACTGCATCAATTTGTATTCCAAAAGACTCTCTGGACCCAGTACAATGTATATCCACCCTTAGAATGTGTGTTTTCTTCCCCTCCTATTAAATTCATATGTTTTGTAATTTCGTGCCTCTGTGCCTTTTTCATCATTTCTGGTGCCGAAATCTTAGAAACTTGCCTAAAAAAGACCCAGAATCTATTCATCTAGTCAACAGGAAGCTTTCTATGTATTTAAAATTAATTTTGAAGGCATTTTTGGTTTTCACAATTTTTGACTTAAGGGCCCAGGGTCAATTTTGGGTGAGTTCGGCTTCGGGTTAGAACTGCATCAATTTGTATTCCAATAGACTCTCTGGACCCAGTACAACGTATATCCACCCTTAGAATGTGTGTTTTCTTCCCCCCCCCTCCTTTTAAATTCATATGTTTTGTAATTTCGTGCCTCTGTGCCTTTTTCATCAGTTCTGGTGCGGAAATCTTAGAAACTTGCCTAAAAAAGACCCAGAATCTATTCATTTAGTCAAGAGGAAGCTTTCTATGTATTTAAAATTAATTTTGAAGGCATTTTAGGTTTTCTAAGGGCCTAGGGTCAATTTTGGGTGATTTCGGCTTCGGATTAGAACTGCATCAATTTGTATTCCAATAGACTCTCTGGACCCAGTACAATGTATATCCACCCTTAGAATGTGTGTTTTCTTCCCCCTCCTTTTAAATTCATATGTTTTGTAATTTTGTGCCTCTGTGCCTATTTCATCATTTCTGGTGCCGAAATCTTAGAAACTTGCCTAAAAAAGACCGAGAATCTATTCATCTTGTCAAGAGGAAGCTTTCTATGTATTTAAAATTAATTTTGAAAGACATTTTTGGTTTTCACAATTTTTGACTTAAGGGCCCAGGGTCAATTTTGGGTGACTTCGGCTTCTGATTAGAACTGCATCAATTTGTATTCCAATAGACTCTCTGGACCCAGTACAATGTATATCCACCCTTAGAATGTGTGTTTTCTTCCCCCCCCTCCTTTTAAATTCATATGTTTTGTAATTTCGTGCCTCTGTGCCTTTTTCATCATTTCTGGTGCCGAAATCTTAGAAACTTGCCTAAAAAAGACCCAGAATTTATTCATCTAGTCAAGAGGAAGCTTTCTATGTATTTTAAATTAATTTTGAAGGCATTTTTGGTTTTGACAATTTTTGACTTAAGGGCCCAGGGTCAATTTTGGGTGACTTCGGCTTCGGATTAGAACTGCATCAATTTGTATTCCAATAGACTCTCTGGACCCAGTACAACGTATATCCACCCTTAGAATGTGTGTTTTCTTCCCCCCCCCTCCTTTTAAATTCATATGTTTTGTAATTTCGTGCCTCTGTACCTTTTTCATCGGTTCTGGTGCGGAAATCTTAGAAACTTGCCTAAAAAAGACCAGAATCTATTCATCTAGTGAAGAGGAAGCTTTCTATGTATTTAAAATTAATTTTGAAAGACATTTTTGGTTTTGACAATTTTTGACTTAAGGGCCCAGGGTCAATTTTGGGTGACTTCGGCTTTGGATTAGAACTGCATCAATTTGTATTCCAAAAGACTCTCTGGACCCAGTACAATGTATATCCACCCTTAGAATGTGTGTTTTCTTCCCCTCCTTTTAAATTCATATGTTTTGAAATTTTGTGCCTCTGTGCCTTTTTCATCAGTGTTGGTGCCGAAATCTTAGAAACTTGCCTAAAAAAGACCCAGAATCTATTCATCTTGTCAAGAGGAAGCTTTCTATGTATTTAAAATTAATTTTGAAAGACATTTTTGGTTTTGACAATTTTTGACTTAAGGGCCCAGGGTCAATTTTGGGTGACTTTGGCTTCGGATTAGAACTGCATCAATTTGTATTCCAATAGACTCTCTGGACCCAGTACAATGTATATCCACCCTTAGAATGTGTGTTTTCTTCCCCCCCCCTCCTTTTAAATTCATATGTTTTGTAATTTTGTGCCTCTGTGCCTTTTTCATCAGTTATGGTGCGGAAATCTTAGAAACTTGCCTAAAAAAGACCGAGAATCTATTCATCTAGTTAAGAGGAAGCTTTCTATGTATTTAAATTTAATTTTGAAAGACATTTTTGGTTTTCACAATTTTTGACTTAAGGGCCCAGGGTCAATTTTGGGTGACGTCGGCTTCGGATTAGAACTGCATCAATTTGTATTCCAATAGACTCTCTGGACCCAGTACAATGTATATCCACCCTTAGAATGTGTGTTTTCTTCCCCCCCCCTCCTTTTAAATTCATATGTTTTGTAATTTCATGCCTCTGTGCCTTTTTCATCATTTCTGGTGCGGAAATCTTAGAAACTTGCCTAAAAACGACCCAGAATCTATTCATCTAGTCAACAGGAAGCTTTCTATGTATTTAAGATTAATTTTGAAGTCATTTTTGGTTTTCACAATTTTTGACTTAAGGGCCCAGGGTCAATTTTGGGTGATTTCGGCTTCGGATTAGAACTGCATCAATTTGTATTCCAATAGACTCTCTGGACCCAGTACAATGTATATTCACCCTTAGAATGTGTGTTTTCTTCCCCCTCCTTTTAAATTCATATGTTTTGTAATTTCGTGCCTCTGTGCCTTTTTCATCATTTCTGGTGCCGAAATCTTAGAAACTTGCCTAAAAAAGACCGAGAATCTATTCATCTTGTCAAGAGGAAGCTTTCTATGTATTTAAAATTAATTTTGAAAGACATTTTTGGTTTTCACAATTTTTGACTTAAGGGCCCAGGGTCAATTTTGGGTGACTTCGGCTTCGGATTAGAACTGCATCAATTTGTATTCCAATAGACTCTCTGGACCCAGTACAACGTATATCCACCCTTAGAATGTGTGTTTTCTTCCCCCCCCCTCCTTTTAAATTCATATGTTTTGTAATTTCGTGCCTCTGTACCTTTTTCATCGGTTCTGGTGCGGAAATCTTAGAAACTTGCCTAAAAAAGACCCAGAATCTATTCATCTAGTGAAGAGGAAGCTTTCTATGTATTTAAAATTAATTTTGAAAGACATTTTTGGTTTTGACAATTTTTGACTTAAGGGCCCAGGGTCAATTTTTGGTGACTTCGGCTTTGGATTAGAACTGCATCAATTTGTATTCCAAAGGACTCTCTGGACCCAGTACAATGTATATCCACCCTTAGAATGTGTGTTTTCTTCCCCTCCTTTTAAATTCATATGTTTTGAAATTTTGTGCCTCTGTGCCTTTTTCATCAGTGTTGGTGCCGAAATCTTAGAAACTTGCCTAAAAAAGACCCAGAATCTATTCATCTTGTCAAGAGGAAGCTTTCTATGTATTTAAAATTAATTTTGAAAGACATTTTTGGTTTTGACAATTTTTGACTTAAGGGCCCAGGGTCAATTTTGGGTGACTTTGGCTTCGGATTAGAACTGCATCAATTTGTATTCCAATAGACTCTCTGGACCCAGTACAATGTATATCCACCCTTAGAATGTGTGTTTTCTTCTCCCCCCCCTCCTTTTAAATTCATATGTTTTGTAATTTTGTGCCTCTGTGCCTTTTTCATCAGTTATGGTGCGGAAATCTTAGAAACTTGCCTAAAAAAGACCGAGAATCTATTCATCTAGTTAAGAGGAAGCTTTCTATGTATTTAAATTTAATTTTGAAAGACATTTTTGGTTTTCACAATTTTTGACTTAAGGGCCCAGGGTCAATTTTGGGTGACGTCGGCTTCGGATTAGAACTGCATCAATTTGTATTCCAATAGACTCTCTGGACCCAGTACAATGTATATCCACCCTTAGAATGTGTGTTTTCTTCCCCCCCCCCCTCCTTTTAAATTCATATGTTTTGTAATTTTGTGCCTCTGTGCCTTTTTCATCAGTTATGGTGCGGAAATCTTAGAAACTTGCCTAAAAAAGACCGAGAATCTATTCATCTAGTCAAGAGGAAGCTTTCTATGTATTTAAATTTAATTTTGAAAGACATTTTTGGTTTTCACAATTTTTGACTTAAGGGCCCAGGGTCAATTTTGGGTGACGTCGGCTTCGGATTAGAACTGCATCAATTTGTATTCCAATAGACTCTCTGGACCCAGTACAACGTATATCCACCCTTAGAATGTGTGTTCCCCCCCCCCCTTTTAAATTCATATGTTTTGTAATTTCGTGCCTCTGTGCCTTTTTCATCATTTCTGGTGCCAAAATCTTAGAAAATTGCCTAAAAAAGACCCAGAATCTATTCATCTAGTCAACAGGAAGCTTTCTATGTATTTAAAATTAATTTTGAAGGCATTTTTGGTTTTCACAATTTTTGACTTAAGGGCCCAGGGTCAATTTTGGGTGACTTTGGCTTCGGATTAGAACTGCATCAATTTGTATTCCAATAGACTCTCTGGACCCAGTACAATGTATATCCACCCTTAGAATGTGTGTTTTCTTCCCCCCCCCCCCTTTTAAATTCATATGTTTTGTAATTTCGTGCCTCTGTGCCTTTTTCATCATTTCTGGTGCCGAAATCTTATAAACTTGCCTAAAAAAGACCAAGAATCTATTCATCTTGTCAAGAGGAAGCTTTCTATGTATTTAAAATTAATTTTGAAAGACATTTTTGGTTTTCACAATTTTTGACTTAAGGGCCCAGGGTCAATTTTTGGTGACCTCGGCTTCGGATTAGAACTGCATCAATTTGTATTCCAAAAGACTCTCTGGACCCAGTACAACGTATATCCACCCTTAGAATGTGTTTTCTTCCCCTCCTTTTAAATTCATATGTTTTGAAATTTTGTGCCTCTGTGCCTTTTTCATCAGTTCTGGTGCCGAAATCTTAGAAACTTGCATAAAAAAGACCGTGAATCTATTCATCTTGTCAAGAGGAAGCTTTCTATGTATTTAAAATTAATTTTGAAAGACATTTTTGGTTTTCACAATTTTTGACTTTAAGGGCCCTGGGTCAATTTTTAGTGACTTCGGCTTCGGATTAGAACTGCATCAATTTGTATTCCAATAGACTCTCTGGACCCAGTACAACGTATATCCACCCTTAGAATGTGTGTTTTCTTCCCCCCCCTTTTAAATTCATATGTTTTGTAATTTCGTGCCTCTGTGCCTTTTTCATCATTTCTGGTTCCAAAATCTTAGAAAATTGCCTAAAAAAGACCCAGAATCTATTCATCTAGTCAACAGGAAGCTTTCTATGTATTTAAAATTAATTTTGAAGGCATTTTTGGTTTTCACAATTTTTGACTTAAGGCCCAGGGTCAATTTTGGGTGACTTCGGCTTTGGATTAGAACTGCATCAATTTGTATTCCAATAGACTCTCTGGACCCAGTACAATGTATATCCACCCTTAGAATGTGTGTTTTCTTCCCCCCCCCCCCTTTTAAATTCATATGTTTTGTAATTTCGTGCCTCTCTGCCTTTTTCATCATTTCTGGTTCCAAAATCTTAGAAAATTGCCTAAAAAAGACCCAGAATCTATTCATCTAGTCAAGAGGAAGCTTTCTATGTATTTAAAATTAATTTTGAAAGACATTTTTGGTTTTGACAATTTTTGACTTAAGGGCCAAGGGTCAATTTTGGGTAACTTCGGCTTCGGATTAGAACTGCATCAATTTGTATTCCAATAGACTCTCTGGACCCAGTACAATGTATATCCACCCTTAGAATGTGTGTTTTCTTCCCCCCCCCTTTTAAATTCATATGTTTTGTAATTTCGTGCCTCTGTGCCTTTTTCATCATTTCTGGTGCCGAAATCTTAGAAATTTGCCTAAAAAAGACCGAGAATCTATTCATCTTGTCAAGAGGAAGCTTTCTATGTATTTAAAATTAATTTTGAAAGACATTTTTGGTTTTCACAATTTTTGACTTAAGGGCCCAGGGTCAATTTTTGGTGACTTCGGCTTCGGATTAGAACTGCATCAATTTGTATTCCAATAGACTCTCTGGACCCAGTACAACGTATATCCACCCTTAGAATGTGTGTTTTCTTCCCCTCCTTTTAAATTCATATGTTTTGTAATTTCGTGCCTCTGTGCCTTTTTCATCATTTCTGGTGCCGAAATCTTAGAAACTTGCCTAAAAAAGACCCAGAATTTATTCATCTAGTCAAGAGGAAGCTTTCTATGTATTTTAAATTAATTTTGAAGGCATTTTTGGTTTTGACAATTTTTGACTTAAGGGCCCAGGGTCAATTTTGGGTGACTTCGGCTTCGGATTAGAACTGCATCAATTTGTATTCCAATAGACTCTCTGGACCCAGTACAACGTATATCCACCCTTAGAATGTGTGTTTTCTTCCCCCCCCCTCCTTTTAAATTCATATGTTTTGTAATTTCGTGCCTCTGTACCTTTTTCATCGGTTCTGGTGCGGAAATCTTAGAAACTTGCCTAAAAAAGACCAGAATCTATTCATCTAGTGAAGAGGAAGCTTTCTATGTATTTAAAATTAATTTTGAAAGACATTTTTGGTTTTGACAATTTTTGACTTAAGGGCCCAGGGTCAATTTTGGGTGACTTCGGCTTTGGATTAGAACTGCATCAATTTGTATTCCAAAAGACTCTCTGGACCCAGTACAATGTATATCCACCCTTAGAATGTGTGTTTTCTTCCCCTCCTTTTAAATTCATATGTTTTGAAATTTTGTGCCTCTGTGCCTTTTTCATCAGTGTTGGTGCCGAAATCTTAGAAACTTGCCTAAAAAAGACCCAGAATCTATTCATCTTGTCAAGAGGAAGCTTTCTATGTATTTAAAATTAATTTTGAAAGACATTTTTGGTTTTGACAATTTTTGACTTAAGGGCCCAGGGTCAATTTTGGGTGACTTTGGCTTCGGATTAGAACTGCATCAATTTGTATTCCAATAGACTCTCTGGACCCAGTACAATGTATATCCACCCTTAGAATGTGTGTTTTCTTCCCCCCCCCTCCTTTTAAATTCATATGTTTTGTAATTTTGTGCCTCTGTGCCTTTTTCATCAGTTATGGTGCGGAAATCTTAGAAACTTGCCTAAAAAAGACCGAGAATCTATTCATCTAGTTAAGAGGAAGCTTTCTATGTATTTAAATTTAATTTTGAAAGACATTTTTGGTTTTCACAATTTTTGACTTAAGGGCCCAGGGTCAATTTTGGGTGACGTCGGCTTCGGATTAGAACTGCATCAATTTGTATTCCAATAGACTCTCTGGACCCAGTACAATGTATATCCACCCTTAGAATGTGTGTTTTCTTCCCCCCCCCTCCTTTTAAATTCATATGTTTTGTAATTTCATGCCTCTGTGCCTTTTTCATCATTTCTGGTGCGGAAATCTTAGAAACTTGCCTAAAAACGACCCAGAATCTATTCATCTAGTCAACAGGAAGCTTTCTATGTATTTAAGATTAATTTTGAAGTCATTTTTGGTTTTCACAATTTTTGACTTAAGGGCCCAGGGTCAATTTTGGGTGATTCCGGCTTCGGATTAGAACTGCATCAATTTGTATTCCAATAGACTCTCTGGACCCAGTACAATGTATATTCACCCTTAGAATGTGTGTTTTCTTCCCCCTCCTTTTAAATTCATATGTTTTGTAATTTCGTGCCTCTGTGCCTTTTTCATCATTTCTGGTGCCGAAATCTTAGAAACTTGCCTAAAAAAGACCGAGAATCTATTCATCTTGTCAAGAGGAAGCTTTCTATGTATTTAAAATTAATTTTGAAAGACATTTTTGGTTTTCACAATTTTTGACTTAAGGGCCCAGGGTCAATTTTGGGTGACTTCGGCTTCTGATTAGAACTGCATCAATTTGTATTCCAATAGACTCTCTGGACCCAGTACAATGTATATCCACCCTTAGAATGTGTGTTTTCTTCCCCCCCCTCCTTTTAAATTCATATGTTTTGTAATTTCGTGCCTCTGTGCCTTTTTCATCATTTCTGGTGCCGAAATCTTAGAAACTTGCCTAAAAAAGACCCAGAATTTATTCATCTAGTCAAGAGGAAGCTTTCTATGTATTTTAAATTAATTTTGAAGGCATTTTTGGTTTTGACAATTTTTGACTTAAGGGCCCAGGGTCAATTTTGGGTGACTTCGGCTTCGGATTAGAACTGCATCAATTTGTATTCCAATAGACTCTCTGGACCCAGTACAACGTATATCCACCCTTAGAATGTGTGTTTTCTTCCCCCCCCCTCCTTTTAAATTCATATGTTTTGTAATTTCGTGCCTCTGTACCTTTTTCATCGGTTCTGGTGCGGAAATCTTAGAAACTTGCCTAAAAAAGACCCAGAATCTATTCATCTAGTGAAGAGGAAGCTTTCTATGTATTTAAAATTAATTTTGAAAGACATTTTTGGTTTTCACAATTTTTGACTTAAGGGCCCAGGGTCAATTTTTGGTGACTTCGGCTTTGGATTAGAACTGCATCAATTTGTATTCCAAAGGACTCTCTGGACCCAGTACAATGTATATCCACCCTTAGAATGTGTGTTTTCTTCCCCTCCTTTTAAATTCATATGTTTTGAAATTTTGTGCCTCTGTGCCTTTTTCATCAGTGTTGGTGCCGAAATCTTAGAAACTTGCCTAAAAAAGACCCAGAATCTATTCATCTTGTCAAGAGGAAGCTTTCTATGTATTTAAAATTAATTTTGAAAGACATTTTTGGTTTTGACAATTTTTGACTTAAGGGCCCAGGGTCAATTTTGGGTGACTTTGGCTTCGGATTAGAACTGCATCAATTTGTATTCCAATAGACTCTCTGGACCCAGTACAATGTATATCCACCCTTAGAATGTGTGTTTTCTTCCCCCCCCCCCTCCTTTTAAATTCATATGTTTTGTAATTTTGTGCCTCTGTGCCTTTTTCATCAGTTATGGTGCGGAAATCTTAGAAACTTGCCTAAAAAAGACCGAGAATCTATTCATCTAGTTAAGAGGAAGCTTTCTATGTATTTAAATTTAATTTTGAAAGACATTTTTGGTTTTCACAATTTTTGACTTAAGGGCCCAGGGTCAATTTTGGGTGACGTCGGCTTCGGATTAGAACTGCATCAATTTGTATTCCAATAGACTCTCTGGACCCAGTACAATGTATATCCACCCTTAGAATGTGTGTTTTCTTCCCCCCCCCCCCTCCTTTTAAATTCATATGTTTTGTAATTTTGTGCCTCTGTGCCTTTTTCATCAGTTATGGTGCGGAAATCTTAGAAACTTGCCTAAAAAAGACCGAGAATCTATTCATCTAGTCAAGAGGAAGCTTTCTATGTATTTAAATTTAATTTTGAAAGACATTTTTGGTTTTCACAATTTTTGACTTAAGGGCCCAGGGTCAATTTTGGGTGACGTCGGCTTCGGATTAGAACTGCATCAATTTGTATTCCAATAGACTCTCTGGACCCAGTACAACGTATATCCACCCTTAGAATGTGTGTTCCCCCCCCCCTTTTAAATTCATATGTTTTGTAATTTCGTGCCTCTGTGCCTTTTTCATCATTTCTGGTGCCAAAATCTTAGAAAATTGCCTAAAAAAGACCCAGAATCTATTCATCTAGTCAACAGGAAGCTTTCTATGTATTTAAAATTAATTTTGAAGGCATTTTTGGTTTTCACAATTTTTGACTTAAGGGCCCAGGGTCAATTTTGGGTGACTTTGGCTTCGGATTAGAACTGCATCAATTTGTATTCCAATAGACTCTCTGGACCCAGTACAATGTATATCCACCCTTAGAATGTGTGTTTTCTTCCCCCCCCCCCTTTTAAATTCATATGTTTTGTAATTTCGTGCCTCTGTGCCTTTTTCATCATTTCTGGTGCCGAAATCTTATAAACTTGCCTAAAAAAGACCAAGAATCTATTCATCTTGTCAAGAGGAAGCTTTCTATGTATTTAAAATTAATTTTGAAAGACATTTTTGGTTTTCACAATTTTTGACTTAAGGGCCCAGGGTCAATTTTTGGTGACCTCGGCTTCGGATTAGAACTGCATCAATTTGTATTCCAAAAGACTCTCTGGACCCAGTACAACGTATATCCACCCTTAGAATGTGTTTTCTTCCCCTCCTTTTAAATTCATATGTTTTGAAATTTTGTGCCTCTGTGCCTTTTTCATCAGTTCTGGTGCCGAAATCTTAGAAACTTGCATAAAAAAGACCGTGAATCTATTCATCTTGTCAAGAGGAAGCTTTCTATGTATTTAAAATTAATTTTGAAAGACATTTTTGGTTTTCACAATTTTTGACTTTAAGGGCCCTGGGTCAATTTTTAGTGACTTCGGCTTCGGATTAGAACTGCATCAATTTGTATTCCAATAGACTCTCTGGACCCAGTACAACGTATATCCACCCTTAGAATGTGTGTTTTCTTCCCCCCCCTTTTAAATTCATATGTTTTGTAATTTCGTGCCTCTGTGCCTTTTTCATCATTTCTGGTTCCAAAATCTTAGAAAATTGCCTAAAAAAGACCCAGAATCTATTCATCTAGTCAACAGGAAGCTTTCTATGTATTTAAAATTAATTTTGAAGGCATTTTTGGTTTTCACAATTTTTGACTTAAGGCCCAGGGTCAATTTTGGGTGACTTCGGCTTTGGATTAGAACTGCATCAATTTGTATTCCAATAGACTCTCTGGACCCAGTACAATGTATATCCACCCTTAGAATGTGTGTTTTCTTCCCCCCCCCCCCCTTTTAAATTCATATGTTTTGTAATTTCGTGCCTCTCTGCCTTTTTCATCATTTCTGGTTCCAAAATCTTAGAAAATTGCCTAAAAAAGACCCAGAATCTATTCATCTAGTCAAGAGGAAGCTTTCTATGTATTTAAAATTAATTTTGAAAGACATTTTTGGTTTTGACAATTTTTGACTTAAGGGCCAAGGGTCAATTTTGGGTAACTTCGGCTTCGGATTAGAACTGCATCAATTTGTATTCCAATAGACTCTCTGGACCCAGTACAATGTATATCCACCCTTAGAATGTGTGTTTTCTTCCCCCCCCCCTTTTAAATTCATATGTTTTGTAATTTCGTGCCTCTGTGCCTTTTTCATCATTTCTGGTGCCGAAATCTTAGAAATTTGCCTAAAAAAGACCGAGAATCTATTCATCTTGTCAAGAGGAAGCTTTCTATGTATTTAAAATTAATTTTGAAAGACATTTTTGGTTTTCACAATTTTTGACTTAAGGGCCCAGGGTCAATTTTTGGTGACTTCGGCTTCGGATTAGAACTGCATCAATTTGTATTCCAATAGACTCTCTGGACCCAGTACAACGTATATCCACCCTTAGAATGTGTGTTTTCTTCCCCTCCTTTTAAATTCATATGTTTTGTAATTTCGTGCCTCTGTGCCTTTTTCATCAGTGTTGGTGCCGAAATCTTAGAAACTTGCCTAAAAAAGACCCAGAATCTATTCATCTTGTCAAGAGGAAGCTTTCTATGTATTTAAAATTAATTTTGAAAGACATTTTTGGTTTTGACAATTTTTGACTTAAGGGCCCAGGGTCAATTTTGGGTGACTTTGGCTTCGGATTAGAACTGCATCAATTTGTATTCCAATAGACTCTCTGGACCCAGTACAATGTATATCCACCCTTAGAATGTGTGTTTTCTTCCCCCCCCCTTTTAAATTCATATGTTTTGTAATTTCGTGCCTCTGTGCCTTTTTCATCATTTCTGGTGCCGAAGTCTTAGAAACTTGCCTAAAAAAGACCGAGAATCTATTCATCTTGTCAAGAGGAAGCTTTCTATGTATTTAAAATTAATTTTGAAAGACATTTTTGGTTTTCACAATTTTTGACTTAAGGGCCCAGGGTCAATTTTTGGTGACTTCGGCTTCGGATTAGAACTGCATCAATTTGTATTCCAATAGACTCTCTGGACCCAGTACAACGTATATCCACCCTTAGAATGTGTGTTTTCTTCCCCTCCTTTTAAATTCATATGTTTTGAAATTTTGTGCCTCTGTGCCTTTTTCATCAGTTCTGGTGCCGAAATCTTAGAAACTTGCATAAAAAAGACCGAGAATCTATTCATCTTGTCAAGAGGAAGCTTTCTATGTATTTAAAATTAATTTTGAAAGACATTTTTGGTTTTCACAATTTTTGACTTAAGGGCCCAGGGTCAATTTTTGGTGACTTCGGCTTCGGATTAGAACTGCATCAATTTGTATTCCAATAGACTCTCTGGACCCAGTACAACGTATATCCACCCTTAGAATGTGTGTTTTCTTCCCCCCCCCCTTTTAAATTCATATGTTTTGTAATTTCGTGCCTCTGTGCCTTTTTCATCATTTCTGGTGCCGAAATCTTAGAAACTTGCCTAAAAAAGACCGAGAATCTATTCATCTTGTCAAGAGGAAGCTTTCTATGTATTTAAAATTAATTTTGAAAGACATTTTTGGTTTTGACAATATTTGACTTAAGGGCCCAGGGTCAATTTTGGGTGACTTTGGCTTCGGATTAGAACTGCATCAATTTGTATTCCAATAGACTCTCTGGACCCAGTACAACGTATATCCACCCTTAGAATGTGTGTTTTCTTCCCCCCCCCCTCCTTTTAAATTCATATGTTTTGTAATTTCGTGCCTCTGTGCCTTTTTCATCAGTTCTGGTGCGGAAATCTTAGAAACTTGCCTAAAAAAGACCCAGAATCTATTCATCTAGTCAAGAGGAAGCTTTCTATGTATTTAAAATTAATTTTGAAAGACATTTTTGGTTTTCACAATTTTTAACTTAAGGGCCCAGGGTCAATTTTGGGTGACTTCGGCTTCGGATTAGAACTGCATCAATTTGTATTCCAAAAGACTCTCTGGACCCAGTACAATGTATATCCACCCTTAGAATGTGTGTTTTCTTCCCCTCCTTTTAAATTCATATGTTTTGTAATTTTGTGCCTCTGTGCCTTTTTCATCAGTTCTGGTGCCGAAATCTTAGAAACTTGTATAAAAAAGACCGAGAATCTATTCATCTTGTCAAGAGGAAGCTTTCTATGTATTTAAAATTAATTTTGAAAGACATTTTTGGTTTTGACAATTTTTGACTTAAGGGCCAAGGGTCAATTTTGGGTGACTTCGGCTTTGGATTAGAACTGCATCAATTTGTATTCCAATAGACTCTCTGGACCCAGTACAATGTATATCCAAACTTAGAATGTGTGTTTTCTTCCCCCCCCCTTTTAAATTCATATGTTTTGTAATTTCGTGCCTCTGTGCCTTTTTCATCATTTCTGGTGCCGAAATCTTAGAAACTTGCCTAAAAAAGACTGAGAATCTATTCATCTTGTCAAGAGGAAGCTTTCTATGTATTTAAAATTAATTTTGAAATAAATTTTTGGTTTTCACAATTTTTGACTTAAGGGCCCAGGGTCAATTTTTGGTGACTTCGGCTTCGGATTAGAACTGCATCAATTTGTATTCCAATAGACTCTCTGGACCCAGTACAATGTATATCCACCCTTAGTATGTGTGTTTCCCCCCCCCTTTTAGATTCATATGTTTTGTAATTTTGTGCCTCTGTGCCTTTTTCATCATTTCTGGTGCCAAAATCTTAGAAACTTGGCTAAATAAGACCCAGAATCTATTCATCTAGTCAAGAGGAAGCTTTCTATGTATTTAAAATTAATTTTGAAGGCATTTTTGGTTTTCACAATTTTTGACTTAAGGGCCCAGGGTCAATTTTGGGTGACTTCGGCTTCAGATTAGAACTGCATCAATTTGTATTCCAATAGACTCTCTGGACCCAGGACAATTTATATCCACCCTTAGAATGTGTGTTTTCTTCCCACCCCCCCTTTTAAATTCATATGTTTTGTAATTTCGTGCCTCTGTACCTTTTTCATCATTTCTGGTGCTGAAATCTTAGAAACTTCCCTTAAAAAGACCGAGAATCTATTCATCTTGTCAAGAGGAAGCTTTCTATGTATTTAAAATTAATTTTGAAAGACATTTTTGGTTTTCACAATTTTTGACTTAAGGGCCTAGGGTCAATTTTTGGTGACTTCGGCTTCGGATTAGAACTGCATCAATTTGTATTCCAATAGACTCTCTTGACCCAGTACAACGTATATCCACCTTTAGAATGTGTGTTTTCTTCCCTCCCCCCTCCTTTTAAATTCATATGTTTTGTAATTTCTTGCCTCTGTGCCTTTTTCATCATTTCTGGTGCCGAAATCTTAGAAACTTGCCTAAAAAAGACCCAGAATTTATTCATCTAGTCAAGAGGAAGCTTTCTATGTATTTGAAATTAATTTTGAAGGCATTTTTGGTTTTCACAATTTTTGACTTAAGGGCCCAGGGTCAATTTTGGGTGACTTCGGCTTCGGATTAGAACTGCATCAATTTGTATTCCAATAGACTCTCTGGACCCAGTACAACGTATATCCACCCTTAGAATGTGTGTTTCCCCCCCCTTTTAAAATCATATGTTTTGTAATTTCGTGCCTCTGTGCCTTTTTCATCAGTTCTGGTGCAGAAATCTTAGAAACTTGCCTAAAAAAGACCCAGAATCTATTCATTTAGTCAAGAGGAAGCTTTCTAAGTATTTAAAATTAATTTTGAAGGCATTTTTGGTTTTCACAATTTTTGACTTAAGGGCCCAGGGTCAATTTTGGGTGACTTTGGCTTCGGATTAGAACTGCATCAATTTGTATTCCAATAGACTCTCTGGACCCAGTACAATGTATATCCACCCTTAGAATGTGTGTTTTCTTCCCCCCCTTCCTTTTAAATTCATATGTTTTGTAATTTCGTGCCTCTGTGCCTTTTTCATCATTTCTGGTGCCGAAATCTTAGAAACTTGCCTAAAAAAGACCCAGAATCTATTCATCTAGTCAACAGGAAGCTTTCTATGTATTTAAAATTAATTTTGAAGGCATTTTTGGTTTTCACAATTTTTGACTTAAGGGCCCAGGGTCAATTTTGGGTGACTTCGGCTTCGGATTAGAACTGCATCAATTTGTATTCCAATAGACTCTCTGGACCCAGTACAACGTATATCCACCCTTAGAATGTGTGTTTCCCCCCCCTTTTAAATTCATATGTTTTGTAATTTCGTGCCTCTGTGCCTTTTTCATCAGTTCTGGTGCGGAAATCTTAGAAACTTGCCTAAAAAAGACCCAGAATCTATTCATTTAGTCAAGAGGAAGCTTTCTATGTATTTAAGATTAATTTTGAAGGCATTTTTGGTTTTCACAATTTTTGACTTAAGGGCCCAGGGTCAATTTTGGGTGACTTCGGCTTCGGATTAGAACTGCATCAATTTGTATTCCAATACTCTCTGGACCCAGTACAATGTATATCCACCCTTAGAATGTGTGTTTTCTTCCCCCCCCTCCTTTTAAATTCATATGTTTTGTAATTTCGTGCCTCTGTGCCTTTTTCATCATTTCTGGTGCCAAAATCTTAGAAACTTGCCTAAAAAAGACCCAGAATCTATTCATCTAGTCAACAGGAAGCTTTCTATGTATTTAAAATTAATTTTGAAGGCATTTTAGGTTTTCACAATTTTTTACTTAAGGGCCCAGGGTCAATTTTGGGTGACTTCGGCTTCGGATTAGAATTACATCAATTTGTATTCCAATAGACTCTCTGGACCCAGTACAATGTATATCCACCCTTAGAATGTGTGTTTTCTTCCCCCCCTCCTTTTGAATTCATATGTTTTGTAATTTCGTGCCTCTGTGCCTTTTTCATCAGTTCTGGTGCCGAAATCTTAGAAACTTGCCTAAAAAAGACCCAGAATCTATTCATTTAGTCAAGAGGAAGCTTTCTATGTATTTAAAATTAATTTTGAAGGCACTTTAGGTTTTCACAATTTTTGACTTAAGGGCCCAGGGTCAATTTTGGGTGACTTCGGCTTCGCATTAGAATTACATCAATTTGTATTCCAAAAGACTCTCTGGACCCAGTACAATGTATATCCACCCTTAGAATGTGTGTTTTCTTCCCCTCCTTTTAAATTCATATGTTTTGAAATTTTGTGCCTCTGTGCCTTTTTCATCAGTGTTGGTGCCTAAATCTTAGAAACTTGCATAAAAAAGACCGAGAATCTATTCATCTTGTCAAGAGGAAGCTTTCTATGTATTTAAAATTAATTTTGAAAGACATTTTTGGTTTTCACAATTTTTGACTTAAGGGCCCAGGGTCAATTTTGGGTGACTTCGGCTTCGGATTAGAACTGCATCAATTTGTATTCCAATAGACTCTCTGGACCCAGTACAATGTATATCCACCCTTAGAATGTGTGTTTTCTTCCCCCCCCCCTTTTAAATTCAAATGTTTTGAAATTTTGTGCCTCTGTGCTTTTTTCATCATTTCTGGTGCCGAAATCTTAGAAACTTGCATAAAAAAGACCGAGAATCTATTCATCTTGTCAAGAGGAAGTTTTCTATGTATTTAAAATTAATTTTGAAAGACATTTTTGGTTTTGACAATTTTTGACTTAAGGGCCAAGGGTCAATTTTGGGTGACTTCGGCTTCGGATTAGAACTGCATCAATTTGTATTCCAATAGACTCTCTGGACCCAGTACAATGTATATCCACCCTTAGAATGTGTGTTTTCTTCCCCCCTTTTAAATTCATATGTTTTGTAATTTCGTGCCTCTGTGCCTTTTTTATCATTTCTGGTGCCGAAATCTTAGAAACTTGCCTAAAAAAGACTGAGAATCTATTCATCTTGTCAAGAGGAAGCTTTCTATGTATTTAAAATTAATTTTGAAAGACATTTTTGTTTTGACAATTTTTGACTTAAGGGCCCAGGGTCAATTTTTGGTGACTTCGGCTTCGGATTAGAACTGCATCAATTTGTATTCCAATAGACTCTCTGGACCCAGTACAACGTATATCCACCCTTAGAATGTGTATTTTCTTCCCCCCCCTCCTTTTAAATTCATATGTTTTGTAATTTCGTGCTTCTGTGCCTTTTTTATCAGTTCTGGTGCGGAAATCTTAGAAACTTGCCTAAAAAAGACTGAGAATCTATTCATCTTGTCAAGAGGAAGCTTTCTATGTATTTAAAATTAATTTTGAAAGACATTTTTGGTTTTCACAATTTTTGACTTAAGGGCCCAGGGTCAATTTTTGGTGACTTCGGCTTCGGATTAGAACTGCATCAATTTGTATTCCAATAGACTCTCTGGAACCAGTACAATGTATATCCACCCTTAGAATGTGTGTTTTCTTCCCCCCCCCCTTTTAAATTCATATGTTTTGTAATTTCGTGCCTCTCTGCCTTTTTCATCATTTCTGGTGCCGAAATCTTAGAAATTTACCTAAAAAAGACCGAGAATCTATTCATCTTGTCAAGAGGAAGCTTTCTATGTATTTAAAATTAATTTTGAAAGACATTTTTGGTTTTCACAATTTTTGACTTAAGGGCCCAGGGTCAATTTTGGGTGACGTCGGCTTCGGATTAGAACTGCATCAATTTGTATTCCAATAGACTCTCTGGACCCAGTACAACGTATATCCACCCTTAGAATGTGTGTTCCCCCCCCCCTTTTAAATTCATATGTTTTGTAATTTCGTGCCTCTGTGCCTTTTTCATCATTTCTGGTGCCAAAATCTTAGAAAATTGCCTAAAAAAGACCCAGAATCTATTCATCTAGTCAAGAGGAAGCTTTCTATGTATTTAAAATTAATTTTGAAGGCATTTTTGGTTTTCACAATTTTTGACTTAAGGGCCCAGGGTCAATTTTGGGTGACTTTGGCTTCGGATTAGAACTGCATCAATTTGTATTCCAATAGACTCTCTGGACCCAGTACAATGTATATCCACCCTTAGAATGTGTGTTTTCTTCCCCCCCCCCTTTTAAATTCATATGTTTTGTAATTTCGTGCCTCTGTGCCTTTTTCATCATTTCTGATGCCGAAATCTTATAAACTTGCCTAAAAAAGACCAAGAATCTATTCATCTTGTCAAGAGGAATCTTTCTATGTATTTAAAATTAATTTTGAAAGACATTTTTGGTTTTCACAATTTTTGACTTAAGGGCCCAGGGTCAATTTTTGGTGACTTCGGCTTCGGATTAGAACTGCATCAATTTGTATTCCAAAAGACTCTCTGGACCCAGTACAACGTATATCCACCCTTAGAATGTGTTTTCTTCCCCTCCTTTTAAATTCATATGTTTTGAAATTTTGTGCCTCTGTGCCTTTTTCATCAGTTCTGGTGCCGAAATCTTAGAAACTTGCATAAAAAAGACCGTGAATCTATTCATCTTGTCAAGAGGAAGCTTTCTATGTATTTAAAATTAATTTTGAAAGACATTTTTGGTTTTCACAATTTTTGACTTAAGGGCCCTGGGTCAATTTTTGGTGACTTCGGCTTCGGATTAGAACTGCATCAATTTGTATTCCAATAGACTCTCTGGACCCAGTACAACGTATATCCACCCTTAGAATGTGTGTTTTCTTCCCCCCCCCTTTTAAATTCATATGTTTTGTAATTTTGTGCCTCTGTGCCTTTTTCATCAGTTCTGGTGCGGAAATCTTAGAAACTTGCCTAAAAAAGACCCAGAATCTATTCATCTAGTCAACAGGAAGCTTTCTATGTATTTAAAATTACTTTTGAAAGACATTTTTGGTTTTGACAATTTTTGACTTAAGGGCCCAGGGTCAATTTTGGGTGACTTCGGTTTCGGATTAGAACTGCATCAATTTGTATTCCAATAGACTCTCTGGACCCAGTACAATGTATATCCACCCTTAGAATGTGTGTTTTCTTCCCCCCCTTCCATTTAAATTCATATGTTTTGTAATTTCGTGCCTCCGTGCCTTTTTCATCAGTTCTGGTGCGGAAATCTTTGAAACTTGCCTAAAAAAGACCGAGAATCTATTCATCTAGTCAAGAGGAAGCTTTCTATGAATTTAAAATTAATTTTGAAAGACATTTTTGGTTTTGACAATTTTTGACTTAAGGGCCCAGGGTCAATTTTGGGTGACTTTGGCTTCGGATTAGAACTGCATCAATTTTTATTCCAATAGACTCTCTGGACCAAGTACAATGTATATCCACCCTTAGAATGTGTGTTTTCTTCCCCCCCCCCCTCCTTTTAAATTCATATGTTTTGTAATTTTGTGCCTCTGTGTCTTTTCATCAGTTCTGGTGCGGAAATCTTAGAAACTTGCCTAAAAAAGACCGAGAATCTATTCATCTAGTCAAGAGGAAGCTTTCTATGTATTTAAATTTAATTTTGAAAGACATTTTTGGTTTTCACAATTTTTGACTTAAGGGCCCAGGGTCAATTTTTGGTGACTTCGGCTTCGGATTTGAACTGCATCAATTTGTATTCCAATAGACTCTCTGGACCCAGTACACATATATCCACCCTTAGAATGTGTGTTTCCCCCCTTTTAAATTCATATGTTTTGTAATTTCGTGCCTCTGTGCCTTTTTCATCAGTTCTTGTGCCGAAATCTTAGAAACTTGCCTAAAAAAGACCCAGAATCTATTCATCTAGTCAAGAGGAAGGTTTCTATGTATTTAAAATTAATTTTGAAAGACATTTTTGGTTTTCACAATTTTTGACTTAAGGGCCCAGGGTCAATTTTGGGTGACTTCGGCTTCGGATTAGAACTGCATCAATTTGTATTCCAATAGACTCTCTGGACCCAGTACAATGTATATCCATCCTTAGAATGTGTGTTTTCTTCCCACCCCCCCTCCTTTTAAATACATATGTTTTGTAATTTCGTGCCTCTGTGCCTTTTTCATCAGTTCTGGTGCGGAAATCTTAGAAACTTGCCTAAAAAAGACCAAGAATTTATTCATCTAGTCAAAAGAAAGCTTTCTATGTATTTAAAATTAATTTTGAAGGCATTTTTGGTTTTGACAATTTTTGACTTAAGGGCCCAGGGTCAATTTTTGGTGACTTCGGCTTCGGATTAGAACTGCATCAATTTGTATTCCAATAGACTCTCTGGACCCAGTACAATGTATATCCACCCTTAGAATGTGTGTTTTCTTCCCACCCCCCCTCCTTTTAAATTCATATGTTTTGTAATTTCGTGCCTCTGTTCCTTTTTCATCAGTTCTGGTGCCGAAATCTTAGAAACTTGCCTAAAAAAGACCCAGGATCTATTCATCTAGTCAAGAGGAAGCTTTCTATGTATTTAAAATTAATTTTGAAGGCATTTTTTGTTTTGACAATTTTTGACTTAAGGGCCCAGGGTCAATTTTGGGTGACTTCGGCTTCGGATTAGAACTGCATCAATTTGTATTCCAATAGACTCTCTGGACCCAGTACAATGTATATCCACCCTTAGAATGTGTGTTTTCTTCCTCCCCCTATTAAATTCATATATTTTGTAATTTCGTGCCTCTGTGCCTTTTTCATCAGTTCTGGTGCCAAAATCTTAGAAACTTGCCTAAAAAAGACCCAGAATCTATTCATCTAGTCAAGATGAAGATTTTTATGTATTTAAAATCAATTTTAAAAGACATTTTTTGGTTTTCACAATTTTTGACTTAAGGGCCCCGGGTCAATTTTGGGTGACTTTGGCTCCGGATTAGAACTGCATCAATTTGTATTCCAATAGACTCTCTGGACCCAGTACAATGTATATCCACCCTTAGAATGTGTGTTTTCTTCCCCCCCTCCTTTTAAATTCATATGTTTTGTAATTTCGTGCCTCTGTGCCTTTTTCATCAGTTCTGGTGCGGAAATCTTAGAAACTTGCCTAAAAAAGACCGAGAATCTATTCATCTAGTCAAGAGGAAGCTTTCTATGTATTTAAAATTAATTTTGAAAGACATTTTTGGTTTTGACAATTTTTGACTTAAGGGCCCAGGGTCAATTTTTGGTGACTTCGGCTTCGGATTAGAACTGCATCAATTTGTATTCCAAAAGACTCTGGACCCAATACAATGTATATCCACCCTTAGAATGTGTGTTTTCTTCCCCTCCTTTTAAATTCATATGTTTTGAAATTTTGTGCCTCTGTGCCTTTTTCATCAGTTCTGGTGCCGAAATCTTAGAAACTTGCATAAAAAAGACCCAGAATCTATTCATCTTGTCAAGAGGAAGGTTTCTATGTATTTAAAATTAATTTTGAAAGACATTTTTGGTTTTCACAATTTTTGACTTAAGGGCCCAGGGTCAATTTTGGGTAACTTTGGCTTCGGATTAGAACTGCATCAATTTGTATTCCAATAGACTCTCTGGACCCAGTACAATGTATATCCAAACTTAGAATGTGTGTGTTTTTTCCCCCCCTCCTTTTAAATTCAAATGTTTTGTAATTTTGTGCCTCTGTGCCTTTTTCATTAGTTCTGGTGCAGAAATCTTAGAAACTTGCCTAAAAAAGACCGAGAATCTATTCATCTAGTCAAGAGGAAGTTTTCTATGTATTTAAATTTAATTTTGAAAGACATTTTTGGTTTTGACAATTTTTGACTTAAGGGCCCAGGGTCAATTTTGGGTGACTTCGGCTTCGGATTAGAACTGCATCAATTTGTATTCCAATAGACTCTCTGGACCCAGTACAATGTATATCCACCCTTACAATGTGTGTTTTCTTCCCCCCCCCCCTCCTTTTAAATTCATATGTTTTGTAATTTCGTGCCTCTGTGCCTTTTTCATCATTTCTGGTGCGGAAATCTTAGAAACTTGCCTAAAAAAGACCGAGAATCTATTCATCTAGTCAAGAGGAAGCTTTCTATGTATTTAAATTTAATTTTGAAAGACATTTTTGGTTTTCACAATTTTTGACTTAAGGGCCCAGGGTCAATTTTGGGTGACTTCGGCTTCGGATTAGAACTACATCAATTTGTATTCCAATAGACTCTCTGGACCCAGTACAATGTATATCCACCCTTAGAATGTGTGTTTTCTTCCCCCCCCCCTTTTAAATTCACATGTTTTGTAATTTCGTGCCTCTGTGCCTTTTTCATCATTTCTGGTGCCGAAATCTTAGAAACTTGCCTAAAAAAGACCGAGAATCTATTCATCTTGTCGAGAGGAAGCTTTCTATGTATTTAAGATTAATTTTGAAAGACATTTTTGGTTTTCACAATTTTTGACTTAAGGGCCCAGGGTCAATTTTTGGTGATTTCGGCTTCAGATTAGAACTGCATCAATTTGTATTCCAATAGACTCTCTGGACCCAGTACAACGTATATCCACCCTTAGAATGTGTGTTTTCTTCCCCCCTTTTAAATTCATATGTTTTGTAATTTCGTGCCTCTGTGCCTTTTTCATCAGTTCTGGTGCGGAAATCTTAGAAACTTGCCTAAAAAAGACCCAGGATCTATTCATCTAATCAACAGGAAGCTTTCTATGTATTTAAAATTAATTTTGAAAGACATTTTTGGTTTTGACAATTTTTGACTTAAGGGCCCAGGGTCAATTTTGGGTGACTTTGGCTTCGGATTAGAACTGCATCAATTTGTATTCCAAAAGACTCTCTGGACCCAGTACAATGTATATCCACCCTTAGAATGTGTGTTTTCTTCCCCTCCTTTTAAATTCATATGTTTTGAAATTTTGTGCCTCTGTGCCTTTTTCATCAGTTCTGGTGCCGAAATCTTAGAAACTTGCATAAAAAAGACCGAGAATCTATTCATCTTGTCAAGAGGAAGCTTTCTATGTATTTAAAATTAATTTTGAAAGACATTTTTGGTTTTCACAATATTTGACTTAAGGGCCCAGGGTCAATTTTTGGTGACTTCGGCTTCGGATTAGAACTGCATCAATTTGTATTCCAATAGACTCTCTGGACCCAGTACAACGTATATCCACCCTTAGAATGTGTGTTTCCCCCCCCTTTTAAATTCATATGTTTTGTAATTTCGTGCCTCTGTGCCTTTTTCATCATTTCTGGTGCCAAAATCTTAAAAAATGGCCTAAAAAAGACCCAGAATCTATTCATCTAGTCAACAGGAAGCTTTCTATGTATTTAAAATTAATTTTGAAGGCATTTTTGGTTTTCACAATTTTTGACTTAAGGGCCCAGGGTCAATTTTGGGTGACTTCGGCTTCGGATTAGAACTGCATCAATTTGTATTCCAATAGACTCTCTGGACCCAGTACAACGTATATCCACCCTTAGAATGTGTGTTTTCTTCCCCCCCCCCCTCCCTTTTAAATTCATATGTTTTGAAATTTTGTGCCTCTGTGCCTTTTTCATCATTTCTGGTGCCGAAATCTTAGAAACTTGCCTAAAAAAGACCGAGAATCTATTCATCTTGTCAAGAGGAAGCTTTCTATGTATTTAAAATTAATTTTGAAAGACATTTTTGGTTTTCACAATTTTTGACTTAAGGGCCCAGGGTCAATTTTGGGTGACTTCGGCTTCGGATTAGAACTGCATCAATTTGTATTCCAAAAGACTCTCTGGACCCAGTACAATGTATATCCACCCTTAGAATGTGTGTTTTCTTCCCCTCCTTTTAAATTCATATGTTTTGAAATTTTGTGCCTCTGTGCCTTTTTCATCAGTGTTGGTGCCGAAATCTAAGAAACTTGCCTAAAAAAGACCGAGAATCTATTCATCTTGTCAAGAGGAAGCTTTCTATGTATTTAAAATTAATTTTGAAAGACATTTTGGGTTTTCACAATTTTTGACTTAAGGGCCCAGGGTCAATTTTGGGTGACTTCGGCTTCGGATTAGAACTGCATCAATTTGTATTCCAAAAGACTCTCTGGACCCAGTACAATGTATATCCACCCTTAGAATGTGTTTTCTTCCCCTCCTTTTAAATTCATATGTTTTGAAATTTTGTGCCTCTGTGCCTTTTTCATCAGTGTTGGTGCCGAAATCTTAGAAACTTGCATAAAAAAGACCGAGAATCTATTCATCTTGTCAAGAGGAAGCTTTCTATGTATTTAAAAATTAATTTTGAAAGACATTTTGGGTTTTGACAATTTTTTACTTAAGGGCCCAGGGTCAATTTTTGGTGACTTCGGCTTCGGATTAGAACTGCATCAATTTGTATTCCAATAGACTCTCTGGACCCAGTACAACGTATATCCACCCTTAGAATGTGTGTTTACTTCCCCCCCCCCTTTTAAATTCATATGTTTTGTAATTTCGTGCCTCTGTGCCTTTTTCATCATTTCTGGTGCCGAAATCTTAGAAACTTGCCTAAAAAAGACCGAGAATCTATTCATCTTGTCAAGAGGAAGCTTTCTATGTATTTAAAATTAATTTTGAAAGACATTTTTGGTTTTGACAATTTTTGACTTAAGGGCCCAGGGTCAATTTTGGGTGACTTCGGCTTCGGAGTAGAACTGCATCAATTTGTATTCCAATACACTCTCTGGACCCAGTACAACGTATATCCACCCTTAGAATGTGTGTTTTCTTCCCCCCCTTTTAAATTAATATGTTTTGTAATTTCGTGCCTCTGTGCCTTTTTCATCAGTTCTGGTGGGGAAATCTTAGAAACTTGCCTAAAAAAGAACGAGAATCTATTCATCTTGTCAAGAGGAAGCTTTCTATGTATTTTAAATTAATTTTGAAAGACATTTTTGGTTTTGACAATATTTGACTTAAGGGCCCAGGGTCAATTTATGGTGACTTCGGCTTCGGATTAGAACTGCATCAATTTGTATTCCAATGGACTCTCTGGACCCAGTACAACGTATATCCCCCCTTAGAATGTGTGTTTTCTTCCCCTCCTTTTAAATTCATATGTTTTGTAATTTCGTGCCTCTGTGCCTTTTTCATCAGTTCTGGTGCCGAAATCTTAGAAACTTGCATAAAAAAACCGAGAATCTATTCATCTTGTCAAGAGGAAGCTTTCTATGTATTTAAAATTAATTTTGAAAGACATTTTTGGTTTTCACAATTTTTGACTTAAGGGCCCAGGGTCAATTTTGGGTGACTTCGGCTTCGGATTAGAACTGCATCAATTTGTATTCCAAAAGACTCTGGACCCAGTACAATGTATATCCACCCTTAGAATGTGTGTTTCCCCCCCCCTTTTAAAATCATATGTTTTGTAATTTCGTGCCTCTGTGCCTTTTTCATCAGTTCTGGTGCAGAAATCTTAGAAACTTGCCTAAAAAAGACCCAGAATCTATTCATTTAGTCAAGAGGAAGCTTTCTAGGTATTTAAAATTAATTTTGAAGGCATTTTAGGTTTTCACAATTTTTGACTTAAGGGCCCAGGGTCAATTTTGGGTGACTTCGGCTTCGGATTAGAATTACATCAATTTGTATTCCAATAGACTCTCTGGACCCAGTACAATGTATATCCACCCTTAGAATGTGTGTTTTCTTCCCCCCCTCCTTTTAAATTCATATGTTTTGAAATTTTGTGCCTCTGTGCCTTTTTCATCAGTGTTGGTGCCGAAATCTTAGAAACTTGCATAAAAAAGACCGAGAATCTATTCATCTTGTCAAGAGGAAGCTTTCTATGTATTTAAAAATTAATTTTGAAAGACATTTTTGGTTTTGACAATTTTTGACTTAAGGGCCCAGGGTCAATTTTGGGTGACTTTGGCTTCGGATTAGAACTGCATCAATTTGTATTCCAATAGACTCTCTGGACCCAGTACAATGTATATCCACCCTTAGAATGTGTGTTTTCTTCCCCCCCTTCCTTTTAAATTCATGTTTTGTAATTTTGTGCCTCTGTGCCTTTTTCATCAGTTCTGGTGCGGAAATCTTAGAAACTTGCCTAAAAAAGACCGAGAATCTATTCATCTAGTCAAGAGAAAGCTTTCTATGAATTTAAATTTAATTTTGAAAGACATTTTTGGTTTTGACAATTTTTGACTTAAGGGCCCAGGGTCAATTTTTGGTGACTTCGGCTTCGGATGAGAACTGCATCAATTTGTATTCCAATAGACTCTCTGGACCCAGTACAACGTATATCCACCCTTAGAATGTGTGTTTTCTTCCCCCCCCCCCCTTTTAAATTCATATGTTTTGTAATTTCATGCCTCTGTACCTTTTTCATCATTTCTGGTGCCGAAATCTTAGAAACTTGCCCAAAAAAGACCAAGAATCTATTCATCTTGTCAAGAGGAAGCTTTCTATGTATTTAAAATTAATTTTGAAAGACATTTTTGGTTTTCACAATTTTTGACTTAAGGGCTCAGGGTCAATTTTTGGTGACTTCGGCTTCGGTTCAGAACTGCATCAATTTGTATTCCAATAGACTCTCTGGACCCAGTACAACGTATATCCACCCTTAGAATGTGTGTTTTCTTCCCCCCCCCCTCCTTTTAAATTCATATGTTTTGTAATTTCGTGCCTCTGTGCCTTTTTCATCAGTTCTGGTGCGGAAATCTTAGAAACTTGCCTAAAAAAGACCGAGAATCTATTCATCTAGTCAAGAGGAAGCTTTCTATGTATTTAAAATTAATTTTGAAAGACATTTTTGGTTTTGACAATTTTTGACTTAAGGGCCCAGGGTCAATTTTGGGTGACTTTGGCTTCGGATTAGAACTGCATCAATTTGTATTCCAATAGACTCTCTGGACCCAGTACAATGTATATCCACCCTTAGAATGTGTGTTTTCTTCCCCCCCTTCCTTTTAAATTCATATGTTTTGTAATTTCTTGCCTCTGTGCCTTTTTCATCATTTCTGGTGCCGAAATCTTATAAACTTGCCTAAATAAGACCGAGAAACTATTCATCTTGTCAAGAGGAAGCTTTCTATGTATTTAAAATTAATTTTGAAAGACATTTTTGGTTTTCACAATTTTTGACTTAAGGGCCCAGGGTCAATTTTTGGTGACTTCGGCTTCCGATTAGAACTGCATCAATTTGTATTCCAATAGACTCTCTGGACCCAGTACAACGTATATCCACCCTTAAAATGTGTGTTTTCTTCCCCCCCCTCCTTTTAAATTCATATGTTTTGTAATTACGTGCCTCTGTGCCTTTTTCATCAGTTCTGGTGCGGAAATCTTAGAAACTTGCCTAAAAAAGACCCAGAATCTATTCATCTAGTCAAATGGGAAGCTTTCTATGTATTTAAAATTAATTTTGAAAGACATTTTTGGTTTTGACAATTTTTGACTTAAGGGCCCAGGGTCAATTTTGGGTGACTTCGGCTTCGGATTAGAACTGCATCAATTTGTATTCCAAAAGACTCTCTGGACCCAGTACAATGTATATCCACCCTTAGAATGTGTGTTTTCTTCCCCTCCTTTTAAATTCATATGTTTTGAAATTTCGTGCCTCTGTGCCTTTTTCATCATTTCTGGTGATGAAATCTTAGAAACTTGCCTAAAAAAGACCGAGAATCTATTCATCTTGTCAAGAGGAAGTTTTCTATGTATTTAAAATTAATTTTGAAAGACAATTTATGGTTTTGACAATTTTTGACTTAAGGACCCAGGGTCAATTTTTGGTGACTTCGGCTTCGGATTAGAACTGCATCAATTTGTATTCCAATAGACTCTCTGGACCCAGTACAACGTATATCCACCCTTAGAATGTGTGTTTTCTTCCCCCCTTTTAAATTCATATGTTTTGTAATTTTGTGCCTCTGTGCCTTTTTCATCAGTTCTGGTGCGGAAATCTTAGAAACTTGCCTAAAAAAGACCCAGAATCTATTCATCTAATCAAGAGGAAGCTTTCTATGTATTTAAAATTAATTTTGAAAGACATTTTTGGTTTTGACAATTTTTGACTTAAGGGCCGAGGGTCAATTTTGGGTGACTTCGGCTTCGGATTAGAACTGCATCAATTTGTATTCCAAAAGACTCTGGACCCAGTACAATGTATATCCACCCTTAGAATGTGTGTTTTCTTCCCCTCCTTTTAAATTCATATGTTTTGTAATTTCGTGCCTCTGTGCCTTTTTCATCATTTCTGGTGCCCAAATCTTAGAAACTTGCCTAAAAAAGACCCAGAATTTATTCATCTAGTCAAAAGAAAGCTTTCTATGTATTTAAAATTAATTTTGAAGGCATTTTTGGTTTTGTCAATTTTTGACTTAAGGGCCCAGGGTCAATTTTTGGTGACTTCGGCTTCGGATTAGAACTGCATCAATTTGTATTCCAATAGACTCTCTGGACCCAGTACAACGTATATCCACCCTTAGAATGTGTGTTTTCTTCCCCCCTTTTAAATTCATATGTTTTGTAATTTTGTGCCTCTGTGCCTTTTTCATCAGTTCTGGTGCGGAAATCTTAGAAACTTGCCTAAAAAAGACCCAGAATCTATTCATCTAATCAAGAGGAAGCTTTCTATGTATTTAAAATTAATTTTGAAAGACATTTTTGGTTTTGACAATTTTTGACTTAAGGGCCGAGGGTCAATTTTGGGTGACTTCGGCTTCGGATTAGAACTGCATCAATTTGTATTCCAAAAGACTCTGGACCCAGTACAATGTATATCCACCCTTAGAATGTGTGTTTTCTTCCCCTCCTTTTAAATTCATATGTTTTGTAATTTCGTGCCTCTGTGCCTTTTTCATCATTTCTGGTGCCCAAATCTTAGAAACTTGCCTAAAAAAGACCCAGAATTTATTCATCTAGTCAAAAGAAAGCTTTCTATGTATTTAAAATTAATTTTGAAGGCATTTTTGGTTTTGTCAATTTTTGACTTAAGGGCCCAGGGTCAATTTTTGGTGACTTCGGCTTCGGATTAGAACTGCATCAATTTGTATTCCAATAGACTCTCTGGACCCAGTACAACGTATATCCACCCTTAGAATGTGTGTTTTCTTCCCCCCCCCCCCCTTTTAAATTCATATGTTTTGAAATTTTGTGCCTCTGTGCCTTTTTCATCATTTCTGGTGCCGAAATCTTAGAAACTTGCCCAAAAAAGACCGAGAATCTATTCATCTTGTCAAGAGGAAGCTTTCTATGTATTTAAAATTAATTTTGAAAGACATTTTTGGTTTTCACAATTTTTGACTTAAGGGCTCAGGGTCAATTTTTGGTGACTTCGGCTTCGGTTCAGAACTGCATCAATTTGTATTCCAATAGACTCTCTGGACCCAGTACAACGTATATCCACCCTTAGAATGTGTGTTTTCTTCCCCCCCCCCCTCCTTTTAAATTCATATGTTTTGTAATTTCGTGCCTCTGTGCCTTTTTCATCAGTTCTGGTGCGGAAATCTTAGAAACTTGCCTAAAAAAGACCCATAATCTATTCATCTAGTCAAGAGGAAGCTTTCTATGTATTTAAAATTAATTTTGAAAGACATTTTTGGTTTTGACAATTTTTGACTTAAGGGCCCAGGGTCAATTTTGGGTGACTTTGGCTTCGGATTAGAACTGCATCAATTTGTATTCCAATAGACTCTCTGGACCCAGTACAATGTATATCCACCCTTAGAATGTGTGTTTTCTTCCCCCCCTTCCTTTTAAATTCATATGTTTTGTAATTTCTTGCCTCTGTGCCTTTTTCATCATTTCTGGTGCCGAAATCTTATAAACTTGCCTAAATAAGACCGAGAAACTATTCATCTTGTCAAGAGGAAGCTTTCTATGTCTTTAAAATTAATTTTGAAAGACATTTTTGGTTTTCACAATTTTTGACTTAAGGGCCCAGGGTCAATTTTTGGTGACTTCGGCTTCCGATTAGAACTGCATCAATTTGTATTCCAATAGACTCTCTGGACCCAGTACAACGTATATCCACCCTTAAAATGTGTGTTTTCTCCCCCCCCCCTCCTTTTAAATTCATATGTTTTGTAATTACGTGCCTCTGTGCCTTTTTCATCAGTTCTGGTGCGGAAATCTTAGAAACTTGCCTAAAAAAGACCCAGAATCTATTCATCTAGTCAAATGGGAAGCTTTCTATGTATTTAAAATTAATTTTGAAAGACATTTTTGGTTTTGACAATTTTTGACTTAAGGGCCCAGGGTCAATTTTGGGTGACTTCGGCTTCGGATTAGAACTGCATCAATTTGTATTCCAAAAGACTCTCTGGACCCAGTACAATGTATATCCACCCTTAGAATGTGTGTTTTCTTCCCCTCCTTTTAAATTCATATGTTTTGAAATTTCGTGCCTCTGTGCCTTTTTCATCATTTCTGGTGATGAAATCTTAGAAACTTGCCTAAAAAAGACCGAGAATCTATTCATCTTGTCAAGAGGAAGTTTTCTATGTATTTAAAATTAATTTTGAAAGACAATTTATGGTTTTGACAATTTTTGACTTAAGGACCCAGGGTCAATTTTTGGTGACTTCGGCTTCGGATTAGAACTGCATCAATTTGTATTCCAATAGACTCTCTGGACCCAGTACAACGTATATCCACCCTTAGAATGTGTGTTTTCTTCCCCCCTTTTAAATTCATATGTTTTGTAATTTTGTGCCTCTGTGCCTTTTTCATCAGTTCTGGTGCGGAAATCTTAGAAACTTGCCTAAAAAAGACCCAGAATCTATTCATCTAATCAAGAGGAAGCTTTCTATGTATTTAAAATTAATTTTGAAAGACATTTTTGGTTTTGACAATTTTTGACTTAAGGGCCGAGGGTCAATTTTGGGTGACTTCGGCTTCGGATTAGAACTGCATCAATTTGTATTCCAAAAGACTCTGGACCCAGTACAATGTATATCCACCCTTAGAATGTGTGTTTTCTTCCCCTCCTTTTAAATTCATATGTTTTGTAATTTCGTGCCTCTGTGCCTTTTTCATCATTTCTGGTGCCCAAATCTTAGAAACTTGCCTAAAAAAGACCCAGAATTTATTCATCTAGTCAAAAGAAAGCTTTCTATGTATTTAAAATTAATTTTGAAGGCATTTTTGGTTTTGTCAATTTTTGACTTAAGGGCCCAGGGTCAATTTTTGGTGACTTCGGCTTCGGATTAGAACTGCATCAATTTGTATTCCAATAGACTCTCTGGACCCAGTACAACGTATATCCACCCTTAGAATGTGTGTTTTCTTCCCCCCCCCCTCCCTTTTAAATTCATATGTTTTGAAATTTTGTGCCTCTGTGCCTTTTTCATCATTTCTGGTGCCGAAATCTTAGAAACTTGCCTAAAAAAGACCGAGAATCTATTCATCTTGTCAAGAGGAAGCTTTCTATGTATTTAAAATTAATTTTGAAAGACATTTTTGGTTTTCACAATTTTTGACTTAAGGGCCCAGGGTCAATTTTGGGTGACTTCGGCTTCGGATTAGAACTGCATCAATTTGTATTCCAAAAGACTCTCTGGACCCAGTACAATGTATATCCACCCTTAGAATGTGTGTTTTCTTCCCCTCCTTTTAAATTCATATGTTTTGTAATTTTGTGCCTCTGTGCCTTTTTCATCAGTGTTGGTGCCGAAATCTTAGAAACTTGCATAAAAAAGACCGAGAATCTATTCATCTTGTCAAGAGGAAGCTTTCTATGTATTTAAAAATTAATTTTTAAAGACATTTTGGGTTTTGACAATTTTTGACTTAAGGGCCCAAGGTCAATTTTGGGTGACTTCGGCTTCGGATTAGAACTGCATCAATTTGTATTCCAATAGACTCTCTGGACCCAGTACAATGTATATCCACCTTTAGAATGTGTGTTTTCTTCCCCCCCCTTTTAAATTCATATGTTTTGTAATTTCGTGCCTCTGCGCCTTTTTCATCATTTCTGGTGCCAAAATCTTAGAAACTTGCCTAAAAAAGACCGAGAATCTATTCATCTTGTCAAGAGGAAGCTTTCTATGTATTTAAAATTAATTTTGAAAGACATTTTTGGTTTTCACAATTTTTGACTTAAGGGCCCAGGGTCAATTTTTGGTGACATCGGCTTCGGATTAGAACTGCATCAATTTGTATTCCAATAGACTCTCTGGACCCAGTACAATGTATATCCACCCTTAGAATGTGTGTTTTCTTCCCCACCCCTCCTTTTAAATTCATATGTTTTGTAATTTCGTCCCTCTGTGCCTTTTTCATCAGTTCTGGTGCAGAAATCTTAGAAACTTGCCTAAAAAGACCCAGAATCTATTCATCTAGTCAAGAGGAAGCTTTCTATGTATTTAAAATTAATTTTGAAAGACATTTTTGGTTTTGACAATTTTTGACTTAAGGGCCCAGGGTCAATTTTGGGTGACTTCGGCTTCGGATTAGAACTGCATCAATTTGTATTCCAATAGACTCTCTGGACCCAGTACAATGTATATCCACCCTTAGAATGTGTGTTTTCTTCCCCCCCCCCTTTTTTTTAAATTCATATGTTTTGTAATTTCGTGCCTCTGTGCCTTTTTCATCATTTCTGGTGCCGAAATCTTAGAAACTTGCCTAAAAAAGACCCAGAATCTATTCATCTAGTCAAGAGGAAGCTTTCTATGTATTTAAAATTAATTTTGAAAGACATTTTTGGTTTTGACAATTTTTTACTTAAGGGCCAGGGTCAATTTTGGGTGACTTCGGCTTCGGATTAGAACTGCATCAATTTGTATTCCAATAGACTCTCTGGACCCAGTACAATGTATATTCACCCTTAGAATGTGTGTTTTCTTCCCCCCCCCCCATTTAAATTCATATGTTTTGAAATTTTGTGCCTCTGTGCCTTTTTCATCAGTTGTGGTGCCGAAATCTTAGAAACTTGCATAAAAAAGACCGAAAATCTATTCATCTTCTCAAAAGAAGCTTTCTATGTATTTAAAATTAATTTTGAAAGACATTTTTGGTTTTCACAATTTTTGACTTAAGGGCCCAGGGTCAATTTTGGGTGACTTCGGCTTCGGATTAGAACTGCATCAATTTGTATTCCAATAGACTCTCTGGACCAAGTACAATGTATATCCACCCTTAGAATGTGTGTTCCCCCCCCCCTTTTAAATTCATATGTTTTGTAATTTTGTGCCTCTGTGCCTTTTTCATCAGTTCTGGTGCGGAAATCTTAGAAACTTGCCTAAAAAAGACCCAGAATCTATTCATCTAGTCAAGAGGAAGCTTTCTATGTATTTAAAATTAATTTTGAAGGCATTTTTGGTTTTCACAATTTTTGACTTAAGGGCCCAGGGTCAATTTTGGGTGACTTCGGCTTCGGATTAGAACTGCATCAATTTGTTTTCCAATAGACTCTCTGGACCCAGTACAATGTATATCCACCCTTAGATTGTGTGTTTTCTTCCCCCCCCCCCCCTCTTTTTAAATTCATATGTTTTGTAATTTCGTGCCTCTGTGCCTTTTTCATCATTTCTGGTGCGGAAATCTTAGAAACTTGCCTAAAAAAGACCCAGAATCTATTCATCTAGTCAACAGGAAGCTTTCTATGTATTTAAAATTAATTTTGAAAGACATTCTGGTTTTGACAATTTTTGACTTAAGGGCCAGGGTCAATTTTGGGTGACTTCGGCTTCGGATTAGAACTGCATCAATTTGTATTCCAATAGACTCTCTGGACTCAGTACAATGTATATCCACCCTTAAAATGTGTGTTTTCTTCACCCCCTTTTAAATTCATATGTTTTGAAATTTTGTGCCTCTGTGCCTTTTTCATCAGTTCTGGTGCGGAAATTTTAGAAACTTGCCTAAAAAAGACTCAGAATCTATTCATCTAGTCAAGAGGAAGCTTTCTATGTATTTAAAATTAATTTTGAAGGCATTTTTGGTTTTCACAATTTTTGACTTAAGGGCCCAGGGTCAATTTTGGGTGACTTCGGCTTCGGATTAGAACTGCATCAATTTGTATTCCAATAGACTCTCTGGACCCAGTACAATGTATATCCACCCTTAGAATGTGTGTTTTCTTCCCCCCCCCCTCTTTTTAAATTCATATGTTTTGTAATTTCGTGCCTCTGTGCCTTTTTCATCAGTTCTGGTGCAGAAATCTTAGAAACTTGCCTAAAAAGACCCAGAATCTATTCATCTAGTCAAGAGGAAGCTTTCTATGTATTTAAAATTAATTTTGAAAGACATTTTTGGTTTTGACAATTTTTGACTTAAGGGCCCAGGGTCAATTTTGGGTGACTTCGGCTTCGGATTAGAACTGCAACAATTTGTATTCCAATAGACTCTCTGGACCCAGTACAACGTATATCCACCCTTAGAATGTGTGTTTTCTTCCCCCCTTTTAAATTCATATGTTTTGTAATTTCGTGCCTCTGTGCCTTTTTCATCAGTTCTGGTGCGGAAATCTTAGAAACTTGCCTAAAAAAGACCCAGAATCTATTCATCTAATCAAGAGGAAGCTTTCTATGTATTTAAAATTAATTTTGAAAGACATTTTTGGTTTTCAAAATTTTTTACTTAAGGGCCCAGGGTCAATTTTGGGTGACTTCGGCTTCGGATTAGAACTGCATCAATTTGTATTCCAATAGACTCTCTGGACCCAGTACAATGTATATCCACCCTTAGAATGTGTGTTCCCCCCCCCCCTTTTAAATTCATATGTTTTGTAATTTTGTACCTCTGTGCCTTTTTCATCAGTTCTGGTGCGGAAATCTTAGAAACTTGCCTAAAAAAGACCCAGAATCTATTCATCTAGGCAAGAGGAAGCTTTCTATGTTTTTAAAATTAATTTTGAAGGCATTTTTGGTTTTCACAATTTTTGACTTAAGGGCCCAGGGTCAATTTTGGGTGACTTCGGCTTCGGATTAGAACTGCATCAATTTGTATTCCAATAGACTCTCTGGACCCAGTACAATGTATATCCACCCTTAGAATGTGTGTTTTCTTCCCCCCCCCCCCTCTTTTTAAATTCATATGTTTTGTAATTTCGTGCCTCTGTGCCTTTTTCATCATTTCTGGTGCCGAAATCTTAGAAACTTGCCTAAAAAAGACCCAGAATCTATTCATCTAGTCAACAGGAAGCTTTCTATGTATTTAAAATTAATTTTGAAGGCATTTTTGGTTTTCACAATTTTTTACTTAAGGGCCCAGGGTCAATTTTGGGTGACTTCGGCTTCGGATTAGAACTGCATCAATTTGTTTTCCAATAGACTCTCTGGACCCAGTACAATGTATATCCACCCTTAGATTGTGTGTTTTCTTCCCCCCCCCCTCTTTTTAAATTCATATGTTTTGTAATTTCGTGCCTCTGTGCCTTTTTCATCATTTCTGGTGCCGAAATCTTAGAAACTTGCCTAAAAAAGACCCAGAATCTATTCATCTAGTCAACAGGAAGCTTTCTATGTATTTAAAATTAATTTTGAAAGACATTCTGGTTTTGACAATTTTTGACTTAAGGGCCAGGGTCAATTTTGGGTGACTTCGGCTTCGGATTAGAACTGCATCAATTTGTATTCCAATAGACTCTCTGGACTCAGTACAATGTATATCCACCCTTAAAATGTGTGTTTTCTTCACCCCCTTTTAAATTCATATGTTTTGAAATTTTGTGCCTCTGTGCCTTTTTCATCAGTTCTGGTGCGGAAATTTTAGAAACTTGCCTAAAAAAGACTCAGAATCTATTCATCTAGTCAAGAGGAAGCTTTCTATGTATTTAAAATTAATTTTGAAGGCATTTTTGGTTTTCACAATTTTTGACTTAAGGGCCCAGGGTCAATTTTGGGTGACTTCGGCTTCGGATTAGAACTGCATCAATTTGTATTCCAATAGACTCTCTGGACCCAGTACAATGTATATCCACCCTTAGAATGTGTGTTTTCTTCCCCCCCCCCTCTTTTTAAATTCATATGTTTTGTAATTTCGTGCCTCTGTGCCTTTTTCATCAGTTCTGGTGCAGAAATCTTAGAAACTTGCCTAAAAAGACCCAGAATCTATTCATCTAGTCAAGAGGAAGCTTTCTATGTATTTAAAATTAATTTTGAAAGACATTTTTGGTTTTGACAATTTTTGACTTAAGGGCCCAGGGTCAATTTTGGGTGACTTCGGCTTCGGATTAGAACTGCAACAATTTGTTTTCCAATAGACTCTCTGGACCCAGTACAACGTATATCCACCCTTAGAATGTGTGTTTTCTTCCCCCCTTTTAAATTCATATGTTTTGTAATTTCGTGCCTCTGTGCCTTTTTCATCAGTTCTGGTGCGGAAATTTTAGAAACTTGCCTAAAAAAGACTCAGAATCTATTCATCTAGTCAAGAGGAAGCTTTCTATGTATTTAAAATTAATTTTGAAGGCATTTTTGGTTTTCACAATTTTTGACTTAAGGGCCCAGGGTCAATTTTGGGTGACTTCGGCTTCGGATTAGAACTGCATCAATTTGTATTCCAATAGACTCTCTGGACCCAGTACAATGTATATCCACCCTTAGAATGTGTGTTTTCTTCCCCCCCCCCCTCTTTTTAAATTCATATGTTTTGTAATTTCGTGCCTCTGTGCCTTTTTCATCAGTTCTGGTGCAGAAATCTTAGAAACTTGCCTAAAAAGACCCAGAATCTATTCATCTAGTCAAGAGGAAGCTTTCTATGTATTTAAAATTAATTTTGAAAGACATTTTTGGTTTTGACAATTTTTGACTTAAGGGCCCAGGGTCAATTTTGGGTGACTTCGGCTTCGGATTAGAACTGCAACAATTTGTATTCCAATAGACTCTCTGGACCCAGTACAACGTATATCCACCCTTAGAATGTGTGTTTTCTTCCCCCCTTTTAAATTCATATGTTTTGTAATTTCGTGCCTCTGTGCCTTTTTCATCAGTTCTGGTGCGGAAATCTTAGAAACTTGCCTAAAAAAGACCCAGAATCTATTCATCTAATCAAGAGGAAGCTTTCTATGTATTTAAAATTAATTTTGAAAGACATTTTTGGTTTTCAAAATTTTTTACTTAAGGGCCCAGGGTCAATTTTGGGTGACTTCGGCTTCGGATTAGAACTGCATCAATTTGTATTCCAATAGACTCTCTGGACCCAGTACAATGTATATCCACCCTTAGAATGTGTGTTCCCCCCCCCCCCTTTTAAATTCATATGTTTTGTAATTTTGTACCTCTGTGCCTTTTTCATCAGTTCTGGTGCGGAAATCTTAGAAACTTGCCTAAAAAAGACCCAGAATCTATTCATCTAGGCAAGAGGAAGCTTTCTATGTTTTTAAAATTAATTTTGAAGGCATTTTTGGTTTTCACAATTTTTGACTTAAGGGCCCAGGGTCAATTTTGGGTGACTTCGGCTTCGGATTAGAACTGCATCAATTTGTATTCCAATAGACTCTCTGGACCCAGTACAATGTATATCCACCCTTAGAATGTGTGTTTTCTTCCCCCCCCCCCCTCTTTTTAAATTCATATGTTTTGTAATTTCGTGCCTCTGTGCCTTTTTCATCATTTCTGGTGCCGAAATCTTAGAAACTTGCCTAAAAAAGACCCAGAATCTATTCATCTAGTCAACAGGAAGCTTTCTATGTATTTAAAATTAATTTTGAAGGCATTTTTGGTTTTCACAATTTTTGACTTAAGGGCCCAGGGTCAATTTTGGGTGACTTCGGCTTCGGATTAGAACTGCATCAATTTGTTTTCCAATAGACTCTCTGGACCCAGTACAATGTATATCCACCCTTAGATTGTGTGTTTTCTTCCCCCCCCCCCTCTTTTTAAATTCATATGTTTTGTAATTTCGTGCCTCTGTGCCTTTTTCATCATTTCTGGTGCCGAAATCTTAGAAACTTGCCTAAAAAAGACCCAGAATCTATTCATCTAGTCAACAGGAAGCTTTCTATGTATTTAAAATTAATTTTGAAAGACATTCTGGTTTTGACAATTTTTGACTTAAGGGCCAGGGTCAATTTTGGGTGACTTCGGCTTCGGATTAGAACTGCATCAATTTGTATTCCAATAGACTCTCTGGACTCAGTACAATGTATATCCACCCTTAAAATGTGTGTTTTCTTCACCCCCTTTTAAATTCATATGTTTTGAAATTTTGTGCCTCTGTGCCTTTTTCATCAGTTCTGGTGCGGAAATTTTAGAAACTTGCCTAAAAAAGACTCAGAATCTATTCATCTAGTCAAGAGGAAGCTTTCTATGTATTTAAAATTAATTTTGAAGGCATTTTTGGTTTTCACAATTTTTGACTTAAGGGCCCAGGGTCAATTTTGGGTGACTTCGGCTTCGGATTAGAACTGCATCAATTTGTATTCCAATAGACTCTCTGGACCCAGTACAATGTATATCCACCCTTAGAATGTGTGTTTTCTTCCCCCCCCCCTCTTTTTAAATTCATATGTTTTGTAATTTCGTGCCTCTGTGCCTTTTTCATCAGTTCTGGTGCAGAAATCTTAGAAACTTGCCTAAAAAGACCCAGAATCTATTCATCTAGTCAAGAGGAAGCTTTCTATGTATTTAAAATTAATTTTGAAAGACATTTTTGGTTTTGACAATTTTTGACTTAAGGGCCCAGGGTCAATTTTGGGTGACTTCGGCTTCGGATTAGAACTGCAACAATTTGTATTCCAATAGACTCTCTGGACCCAGTACAACGTATATCCACCCTTAGAATGTGTGTTTTCTTCCCCCCTTTTAAATTCATATGTTTTGTAATTTCGTGCCTCTGTGCCTTTTTCATCAGTTCTGGTGCGGAAATTTTAGAAACTTGCCTAAAAAAGACTCAGAATCTATTCATCTAGTCAAGAGGAAGCTTTCTATGTATTTAAAATTAATTTTGAAGGCATTTTTGGTTTTCACAATTTTTGACTTAAGGGCCCAGGGTCAATTTTGGGTGACTTCGGCTTCGGATTAGAACTGCATCAATTTGTATTCCAATAGACTCTCTGGACCCAGTACAATGTATATCCACCCTTAGAATGTGTGTTTTCTTCCCCCCCCCCTCTTTTTAAATTCATATGTTTTGTAATTTCGTGCCTCTGTGCCTTTTTCATCAGTTCTGGTGCAGAAATCTTAGAAACTTGCCTAAAAAGACCCAGAATCTATTCATCTAGTCAAGAGGAAGCTTTCTATGTATTTAAAATTAATTTTGAAAGACATTTTTGGTTTTGACAATTTTTGACTTAAGGGCCCAGGGTCAATTTTGGGTGACTTCGGCTTCGGATTAGAACTGCAACAATTTGTATTCCAATAGACTCTCTGGACCCAGTACAACGTATATCCACCCTTAGAATGTGTGTTTTCTTCCCCCCTTTTAAATTCATATGTTTTGTAATTTCGTGCCTCTGTGCCTTTTTCATCAGTTCTGGTGCGGAAATCTTAGAAACTTGCCTAAAAAAGACCCAGAATCTATTCATCTAATCAAGAGGAAGCTTTCTATGTATTTAAAATTAATTTTGAAAGACATTTTTGGTTTTCAAAATTTTTTACTTAAGGGCCCAGGGTCAATTTTGGGTGACTTCGGCTTCGGATTAGAACTGCATCAATTTGTATTCCAATAGACTCTCTGGACCCAGTACAATGTATATCCACCCTTAGAATGTGTGTTCCCCCCCCCCCCCTTTTAAATTCATATGTTTTGTAATTTTGTACCTCTGTGCCTTTTTCATCAGTTCTGGTGCGGAAATCTTAGAAACTTGCCTAAAAAAGACCCAGAATCTATTCATCTAGGCAAGAGGAAGCTTTCTATGTTTTTAAAATTAATTTTGAAGGCATTTTTGGTTTTCACAATTTTTGACTTAAGGGCCCAGGGTCAATTTTGGGTGACTTCGGCTTCGGATTAGAACTGCATCAATTTGTATTCCAATAGACTCTCTGGACCCAGTACAATGTATATCCACCCTTAGAATGTGTGTTTTCTTCCCCCCCCCCTCTTTTTAAATTCATATGTTTTGTAATTTCGTGCCTCTGTGCCTTTTTCATCATTTCTGGTGCCGAAATCTTAGAAACTTGCCTAAAAAAGACCCAGAATCTATTCATCTAGTCAACAGGAAGCTTTCTATGTATTTAAAATTAATTTTGAAGGCATTTTTGGTTTTCACAATTTTTTACTTAAGGGCCCAGGGTCAATTTTGGGTGACTTCGGCTTCGGATTAGAACTGCATCAATTTGTATTCCAATAGACTCTCTGGACCCAGTACAATGTATATCCACCCTTAGAATGTGTGTTCCCCCCCCCCCTTTTAAATTCATATGTTTTGTAATTTTGTACCTCTGTGCCTTTTTCATCAGTTCTGGTGCGGAAATCTTAGAAACTTGCCTAAAAAAGACCCAGAATCTATTCATCTAGTCAAGAGGAAGCTTTCTATGTATTTAAAATTAATTTTGAAGGCATTTTTGGTTTTCACAATTTTTGACTTAAGGGCCCAGGGTCAATTTTGGGTGACTTCGGCTTCGGATTAGAACTGCATCAATTTGTATTCCAATAGACTCTCTGGACCCAGTACAATGTATATCCACCCTTAGAATGTGTGTTTTCTTCCCCCCCCCCCCTCTTTTTAAATTCATATGTTTTGTAATTTCGTGCCTCTGTGCCTTTTTCATCATTTCTGGTGCCGAAATCTTAGAAACTTGCCTAAAAAAGACCCAGAATCTATTCATCTAGTCAACAGGAAGCTTTCTATGTATTTAAAATTAATTTTGAAGGCATTTTTGGTTTTCACAATTTTTGACTTAAGGGCCCAGGGTCAATTTTGGGTGACTTCGGCTTCGGATTAGAACTGCATTAATTTGTATTCCAATAGACTCTCTGGACCCAGTACAATGTATATCAACCCTTAGAATGTGTGTTTTCTTCCCCCCCCCCTCCTTTTAAATTCATATGTTTTTTAATTTCGTGCCTCTGTGCCTTTTTCATCATTTCTGGTGCCAAAATCTTAGAAACTTGCCTAAAAAAGACCGAGAATCTATTCATCTTGTCAAGAGGAAGCTTTCTATGTATTTAAAATTAATTTTGAAGGCATTTTTGGTTTTCACAATTTTTGACTTAAGGGCCCAGGGTCAATTTTGGGTGACTTCGGCTTCGGATTAGAACTGCATCAATTTGTATTCCAATAGACTCTCTGGACCCAGTACAATGTATATCCACCCTTAGAATGTGTGTTTTCTTCCCCCCCCCCCCTTTAAATTCATATGTTTTGTAATTTTGTGCCTCTGTGCCTTTTTCATCATTTCTGGTGCCGAAAATCTTAGAAACTTGCCTAAAAAACACCCAGAATCTATTCATCTAGTCAAGATGAAGCTTTCTATGTATTTAAAATTAATTTTGAAAGACATTTTTGGTTTTCACAATTTTTGACTTAAGGGCCCAGGGTAAATTTTGGGTGACTTCGGCTTAGGATTAGAACTGCATCAATTTGTATTCCAATAGACTCTCTGGACCCAGTACAATGTATATCCACCCTTAGAATGTGTGTTTTCTTCCCCCCCTTTTAAATTCATATGTTTTGTAATTTTGTGCCTCTGTCCCTTTTTCATCAGTTCTGGTGCCGAAATCTTAGAAACTTGCCTAAAAAAGACCCAGAATCTGTTCATCTAGTCAAGAGGAAGCTTTCTATGTATTTAAAATTAATTTTGAAAGACATTTTTGGTTTTCACAATTTTTGACTTAAGGGCCCAGGGTTAATTTTGGGTGACTTCGGCTTCGGATTAGAACTGCATCAATTTGTATTCCAATAGACTCTCTGGACCCAGTACAATGTATATCCACCCTTAGAATGTGTGTTTTCTTCCCCCCCCCCTTTTAAATTCATGTTTTGTAATTTTGTGCCTCTGTGCCTTTTTCATCAGTTCTGGTGCCGAAGTCTTAGAAATTTGCCTAAAAAAGACTCAGAATCTATTCATCTAGTCAAGAGGAAACTTTTTATGTATTTAAAATTAATTTCGAAAGACATCTTTGGTTTTCACAATTTTTTACTTAAGGCTATAGCCCAGGGTAAATTTTGGGTGAATTCGGCTTCGGATGCCAGCACATTGCTATTTTGCAATTTTAGGCTATTATATCTTTTCATATGCAGTTTTTTGCTATGTAGCCATATTGTAGCATGCCTTAGGAACATTCTGAGCTATTTTTAGTATATTACCGATTTTGCTACCCCTGCTGCTCATGTTGTTTGACATATCTGAGAGTCAGTACTGAAGACATATAGTGTCTAAAGGCTATATGACCTTTATATATTCAGTTTTTTGCTATGTTGCAATGTGCTGGCATCCTTTATACACATTTTAAGCTATTATTTAGTGTTCTAGAATCTCAGGATCCAGTTATATAACCAGTTTTTCTATCACTACTGCAACCGTCATTTGTCATTTCCGACACCCAGTTCCAATGACAGATTGCCCGAAGGCTATTATATCTTTTCATATGCAGTTTTTTGCTAGGTAGCCATATTGTAGCATCCTTTAGGAACATTCTGAGCTATTTTTAGTATTTTGTGATATCAGTTTTCAGGTATATTACCGATTTTGCTACCCCTGCCGCTCATGTTGTTTGACATATCTGAGAGTCAGTACTGAAGACATATAGTGTCTAAAGGCTATATGACCTTTATATATTCAGTTTTTTGCTATGTTGTAATGTGCTGGCATCCCTTATACACATTTTAAGCTATTATTTTGTGTTCTATGATCTCAGGATCCAGTTATATAACCAGTTTTTCTATCACTACCTCAACCATCATATATCATCTTCGACACCCAACTCCAATAACAGAGTGCCCGAAGGCTATTAAATCTTTTCATATGCAGTTTTTTGCTATCTGGCCATATTGTGGCATTCTTTAGGAATATTGTGAGCTATTTTTAGTGTTTTGTGATATCAGGTTCCAGGTATATTACAGGATTTGCTACCCAAGCGGCAACTCTTGAATGACATTTTTGACAGCCAGTTCTAAAGATATAAGGTATCTAAGGAGTTTAAAAGCTTTTTACATGCAATTTTCTTGCTATCTTGTCACATTGTGACATCCCTTAGAACATATTAAGCTGTTTGCTCGTATTTTGTGATCTTATAATCCAGGTATATAACTAATTTTGACCCCCTAGCCACCACTCTTGTTTAAGGCTGGCACCCACTGTCCCAACACATTGCTGCGATTGGGCTACGAAAACAAATTTGCCAATCATAGAACTATTGGGAAGGCTCTGTTGGAGTGTGTCGGAACAGGTTTAGCAGCAATAAAAAGAAGACCACGGTACCGACACAAGCTGGTACCGGATCCCTCCCGTTCCCTCCCGTTCCCTCCCGTTCCCTCGGGTTCCCTCCCGTTCCCTCCCGTTCCCTCCCGTTCCCTCCCGTTTCCTCCCGTTTCCTCCCGTTCCCTCCCTTCCCTCCCGTTCCCTCCCGTTCCCTCCCGTTCCCTCCCGTTCCCTCCCGTTCCCTCCCGTTCCCTCCCGTTCCCTCCCGTTCCCTCCCGTTCCCTCCCGTTCCCTCCCGTTCCCTCCCGTTCCCTCCCGTTCCCTCCCGTTCCCTCCCGTTCCCTCCCGTTCCCTCCCGTTCCCTCCCGTTCCCTCCCGTTCCCTCCCGTTCCCTCCCGTTCCCTCCCGTTCCCTCCCGTTCGATCCCGTTCGATCCCGTTCGATCCCGTTCGATCCCGTTCGATCCCGTTCGATCCCGTTCAATCCCGTTCAATCCCGTTCAATCCTGTTCAATCCCGTTCAATCCTGTTGAACCCGTTCAATCCCGTTCAATCCCGTTCAATCCCGTTCAATCCCGTTCAATCCCGTTCAATCCCGTTCAATCCCGTTCAAAACGGTTCAATCCCATTCAATCCCGTTCAATCCTGTTCAATCCTGTTCAATCCCGTTCAATCCCGTTCAATCCCGTTCAAAACGGTTCAATCCCGGTCAATCCCATTCAATCCCGTTCAATCCCGTTCAATCCCGTTCAATCCCGTTCAATCCCGTTCAATCCCGTTCAATCCCGTTCAATCCCGTTCAACCCCGTTCAATCCCGTTCAATCCCGTTCACTCCGGTTCACTCCGGTTCAAACCGGTTCAAACCGGTTCAATCCGGTTCAATCCGGTTCAAACCGGTTCAATCCGGTTCAATTACTAACAATACCTATAGAGTGTGTTAATCAACTTCAATTGATCATAGCCTAAACATGCCCATGTTTCTCCCATTATTTGATTAGGTCTAAGAGATTAGAATTCTGATTGGATACATCACATTGTTTGTGTCTACAACCCAAAAGGAGTATGACTTTCTTTTGAATGGCTAAAATTGTTTTTTTTTTAATAACTTAACTAGTCCCTAGGCCAATCTGGAAAAGAGGCTTATTTAAGTGGTTGGCTGCCCCCCTGGAAACATTTGTTTTATTGTTTTATCTTGTAGATCCATCCTTCTAGTTAATATTTCCACTTGTTGTCGCTCTGGCAAGCGTTCAGATTACCATGGCAACAGCAGTTGAAGAGACCTCCCGTCAAAATGCCTGAACGCCTACAATTCTGAGTGCTGAAAACCATTACTTGGTTCTGTGTTCTTCTAAGTATTACAATGACTCATTAGATTAAACTTTGGTATTGGACTCAATAGTCTGGTCCTTTGTGGACTCAATACAGCAAACAGAATCAAAATATGTCTTCTCAGTGGCCTACAGCAGCCTTTTTCATGTGTGTACTATCAATGTCCCCTTTACACATCTGCAATTTTCCACATATTTGTTTCCTAAATAATTTAAAGACTATATAAGTTGTTTGACATATCTGAGAGTCAGTACTGAAGACATATATATATATATATATATATATATATATATATATATATATATATATATATATATAGTATATATAAATGCTTCATTTATGTAAGTATAGTTTTCCAGTAGTGATTTAATTATCCACTAGCGACTTCGTCGAGTCCGAGTTAGAGGGAAAAATATAGAAAAACGAAATATTGAATGCCGATAGCTGGGGTTGAACTCCCTACCGTCGCATTCCCAGCCGAAGGCTCTGATGACTGCTACACAAAGTCAGATGCTCTAATAAAGCCAAATACTTAAGCTGGTGGGAATCAGCGGATTTTTCAAAGGGCTACCAGCAAAAGTTGGATCTCATTAGATCTCACGAGAAAAGTAGATAAGAAAACTACAATACTAAACTTTGATTTCGACATGGCTCGAAATGAATCAGAGGAGAAGAAGTTTGTCTGAGCATAGTCCTATAAAAAAGAAGAACAGGTTCGAGTTTTTCACTACACGAGAATCTCACTCTCGTGGCCCTTCAGTCTCCATGCCTAGGTCCAGTTCACTTTGTCTCTATGTGCGGGGAACACTCCAAGCGGATTCTATCAGAATCATAGTTTTTTAGATATAGTAGGTAACCAGATGTCATACCAGGATATGTTGGGATTCCGGTAGCTCCACCACGGTAGAGGAAGGCACTACGAAGGTCGCGCCTTGCAGCATTCACTTCACGCCCGGATCTGGTCACGGCCAGAGTAACAAAATTTTTGTGCGAGAAACTCCGGAATTCTTCAAAATGAAGAAATGTGAAGTCTGTGGACGAGAATACGACGGCAGATCGTATAGGGACGGATGTCCTTACTGTCGGAGATTTCTCAATACGCTAGAAAACGAAATACGGGAAGAAGAAAAAACTTTAAAGGTTAAAAGATTAAAAATACATGTTCCAGGTAATTAAAGCGAGAGCGGAATGACCGTTGAGGGAACCTGGTAACCATGGTATCCCGGCTACCGCATCAATAACCAGGTAACTACCTGAAAAACAACTATGACGTTGATAGTGGTGGACCTGGAACAACGAGGTGAATTAAGTAGATGAATTTCATTGGCTTAAATTTATATTTATATAAACGAAGTTATATAGTTATATATATATATATATATATATACATATATACTAAATCGTGTCAGATACCGGTGAGATATTGAAGCAGGGTGACCGTTTATGGAGCCTGGTAACCACGTAACCAGCATCTGCGGCCGGTTACCACGTAACTAGGGAAGAAAACATATGACCATTAATATACAATCACAGTCACGGATTGAATAAATTGAGTAATACAATTGGATATAATTTATATACATATAACAGAGTTGATATTTAGACATATTATCGTAAAACTAGATGAGTTTTAATCTTGGCCACCGTATGCCACGACTGGAGTTTGACATAGTGATTTCACGAGGCGAAGCCGAGTGAATTCCGGAGCCAAAACTCTAGGAGTGCAATGCGGTGGCCACGATTAAAACGAATCAGGTTTTGATTTTATCCTACCCTGTCTCCTGTATTTTGGAATATTATGTGATAACAATTCTGTATGCCACTAGTGGCATATAAAACTCCGTATGCCAGTCTGCGTGGCATACGGAAACTCAATGTTAAGCCTATGGGATTTTATATTAGGGGTAGGATAAATGTATATAATGGATTATGTATGGAGACATATAGGAGATATCTGAGTTTAAATGAGGGGACGCCGGTGGGAACTTGCACGCGAGCTGCTTGCGGGCAGTAACCAGGTCAAAGGTAACCGGAGAGGGAGGACCACCCGGTCAACCTCCTCACTCACCTGCACGCGCCCGCGCAGCCTCCAGCTAAAATCACCACCCTCCCTACCACCTCATGACTTACGGCTAAAGGAGTACTCCATAGACTTGTGCAGGCAGCGCTGATAAAGGATATATATATATGTGTGAAGTGAACTATATAGCATAGCTGTCGTCTAATTACCTTTGTCTGGCAGACATGTTTATCACAAGCTTAATTACAGCTTAATATTATTTAATAATATGTTAATCATGTGCGTATGTTCTCATATTGCATTGCGCGCGCCTTCTAATAGTAATAAACCTTTATTGTTCCCAAACTCCAGTCTCATCATTTAAGTATATTATATATATATCAGGGATGTCAGTTATCCTTGTTTCCGAGGAAATCAGTGTTTTCATTTTTGAAATGTGAAATCCTTTTTCCTTGTGTAAAATGAACATAACAACCGATGAATACTCAATATCAGCCATATCTGTCCATTCCCCACAGAACCTACCCACATACTCGTGTTATGATGCAATTCTGTACCTCGACTCCCTGCATCCCCACCTCCTACAGCCCCTCAGCCCCTTTCCGTCACCGACCCCGGCACATTTACCGGGGTACCCTCTGTGTAAATCCTCTCAGCAGAAAACCACAGAAACCACAGAAGGATTCCAGACTCAGAACGCCATTGGTTAAAATTCGCTGGTGCCTGCCTATAAGTAGAGAAATAGTGATAGGCACACTCTCTAACTAAGGCACAAGATCTATGCTGTGAGAGTGAAGTGCACATTCGATGTGCTCGTCAATCTTGACTCTCTGTAGGATGAATTTTCACAATCTTTTACTTTTGATGGTCATATTTTCTTAGATTAGTTGTTTTAGAACCAATCTCATATTTCATAATGATGTATTTATAGTATTATCCATGTAAGATCGGAACCAATTCAAATGAGCGAAAATAAGTGCAAAATATCGATTCAAATGATTTTAATTATTGACCACAGAGGGCAGCACTTCAATGTAAATGTTGTCAAACACTACACTGGTCACCAGAGCAAACGCTTGCTTATAAAGCGCCGCATGGGGATTTATCAGTATGATAAATTTATATGCAGGTTGGTGTTTACAGGGATGCAAGTTTGCCGACAATTGACGGAAATCAGAAATTTCTGCATCTTGAAATATAATCATTAACAAAGTATGAAAATCAAAAAATAAAACTAAATTCCAAGAAATTCTGGCATTAGGCTCTCACCAACGGCCTATAAACCTCCAATCAGTACTTTGGCGGCAGTTAAACGCGCCAAGGGCCGTTGACACTGCCGTCAGAGTTCCGTCAAGTGCCGAAATTTTGTTTGACGGCACGGGGGGGGGGGGGGCGCCCCCCCCCCCCCCCCCGAATACGCCCCAGTTTGTTTGTTTTTTGTTTCCGACTTTTTCATCAGTCCCGACTTTCATCCCTGATATATATACATGTAGCGTTAAGAATAAATGTCACTTTGATAAATGGTCCAAAATACATATACACATGTAACTGCAAGCAGTATTTACCTTCTTTGTCATTCAGAAAAGGTGGATTCAACAAACCTGTAATGAGTTGAGGCAGTGTCTTACTAAACAAAATAGACACTATCTTTGAAAGTAATTATTGTTTTACTCTACGTCAGTGCTTTTTCTATATCGGACATAATGTTTGTACATATGATAGGGCGTTGAAGACGAGTTCCCAATGTGAAATCTGTGAGGAACAATATACCAGAGAATAAATAAAATGGGTACTTCAGTTTATACCTGTCCTCAAAGATATCAGATAAACAAAAATAAATGAGGAGGTAACCTATGAAGCTGACATTTGAATGAATATATTTATTGAGTAATATAACATCTGATCAACATTCTATATGATTTCCCTTCTCTCTGGTAATTCAGGAATCCTTCGCAAGGTTCGTGAGAGTCGGCGTAAGGTGAAGATGAACATGGACTCTCCTCAGCGAAGAGCTTCACAAAGCTCCCAGAAGTCCCGCTCCCGGATGTCCTCCACCGCAGCTTCCGGGGACAACAACGAGGCTCTCAGCGACGACGCCGACCACGCGACGCACGCGCAGAAGGGCCATAAGGGGGCTGGTTTGCGTCGTGGCCACCAGGAGGACATGCGGCTGACGGTGACCCTGCTTGTGGTGATCATGGTGTTCGTGGTGTGCTGGCTGCCCTTCTGCGTCACTATGTTCCTGTCCGTGTTCTCCCCGACCCCAGTCCCGCGCGCCGCCGACATCCTCACCCTCCTACTCGGCTGTTTTAACAGCTGCTGTAACCCGGTCATTTATGGTGTGATGAACAGACGGTTCTGGAATGGTTATAAGAAACTTTACTGCTGCCTGTGCTCGAACTCAAGGACCACCGTGAACTCAGATGACCTGGATCAGCCGGCAAACAGGTCCTGGCGAGAGTCAACTCAGTGAGGTGCACCTGGCGAATTTAGAAATGCTCCATGCATGTATTTAAAGGCATATCCTACAATACACAGTGGCGCCACCTGGTGATTTTTGTGAATTCACATTTATCAATTGAAATTGGTACTTTGTGGCATATTCCAAACCGAAATGAGCAAAACCTTAGTTTTGTCTTATTTGACCTAACCTGATAAACAAAATAGGCCCATTTTCATTTGCTTGATTTATATAGGAAATGTACTGAGAAATATAGTTTTCTTCAATTCTTTCGAAAATAAGGATGGTGACCTATAGTTTTCAAAACTTCGATGTGTAGTATTATACATTTCCTACATTCTGTGAAAGTTTGGAGAACAAGACATGGGTTTTAGTATATAAAAACCAACCTTTTAGAAAATTCTATACATTCCATTATAATATCATGATATCAACCTCTAGATCAAAAAGTAGCATGGTGAGCCACAATTTTAAAGTTAAATCGAGGGTTATAATTTTCAAGGAAAATTGTCCGATATGCCTTTAAACTTGGTCGCAATTCTCACCAATTTAATTTTGAACTATTTGCTGTTAAAACATTTGATTAGAGAGCTATCTGTCTAAAGAACTATCTACTACTCATCGGAGAAACTATTTATGTAGCCTCGGGCTCGTAATCTCAACGAGCCAATTTGGGAGAATCGATAGCCGTTGTGTCAACACAGTGCAGGAACAACAGTGAACTCAGCCGACTTGGACCAGCCAGGTACCAGGTCATGACGAGAGTCAACTCATTGAGGAGCACTTGGGAAAGTACTATATACTCATAGATATTTCCCCAATTTATTTGTGTACAGTTTGATGTTTAAACACTATTTTAAACTATACAGAACTATCTAGCCCCATCATCAAGACTATTTATGTGGCCTCGGGCTTGGAGTCTCTATGAGACATAATCGGTTTTGGAGAATCAAAAAGACAGGCCTTCGTTTGTTAATGAGAGTATCTACACAAGTAGGAACTGGAACTCGAGGACACGGGGAGCTCAGCTGACCTTGACCACCGGGGTTCCAACTCATAGCGAGAGGCGACTCAGTGAGCAGCTCCTGAGAATTCAAAGCTGCTCCATGCAACTCACTCTTCTCTGTATTTAAACGTGGTCTTGATTCTCCCCAATATATTTTTGTACACCGTGATGTTGGAATATCTGTTTAAATCCTACTAAAACAGGAGTAAAACCCCGCTTCTGGGACACCTCGCTAAAGGGGACACCCCGCTTAGGGGAAACTTTGTTCGGAACAGAAATCTTTATCTAGTTTATTTTAACCCCACTTAAGGGGACACCTTGCTTAAGGGGACACTTTTCTCGGAACGGAGGGTGCTCCTTAAGCGGGGTTTCACTGTACACTCATCAGCAAGACTACCTATTGTGACCTTGGACTGAAATCTCATCGAGCGTAATTGGTTTGGGAGAATCAGTTTTTAGCGAGAGCATCTACATTAGTACTGGAATCGAGGACCATGGAGAATTCAGCTGACTTGGACCAACCAGGTGAACAGTTTTGATATGAGTCAATTCCATGAAGAGCACCTGAGAATTCAGAACAGCACCATGCAGATCGAACTTCTTTTACCAATTTTACCCCAATTGTGAAAATGAATTTTGTACTCTTTGATGTTGGCACATTTATTCAATTCTTAATGAACTACCTACTTAGTCAGGGGGCCAGCCCCTGAAAAAGTGGCTTTTCGTTCCATGGAAGTATAGCAGCAATTTTATTGTATCGAATGAAAGCTAAGACTTTGGTCGTTCCAGATATGGTAGCTATTTTTCTGTAAATGTGTCCATTTGACCTTTTATTAGAGGTCAAAGGTCAAAGGTCATCAAATTTCATAGGGTTTTGAAATTGAGACATATTTTGTCATTTCTCCAAGAGTATTAAGTTGATTTCTTAGATATTTGGCTATTATATAGAACCATCAGCTTTTGTCACCATTTTGATTTTGATCAAGGTCAAGGTCACCAAATGGAATGTTTCCACCCAGAATTTCACCCAATTTCCTATAAGAACTTACAATAGTTTCTATAACTTGTTCGAATATGCCTGTATTTCAACTTGAATGATATATTTAGATACCTGACACCATGCCCTAATAAAGCCCTAAAGATATAATTCCCATCATGCACCAAAAATTTCTTGGTGAATTTCTTAGATATTTGGCAAAACTATTGGGACACCATAGAGCTATCAGCCTGTGTCACCATCTTGGGTTTTTCCAAGGTCAAGGTCACCAAATGGAATGTTTCCTTCCAAAGTTTCACAATATTTCCTATAAGGATTTACAATAGTTTCAATAACTTGTTCTGATATAGCTTTATTTCAATTTGGATAATACTTTTGGATACCCGACACCATACCCTAGCTATGTTCTAAAGTAAGTCTTCCCATCATGCACCAATAAGCCACAGTGAGGTCAAAGGTCATGGTACCTGTTCATACATACACCACTTGAAACATATTTCATCATATCTTTAAGAATATTTCATCGATCTCTTAGATATTTGACACAAATATTCATATTTCATGGTTCTCTATGATTCTACAATAATCAAACATTTTTCCCAAGGTCAAGGTCACTAAAAGGAATGTTTTTCTCAAAATTTGACCAAATATCCAATAAGAAATTGTAGTAGTTTCTATAAATTGACTCAAAATACCTGTAATTCAACATGCATCACATATTTCTAAAAATGATATCAGTACCTTACCATGTTGTGAAATTGTCTTCCCATCATGCATCATTAAGTGAAAACAAGGTCAAAGGTCATGGTAAGATTCCATAGAATACCACAAATACACCAAGTCTGATAGATAATTAAGATTGAAATTGAAATTGAGAACGTCTTAAGATATCTTTAATAATATATTGTGGTGGAGGTCAGTGGAGGCACCCTCCACGACCCCCCGCTGTCTCCACGGAGGTGGTGGAGGTGGTGGAGGATGTCGGCGGAGGGCCTCTTGTGAGCCGCTAGGGGGCTACACAGGTGCCGGAAGTGACGTCAGCGAGACACCCGAGGGTTCCCATATAAACCTCTGCAAGCGCCTCCACAGGCAGTTGGATCTTGGACTTCGACCCCTGTGGACCTCCACAAACCCTCTGCGCGACCTCCACGAGCCTCGGCAAAACCCTCCGTGGGCTTCCGTGAGCCTCCGCAAGCCTCCGTGCACCTCCTTGCACCTCTGCGAACTTCTGTTAGGCTTGGGCGCATATTTGGAAGGACCAGCCGCCCCTGTGAGGCTCTGAGCCTCCACGTGTCTCAGAGACTCAGTGTTAGCCACCAGGGAGCCCCGCCGAGCCCTAGGGAGCTGCAAGTCTCCATGACACTTATGAGGCACTGAGCCTCCACGTGAGTCACCGAGACTCCGTGTGAGCCACAAGGGAGCCCCCCAAGCCCCAGGGAGCCACAAGCCTCCGCAAACCTCTGCAAGGCACCGAGCCTCCACGTGAGTCTCTGAGACTCCGTGTGAGCCCCAGGGAGCCACGTACCTTGGCGAGGCTTGGGCACATACCTGGACGGACCGGCCAGGCCTGTGAGGCACCGAGCCTCCACGTGAGTCCCCGAGACTCTGTGTGAGCCTCAAGGAGGTGCAAGCCGTAGTGTTAATCTTTATGATAGAGATTGTAAGGACTATATCCGTAGTGTTGTGCTTCTTGTGAGACAGTTGCTGACCAAACCAATAAAGGCTTCCGTTTACACCATATTCTTGGCATTCTCATGTTTACTACAATAAGATGTTGAACCCTTCCATATTTGACCAAAAGATCAATATTCTAACGCACCGTTCCTTCGGTCCTGTACTTGTCAGGGCGGCTGGATAGGTGTATAAAAAAATTGTTTGCCAACCATCAGGTTAACATCATCGTCTACCCACACATACTTTGAATAGGTTTCTTGAATGGTCATTTGATATCAATCATTTAACCAGTCATAGTAATCCTATTAATTTTATTGTCAGAAATTGGTCGTCAAATGTGTTGCATGTTTAAAACATAGAAAGATTGCGAACTATAGAAAGCTTAATTTTACATCGAGTTGACCCCATGCTTGTCAGTGACTTTGTCGAATTTCTATTCGTCCTAGATGTTAATATGAGGTTCCTTCCTTTTATTAATCATTGATGTGAATGATAAACAAAATAATGCTTGGTTTTGGTGGCCGCAATCGTAGTAATATCGCTCGGATATTACTTTCCTGTGTATTTATACATAAATGTTAACAGACACACATCCATTAGCATATACACTGGTATCTTGTAATTTATAATGGTTTTCTGGCTACGTGCGTAGCCTCAAAACAAATAGAAAGCACTTTTACTTTTAGTTTTGTATATTTGTGGCTTGAAAATACCTTTATTTCAAATCGAAATGAGTCACAATAGACTGACAGCTGCAGTGTATTCCATATAATGAGAACCTCTCACCATACGCTACCTAGCACATCCCGTGCTAGGCGACTGTGATACGCCAGGTATTAATAAAGAGCTTGTACCTGAAACTGTTCCTTGTGCTCGTAGGAAAAGTTGTAGATTCCTCATCTCCTTTTAAAGCTGTGGCAGGTCTTTGTAGTAGGTCCTCAAAAACTGTCATTCTTATACACAATATTCTATAGCAGATACTTAGGTCTGGTGTCCCCCTACCGCAATAGAACTTAAAAACCTCCTAAGCTCAACAATGCATGATGTCCAAAGCCACAGACTATTGGGAACAACGGCGTGCATCATAATTGGTTTATAGGTGCATCGTAAAGCATATCGAGCTCAGTGGACGCTGGGCGTTCGACTCAAATGTGATTGAATATGTCCACATTATCATGGTAGCAGGAAACATCATGTAGGATTCCACCAACCCACCTAACAGATTATAGACTCTGCCTCTCCAACATGGGGGTCAGCAAACTTCAACTGCGCTGTATTTGCAGCCCCTTAATCATCTTCCCTTCACCATATATATATATATATATTCTAAATATTATGAGGGATGTACCTGCAATTATGTCATCACGTCACTGTGTTGTGATCAGCAGAAGAAATTCTCTGTATATGTTGAGATAAAACAATGCATAGGAATCTAAGAATTTTCAGTCAAGATTCGAGTTCTTTGATCTGACAATCTTTCTTTGACTTTATGTGACAGATTCAATCCCGGCTGTAGAAGAAAGGCCCATCTTTTCATGCTGGCTGTCTTTGAATAAACCTGAAGCACCTTTACGCCACATCTCTTCAGCAAAATACTGTAAATCTACTTCAAGTTCTCTTAAAGACTGCCATTACGCCAGAACCAATTCACTTTAGATCCTTTTTGTATTCAACTCACGAGACAGATACATTCGGCAATTTTGGTGATGTTCTTGCGCATGTCGTCATATATGGTCAAATGTGCGAAAAATGTCATTTTTATACACATCAAGCTATAGCAGATCACCAGTATATTATTGATAGAGAGCATGCCATAGCCATGATTTAGCAGACATTCACATGGTATTAGTTTATTGACACAGAACAATAAATTCCAGTATCGAAACAACCTCTAATGCACTGTCGAATAAATTCTGCAGTTTGACAACTGACTCAGGCAGAGGTTATGTTTGGTAGACAAAAGCCACCCTTTTATGGTTTTTGTAGTAGATGGACAACAGATATGGGTCTCAACCACTTTCCAGGTTTTTCATTTTATCTGGCTGTTTTTTGCGTCTGAGAAGCATCCAGCAAACAGACACCGCCATCATGACGACCAGGAATAGTGTCAGGGCGATGATTGTGATAAAACCAGTCTTCAAAGTCGAGTAGGATACACCTGAAAACCACAAATGAATGCAGACTACACTCTTTTTCCAAGCTTTTATTTATACAGGTGGAACATTTGGATATGCAAAGAAATCTATCTTGCAGTGGCTCCAATCTAATTTTTCCTTTGTCATATCTAATGTATAAGCTTACAGTGGTGTTATGGCTGTGAAATGGTGAGGTAAATCCATGTCATGTATATGTCAGAATACTTCCTCTTTCAGATGCCCCCTAGTCTTTACGCCACACACTAAACCTCACACCCCGAGTCAGTTTCAACACAACTCATGCTATCCCGTTATTCTCTTTCTATCATTTATCATCTATCTCACAACTCTTTTACTCACAATCCTACTGCCAGCTTTCATTGATTTATTTTTAATTTCTAGCTATTGTTTATATGAAATAGACAATTCAGTTTATCTACAAAATAATCCACATAAATGTATTACACAATGTTTTACGTTCTTTTCAAAAGGGGGTTGGGATAGAATGATAATGACTAGAAACTTTCTGTAGTACTTACCCTGCACGGTGCTCTGGTTACACACTGTGCCTGAGAAGCCTGGCCTACATCTACACACAGCACTCGCGTTAGAGCAACTCCCACCGTTCTCACACAGGTCACTCCTACACTCTGAAAAGACAATGTCACCTCAGAGTTAAACTCTCAGATCGTGAGACGCCTGGCCTACACAAACACATAATGAGGTTATGCCTGATCTGAAGAATGCTGTGAGGGGTATACTGGCAACTGGATAAACCCGGAATCAATTGATTAAAGACAATGACTGTTGCCATTTAGTACATAGCTGATCATTTGTAAAGTTAGGTAGCAATATTGCGTCATTTTCCTTTCTTTATCCTGCCAAATAAAGGGTCTCGTATACCAAGAAGAAAATACACAAAAACGGAGCGAGCTTATATCATATCATTGCCTCAAAAGCAGATGATTATAAAGGTTTTAAGCCAAATTGTTTCAAAGTGTTGTTGCATTGTTTGGATGTTTGGTCAATGTTTATATGTTTATCTATACAGGCTTCTAGATAGCTTTTGTAACTCTGGTTGCCAGTGTAGCTTCTAGGTAGCATAGGTGGCACTCTGAATAGTACATGCATTTCCCAACAGGTAGTAGCACACGCGCCTGTCAGGAGTGCATCCTCCGACTTGGCTGGGTTCCGCCGGTGTACGCCGCTGGCTACTAATTCCGCCGAGTCCTCTAGCGGATGACCCGGGAACCAGCGTATCCTCCTACCTGTGTACATCTCACATTGTAGAGTTACCTGTATCGTCTTACCTGTGTACATCTCACACTGCAGGATACCTGTATCGTCTTACCTGTGCACATCTCACACTATGGAGGTACCTGTTTATTCTTATCTGTGCACACCTCACATTAAAGAGGTATCTGTATATTCTTACCTGTAAGGAGCTCACAGTGAGGACCCCTGAAGCCGTCAGCACACAAACAGCCAGTAACGTTGTCTGTGATGGTGTAGCACGTCCCTCCATTCTGACATATGTTCAATGAGCAGGTCGGCTTCAGGACCAAGACTATGAAGAAAATCAAACAAAACGCATGATATTATTATCACTTTGTATTTGTCATTATTGTTATCATTATTATTATTATTATTATTATTATTATTATTATTATTATTATTATTATCATTATAATTACGGGGTGCCCTTGGTCGCAAACTGCGTAGAGAGGCAGTGTCATTACGGCTAAATACGGTAAAATTAGAACATATACGGACAGTTTAAGGCATATAATAATAAGAGAACAATGTGATTATACCTGTATTCCATGATTACCTCTTTTAGAACGGGTGAAAATACACACCTCCGTCTTCGACGTCGGTGTCTATTTGCAGACATCCAAAAGTCGGTAATCATTCCATAGGGATATAATTACATATTGCACCTTCCGTCGCCCTTCCCCGCTTTTGACTTGGAAGGTTATATATATACTTAGGTCATATCTGTTTGTAGCCATTCTAATTTTAAACTCCATGATCAGCCAAAGTAACATCTATTATGTGGGGGTAACCGCTTCCCGCCTACCTTTATAAACTACGAAACTCTGCTTCCAATTTGAGAAACATGCTCATATGCGTGACCTAGAGGTTAAAATGGTCACTTTGGCGTTCAGCTGGCAGAAAAGAATTTAACCCTTCAATATCCATGTGCCAACTAAAGGGGACAGAGGCATTATTAGTTTATGAAGCAGTTACTAGGTGGCCAGCAGTATGGCAGGCCTCTTGGGGGGGACAGAACCTGTATCCTGGATCTTTGTTCTTACGAAATTCAACTGCCTTTCAATATTTTACCATGGTTCCCTTGATTCTCTACACTGATCCCAGAGCAGGATGGCATAATGATTCAACCCAGGACATGATGTTTTTCACATGGAACAGTTTATAAACATATGTCAGCAAGGCTAAAGTTGTGACACTTCCCAATTATCACTCACTTCTTTTGCGCCTCCTTTAGTGAAGAGCACCTACTCGGGGGGGGGGGGGGGGGGGAGCGTCATGGCAGCCCCCATAGATCATAGGCTATATGCCGTATAAAGGCCTGGTAAAATAGTCTGGTGCCCAGAATTCTAGCCTGACCATATCCTGTGTCGCGCTACTGACTTGGTTCCTAAGAACTTTTTCTAGTTTTTTTAGTACAAAGGATTCATTATGGCAATCCTACCATTAGATGATAAACACTTAGTTATGGATACTATAATTTGCTACTAGAAAATGGAACTATTAGATGATAATGTTAACTAAATGTGAAATTTCATTTTCAATTCTGATTCTCAAGACTGTCATATCTGATGGGACATACTTAACTATTTACAGTATTCAGACCCACCTTGTACAGACCTGCCTGACAAACCAGTTTTACTCCCTTCATACCTGAAGCTCTTGATCATGGACCTCCAAGGAGACAAGGGGAGAGGCACAGAGACACAGATAAAGAGTCTGATATACATGCTAGCAGATGATGTCTGAGACAGATGGGAGACTCACACAGAGACAGGAAAACAGACAGAGTCAGACATATAGAGACGGGTGCAGAGACGAATAGACAGACAGAGATGCAGAATGCCACATACATAGAGAAATAGCCAGATATACATGCCAACAAAAAGGGACAGAAACAAAGATATGGTAAGACATACATATGGACAGACAGGGACAGACAGAGAGATAAACAGAGAGAGCCAGGCATGCAATGTTCACACCGTGATGTACAATGCAATGTACAGACAGGGATAGTCCCAGGGAGATAGACAGATAAAGAGACCAACAGCTGGAGACAGGAAGACAGACATAAACAAAGAAAAATAGACATATATACTAACATACAGGGACAAATGAAGGTTTAGGTATAATGCTCTGGACCTGAAGCTACTCCACCATAAAGTCATGCCAATAATAATCCTCACCCCCTCCCCTTCCACAAGCACTCGCTGTCAACCTTGATAGCTTCACTTCAAGAGACTGTTTGTTCTAGCTCACTGCTTTGCTACCTCTTTACACTGCATGTACATTTCAAATCTGATGGTACAAACTTGACTGTATAGCATTGGAACTTCCATATCTGATGGGACAGACTATACTCTATGGTATTGACATTGTTATATCTGATAGGACAGGCACAGACTATGTAGGGAGGTATGGAGTTGGTGGAAGGGTATGCATATGACTCCTATCTACCTCAACCTAGTCACTCCATATTAGCACCCCCTCCCACACACACTACTTACCTTCCTCCACTGACCAGGTTATTGAACCTATCAGAGTCAGACCCATAAAGGACTTCATTAAGAGACCTTTGTAATGCATTAGGATATAATGGTTTTAACACCAGAAATCAATTTCATTAAGTAATCCGTTTCTATTTGTTTACACATATAGATTTCTATATCTTGATTAATATTTCTGTTAATGATACTTGAGAACAACTATTAAATTCATTCTCTAGGTTTATTGAACATTCTTGATGATTGATTCCTGATCAAATACAAATGGTCTAAAAAGATAATTTTTTATGATATTCTCATCTTTTATTTGATGAAGTGATTTTGGTGCACCACACCCTTCAATTATGAATGGAAATGACATTAGATCCTAGTTACATAATAGGCTTTCATGTTTAGAGTGCAAGCAGGACTAGAACTTTATAGCAATTTCCTTTATAGGGAAATGTTTTATTCCTGCATATTGAATACAGCTTTTCTGTATTCAAAGTTATAAAAACAGAAAAGTATACTCGATCCATACGGTCTCTCTGGGGACCGCCCCTATGGTCTCTCCCGCGGTGGGTTTTTGCAGGCTAATTGGTGACCCATCCTTCAGATACAGAGACACCCATCCGATGACTCTCTCCACGAAGAACTAGACTGTGGTTAGGCTTGTTTACACTTGAAAAAACTACGTACGCTTCAGATATAAATACACATGCTCAACGCTTGTGCGCTGGATGTTCTCTTCTCGTTCTTATTCCAGTAAGTATTACATTCGGGAATCAAATAGTTTTACCTCTGTCTGGGCATCCAAGAAGCGATGTGAGTTTCTCGGCAGTCTTTTTTAGTGTCTTGTCGTTGTAGGCGGATATGTCAATGCTGCAGTGGTGAGTAATCATCCTGGCATAACAAACTCGCACCTCAAATATCATCCTGCAGATACAAACAATATTACTTAATCTAATCTCCCGTGTTTAATGGGCATAAGTGGGTTACAGATAGGCGTGTATGTTCAAAAGGCATTAATTCATTAAATATTGCTCAGAAGACTTACTCTTAAGATTTCTATCGGTAATGATATTACCAGAATGCTAGAGTGTTTTTTTACCACGTTAGAGTACCCTTTTAGAATTCTACCCGTCTTTTTAAATGTAATTCACACATTTCATAAAAGTGGTTACAGGAAAAGCAAGCCACTGTGTATATTACCGTTAAGAATAAGTTAGACAATATATCCAGTTGAAAAACCTTAGTTTACATAACACAAACTGGACTAACACCGGAATTAGTTAGTTGATCATATCTTAAATTTTTGGACATGGTGTTTCGGTAGAATGGTAACTGATCTAAATTCAGCTCTGATAGTTCTATAAAAAATGCGTTTCCTATAATAGCCCTGGAAATAGTCTGGGCAGTCTAGTGTTGTCATTAGCTTTGTCTTATCTCTGGGTTCCTTGTGTGGTCTCTTACGTTGATATATATCCAATAACTTTGATTTTGCTCCAACTTCAACTTTAATCTCTCCTTTTAAAATTGCAGCCAAGTGAGTTGGGTATTGATATCAATTGTCATAAATCTTCAGTGACGGTATCATGGTTATGTGGACAGGCAGCTCTGTAAGCCACTCGAGGTTGACGCAATACATTCGCTGGCGCTCGTGTATTACTACTCGCCAACGTCTCCTGGTTCACGGCCGCCTGTCCACAAATACATCATTTATGGTCTATGTAAACAATGGCTTTGAGGCCGTATATCACAGTGTTGAATCCATCAGTTTTAAAAAAATGGGTAGTGGTTATATGAGTCCCCATACATTCCCAATGGGTACTTCGTATACCTTGGATAATGAAATAGTAGTGACACTTACTCACAGATTTGCTCGATTCCATCACCAAGTAGAATAACATCTACAATCTTTTGAAAGCTGAGGTCTGAAAACTCTGCTTTTACACCATCAAAGGCGTAAGAACATCCCCCTGTCGCCTCACGAACTGCTTTCTTAGTCAGACACTCTAGATTCAGCTTGAGTCCTGAAAGTATAGAGATCACCCACGAACTATCAAATCAAAGAAGTGGAGACAGAAGGAATGGCAACAGAGGTGTGAGGCTAATATCTATGTCTCCCGGCCGGTCGCGCGGCCGTCACGGTTGGGTGATTGCATGCCCTAGTTCCCCTGTCATCCGCTAGAGGGTATGACGGAATTTCATATACTAAACTTGAAGAGTATACATTATGGTACATACAATTTTGATTCTATATTTACAAATCGATAGCAATACTAATTTCATAGAAGAGAAAAATACTACAGATTTATAACCCAAAGTATATGATACAAATCATCTATATGCAAAGACAGATAGTTTTGAGACAACCACAAACCCTACATGTATACATGTTCTATATATCATTAGAAAGGCCTGAAACTGTACTACAGGAAACATTTTAGATCATTTGGATAGATTGGGAGACATAGATATTGGCCCTTATGGTTACTACAAGCCAGCGTTGCTATTCCTTCTGTTACAATTCCTTGATCAAATGGAGTACTACATGGAAACTGGCTTACTGTCTTTGTACGTCAAAATTGTGGGGCGAAATTATTGATCATATATATCCCGATGCCGTAACATGCCTATATTCGTAGGAATTATATGGTATGGGTTAGATTTGTTCAAAAAGATGAATAATAGATACAAGAAACAAATATTTTGTGGATAGGTAGCACTGTAAACTACTCAAGGTTTACTATTACTACGTGTCAACCTTCTTATGATTTACGGCTGCCTGTCCATAAAACCATCGATTATTGTCTTTATAACGTTAGTATCATTGCCATATATTAGACATTTACTCACCCAAGAGACCGTCTTTCGAGCAGATGTACTCTAAGAAGGCTGTGGCTTCTGCTGCTTTCCGTCCCTCAGGCGTGTTCTCATCACAGGAAGGCAGCAGATCCTTCAGACACGTCTCAGCAATGACTGCCACACTCCTGTGCAATGACAATAGGAACAAAAGGGTAGGTTTTACACACCCAAATTAGTTATTATCAGGAAATTTAGTTACTCAGCCCGTAGTGATGGCCATTGGAGGTCTTCTGCCCTGTAACTACGGCCCGATGGCGTAGGTGAATTGCTGTGGTTACGGGATGAAAGACCGAGAACAGCCATCACTACGGCCTCGGTAACTATAAATCATGTATGTAGGAAGTTAATTACACAAAATTAGACTCGTTCCGTTTAAATTCAATTCAATTATATTTATGATAATTGATGAGTACAGGTAAGCTGATTAAATGAGCGGTAGGTGAGGGTATCTGAAAACTCAACGTTTCGATAAATTTATCTATCTTTATCAAATTATGTTTCCTTAATATCATACACCTGAAAATCAAGAAAAGGTGTTTTGCGCACTTTTTGCACAGCCTGATAGTGGCCCCAGACATGATTTATACTGCACCGGAAAATGGCCTTTACGGAGAGGAAATAGAAACTGTTTAGAAGCAGAATGGCTTGATACCATGGACAGATGAATGTTCACTAACACTTACTTGCAGGCAGTCTCAATCTTGTTAAAAGTGATATTCCCCAAGATATCGAAAGTCCCGTCGGCCTCTTCGGTGACCCCGAACTTGTAGAGCTCCTGAATACATCCAACGACTGACGTACGTGCACACTGTGCCGAACATACGCTCCACAGGTGGGCCACTGGTAAAATAAAGAAATACATCTGTTATTGACAGGAAGCTTTTAAACCCTGTAAAACATGGACATTTTTGCCCCTATTTTTACCCACCGGATGAGTGTATCGTATAGCACAGGTTGAGTGCCAGTCCTCAAAAGAAAATAATGACGTATGAATAATACGTGAAGGTATTTAAGATCATATTTATTTCACCCTTGGTGTGAGACATTTACGATTAATGGTAATATGAGATTGCTGAAAGTTGGCAGCCAACGCAATACACTAAGTGTAGTTGATGGGGCAAGAGTGGCGCTGTAGGAAGAAAAACCTCCGGGCGTAAAGATATATCAAATATCTAGATCATAGAGAGGGGTCGAAGGGTGTCGCGTGTAACAGGAGGGTAAAAGTGGCGGCTTTATCTCACCCTGGGTACAAGTTTAGCCATAGGAATAACATTAGAAAAAAATACTCAACGATCACCCCCGCAAAGTGACAATACTTTACCACTGCCGTGGCGTAGTGAACTTGAGATGACGTCCTATGCATTTGCTATATGCTATTCTAATTATTGTGGAATTTTGATGATATTTAATGTCATAAAAAGGGGTGAGATAAATCCAGAACCGCACTCGAATTGTAAAATACAAAAAAATCCCACTCGTTTGAATGGACCAGTATCGTCACTCAGCTTCGTCTCGAGGCAGAATTCCCTCATTTTCAGATTTTCAGTCATGGAAAATTAAGATTGTGAAAATATTCCCATCACACCAGGCCTTAATAAACTATTTCACTGACGATTCCAAGACACTTTCTAAGTAGAACAGTTGAAATTATGGTCCTAGGTGTGCTAAACAATTTTGAGTCACATTGGGTGGGGTCGGGAGCCAGAATTCCCTCATTTTCAGGGTGTTGACATCGGAAGTCAAGATTTGAGATCATTTCCATCTCAACAGGCCTTAATCAACTATTTCACCGACGATTATAAATATGTACCTAAATGGAACGGTAAAGATTATGGCTGTAAGTGTGCTGTTTATGGCTGTAAGTGTGCTAATTACTCATATAATCTTGCCTACTCTACATGCCACTTAACCCAACCCTTACCCTAGAACACTGGTGGCCAGAACTGGAACTAAGGCTTTTAGCGGATCTTACGGAAATTAATGCTCCACCCGCGAAACGCAGTCAGGCGTAGCCGAGGCGAACAGATCGTTGCACACTGCACCGCTAGAGCAACCTAGAGAAACTCAGGTTTTGCGGCACAATAAACCGGAGCGGCGCAGTGTGCAGATCGTTGAACAAACACGGCCCGCGTTTCCTATCCATAAATATAGGTCCGTTCTGCCACAAATAAGACAAAATACAGCACTCAACATCAGCGATGACTGCATGGTAGACCTCCACTTCTTCTGAGTATCAATGAGAGAACTCATCATTGCTGTATGCAAATATTGAATCTGGTCAGAGCTTTTCACCATGGGAAAATGTTGAAGTCTGACTTTATAGCGATACTAGCAACCTTTTTTTTTTTTACTTTGATTTTTATTGACCTTTCTCCATGCGGAGTTCTTCTGGGCAATAAGCCGATACAATAGTATTCCAGGTTTCGATGTCCAACTCAACATAGTCGGTATTGGTTAGTAGTGGGGGTTAGGTTAAAGGGTGATAGGGGGTTTGATAGGTTGTAATGAGGATGAGGATGGATGAGAGTTCACACAAATAATACAGCAGAGAGAGAAAAGAATACAGACATTTGTAAGTCATATCATTTGTTTAAAGTGGTCTTAGTCTTTTAGTCGCTGTATCAGCGGTGGTAAGAGTTCCCATTCCTTCGTGCCTCGCCATATCGGGCTGCGTTGGTAAAACGCTGTCCTTGGTCTTGTTGTTTTCAATTTTATGCCATCTTCACTCCTTGTCCTTCCGATGCCCTCTGCTACATTTCTCGGATCTTTTGCGTGCTTGAATATCTGAACGAGTAGGTGTTTTCGCCACTGGATGTGTATTGGTCTTATTCGTCGACTTGTATTTGGCTACCACATACACCCTCCCCCCTTCCCCCTACAATTCTTAACTGACGTTGTGGCCTCTAGCGGGTGAACAGGAGACCATCGTAAACTCATGGTTATTATTTCATATGACACAGGTGCTTGAGCTGATCATCGGCGATCAGAACAGTATGGATTGACACCAAGTCTCATTGCTTTCTCTCGAGACTAGCAGATAAAAAAAACTACATTACTAAACTTTAATTTCGGTATGGCTCGAAATGAATCATAAGAGAAAAGGTACTTCTGCCTATAGATCAATAAAAAAGAAGAAGATTCTCACTCTTGTGGCCCTTCAGTCTCCCGTCTTGTTCACTCTGCCTCTATGTGCGGGAGAATCTCCAAACGGATGCTACCAGAATCATAGTTATTTAGATATAGTAGGTAAATAATGGCTAAGCCTTGACTTTCCACCATAGATAAATGTCAAAGTCTGAACTTTTATCACGTGAAAATGGCAAAGGCTTGACTTTTCACAGATTCACGGTAAGTCCAGTGGAACAGGCCAATGTCAAAGTCTGACTTCATACTGTAGTGTTTAGGTGGTTCTAAGAAGTAATTGGAGAGGCCTAGATGCTTATTCACGTTGCATTTTTATTTCGGTAAAGGCGGGAACGCACGGAAGTTGTGGGGGGATACATTTCAGATACACCATCAGTTTCTATTTCCAGTATCAACAATAACAAACATCCGGCGGTCACAGGTAGGTGCTTTAACATTCTCCGAGTCATCTGGCGACTTCCGGTTTAAAATCCCCTCCAGATACCCTTAACAACGGATATGTCCGCCATCTTGCTGGTGACCACAAACCGCTGTCAGAGTGTAAAATGGTGAAAAATAGCTGTTATCTGCTCTTTTATATGTAAAGTTTACATGTAGTAGTTAAAATATTATTATTTCCATTATCCAGACCTAATTTAAATGTGCCAATTCGAAGAAAAAAGGATGTTACGACGATTTGTTGACATCGCATCTACAGTCTAAACCAGGGCTATCGCATAATCATTTGATCTGAAATGTTCAGGGAACTTTGATTTTATCGAGAGAAGTGACTCAGAAGTACTTTTAACATCCTCACATTTCAGATAGTATTGTAAATGAACTTTTGAACGGCCCATTGACTTAGCATTGTGTAGTTGCTTCTCCAAGATGGCCGTTCCCCTGTCAAAAGCAGGGTTCGTAGCGCCACCTACTTCCAGGCTGACTCGACGAATACACGACAATACCTTGTAGTTGCCGTAGAGCGTGGGCCGTAGACTAAAGTGGTCATTGCACCTGCATTAAAGTCGATACTCTGATCTTGGTACAGGATGCCATAGGTTGCTGCGCCCATGGGGATCCAGGGGTTGGACATCATGTTCGTGGTAAATGAAACGAAGGGCGATGGGCTTGCAGCCATACTCATGATACTGTCCATCTATAGGTTGACTTGCCTAAAATGGTTGATCGTGGGCAGTTGGGTTCCCTGGGGTCATGGTGGAATCCAACAATACTGTTCCTTGTGTAGGCCCAGTTAAAGACTGCTGGCCTAAACCGACAGTCCCACTCCAAGCGACTGTGGCTTTAGTGATGTCCACAATGGAAGACTTCTAAGTGAGAACTTGTGTCACCAAAAATTGGGTGTTTCTCAAAATGAACGTTTTTCCATTTGCCACTCGAGGTTTTCTACTGTGTTTTCGAAGTCACAAATATGTCTTTCTTCTTTGGCTGTATATTTGGTGAAGAGGCAAGTTGAGACAACGCAAATTTGGCGAAATCCATTCAAGAAATCTACTGAAAAGATTCGTCCATGAATCATCAGGATGTTAATAAAGTATCCCCAATACATAAACACTTAAGCTGAAAAAATAGGTAGAAATTATATTTGTTTTTACTCCTGACACTAAACCTTTGAGGAAAAAGGCGTGTTAGTGAGAACGGGGGGAACACTTGTGAAATAAATGTATAATCTAGACATTTCACATGGCCCGTTCACAGACCAGCAACCTACTGAATTCCAAACTAGCACCAGAACTGCTTCGAAGATATATATATGTGGTGTAGTTCCAGTACAATCCATGAAGATGGCGCCACTAACAGGGAAGGTATGTTGAGTGGCTTACCGCTACTACAATCCATTGATATAACCGCACCCGCCACTTGGTGTTTTGTTTGGTACCAGAATAGCTATATGCCCTACGTTCCATGAAAAAGACCAAGAAAAAGCCACCTCATTCGGACCCCTATTAACATATTTTCTTCTGCAGGGTAATTTCTCAAAGGATGATTTATGATGATGTCTCACAGCTTGTCTTTTGTTGTTCATATAGAACACGATTTGGAAGGTTTTCCTGCATGAAATTCATTCTGCAGGTGGGCTGTGACCTGCGGCTAAACGTGGTATAGACACATGAACAAATTATGGCTTTGGCTGGAACTGCATTAAAAAGGCCAATAATTCAGAGGAGGATGGCTCAACCATGAAGTGCAGTTATCAAATTACCAAATCCTCAAAAAAAAGGCTGTAGCTGCCAACAGAATTTCTATTACTATTAGCTTCTGTAGATGGTATGGTAGGATACTGTTCAACTGATAAACAATATATGCTGCAGAGTAGTGCTACGTTTAAACCATCACCCTGAAAGCCGTGGCAGCCAGGATAGCACATCACCTTACCCCGACGGATCTGTCCTAGGATGCCTTAAGTCATTGTACTAGCAAATGTAAGTCAACTCGGCTGCTGGGGTACTGTCAGGTAAAGTTTTGTTATTTCAAAATATCCAGCACGACAGCCTAGGCAACCCCCTGGGGCTAATGAGAACCATGGTTTGCCTCAAGTTAACAAGGCTTCCGCCACCTACCTCAACTCACCTCAACCTGCCTTAAGTCACCAGGCTTTGTGACCGTATGTCAACAGAGAGTGGCAACTTGAGGCTGATGGTGGCAGGGAGCCTGGCAACTTTCGGCCTATCAAGGTCGACCCCAGCAGTCAGCATGCCATAGGTTAATGAAGCCTGTCGACTTAAGGCGACTCGCAATTGATGTTCGCTCTGACTTACGGTTCAGTAGGGTGTACTGGCAGACAGGTCTTCATTCCACTTGGAGCAGCAGAAAAGCACATACCTCCAATACTCAGAACCTCCTCCATGAAAAATGCTTCCAAAGAAGCCTAGATGCAAGAGGGCTACCACTATTATTATCACTAATACAGCCTGGTGTTGCACCAGAGCTACCAGGTCCACCTTATACCCCCAAGACTGCTGCTGCTGTTGATGCCATTATTGTATGGCAACATGATTCTGAATCTGAAACAGCACAAGAAACAGCACAAGATGCAGAGCCCAAGCAAAATTCATCTGAAGCTGACGATGTTCCTCCCCAAACACGTTATATGACGCTGCATGGCAGCACTCATCAACATTAACTTCTTGCCAGTTTCAGAGACTGCTCACTTAAGGACTGGCTGTGGACAGAAAAGGCGAGGTCAATGGGTTGTGCTCCACAGAAACGGAGGATGTGGTACAAACAGCATGCAGACCAAACTCAGCTAAATAAGCAAATTTTTGTTGAAGTCGGGCCAGGGTGTGGACAACCTGATGGCTACAGAAAAGTGAAAGAAGTACCATTAAAAGTGGACACTACAGTACCTTTCCAACAAGACTGGGGGACATTAGCAAAAAAACTGGAGAAATGTAACAACAGCACACAGAAAAGATAGAATATATACCAATGATTTACATATATAATAACGATAGGTTAGATCATCTGCTCCTGCCACTCAACACCACCTGCCGATGAGTTGAAGTACCTGTCAATGTACTCATGCTGTTGCTTGGCATTAAAAGTGGCTCTGTTGAGGAGGTTGTACAACATCTTACGCAGGGTTCTACTGTGCACAGAAAGTTGTGGAGAACAACAGCAGCTTAATCAGATCCTGCATGGTATCTGGTATCTGCTCTAATGTCCCAAGAAAACAGTGGAACTGTTTGGCAAGGATACCAAAGGCAACACGCCTGCCACGGGAGATGCAACCTTGCTTCTTTGATAAGTCCCTTCTCCCGTATAGCTCCATCATCCAGCTCCTGAGAGCAAAGGCATCATCGCCAAGGATAAAATATGGCACGTTCATGTTGTCATTGTTGTTGGAGAGAGGACATGAAGGTGGCATGCCTATTGTTCCCTCCTCCATCATTTCACACAGTTCAGAGTCATTGAAGATCTGGGCATCAGACATGTGATCTATACCACCAACTTCAATCCACAAAAAATGATGCTGTGCATCAACCAAGGCTAGAAGGGGGATGCTAAAGAATCCCTTGTAATTGTTAAACAGGGAACCAGTGTTACGAGATTTCATAATGGCAATGTACCTTCAAGTGCACCAATGGTATGTGGCATGTCCACCATTTCTAAAAGTCCTTGGCCTTTGGTGTCCAAGGAACAGCAAACACTTCATCCTTAAAAGCCTCTTCGATGACTTTGTGCACCTCCAGGATCATATTACAGATGGACAATTTACTACACCGAAAGTTGTATGCCAGCGATGGTTATTTGACACCAGTGACCAGATGCCTGAGAGTAAGAGACAATCTGTGAGACCAGCCGGCCGATATTTGGTATCCATTCTTTCAATGTTAGACTTGATACTCTCCAGTATCTCATCAAAGAGCTCGGGCAGCATTTGAAGGTAGTTTTGGAAGCTGGCTTTATCCCGACCCACAGCTCCCGAGTCAGCAAAGTGGAGAATTGACCATATGATCTGGGTGTGGATTCACGCAATCAATTGGCAACCAAATACTGCTTTTTTTTCTGCGGCACCTTGCTGCCCAACTTTCCCTGTCCCTTGACACTGCCAAGTCCGCAGGGCGCTGGCTGAGCTCACGATTGTGATGCTGTTAGAAAATCAGTCGGTGGTGGCCTCGTTGCATATTTATGCAAAATTGATCTGGGAGTATTCTCTGCATGTCTCGTTTCCATTTACCTATCTTGCGTCAGTAGTTCCTGACAGCAGATCAGTGACGGAAAATCAGCCAATGGAAACAGGCTTAATTATTATGACCAGACATCCAAATAAATGTGGATTCCTGGGATCAGTTTTTGAAAGAACCTCGGGGCATGAGTGTGAAGACAGACATCCTATTCATCCTCACATCCAGGCCCTTATGTTCCCGCTTCGTGATTCACGTGTATGATGGCAAGATGCGGTCCATATATTCCACTCATTGAAAAGAACTACTTCAAGGGGAAAAAATATCGAAACTGAACGGTTATCGCCCACTTTAGTGACTCGGCAACATTTGTATAGTGAATTATTAGTCTATTTCCCTGGCTATACTCATATCATTCCCATATCATTATCATCGTTAATTTTTTATCTCATACACTATAAAGATACTAGATATATATACTGGACCCTAAATCAGTTGATCTATTATGGACCTTTTACCACAGTTAAACATGTATATTGCCTCAGAAAATACTACAGACTTAGTTAAGACAACACGGAAACATTTGACGTGACGTGACGTGACTTGTTAGCGACGGAGCAATGTTAAGGTCATCACAATCTCTGGGGAAAATATACGAAAGAGACAGTAATCGAATATTAAAGTCCTTCAGTCCACACGTGTGAAAGCTCTGAATTCCATACACACAGAGAAGAGAATACATTGTCCATGGCTAGAGTATGCATTGCTTGACAGCGACAGCTTAACGAAATAATTCATCGCTAGGCGGCGCTGTATGTATTATTTCTCACCTACAAACAAATATATTTGACGTCGCCACACATGAACAGCTATAACAGGGTCTCTGATTGGTCGACTTAACGTCACGTGGTCACCCTTAATAACGAAACAACAACCCTTGATGCGAAACAAACATATATTACATCCAAAAGTGGGATTCACACGTAGGGACAAATGGACCTGAGACTGGTGTACTTCACACCTTTTCACCAGTCGCCGAGTATTTTCCTCTTGGTACAAAGTTTCACAGATTGGGGTGTTCTACAGTCTCAGGGAAATGTCGCGGTTTCAATTCACATGGGAAGATTTACCAGGTACAAAGTCTCAACCCTACACCCCTACACAGGGCACACGGTCACCGACTCACAGCACTTCCCCATGACTTGACTCTGGAAAATGGAATCCTATGATTCAGACGAGGAGATTGTGTTCCAGTACCGAATCTCAACAGGACATAAACTATTATAATGTAAAAAGAAGCCTTGTTTTGACATCAATATTAGCAGTAAACGAGAGTAGTCTGACCAGGATGTGCTTTATATTCTAAAAATAGATTCAAGGAATGAAAGCAGTACATTACCTGTGAGAAGAACGAGCATCCGCTTGCAGGTAAACGCTGACGCAGCCATCGAGGCAAAGGATGGTTTACCTCAAGCTCTGAAATAAAATGTAAATCCATGCATGTAGGACCATTAGCCAGTACTTTTTAGTGGCTATAAACCGCACACATTGTTTACAGCTTCCAAACCCATGGTATATGGGAAATACATTCGTTTAATATATACTCTGGTGGTTTGTTTAGATTATGAACACTGAAATTCTGTATGGAGAGCAACAATAAATAGTCCCGGCTAGGCGCCTTTCACTGAATACCGACGCAAAATATGAAAATGGCGGACCCAACAGTCGATTGGGGTGATCCAGCCGATGAAAATATATCAAAATTCCGCTTTTATCCAATTTCTACGAATAGAAAATATCATGAACGACCATGGGTAAGAAATCCAACAATCAATGGCTTGTTGAGGTTGTTGAGAAAATGGAAAATTATGCCTTGAGGCATCGTTTACACAAGTCACAGGTACGCCTTGAAGCATCATTGGTAGGGAAAGGGTTAAAGAAGAAACTAACAAGTCGTCATTCTCCGTGAGTTTGACGCGAAGCGACATGGACAAAGCGAAGATGAGTGAATATAGCGTAGCGTTCAAACAAGTTTGACCTTCGACAACTTTGACCAAAACGAGTCTCTTTCTTTATTCATCACCCCTGCACATAATAAAAGAACTGATGACACACTGGATACATGGCGTCGTAGGCCATGAAGAATGATATCCGTAGGGGCATGTAGCATGAGTTACCAATGTTAAGTCTATTAGACAAAAAATACCAGGGTTATGGTAAAGTGTTGTCTATATAAACAAATTAACTAGATATTGGATTAAAGTTTGTATTTTCCGTATACAATGGTTTTGAATTTAATGTTTTATATACAATGGTTACATGGTATCTGAGTTTTTAAACAATGGGTGGTGGTTACTTAGTTCCCCTACATTTTCAATGGGGACTTTGAATACGATGGATAATACATATATTTATTATTAGCCGAAACTAGCCGAAACTAGTTGGACGTTAGCATTGTGAACCAATCGTTACAACAAATGTACCACCAGTTGTAAACAATAAAAATTGGGAAATCAAAGAAGACAACTCATTGGGTATTTATTGGTTAGTGGCTCCTCAGTCATCATATATTTATTATGTATAACTAAGTCCATCTCTTATGCCTTCAGCCAAGAAGCTACCCGATCATCCTCACTGCAGCGCACAGAACTCCTATAAGTGGACGGATTCAGAGTGGAACCACTTTCTCTGAGTATCCCACCTGCCTATCCATGTTACAAAATGTACAAGAGACAAGAGATACAACATGTAAGTACAATATATATAAACCAGACCAGAGACAGTGTCCAGTACATGTTTATACATACAGGTATAGATTATTAGTGAGGTGAGATACTGCGTAAGGGATGGATGAGTTTACTGACCTGCAGAATCGGCGGACAAGGGTGAACTCCGACTGTCGTGTCTGAGAACAGTGTCTGTTGTGATGGCCGCAGTTCCAGAATGCCGCCTTATGATGGGTGGTGGTGGTGGTGGTGGTGGGAGGAGGGGAGGAAGAGTATGGGGGCAAACGTTCGCAGGGTGAATACGTATGATGGAGGGGTGTAGGTGTCGGCTTCCTGTTTCAATTGTAGATCAGTCCTTGTGGGCCGATAAATAAGCACAAAACACATAAAGAAAGAACAATATCATGAAAAACTGTGTTGGAATGGAATAATCCCAACATATTCCGATTCGACTTATGCAAAATTTCAGCCCTCCTTGCACACTCTTGGTAGCGGTTTGACATAGTCATTTGGTTAATACTTCGATGATTCTAGGTAAATTATAAGTGAAATTTTGTCCATACATCTCTCATTTCTTTTGATGAAATAGTGAGCGATCTCGAAAAGTCATCCAAACATGGTGAATATACGTTTCACTATGTATCGCTCGTTGTTGCCTCGATACTATTTTGTGTCACAGCCTTTCTAATTATTTGAAAGCCATCTCCTGAACAGCTCTGAATGCCTTTCTTACTCATAGATCTTGAAATGCTCATTGAAAATGTATGGGGCCACAGTAAACCTCTACCCAGTGTAAGACCCTCTTCACACTGGCGCCATCTTGTAATGGCCGCCTATGTACGTCAATCGAAAACGAGGCGAGTCCTCTTCACTCAGTCTTGAATATTGATAAAAATACTACCGTTTCTCTAACTTGAAAGATGGAAATCGCTCTCATGTCCTAACTAATCGGCCGATTTGTATAAACAATACTTTGTTAGAAAGCTTAGACTAGGGCCTATCTGTTAGGATATACATATACCACCTGTCTTATGAATAAAATTTCCTGTCATAGAATGAAAATCGGAATTGTTTAAATGAAAAAACATTAAAACATGTTACCTTCCTGTTTTCACAGTGATTTAATGAAAAATCTATCGCGATGACCTACAGAAATAACGATCCTATCTTATTAGGTATTTCATGACAATTAATATGATACCTATATTGCCAGGCTGTGATAAATATTTCCTGAGATAATGGTGCATTATCATAGATGACAAGGAGTCAAAAAGAGCGCTAGAAAAAATTTGATTTTCAGATATTATTGCATTTTAGATACTGGCTTTGTTACAAAGTTGTCAAAGGTTGTTATATTTTATAAGTGCAATAATTATTCCCCAGTATATCTTATTTTTTAATTCTCCTACTGTAAAAGGTTTATAATTGTATCAGACTTATAACATGATTAAATATTGTGATAAATTCCCAAAATTCCTGACAATTAACTGGTGCATTATTAGTTTATTACCTCAGGAAATATCTATCACAACCTGGTAATATTGGTATCATTTTAATGGTCTTGAAATGCCTAAGAAGGTAGGATGTTTATTTCTATAGGTCATCGCGATAGATTTTTTATTAAATCACTGTGAAAACAGGAAGGTAACATGTTTTGTTTTCTTTTTTCACCAAAATAATTCGGATGCTCAATCCATGACTAGAAATCTTAGCCATAACACAGATATATGATATTATATCGACAGATAGGTCCAAGTTTTGGCTTTCTAATAATGTTTTATTTATAAAGCTCGGCCTTTTATTCACGACACAACAACAAATTACATTTCTAGTTAACTCTGTGCTTATGGTGGTGAAGCCATGCTGCTGACCCAGGTAACGTATCACGCCTCGTTTTCGAATCCGAGTCTGTGGCTGATTCCCGGAAAGCAGTGGCTAGCCACATGCAACCAGCGCAACCCGATTGCAGCGCCACGCTTATGTGCAAGTGGTGAAGTGTCCATAAACCACACCCATGGTTTACGGCTTCCGAACCCATTGTTTATGGGAAATAGAGTCGTTCTACAGGTACTTGTGTGCTTTTTTTTAAATCATGAACACTGAAGTTGTCTACGGAGAGCAAAAAGAATTAATCCCTGCTAGGTGTCCATCACGGAATATCGCTTTTATCCAATTTCTAGAAATAAGGGTAAAGCATATGAAACATCGACATTTGTTCCCGATTCATCCCAACCATCGGCTCGGGAATAAAATGTCATGGATAAAGCTCTGTATGTTGTTACCAGTTCTCATCATTTTCCGAATGGGCTGCAGAGTTTACTGCATCGCTCGAGCAACCTACGGAAAACTCATGATTTTGCGGAACAATAAACAGGAGCGCCGCAGTGTTGACTGCAGAGCTTTCACTCCCAAGTTTAAGCGTGTGATCCACAAAGAGTGAGTTAGGGCCGGACGATGTCCATGTGGAGGAATTGTGGACATCGGATGGCCAAATCCCTCATCGCCTCTGATCGGCTAGGACAAACGGTTTGGTGGATGAGCAAAAAACGCGGACACGGTCGGACCCGCCTATCACCGGCCCTGGTCGTCTCTCCCAAATCCCCGTCGTCTGCAGCCGTGCGGTCATCGTCCGGTCATCGCCTCTGGCCGTACGGCCCTATTCTGCTGATCCACCAAACATTCTGGCCGGAAACTGCCTAGCCGACGCTAGCCGACGCAAAACTGATTCATTTGATTTTTAAAGTCAGCCGGCCCGCCCGCCCGCCAACTTTGCCGGGACTCGCAGCGAGGGACCTCCACCAACATTGAGCGGCCAACATTGGCGATAGCCGCAGCCGCGAACGGACATAAAAAAATTTGAATTTTCAGCAGAATTATAGCACCAGAGCATGCCATAGACATTCATATATAATATAAACAAATATAATTGGGAAATGTCTCCAGATTCAAAACAAACAACATGGCGAATGTTGTGCACTTTTGAGTAGGCAAGACAAGTAATGGAATATACACACTGCAATTAAATATATTTGAACATACCTAACATGGAAATGGAGTTTTATTACCCTGCCTTTGTTTTTGAAGGTGTTACATATCCTGACAGTCGATCCTTGACCAATATGCACCGTTATGATTAATTGACAAGTGACTGCGGCCCCTATTATCACCCACACACTGTCAAAGTCAACAAAGTTCATTTTCAATCAATATTTCAGCTATGATGTTGAAGCATAAGTCATACTTAGCTCTTCTTATTGGATTACATGAATTTTATCCCCCAATAATGTTTATTACTCGTAATATCCACATCGCTATTAGCGCAATGTCCGTTTGTATTCTCCGATCCGGCCAGGAAGTAGGTGGCGCTACGAACCCCCTGGGCGGCCATTTTGGAGAAGCACCTCCGCAATGTTAAACCTATGGAACCGTTCGGACGTCCATTTATGATACTTTTTAATGTGTGAGGATATTTTAAGTAATTTTGAAGCAATTCCCCAGACAAAATCAGACTCCCCTAGTAATTCCAGATCAAATGATTATCTGGTAGCCCCAGTTAAGGCTATAAACGCATTGTCAACAAATCGTCGAAACAACCAGTTTTCTTCGAGTTGGCACATTTAAATTATGTCAAAATAATGTAAATAATCCCATTTCAATTATTACATGTACAGAATGCACAGGAGAAGGTCGATTAATATAGTTTTCCACCATTTTAGACGCTGACAGCGCTTTGTATTCACCAGTAAAGATGGCGGATTGACTGTTGTCAGGTGAATTTGCATAATTTGGAGGGTATTTTGAACCGGAAGTCACTAGCGAATCGGCGAATTTGAAAATTGAGCTAGTTCCCTGGTGTGTCGGGCACTTCCAACAATACAATCCAAACCAGCATTTAACCACTGCAAGTGGTCAACCCAGCCCTTACTACCTGCCTGTAAGTCGTAGACACAGGCGGGTACCAGCCAACCAAACACGAAGGCGGCGCGGTGCGTGAACGGACTATCCCAAGTTAATCCCAAGTATCACCGTCTGGTGGCGCTATTCTCGCTCATTGTCATGGATGACTAACTTTCACAGTTTTGATGGATGACCTAGGAACGGAAAACCTTCCGGAAGGCACAAAGGATAAACGTTGTCAAAAGCACGGACTTGGAGATATAGGTCCGTGTCAAAAGTAAAATTATCATAGAGTGAAGCATGGACAAAATACTTTGTAGTGAATCTACCTTTTTTATATATTGTATCGGAAATAGATGTGATATTATGTATGCTTGAAACATAATCCACCCCCTTGTTATCAGGCAGTATAAAGTCTATGTAAAACTGGCATGTTGAATCACATCTGACTGATGGATGAAGAACGTCAAAGTGTCGGTCGGAATATAGTTTTCCAACACCTCACCATGAATCCAGAACTCCACCCAAGAAATGCCCCCAATACGCATCAGTGCCTGACCTGTGACCTTAACGACAATAATCACTGACTGTTGACATCAAAATTACAAAAGTCCATCACTCTAGAGCTGTTAACGATGAGAACACAATCGTCCCTCTATATAAGCACTTTAAAAGGCTCAACATTAACGGCAGAAATACAGTGGTCCCTCTATTTATGGCACGCACGATACAGTAGTCCTTCTTTATACACCACTCTAGATACAGTGTTCCTTCTATATACAGCACTCATGATACACTAGTCCCTCTTTTTACAGCACTCAAGAAATAGAAGTCCCTCTTTATATAACACTCACGATACAGTAACAGTGAGTGTTTCTTTATACAGTACATAAGAAAAAGTAGTCCCCTCCATATGAAGTACTCAAGATATAGTATTTTAGAGCTCCACATATTAGTCTGGCAGCAAAAGCCCATTTAGGGGTGAACTTTGCTTCTCGTCCAGACAAGGTTTACTTTCTTGAATTTTAGATCAGACAGATGAAAGGCTGCAATGTTGTTGTTTTTTTTGTTTATTGGCACAAATCATCACAGGGATGGTCTTCCTTTGTGCATCATTCAAGTAAGTACAGGGTTCATCTGTTGTCATACATCATCAGTTTTGGGTACAGTTTGGTTTTGGTTTGTACATGAACAGACTAAGTGAGTCAAGTATTAATGCAATAGTGGCATAAAAAATGCCCCTCCCGAGATAAATTGGTAAATGAACAACAGGTATGATGATGAGATGGAATGAGACAGGTAATGAGTACAGGATAGTTGTTAACCCAAAATGTTTGGGCAACTCGAATTATGAGCTTTTTAAAAAATGAAGTTGTAAATTTTGTTCATCAATAAACAAATATTGTTTAGATGATATTGTTTTCATTAGAGGTGAGTATTTCGAAGGGTATTCCCAGGTAGGAGGAAACAAAAGAGAAGGGCCAAACAATGCCCTTGAGCGAGGGAACAGACCGGCTGAATATACCATGAACTTATTAATTGATAACTATCATATAATGCACTTGTTCGTCAAATCTATGACCTTCGACCTGTACGCGGGAGAACGCTCATTTCAATGAGTGAATGTACACCGTCCTTACTTGAATATTAAAAAACCCACAAAAACACACGGAGGCAACATCGAACAATAGATGTTTGTATCGTTCAAGGTCTCTCAGAATCTCCCTCTCCCTGCCTTATTATTGATTTGGACAAGGAACCTAATTCTGTTCAAATTGCAGGACGTAACCGCAAGGTGAATGTATTTTCAAAAATGATTAAGAACAAGGTAGTAGACTTATCTCTTTTTTTTTCATTTAGTACAAACGGTTCTAGCACTAGGCAAGATCTTCCATCTTAGGCATATAGGGTGATACAGTCAAAGGTAGATGATTCACATTCATCGAATACAAATACATTTTTAGAAAAAAGGGAGGAAAACAAGGGTATAATTTGGAATGGGTTAGTATGGTGATGATGGGTGAAAGTTATGATACCCATTCATAAACTGAATATTGAGTTTTGACCTCTCGCTTAAATTCTTCGACAGATACCATACTCTGCACATTAGTACATAGTTTGTCCAACAGGAGACTCCCTCGGTATTGCGGACTGAAAATAGTTACTGCAGTTTACTCAATTTTAAGAACTTTGGATTAGTATTCTAATTTGTTTCGTATTTCTTTATTATTCTTATTTAAGAGTTAAAACTTGTTGGTTCTACATAAGGCATAAAATGACATTTACAAAATTGAAACTAGATGAAGATACCTATATCAACATCAGTGCCATGAGCAACCGTACTTCACCTAGCCTACACCAGATAGCGCTAGTGTTGCTCATGAAATCCGTATCAATTTTAGTGCTATACACTATACTCATTTCTAAGGAATTTCTAAGGAAATAATCACAAGACCAACAAACACCACATTTCAGATATAGTTCTTTAATGGGGCGTTGATCATACAGGTAGAGTTGGTTGACACAACGTTTCAGCACAAAGCAATGAGTTGCACAAAGGTATGCCTTGATTAGATGTACTTTAGCTACTTATAACTGGTCTGAAAAATGTACATATTTTCAGCAGTAGAATTATTTATGTTACTATGGTAACGTCATTGTGTCTTCTGATCCTGTGTTTCTTTTCTTCTTGTTTATACGTCTTCACTGGTACTTCTTTGCTCATTTTTAATCATCTTATCATTTTGAAAATGTGTTTTATTTAACAGGGTAACAATAGATATTATAAATATAATATAACATTATACAATAATATATTAATACAACTACTCTTGACTATCTCACGTTACAGTACGAGATTCACGTCCGTTACTATGTTACAGCTGGTAGCTGGCAGGTAAAACCCCATGAAAATAGTAATTGTTTTGATTTGATCATTAGCAGTCAAATCACGATTAGTGATCAGAATAGTGATCGGGTACATACAACGCGACGTAAAGACGATCACTAAAAAGGTCTCCCAATCACTCACGGTGTACCCCTCTCATAAGATCTCACATTCTCTAAGTCATAATCTGTACAAGGTTCTATGCGCTCTATGGGAGAAGAATTCTTAATGAACTAGGCTTAGACTCTTAAGAATCCACTGGCACACAGTATTCCCGTTAGGTGGCATCATTGAGATTATAGGAATCTTTGGTTGCATTGATGTAAGTGGCCAGTGGATTCTCAAGGCTCTAAGCCTTGGTTGTTAAGAATTCTTCTCCATATAGCGTAGTGAGAGTACAGAATACGACTTAGAGAGTTTGAGATCTTATGAGAGGGATGCACCCTTATTCCCTTATCACTAATGTCACTGTCTATAATGAACCTCCCTCGTGACATATTTTCCATATCCCTCCTTTTGCATATGTTGTTTTATGTTAACCAGCAATTTTGTGGTGATCAAAATGTTGTTTTATATGGATTCATTGATTAATTATATATCTTCTCTTATTTGGATGTTATATGTGGAGTCCCAATCTTGTGAAATAAGTTCCCTGCCTTGAACTTAGCTTTACAGTTTTTCTGTAAGGAAATGAGGAAGATATATTGTAAAAAATTGTATCATTTTATATAGTTCTGATACAGTCATTGAAAGTTGGCCCGAACTGAACAGATGGAGCGACTGCACTATCTACACTGTAAAAATTTCTTTTCTCAATTGTACGGTGTTTTCCTGGCAACTGGGGTGCCAGGGAAATACCGTAAATTTTACGGGTGACCGTAATATATTTCTGACCATAAATTTTAACTGTACTAAACTGTTTTATTTTAGCAGTTTCAACCTGTAATATATTTCAGAGCATAAATCTTGACTGTAATAAACTGTATTTGGATAACGGTTCAGACCTGTAAACATGAAAGTGCAAAACTGTATGAAATACACTATATAAATAGCCCTTCAATATTTATTTAGATTTTCTTTTTTTTGAGCAAGTCTTTTATTAATCTCTCCGCATTATCATACAGCTTACAACTTTCAGCTTTGCCAAACAATTCTTCGTACATTTAGTGTTACCTTGTGGTAATTTCCAATTTACCATAGATCTTGTTATTGAGGGTCTCAAGAACTGTTTCATGTAGAGAGCCATCCATAAGGTATGTATACAGAATTTCTAAAATTTTAGACCCCCACCCCTCCTCCCAATCCTTTATGCAATAGAACTAAGAAGGAGCATACACAAATTTTTTTTCCCAAAATTCTTGACCCCTCCTTCGCTCCCTCCGTGGGTATTTACTTTATGGATGGCCCCCAGGGAATATTCAAAATATGAACGCAATAGTGAAAATATTGTGATGGCTGCCATCATACATGCCCTAGCAGCAGGTTGGCTTATCAATATCATTGATCACTATTATCAATGATATATTAACATCTAAGTTTTTTCAACTTTAATGTTATCAATGCAGACTATATTACAGAAACACTCATCAGAATCTTACAGTTCAGGGCTGCATTTGATCAATATGGTAGGAGTAAGTCAATCCTTCTTATATTTTAGAAATGTGCTATGAAAATGCTGTTTAATCCTCTAAATAATTTCAATGTCATGATAACTTGAGAATGAATGTGGTTTAAATAGCAGAAACCTTACACAAGATAAATGAATATCTATTGCACATTTCGATGAAGTTAACTCCTACATTTTATTCACTACTTTGATTTGTTGCTAATATTGGAGTTATTCTAAGTGTATCTAATATATTGGTATTTACAGTTTCTTACTGTAAACTGACCGTACAGAACAGATATCTATAAATCATATTTAAAATCAACGTAGAAGGGTCGTGCTGTTTGGGTACAGGCCCATGATTGATGACCACCAGGCTGATAGGAAAATTCAATAACATCTTGATCACAACAACAGTAATTTAAATACTAATGATCAAATTCTATGGGAATATCCATGATCTTCAATTACAGTTCCAGTAGTTCTTGGTAAGCGCTAGCTATATATGAACTAGCCTCTATAGACTGATCCACTGGATCTACGATATCAACATCAAATCATCATTGACATTAATCGGTAATGGGACTAGCTTTGCAAGATTTACATGGGATATTCACAATTTCCTCTTGTTGCAGCCACCATTTTGTTCACAATACAGGAACTACATATTGTTTATAGGCACGGACAGAAAAAGTTAATCCCAATGGGTTGACTTCTTAAAGAAAATTCATGTTGTTGTTGCCAATTATACAATCATCCAGTAAAGACGAAGGCCAGCTAAAAGAAGTACAGTTAGAGGCCAAACCAAACCAGACAACGTTTACCAGAATGGAAATCATTTACAAATATCGTTCAAATGAACAATCATACTACATGTTTCCCCGCCTAGAAACAGATGAACTATGGATTTCTAGAGCCAAACTGGACACTGGAAGTAGACATGCTGCTCCGGGTCACCGACCGGGAAAGAATACGCTTCAAATTATCTTTGGTGCTTTTGACGTTCTCCAACAAAGCTCTTCTAAAACAACTTCCAGAGATGAAGTACAAAATGAAATTAGTTGAACTTCTGGAGGCAATCAGAAATATTATTAATTTAAGTATAGTACTCTTGACATCTTCATTGATTGCATCCAAGGTATAAAGTAGGGGAATGAATCCATCTGGCATAACTAAGAGAACAAAGGCCACTGAGGACATAAACAGAAAGTAAGTTCTCTGCCTTTCTCTTTCTTTATCTAAGGAAACCCCAAGACTATGACGATGGTCCCTTGCCTTTGCCAATATATATCCTGTGTATGAGTTTAATGTGATTGTAATTATGAAAGGCAATGCATACATCAACGAAAACCGAGTTGTGTAGAGTATCCTGTAGGTGTAAATGTTCTTTGTCTCAATGCCGAGCTTCAAGTAACAAGTTTTGCTCAGGTCGAACCCTCCTGTTTTAGCATGTAACAGGTTTAAACCCAAACTAGTCCCAGCCGATAAGAGGAACAACAGGGCACCAAACTGAAAGAAATTAAAGTGAATCTATTGTTATTCTTTATGGTAAACACTGTGCAGGATTTATACAACGAAAGAACAATGGGGGGAAAATCAAATTGAATTTATTATCATTCTTTACAATGAACACTATTTAGGATTCAGACATTTAGAAAGTATTATCAAGAAATCAAGGTGAACTTCTTTACAATATGTAAGATTTAGGCAATTGTGCCGAACTTGTGAGGGTTAATGGATTGGAGAAGACTATCAGTCTGAGTGCGGTAGTGCATTTCACAACATCTAACACATATTCAACAAACTATTTCCTGGGCACGCAGATGATTTCAGTCACATGATCAGATCGCTCCCTTGTTTTTGACATTTTCAAACATATTTTAGCAATCCTCACTCATTGGATTGGATGCACATTTAGCAGACTCAAAAAATGCCTCCGAAAAAATCTGTTCAAGCTGTGTCGACAAGTTAGCAAATATAAACGCTCTGTCCTTTATAAGTCAGCTAGTCTTTGGAATGACTTGCCTGCTAGGACTAGAGCAACTAGAGACATTGATGTGATGAAACGTGTACTCAAAAGACGACTCAGAGACTCTATTGAAAACTACTGAAATGACTTCTCCACTGTATGACATTGTATGATATTCGATTCTCATGTGCTGGTGCACCAAGGGTGTGCGATGCTGGATACCAGCTCCCATGTATTGTATGTTTAATTTTCTATGTATGTCTAATATAGTATTCGACTAAGATGAAATGAGCTCGACCTCTTACAGGAGCACTTGATGTTTTTCATGTGCTTAGCACAAAACTTAAGAAAAATCACCTGTACATAGAAATTTTGAACCAACGATATATATATATAGTTATGTATAACTACTTAATTTGTGAACTACTTTGAAGCCCTCCATTGCCTGTACGCCCATTCACTGGGCATTGTTCAACCTACGAGGGTTACCTAGAAACTGGAGCCTGTGGAAGATAGGGTCTGACTGACCCTTACAGTTACCTCCAGTATAAATAAAAAACCTAAAAAACCTTAATAAAAAAAGTTGACGAAAAGTTCACCGAAGGGGTGAAAGGAATGCGGCTAGAGGTGAAAAAAGGATGGACCTGCTACTGGCTTAATAACTCGTGACTACAAAATGAGTTGGGAGTATTTTTAACACCAAAATACGACATTTACAAATACACCATGGTATATTTTATGTGTATTTGAGAAAACCAATGTTGAGAGTTTGAAACATTGACAATTAAAACATGACAAACTTTATACCGTGAAGGTATATAAAGTGATAATCTCTGACATGAGTTATAAGATAGTTGAGTGACATTATGTTTTGAACCTGTCAATGACACAAATTTCAAACTGTCTATGGATATAAGTTTGAAATAGATACCCTTGTGGTATTATTGTATGTGTATAACCATGTTAATACCTTATTTGGCATACCGCCCACTTTTTTTTAATTTTCAGGGTACCCCTTGTCAGCGAGATGTAGTTTCTGCTGGAAGAGGTAGGTTTTTGCAAATAAGGGTACCAGGCAGACACCAAGATATGGGGTAATGGGATCGAACCCCTGTGGTGCCTTCAAGTCACACTTTTATTGTATGCAGCATGCTATAAGAATAACCTCTCTCTAAACCTTGCACAATATCTAAGCGTGTCCCACACTTAACAAGCTATCATGTAGGCATATGCACATCGATCATTTCCATCCTGCATACCACTTGTAATTATAAGAAATGTAGCTCTGGAATTGTAATGATGACAGTGTGTGAAGTAGTCATATGACCGAATTGTCCTGTCTCTTGATATATATGACGTCCTATGTCTATGTGTATATTTCTGGAAACCAACATTACTATATCTTTTTACCATTATGTGGAACTAAGACTATAATAATGAAGTAGAAAAAAGAAATATTGCATAAGAATGTACAGTAGTTTGTCTTGTCCTGCTTGTCTGTACTCTGTTGGACTTGTACATGTGGAAGAACGTCCATTGACCGGCGAATGTTTACCGTCTATAAGAATAAAACTGATTTTTTTTAAACAGCACCAAATTACAAGCACTATTATACAATTAATTGGTGCAGCTATGTAATGCTATACACATTTGGTGCTGCTTTATGTGGACAGTATCGATTTCTCACATTTTGTCTATATCTATCCTCAAACATATTATTTGATCTTTTTAACTATTTTATGAACTAGTCAAACTGATATCTGGAGTAGTGATCCTACAAAAGCTTGTGATTGAAAATATATCTAAATCTGTCATGTCTTCCAGGCCGCAACGTCACCCCCCCCCCCCCCATCAAAGACAAATCCTACTCATACTACTTCTATGTGGTGTGCAACCACATTTAACCTGCATCCCCAGCAGCGATACATTTACTGCTATATCAAAGACCAGTCCTTCTCATACCATGTCTATGTGGTGTGGTGTGCAGTCACCGTCCTCCTTCATCCCCATCAGTGGTAGATTTGCTACTATATCAAAGGCTAGTCATTCTCATACCAGGTATATTACTTACTTGCACAAAGTATATCACATGAGACAAATCAAGTAGTAATGTGTGCGAATTTCATCTTGTGAGATGGGCTTCCTCCCGTAATCTCTCTGCGTGCTTGTTGGGGAGGTATCATTCTCTCAGAAATATAACAGTGACGACATGCTGTTTATCTACTAAACCACACGTCTATTGCAGCATGGAGTTGTCCCATTACCTTAAGTCCATATAAGGAATAAAGTAGACCGAGTAGCCAATGACTGCATTCGCAGCAATCCCCGACCTTCACCATGACCTCCTTACATGATATTTTCTAGCGCCTTGGGAGGGCTATACAGTCGAGAGTTGACCTCGAATCTTAGTGGCCACAACCACCCTCATTGACACCTTTTATATATTTATCTCATCTCAAATAATTAGATACGAATTTGTGATCATCAAATGATTATGGTACTCGAACTTAAAGGTTATATGCAGTACAATTGAAAATATCTATTTACAGATTACTAATTCTAAAAGTTACGTTTTATAAATGAACGGTTCAAAGCCACAATTCCATCTGGAAATCAGACTCACCTTGTGAATTACTGTGGGCGTGATTTTTGCAAGTGCCTCCAGGGGTTTCTTGATAACCCTGTAGCGAATCCACGAAATGAATGAAGTCAGAAAGGTAATGTACGTCAAGCAGCAGTCCGTCGCAGAGATTAGCAGAAAGCACGCCCAGCCTGGTTCACCGCTGTGTGGAGAAAAGTGCATTTCTCAAAAACTCTGGTCAAGACCTGCACTACCTCGGGGAAAACTCCTGCTGCTCTTTTATTGGCTGACACCCTCCTAAAATTCAAAGACTAAAGCCAGACTCACCTGAAATTGTGTGGGAGAGTGGTGCGATAACTTGGTTCATATCCTACTGTACGTTCTCATCCTTGTTCACTTAAGTGGGATTCACGTATAGGGCTAATGTACCTGGGACTGGTGTACTTCACACCTTTCCCCTTGTCTCAGATAATTCTCCTTTGGTACAGAATTCCCATGGCAAAGTGATTTTACCAGTCTCAAGGAAAAATGGCAAAATTTGATTCACGTGGAAGGACATACCTGGTACATAATCTCAGACATAGTCACAGCAACGAGTAGAGAGAATACTCGTTGGCCACAGTGAACACTCACCTTGGGACTCAGGTACCCTTGAGGTAAGGGGTGTTTCGAATATGTAATCATGCTCGCTGGACCAGTCTCAGGTATGTGAGTCTCTACGTGTGAATCCCACTTATGGGGTAATTGTCACCGGCATTTACATGGGGAAATACTTGTCTCAGGGAAATGGAACCATACAATTCAGATGATGAGATTGTCTTCCAGTAGAGAATCTCAGCAGGATTTGTCTCAGACAAAAGCCCTGCGAGGTATGTGAATCCCACTGTCTGAATCCAGATTGCTGAAATGGAGCTTTCAGAGTCTCTAGGTAAAATGGTGAATCTGATTCACATGGAAGGACTCATCCAATGCAAAGACTCAGACAAGCTCAGTTTCACAAGGTATCTATAGTCTCTGGGTGCTGTTTCCCCCCTGTGAATGCCTTTCTTGGGACTTAAGTTCTCATGGCTAGCACCCAGTACAGGGTACGTAGCAGCTGGTGCAATTACCCTTACCATGTGAACATGTGAGAAAGCACACCTCTGAAATTAGGGGACCTTCAGTGGGAGGTACGCCAGTCTCACCAAACTCCCCTTGAAATTTTTAATTTGTTTGAAATCCAGATTCCTTGAGACGATGTACCATGGCAGGGGAAATCGACGATATGTACATGAGCCTCTCAAAATCAATGTGTAACTCCAGGGGCCCGTTGAATAATCTAGGATCCCAGTAAACACAAGACGTAAATTTACGTAGCTCACAGGTAGATATATATAGGTTCGTTTTTCTACCAAACATACCTTTTAAACTTTGTACAAACGTGAAAGGAATACATTATTTTCGAATATAAAGAAAAGTCACTTGAACGTTAATGAATATTATATATCTACATAAATGAGACATAGATAAACCTACAGACGTGAGTAAACTTAAATATAAAATGTTTTAACTCATTAGGATTAGTAATATTTAGAGAAATACTACTTACTTGGCAGTGGAATAGATTTCCTTCAAATCTGTATTAAGTCGAAGGTTATAGTAGTAGTAGAGAACAGCAACAATGTTTAAAGACTCAAATATAATCAGGACGACAAAGGATATATTAACTGGACATCGATGAAAGTATTCTGGTCGCAGGAGAACACTCAATGTAATGATATTTCCAAAGATCCCAACACCTTTAAAATAACAGAAAACAATCTATAAGTTTGCAGGCCTCAGTACCATGTTTCAATACTATATGGAAACCACCTGATTGTAATCGTATATAAAAAAAAATATGAGATAAAATTGCTGCTTTGGGGAAAGGTTTATCTGATTGGTAATTTTAACTCATATTTTTCGAAAACAATTCAGATGGTTTTCTTATTCTTAAACCTTGAAATAGCAATAGATTACCTTTGATTATGTTAATAGATTGGCTTGTTCAGTGCGTATGGCGTTTGCTGTTGGACACACCTCACGCCTCTGGTTGCTAGAATTTCTTTTTTGTTTATTGTACAAAGTAACGCCATGGTTGGCGGTATTACATTTTGCTCCAGGTTCTAGTTTTTTGCTTCGTACATAGCAAGTGCCATTTTTAATAAACAGTTATAGTATAGTATAAACGTGTGAAAAATACACAATAAATGAATAGATAAAAATGGATGAAAGTATAAAGATAAGTTCCTGTACATTAAGAGGCGGTTATACACATTGGGACTCATTGGTACGCGAATTGGATCCAATGATTAGATGAGATTGTCAGGCTCTTTTAGCTTGAGTTTTTCAGCTCCTCTGGAAAATGGATTCTGATTGGCCAAAACTTCTTATTTTTTGTAAAATTATATTAGGGTAACAATCATACAGATTTCTCTAGTCTCGGTTGCTCCCGTTCTGCAGCCTGGTCCCTCTCAGATTACAATGTGATTACAAGTTGGTAAACTTTCTGATACAGCACTACCATACTCGGCAGTTAGCTTTTTTTTTTAGCAATAGGCAGCAATAACATCATTATTATTTGACCTCCATGGTGGATAAAGCACAAGTATCATGAACAGGATTATTTACTAAGGTATAGAAATTTATATGTGGGAACACTGTAAATTAAGAAATATTACAACGATATTGTCTCCGATCATTTTTGAGGGACAAAGAAACTTGTAAACTGGACATGCTTATTATCAAGATAACTTACGGAACTACATTATCATCAATAGAAAAACTGAAGGCCATATTAGTATATGCTTCATTTACCTGCTAGTGATGCAAAAATGGTGAATTCTCTTTGGGAATTTGAGCTGGTCCGAGGTACGTTCTCGAAAGCACATTCACTTGGAAAGTTCACAATCTCCAATCTGCGCAGATAGGCTGGGTGAGGGTCAGGCGGATGTATATCTTGAGCAGCTGTTTTTACACTACAATTGGCCCTGGAGTACAAGTATATAAATGTAATGTGTAAATCATATAGCATGAGTGTCTTTAATGCTACGTTTACACCTTTTTCACTGCAGTCACAGCAGTCCCGGTAGGTCACCACTGGGACCACCGGGACCACCTTTGGGGAATCTAATGCTAGGTTTACACCATCAAAGCCAACAGTCCCGACAGCCTCAACATGGCGTTGAAATATCTCGACGGCTATTTACGAGTCCGCCTAATGTCGTCGAGGTTGCGATTCGGAGGTCGACTTGGCTGTCGGGGAGTTGCCAGGGAGAGTTTCTGACTGTCAAAAAATCCAAAAAATCTTAATACATCGGACCCGGTAATACCAGTGCGCCGTAGCTTACCTTAGTAGACCGCATCATAAAAGTACAATAAAAGTGTTTGAGACCACCGTGAAACGCTTGTAAATGTAGCATTACATGTAAAAGCTAGGACAAGTTTCCTTTGTGTGCATAGTATTGAAGATACTGATTGTCTTACATCTACATAAAGGAGGATTCATTACTTATTGCTGAAGTGCATCTTTACTCCAGGTATTCCAGTGAGAGAGGAAGATTTAGTCTGTAAATTCAAAGGACAAGGGGATTCTTGGATATCTCCTTTTTTTCTGCTAATTCCTCGAGAGTGGTCTTTTTTTCACTATTGATGCGGGGCAATGTTTTCTTTATGCTGATCAATTCTTTAGATCAAGACTTCTACAGTAACAAAAATACTAAAGCATTCCAATATATTTTCTGTTTCAAAATTTCGATTCTATAATTCTATAACAACGAGGACTTGGCAAGAATCGTTGGTGATCTCGCTGGTGTATTTCTACAAGTGGGTCTGGTACAGAGCTGACGTGTCAGCCATGCCATTTTACATCACATTTTCAGTGACACAGGTGAAAGGTTCATTAGATTTTTAATTGAATATAGCTGGTGACATAGTCATGATGTGATCCACAACGAATCTGGGGCAACGGCTTCGGGTCCCTACTCTCCTATTATGGGAGTGGAGGGGAGGAGGTTGAAATTAGAACTGCAGCCTCCCCAACGATAAAAACGTTAGAGCTCTTTGATTTGACAGCCAGTAAAGGTAACCATCTCTTTTTTAACTAGATAGAAATTTGTTTAGGATATGATCAAATTGAATATTTCTATAACACGAGGACTTGGCAAGAATCGTTGGTAATCTCACTGGTGCAATTCTACAAGTGGGTCTGGTACAGAGCTGACATGTCAGCCACACTGGGATCCCCAACTCTGTGTCTGAAGCAGTCCACATGCTAGGAACATGGCTTGAGTGCCAGGGGTTCGTTGCCCCTCGAAATGTGGGAAAACCATTGCTCCAGTCATATTGGATTGTGTTGTGTGGTATCGACATTTTCACGTTGTATGCTACATTTTACAACATCACATTTTCAGTGACACAGGTGAAAGGTTCATTAGATTTTTAATTGAATATAGCTGGTGACATAGTCATGATGTGATCTACAACGAATCTGGGGCAACGGCTTCGGGTCCCTTCTCTCCTATTATGGGAGTGGAGGGGAGGAGGTTGAAATCAGAACTGCAGCCTGCCCAGCGATAAAAACGTTAGAGCTCTTTGATTTGACAGCCAGTAAAGGCAACCATCTCCTTTTTAAATAGATAGAAATTTGTTAAGGATATGATCAAATTGAATATTTTGTGTGGTTTAGGATTCACACTACTACATATATTTGTAGTTCAATTGTCCACGTCAGCATGTTGCAGTTCACACTACCTGTCTAATATTTCACTATGTCATATCAAAAGCTTCAGGAATACATGTCTGCCCTCAAAACAACCAAACCATACACATTCCATCCAAAGTTCAGAGCCATTGAAAGATTGAAAAGTGAGCCATACCGATAATACTCCTCAAGACTTTCTTCATTTTCATCAAGCTCAAGTCCTGATGGGATGACACACCACAACCTTATCATATTGAAGTCAGTCTTCTCTGGTGGTGACTGGTAAGTGAGACACAGGATGCGTTGATCAGTGGCAGCTCGCAACTCATCAGGTGAAATAAAACGGTTATTCTTCAGTTTAGGAAAGCACTCCTCCATCGAGGAATATGTAATGAAAGATGTCACTGCAGGGTCATTCAATGCAATACCTTCAGAACGCATGCAGTCTATGAAGTCCTGCCGACCATCGACACCTACTTGGATTGTGGTGGAAATCACTGCACACTTCAAGGCTCGAATGGAGATTGGATTTTTCATCACGCTGTCATCCTTAATGTTAATCCGCATACATGCAAAATCCAGAATATCATCTAGGCCAAGGTTCTCATTCACTGGAGTGGTCAGCTCAAGTTTTGCTGATGTATTAACTCCTGAATTCCCCGCTGTGGTTAGAGAAATTGTATGTTGTCCTGGCTTTGCAGAACTCTTTGCATTTGCCTCTGTCTGGTTTGTTATATGTGTCTCTATTTCTGAAGCCAATAATAACTTTGTTTGTTCTGCAGAAATGGTAATAGGTTCATTTGCCTCTGTCTGGTTTGTTATAGGTGTCTCTATTTCTGAAGCCAATAATAACTTTGTTTGTTCTGCAGAAATGGTAATAGGTTCATTTGCCTCTGTCTGGTTTGTTATAGGTGTCTCTATTTCTGAAGCCAATAATAACGTTGTTTGTTCTGCAGAAATGGTAATAGGTTCATTTGCCTCTGTCTGGTTTGTTATAGGTGTCTCTATTTCTGAAGCCAATAATAACGTTGTTTGTTCTGCAGAAATGGTAATAGGTTCATTTGCCTCTGTCTGGTTTGTGATAGGTGTCTCTATTTCTGAAGCCAATAATAGCGTTGTTTGTTCTGCAGAAATGGTAATAGGTTCATTTGCCTCTGTCTGGTTTGTTATAGGTGTCTCTATTTCTGAAGCCAATAATAGCGTTGTTTGTTCTGCAGAAATGGTAATAGGTTCATTTGCCTCTGTCTGGTTTGTTATAGGTGTCTCTATTTCTGAAGCCAATAATAACGTTGTTTGTTCTGCAGAAATGGTTTCAGGTTCAACGTTTTCATCAGAGTTGAGATCAGTAGAAGTAACTGGATATACTTCTGAAAAAAATAAGTTATGTTACCCGGCATACATTGGTGGGAAAATTCGAAAATCATTTTTCAAATAAATCAATTCACATGATGATGCTAACCAATTGATGATGATCTTTCCTGGAATCATACATTGATAATTTCCTCAAAGGATCTAAGATTCTCTTTTTTCTTTCCTTTAAATTCAGTTTTTTTAATGCAGTAAACATAATTTATGATGAAGTACATTCGCGATTAGACGTTCTTCCATGTAGGAGTAAAAACTTACCAACCCATTCTTCAGAGGCCACCATTGTGTCTCCTATGAAATACCCACTGATTCAGATTACATAACATTACAAGTTGATGGTAGCTTGACCAAGACATCATAAGCAGTCATATGTAGCTTACCATTCGTTAAGATAACTAAGTGATTGTTGACCCTTTAATATCTGTGCAAAGATCCTTACCGTTACTACCTACTACTTTCTAACTAGTACTTGCGAAGCTTGCTTCACTGTGAGAAGCCTCTTCACATACATAAATTGTGATGACAATGGGAAATGTAATAAACAGTAGAACCCCGCCTAACGGACACGCTGTGGGCCCTCGATATGCCATATGTGGTATACTGTTCAGGCAGGACACTAAACTGGACAGATCTGGGACCAGTTTCACAAGTTTCGTGACATGTCTAGACACCATACAGACAGATTGGAGTTCACTACTTTCGTAACAACACAAGTAGGCGTGAGTTTCGCTTGTCGTGAACGGTATGTTGCCAACTGTGACACAACATGCAACATTAGATGTGACATGTGTTATGATACGTGACTTAATCTTGTCCACTGTTGGTGCTGCTTTTCATGTCTGTCTAGCACTTTTGTCACGAAACTAGTGAAACAGGTCACAGCTTCCTACCTGGATTTTCTGTGCTGCCATTGTGAAAGGATTGTTCCATTGCTTGAGTGGAAGGTGATGAAGTCCACACCTGATCATGGAGGAAAAACATGTGAATAATGTTAACATTTTTAGCAGATGAACCATGAAGCCATGAAATCTCTGTAAATCACTATGTCTCAGTCTTACCTGAATCTCCTCGAACACTTGCTATTGGTATCTAGGACAAGATTATTTTGTCTCTCATAACGAGTTCGGAGCTCGAGGCACCTTACACCTAACCAGCATTGTTCTCTTATTCTTATTTTGTAGTATTCATGTTCGTTAATAGTGACCAGTTAGCGACCGATTAAAAGACATTGCGTTACGGAGTTTCTTTGGTCATACCAACAGCGATCCTTTTGAGAGATGAGAGGTCTTGGTGACTGTTTTGGTTTACAGAGCCGTGAACATTTGGCGACCATTTAGTCCAAATCAGTCACAGGGTCAGATTTGTAATACATGTATGATATTCATACTAAAACTTATCAAAATTAAAAGAAATTTGCAGTGGATAATTCTATATGGATGCCGTACCTTGAACCCAAATTGCATGATTATTCCATTCATAAGAATTGTTTCACCAAAGCCAGTGACAACTGCTGAAGGTTGTATTCCACCAACAAGACAAAATCGTTGTACAGCGCCCGTATGGCGGTTGCTGCAGTTGCTGGCAGATCTGCTCTATTTTAAATCATCTGTTGGGTTGGTGGAAGCACACACGAGACGTTTCAGCAGGCGTCGGTTCTCCTGCCCGACGTTTCAAGACGTCGGTTGGAGGATATTGGGGTTGATAGGAGTGTCGCCTCACGGTTGCTGAGCGTCTGCTGGGGCGTTTGGCCATTTCCCAGCTGAAATGCGCTTCCACCAACCAGAATTTTCAGGCGATCCCCCAACCGATACCCCCAACAACCCTCCACAAGATGTAAATATAGCGTCGGCCGAAATAACTGATTGATTAGGTTTTTGTCTGCTGGAATTGGGCATCTGGCTGATACATTTGAAGAGTACGACACCCGCCCGTGGGTTCTGCCGGGAGTTGCGGCGAGGGAACGCCGCCAACATAGTGTGAGCGTTCCCGTACAAATCCCAACACGCCGACACACTGCTCCACTTGATACGCGGCTTTCGCGGGTTTGGAGTGTCGCAGTGTATCACCGCACGCCGCGCTGCCTATCGGAAAACTCGATTACTATGTAAAATGCGGCCAACATCCACCAGTCGGCGCCACGGCAGGGGCGTCGGCTAGGATCTGCTGGAACTTTGAACCCACCAGACGCTTGTATGGCGACCACATGAGCGTCTGTTTGGGGCTTCGGTGGAGCAGCGACGCATTTCGACGCCATTTTTTCAGATGTTTCAACCGACGTCGGCTGAAAGGTCGGCTGGAACGTCTGTTGAAGTTGAAAAAGTTGTTGTTTGGTGGAATACAGCCTTGACACTGCTCTGCGTAACTGCCTTGTATACAACAAACTGCAGTACTCGACCCTAAGTTGGTGTGTTAGCCTCATACTTCAGATTGAAATATTTGATTCTATCCACTTCCACTGTATCAAATGAAACAGTATTTACTGCAATGAATTATCCATGTCCATTATATCTAATTCCCGAATTTCTGTCGTATATCCATGTGTAATGTATTTATGATTATCTCAAGTGTCTTTCCCTTTATCTCAGTTTTTATTTGAAAGCTCTACGTGAATTTGTGGCTGAGAAAAGGTGCCCGACACTGGAGCTCTCAATGGTTAATCATTGCTAGGGTTGAGCATAAGGTCAAAATCTATTAAAAAGGGTTAAAATACACACTAAAAACCAATTTGATCAATTTGGTTGACATGGTAGGGCATTAGAAAAGAATTATGATGTTTCTATGGACACTGTAGGTGACAAGCAGGCCTAATCTAAATGCATGATACATGTATTATTGCTCAAAATTGTAGCAAATAAGGCTACACTTGAACCCCAGTAGAATGCTTCTATGTTACCTATTGCCAAGGGAATATTCTGATGTTTCATTTTATAATTCAGAAATCTTCTATGAAACCATTTCTTTTATGTGATATAGAGAGATGTTCAATAAGTCATAATTCTCTGCACCAATCTATGGCACGGAATACAAGAGAGTAAGCCCATATGGATCCGATTGACCATGTGAAAGATTTTCATAAGTCAGATGATTGAAATTTTAGATACATGTTTATCCATAGTTCATTGATATAGCTATAGAAAACTACATTTTGATTCTGTTTGCCTATAAATATTGAGTTAAATATTAGATTTAGGCCCAAAAATATAAATTTGTGTGGTTCCCGTGGAAACAGAATTTTCACATTGAATGTCAACTTTTAGAGCAAAAGTGATTACCTACTATATCTAAAAAACAATGATTCTGACAGGATCCGCTTGGAGTTGGTCCCGCACATAGGGACAAAGTGAACCAGACCTAGGCATGGAGACTGAAGCACTACGCGAGTGAGATTCTCATGTAGTGAAAAACTCGAACCTGCTCTTCTTTTTTGTAGGACTGTATTCAGACAAACTTGTTCTCTTATGATTCATTTCAAGCCATGCCGAAAGCCATGCCGAAATCTGATCTACTTTTCTCGTGAGAAACCAATGAGATCTCAACTTTCGCTGGTAGCCCTTTCAAAACTCCGCTGATGACCCTCCTCCCCCCCCCCCCCCCCCCCCACCATCACCTTAAGTATTTGGCCTCTTTCAGGCATCTGGCTTTGTGGAGCATTCAGCAGAGTGATCGCTTGGGGTGTCGGGAGTCGGGAGATCAATCCCCGCTATATGCCCTCCAGAGGTTACTAAACTCACTATTATCGCCCAAGGTAAATACAAGTTCCGCTCGCGACTGACTGGGCAGACCACGACTATATGAACTATACTTTTCCCATTTATATTTGGAGAACCTGAATATAGTTTCGGATTAATTTGTAGAAATAGCTGAAATTTTGATTTCTGACATCGGATTTCCAATTTGAATATTTATAAAAACTGTTAAACTGGATAATTGTGGATTACGGTTCAAAAGTCCATCACCATTCAACGTTGGCAACCAGCGAACACCGGAACTTGTAAACAGACTCAATTACGGGATACCTCAATAAGGCCTATATTGGCAGTCCGATATTTCATTTTTCAATTTGTTTCCCCCTAACTTTCAATTTCCCCCCCTAGGACTATGAGACACACAGGGCGACGACGAAGTCGCTAGTATCAGAAATGAAAGATTCAGTCCAAATTACCCCGCATTTCAGGGTGTTTACATTAGTTTGCCATGACACTTAATTTTTGGCTTGCCATATCCCGGACTAAAAAGCTTCCTGTTACGATGCCCCCGTGTAGGTTAGCCAGTGGGTTATAGAAATTAGATAACCGGCCATTTTCAAGCATACCAAGTGCAATTCTATTCTTATTTGCCGAAAAATTCAAAATGATCGTACACCTCAAACACCATCTTTGTATAATTTCGAAGAGTCCAATACCAAATCAGCCTTTTGGAAGGGTACACCACTTGAAGGTTGACGCTATACATGTATAAACAAATCCCTTTGTTACATTTTCATTGATTCCCTCCGCAGAAAATGATCCTTTTTCAAATTCAACAGACCATGAATACCCTGAAATCGCCTCCTCTTTCGGTGAAATTACGACTGATCAGACAGTCCCATTGAGTGGGGGCACTCGGTATTGCTCAACGGAAGCATTTTCTCACTACATTCACAGTTAATATTCTTGGCAACATGGTCATCTTTACATGTTATATTCTGGATGATGCATTACTGACAATAATAAAGATTGAGTGAAAACTACAGATACTAATTTCAATAACGATATCTGAAGTATAAAATTATGAAAAGAGCATGAAAATGCACACATACCAACATGCATATTGTCCATGTCACCCAAACTGTAACGGGCATGACTGAAAAGAAGATGAGAATGAACACACTGGGGTTTCTTAGGAAAACTGTTGTATCTAGTTAATTTTTTCGCTATGCTGTGATGCCTGCAGGCAGTTCGGGGTATTTTCGACTATGATGCCTTTCTGAAATTTTACTATTTCTTTTGATGAAATCATGCGAAAGTTTTAATGTTATTTGTCTGTGTAACTGTGTAAAACTGAATAATAGTTAGTGTTGATATTATCATTTATCATCCACCTAAAATAAAAGTGTCCATAGAAAACACATAGGGAGTTTGTCTGGACATACCCGGCGCATACGGATATGTTGTATGCTCCGGGTGGCGCATACGGGAAAATAGTGCGTCCGGAAAAATAGTTCATCACCAAAACGAACTGATATCGAAATGCCACTTGTCCAGAAAAGGTGGATGATAAATACAATATAGACTGGTTTCAGATAAAAGCGGTTGTACTCTCCTCAGAGTTGATTCTGCGCAATATCCTCGCATACGCTCTGATATTACTACGCGTCAACTCCTCGGAGCATACGGCCACTTGCATCTGAAACCAGTCAATATTGTGTATGTATTATATTGGATTACCATGGACTTGTGATGTAATGACGTCATGTTGGGTATTGTGAAAAGCACCAGAGTACTATAGTGGATTGAAGTAATAGTACAACAGCATATACCAAGGTGAGTATTTGGTATTCCTCAATACTTGTGGCTAAACACCCTTTTTTTCCTTCTTTTTTTTTATTATCAAATTCTGGACTGGTCCAGTTCTTCCATTTGACAGGCAGGTAACTCTCTGTACAGAAGACCACCGGGCGCCTCCAAGCGCAACATTATGTACATACAGGGTAACAATACATTTTAGTGCTAACAATTGGTGCGAGAAAAAACCCAACAAAAACCATCATAATAGTGATTACAATGGTAATAGTACTAACAGTAATAATAATAGTAACAATAGTATAATACAATACCTCTAGAACGCATTCCTGGCCGCACGCTTAAAGGCGACCAACGTCTGCACGTCTGTATCTAAGCTATCCCATATTTTAAGACCCCTATACATAGGCGATTTAGCATACCTAGCGGTTTTGTGATAGCGCGTGACAAAGCGAATCTTGTCCGCAGATCTAGTTTTGCGAATCCTACGATCCAAGAGGTCCTCATTTTTCGACAGTTTGTACATAATCTGAGATAGTCTAACTTTCCTGCGTTTCTCGAGATACTCAATATCAAGCGTGTCGTGCAGTTCTTTGATTGGCTTTCTGCTTTTCCCTACCGCTGCCAGAGGTGTAGTAACTACAGTTTTCATATCAAGGCTGACGTTTTCATACCAAGGTTGAACACGTGACGCCGTCTAGACCAATCAGCTTAGATGCATGAAGAAAACATACCAGTTGAAGTTACTTAATAAGAGTGTATATATAGCTATCCCACCGATCCGAGGTTAACAAATCACCATTTTGATCAATAGTTCAAGATTTATAGGAATAGAAAAGCAATTTTCTATTGAAAGAGTGCCGGTGAGGATGGCTAAAGTTGTTTAAAGCATGTCAGGCCATCTGGTAAACACAAAGACTAGTTGATTAGATATTTAACCCCCCCCCCCCCCGATTTCTTTAAATTGTACCATTTAGTGATATCAACTAGAGATTTAGCAGCATGTACATCGAAAATAGTGAGAAAATAGTTGATCTGACCTTCTTAATCGTTCCTTCTTTGTGAGATACGATAGACGCGGTACCTTCTAGTGACGAACCAGTTAAGTTGATCTTGAAGTTCCGTCAGCACCCAGACTGAATAAATACTCAACCAAAGAGCCAACCTTTATAAGCTTTTATTATGCTAAAATAGTTTATCCATGCTTTTAGAACGATATATCTTAGAGTCCTACATAACAGTGGTTGGTCATGTAAGGAAAATAGAGATTTCTCTCATTATCGCTCACTAAAAGAGTTAAGTTACTTTAATTTAGATGTTTAAGTGCCTCGAAAGTTCACCTGAAGTTCAATTTCTCAATTTTGCTTGGAAAATTGCTAAATCCATGACGCATTTCTCTATGCAAACAATATCAATTATACTGGATGAGCAATCTCTATATTTATTATTAGATAATACTAAAAGCCATTGTCTTAGCTGCGAGTGGCTAATTGCTGGGATGATTAGGAGAGGAGATGCCACTCGGTGCACCTCGCGGTGGACCGTTTTAGTTACGTCGTCTCTCGGTCAAACACCACTCAGTCAGGCTTCATGGCCTGTGTTAGTCTCTGCCACCCGATTAATCCGAACACCTTTTCTAAGAACGTAGCATAGAAGAAATCAACCTTATCCTATCCCTAATAAAAAACCGCCATAGACTTAACATAGGCAAATTTTATGTGGCAGGCCGTGACATAAAATGTTTTTTTATGCCACTAGAGTAATAACATTATTGACCAATCAGAGAGCAGGATGTCAGCTACTATGAAACAAGTTCTGTTGGTCGTTGAGTCAATATTTATCTTTTAGTCATACAAAAGCAGAGACGGGGTAGGATAAATACGAAACGGAACTCGAATTAGACTTGTCAGGTCTGTTCCTCACTACACTCGGCTACACCTCGTGTAGTAATGCACGACCTGCCCATCGTGGCATAAACATCGTCAAGTCTAACTCTCGTTCGGTTTCTACTAATTATTGCTATACCAAGAAGAAAAACACAAAAACAGACCCAGCTCATATTATTCTATTGCCTCTAAAGCAGGTGGTTACCCATCGATAGCTATATACAGATTAGAATAACGCCTGGAAATCCTTATGAAATTGTGTACGAATAATGATATGATAATTAGTGCGAAAAAGAAAAAAAATCATGCTAATTTGGACCAGACAAAAAAAATGTCGAAACACAAGAATTTGATCGAAGTAAATTTATCCATTAATGACAGAAATACCTTCTTGTACTAGATCTACATTCAACTATTCAGGAATTCTTCTCGAAAATAACCTCAACCTTAACTTAAATAGAGTAAACCAACGACTCTTTCAACTTTCAAAGATAAGAAGATACATAACAGAAGTTATAAGTATAAGAATATATCATATGTCAATCACCCCGTTGTTTGATCACTGCGGCTATTTCATATTAAATACCAATAAATCCCTCTTGTCGAAATTGTAGAAGCTACAAAACCGTAGTCTACGCATACCGTAAAACCCCTCTTAAGGGGACACCCTCCGTTCCGGGCCAAGTGTCCCCTTAAGCGGGGTGGTTATACAATAGAGAATACCTACATAAATGAAGGAAACGATGGTTATTAGGTTAAAAGGTTCATTAATAAATAAGCAAATAAATATGAATTATACAATATAAATGAATATAAATGAATAAAAATGAATATAAAGGTAAAAAAAATTGAAATAAATAGATAAAAGAGGTTGAAGATGGATATGGCTCCCTTGTGAAATTTGCTCCTTTGTACAACCTCCTTTTTTTCTTTTTTTCAAATTTTCGTTGTTTATCCTGCAAGGACATCGGCTAACCGCCGGTATGACTTGTCCTTACAGTACAAGGTACAATCAATAGTGAACTTACTGGTTGCTCTATGCAATAAGAACCTCCATAGCCTAAACTATAATTAGGAGTGATAGTTTTATATAAGTGAGTGATCAGTGCACATTGATACAGTACAAAGTATGTGCTTTACCAAATATTTCTAGAATTAGTCTCATGAAATTTGGCGTGAGGATACACCCCCGTTTGTACACCCCCGTTCAATGTACCCCCCCCCCCCCCCCCCGCCGAAGTCAGCAGCCCTATGACCGTGAGCCGCCGTGAGCCGCCCAGAGCCGCAACGGCTCACTGAATACCGCACCTTCAAAGCCCCCAGCCCGCCCTGTGTCGCCCACAGCTAACCTGTAAGCCGACCTCTAACCCCCTACTTTCAACAAGTGCGAAAGTTGCTCATACTAATATCCACTCACTGTCGCCCGCCCAGAGCCGCTAGAGATGTGGTTATTACCTTGAAGAAAACACACTCCGGCCGCCTGGGCCCGCACGAGAAGGATTTTCAGTGTTTTTGATATGATGTCCCTCAAAACTGTCCCCTTAAGCGGGGTTTTTAAGCATTTCTGTACCGAAAAACTGTCCCCTAAAGCGGGGTGTCCCCTTAAGCGGGGTGGCCCCTTAAGCGGGGTGTCCCCTTAAGCGGGGTGTCCCCTTAAGCGGGGTTGAAATAAACTCTTAATAGAGGGGAAAATTTCCGTTCCGAGCAAATTGTTCCCTTAAGCGGGGTGTCCCGGAAGAGGGGTTTTACTGTATTACAAAAACTATTGTTAGAGAATTATCAACTAATGAACTACATCAAATGCGTAAAGTCGAATCAGTGATGATCAGAAAGTTATATAATTTACGTACTATGTATATGAAACGCTACACGGTGGGTTAAACCAGCACTGAAAAATGGAGAGACTCTTAAAACTAGAAATCAAAATAAACGACAAATTCATGTGAAACGACCAAGAACGAGTCACTACAGGAAAATCCCGTTGTATAAAAGTTCCCTGCTTTGGAACAATTTACCACTTGAAGTACAAGGGCCTGTTTGATAATTTAGGATCGTACATGTAGACCCTTTTCTGTATGCCATAGAGACCTAGGGACGATGTGGGTCAAGTTTATTCAACAACCATGGACGACCTTATGGATGGCTAATACTGACTCAGTAAAAAGACTTAAGCCCATAAGACAACGACATTTTTCACAGATTTTCGCCGATCCGATCAACGATTATAATCGGGAACAGGAATGTCGCTGTCTTATACCCTCATACAGCATCAGACCAGTGCTTGCCGATCACACCTTAGATACTATTAAACGGTAACCCTTGTACGAGTTGCAGAAAAGGACCTTCGTGTACGATCCTAAATTATCAAACAGGACCCAGAATTGTGACTCGATTTACCTCTGTAAGAAATATATAAGAATGAAGCGCAAAAAGTGGTGTGACGACTGATTATATCTCTGTTTCTGTTTCCCATCCCATCTCATCACATCTCATCAAACAAAATCACACTAAATAACCGATTCCTAACTGTCATATTTTCTCACTTAATCAGAACCTGAGTAATGTAAATGCACCCCTCCTGTGAGAGGATGAAGTTACTGATTTTCAAGTGTATGCGATTCACACTGCAATGGAAACCTGCCAAATGGCAGATTGTATGTTGTAATCCTCTGAGTGAATAAATAAAAAAGTTTTTTTTAAATGCCTGATTCTGTGACATCACACCACTTCTGTTCTGCAATAGGTCAACCAGAAGTAGCTAAATCATACATACTCAAAGACACCTACTACAGTAAAACCCCGCTTCTGGGACACCCCGCTTAAGGGGCCACCTCGCTTGAGGGGTCAATTTCCTCGGAACAGAAAGTTTCCCTCTCTTTTAAGAGTTTATTTTAACACAGATTAAGGGTCACCTCACTGAAGGGGTCACCGCGCTTCAGGGGACAGTTGTTCGGTACAGTGTGGAACAAAACTCCAGATTATCATGATTGGTTGTTTATGTTGTCTGTCTGAGGCAGGGAGACTGGTGTCTAGACTATCAGACATCCGGCAACGGCCTGCGTAGGATCCTGTAGGCACCAGGTAGGTGTCTGTGGGGTATATGTGAGGTTAAAACAGTGCCTCTCAGCCATGGCATCACCTGTATAAAGGTACATGTATTGTACTATCCATCGACAGACTGAAAACCCTGCTTAAGGGGACACCCCGCTTAAGGGGACAGTTGGCCCGGAACGGAGGGTGTTCCCTTTAGTGGGGTTTTACTGTATACTATTTACACTTAACACTTTACCACGGCATAACACATTTTTATTTTTGCATTATACAGTTCTTTTTCCTTGTGTACAAAATAAAGACAATATCAATTCTCTCTCTTTCATTCAAATAAAACAGTGATTTGAAAAGATTACCAGCCCCACGCTGTGGCTGATACTAAACGGTTTCTCAGGGTCTTTCAGCTAAATTCACATGAAAATGATTTTTTTCTGACAACATCTGACACCCTAACGTAATACCCCAAGGATCAATATACTGGATTTCAGCACAGATGCTTCCTGTTACCTTTCCTTCCCCTATCCCCCCCGTCTCTTCTTTATGAATTTACTTTTTTTAAACTCAACGTCATGCATCACTAGACCCCCCCTCGCCTCTTGCCATGCTTGGTCATGGAAACTGGGACACCCCCGCCCCACGCAACATGACATCAATTATAGACAGTACCGTCTATGCAATCTTTATCAAATGCCAAAATATCATGTCTGTCAATTGTTGGAAAAGTTGCATCCCTGATATAGGATTAGAAAATAAGTAAAATCTTACAGCCAGAGAGACTAGGAGCACCAACTCACATCTGTCATCATAGTAACTTATAGCAGTCCAGCCAACATTGGCATTGAGTTTCATGCTGTCTCTCTTCAAGCATTGGCATGTGTCCATATACATACCTCATGACCACACTAATAGTAGAGGAGCAGATCCCGAAATTCAATTTTAGTAACCATGACATCTTAATGGGTCACAGTAGGGAGCACATGTCTGAACAATTGGGGTCTCTTTCATTATAGTGACCTTGACTTTTGACCTCAGATAGAACATAAATTATATTCATAGGAGGAAAGCTTCTTGCTTTTTAAGGGGAGGGTTTGTGTTGTTTTTGTTGTTGTTTTTGGGGGGAAGCAACTTTTTCACTACTTCCCAGGGGTCAACGTTTTTGTTTATCCATAGGGGGCGAACTTTTCAAAGAAAATTGTATGAGGGCCCAACTTTCTCTTTTTTGAGGGAGGGGCATCTTTCCGTATTTCAAAAGGGGACCAATATACTTTTGTAATGCTGTGGGTGGGGTGGGGGCACTTAATTTTGTATTGGGGGTCAACTTTTTTCAGTACATGTATTTCGAATAGGGTATTTCTGTGGGGGCCAGCTGTTTTATATTTCCATGGGAGCTAAGGGACCTAATTTTTTTAGAAGGTCAAACATTTTGTTATTTCCATTAGAGAGACAACTGTTTTCTTGGTAGGAGAGGGGGATGTCCATGGGATGCCAACATTTTTTTACTCATATGAGGTGGAGGGTTTTTTGGGGTTTTTTTTATTTCACACCAATTTCTGTACCAGGACACTAGTATTCTTTAAAGGTTACTTTTTATGTATTTCCATTGGAGGCTAACCTTTTTCAGGGGGTCAACTTTAAAAAGAAAAAAAGAGAGGCAACTTTTTGAAGTATTTCCAAGCAGGGCCAACTGGGGGGAAGGGGGTGGGGGTTACCTTCTTTGATGGGGGTGTGGTCAATTTTTGTCAGTATTTCCATAGATGGCCAATCTTCTTAAGGGGGGCAATATTCTTGTATTCCATTTTATAATTTTGTATTTCCGTTAAGAGGTCAACCTATATTTGTTTTCAGTATTTTAAAGGGGCCCCATTTTTCGTTTGCGCATGGGGGCCAAGGGGTATACGGGGGGGGGGGGGGTATTTCCATGAGGTTCTAAGTGGTAAGGGATTGCAACTGGTAGTTTCAGTAATATGCTATGCAAGTCCTAGCGCCGAAGGCCCTAGTATAATCATAAATAGTCACAAAGAAGTATTTTTAATTGATAATTGTCAATATCTAAAAACACCAGATGGCGCTACCTGAGGTGCTACCTGGTGAATGACTACACTGGCAACCAGAGCTACACAATGTTAGCTCTGGTCGGGTTAAATCCAGAGTCCACCTTGACCCTAGGCTGGTTTCCACCTGTGTGGTAGTTATTCCTTTAGTCAGGAAAACGCCATCTGGTGAATCTTAGCCACACTACAGGGTAAGAAATGTTTGTTACTCTCCTGCCAGATCTTTTGTACTGCTTGAAGAGTGTGTTATTCATAACCTCGAAGCCAATTATCCACTATCTTATATCCTTCCCTGCGTGCTATATAAAAAAATAATGAACACAAATCTTGGTGCCTTATCAATTTGTTAGCTATGAATATTTCATATTAAGTATGTCTGCTTTTATAATATACATAGAACAAAAGAACTTGGTTTGAGGCGATCACAAAGGGATACCGTGTCGGATTTAACCCGACCAACCCCTATATCGTAGCTCAGCGCAGAAAGGGATTGGTTGCCAATCTAATGAATGACTATCTCAGACGTGCCTCGAATATTTGGCACCAGATGGCAGTGCTTCCCCTACATCTCTCCGCCCTCTAGCGGATGAGTCGTGAAGCTGCTACTACACACTGGGAGCTAGATGGGTTAGCACTTCTGTTTCCACTCGAGCTCCGACTGAAAGCTCGTTTCTATTGGCCGATTATTTGGCACCACCGATCGATTCTTGTGGTATACCCAACTCCAGATCGGTAAATGGAACCGAGACTTGAAGCGAATGCCCACCGATCAAATTGGCACACATTATGTAACAAGGGGGTTCTCACGCCTGACATAATCAAAACAGCTTTATTTTGTCGGCAATCCCTAATGTTTCAAAGTTAAATTAAATCGTTATGGACCTGGAAAATAAATAGATACAACGCATAACTGCAGACTCACCGAATCTTTGATACCGAGGCATAGTCCTTGGCACCACAGCCATACTTTCAGGGTAACTCTAAAAGTCGGTACCATTTTCGTCGGCCGATGGAAATGAGCTTTAATAAGACCAATACACACTTAACAGAGATGTTACGTTATGTCATACATGTGAGACCTCAACAGAAGTATGTGGATGAGAAGATAATTAAGACACAAAATACAAATATATAGACTTAATTACTTGCATATCTTTAGGGGGCAGGCATTCTGGTAGAATCGGTACAGCTTGGGTACTATATAAAAACATAGTTATGACGCCAATACAGCGATACGTATTCGAGGTGTCCTTCGAAGAAGTTTCGAACAATTTATCGGCGACTCCAAGAATAAGTATCACCATATTGGCGTCATCACCATGTATTTTTATTATCATATACCTTAGATTGTTTATATCGCCAAAACTGACCATAAACTGACTCTGTTGGCACTGTCACTCTCACCAAGCACAGCAAGTACAACACAAGACTAATCGGAAGTCAGATACGCTCTCCAGGTAGAGGTTAAGTTTGCTTAAGCTTGCTGATGGCCACAGAGTCTACAATTAGGAGATTGAATGTTATTTACATATTTTCGCGTATGCGCAACGGGCACTTCCGGCTTGCTTTAACCAAGGGTAGCAGTGTCTCGATTTGTGAGTTTCAAGGAGATTGACAAATGCACCAGAACGATTTATGGTGCTAATTTACCAAATATCGAGGTATGTAATGTGGGCAATTCACCTGATACTGTTTAAACAGATAAAGTATGCGATATCGGCTGATACCAACACTTAAGGCGGGCGTCCACCAACCACGACAAGGCTACGACAATGGCTTCCCGACAAGGTCCACGACAGCCCTACGACTTGAGGCCTTGTCGTGGTTGGTGGACCCCAATTTCCGACAAGAGTCCACGACAAGGCTACGACAGGCTCAAAGCACACCTTAGTGAGCACAAACCATGCCGTAGTAAGCTCAAACCATGCCATTCTAAAGCCTATAAGACACCAACCCGACCGCTGTGTCCGAATCGGGAACAATCGGTGAAAGTGCGTACACCGAAATCTTAAGGTCGGGGAGAGTCGGTCATATCTGACATGGTAGTAATGCCCGACGTGTCGGGAAAAGCAATAAAATCGGGTCGGCGAAGTGCGTACACCAATCCGATTGACGCAGATTGCCACAGACCCGACGGATTCGTCGGGCAAAGGTAGAATCGGGCACAGCCGTCGGGTCGGTGTCTTATAGGCTTTATAGGTATAAGACATCGAAATTTTATTCTCAACTAGCGACTTCGTCGAGAAGCTCTAGCGTGGCCTTAGCGACAACAGAACGAATTGCGGTCTAAGATGTTTCTGAAGGTGGTGCCCTCTCTCGGCTGCCGTTCTAAACTTTAGGTCATTACAGGTCCTATCATTTCACGTTGCACAGGATTTTTGCCAGGAACCAGCGTAGTGGTCTCATTACTTTCTCTCGAGACTAGCAGATAAAAAAAACTACACTACAAAACTTTGATTTCGGCATGGATCGAAATAAATCATAAGAGAAAAGGTACTTCTGCCAATAGATCTACAAAAAAGAAGAACAGGTTCTAGTTTTTCACTCCACGAGATTCTCACTCTCGTGGCCCCTCAGTCTCCAAGCCTAAGTTTAGTTCACTATGTTTCTATGTGCAGGAGAATCTCCAAGCGGATCTTACCGGAATCGTAGATATTTAGATATAGTAGGTAACAAATTTCGGTGTCTTATAGGCTTTAGGCTCAAAGCATGCAATCTGTGTGTAGGTACAAAGCTACACAGCATATTGCGCAATATGTTCGTTCCTAATGAAGCCCCAAGCACCAGTCAATATTGTGAGTGATTTTGTGCATAGGTATATAATAATAATGTTGAATCCACTGTTTGGGTTAGAATTAAGGGAGACATTTGTGGTTGACATTAAGACTGTTCCTTTCCTTAATACATTCTAGAATATGTTTCAATTTTAAGATCTGTTGTGTTTTATGTTCCACATTAAAGATATGTTCCTTCGTGATAAGGAAATTGCGAAACTTCAGTGATCAAGAATAAAATTGAAGATCATTTTCATCAAATAGTCTTTGTTGGTACATATACAATTTTATGGAGAGATTTATCAAGAGAAGAACTGAGTTAAATTCATCTGGCAGTCCCAAACCAAGCAACTTAAAGTCATCATGAGTTCTTATTGAAAGGTCAGTGGTCTGTTCAAACCATCTTTCTATGTTTGACCACAGGATGGCTACTTTAGGGCATAGCAGGAAAAGGTGTTTTTCCTTATCTTCCGCATTATAACAGGGACATTTAAATGACTAAATTACCTTTCTTTTACATAAGATGAAGTCTGTTAAAACTATCCTATGAAGAACTCTGAATTGTAAATGCTGATATATTGTACAACGTGTGGGTTTTATAGATGTAGTTCTTTCCAGACATCCTTGTAGAAAAAAGTCCACTGGAGGGCCCCTGGCCATTTTATTTGGGTCGACAAAAGTCTTTGCTTTCATGGATAGAATCATGTTGTTAGCTTCTTATTCCAAGAACTCATAGCTAAACTTCACACGGTCTCCACTCTCCAGGCTGAGGAGCCGCCGTCGACTGAGTGAGTGGACACGGGTGCAGTGTGGTCAGCGGACCTCTGCTCCTACGGTGGCGCCTCCTAACATCAATAACATGAACTAAACTAGTTCATTACCTCGTTTAACTCGTTTATTACCATTACAAGAACTCATAACATTAATTTCTTTCGATGAAGAGGCTAAGGGGATTACATCAGTTTTCTTTCGATGCTATTCTTGAAAGCCATGGTATTGCAATTTCAATTTTATTCAGGAGATCAATCCCACAGTTCACCTTGAAGTTATCTCGTATGTCATCTGCTTGTCTTTAAGCTGCTGTTGACTTTATTTATTGATATCAAATAGCTAACCTGTATTAAGCTAGCATTCTCCCACTCTGGACAATATATGAGTATGTTGTTATAACATATTGGATAATTGCCCCGCAGGCATTCATAGTATATTTTTCCTCATCTATAACCGCAGGAGAAACGTATAAAGCTCTCCATATCTATATCAAATGGACCTAAAGAATATCTTTGAAGGCAAGCTAGGATTTACTCCTTTTTAAAGTAACTAAATTAAAAGTCATAACTAGGGCCTTGAAGTAAATATTTTTCGCTAGAAAACTGTCCGGGATTGACAGTCATTTAGTACAATTCTATTAACCCAATCATGTTAGTCATATTTATGGGTTTTAGATCTAAAAGTCGGACGTCCATCGAAAACTAAAAAATAAATATATTGATGGTACACAAAAGTATAAGGACAATCAGATTATTTACAAAAGTGATCTTCCTTTTCAAACACAAGGATCTATTGCTCCAACTGTCACAAATATGTCTGCATTTTTCAATTCTATCTCTACACTTCAGGTGATAGATTGTACTATACACCTATGCCTAAAAATACTCCAAATACCAACCTCTGCTATGCAAGTGGTATTTAAGGCGTACCACCATACTGTGCCGGTATGCCGCCATACCCCCATACTTTGAACACTCACTCTGATTGGTTTAGAAAATCAGATGACCTATTTATGGTGTGATATCGCGGACATCACGATGTCTCACGTAAACGGTTGTTGAAAATTGTAAACAAAGTCGATCGTAAGCAAAGAACTATAGAAGCATATGATATTTTTGTGAATAAGATATAAATATAGCCAACAGTTATCAAATAACACTGGAACAGTGAACACTGAACATAGCAACACAAATATGTGTATTAGCGGAAATACCAAAATAAATTATAAATAATGAAGATCTGGACAAAAAAATCAGACAGAAAATTTATGGATAATATTATGATACTGATATTCGCAATAAAAAGATTTTTCTAAGAGTTTGAATTTTATATACAAAATCACGGATATGAATATTTCGATAAAGCCGTTAATGAGGTCAAGCAGTCACCCCGGATGTTCTGCAATACGTTGTGCTCAATGGTTCTGGTTGGAGAGTAAAACCACTCAGTAAACCACTTCAGCCCGCCCAGGCGTCTTTGATTATCACTTCGAGTTTGACATCGACACATTTTTGTGAGTTTTTGAATATTTACGGATATTTAGAGGTGTATAGTACAAGTGAAACTTGTTAACCTAATTCGGACAGCTCCTCGTACCTTGTTTCTTTCACTAAATCTACCGCATGAGCTCGTAGAGCGAATGCGGTAGATTTAGCAAAAGAAACGTGGTACGAGGAGCCGTCCCAATTAGGTTAACTAGTTTCCCTAATGTACCTTCGTTCATGTTATTCGACATTTGCATTATCTACTGATTCTAAAATACTACTAGCGCCTTCGGCACTAGGATAGCGCAGTCCAGGGAAAATGTTATGGTTCTAAGTGTGCTGGGGCCTGAATTTATCATCAGTGCCGCTTTTGAACTCCTGTTGGCTCGAACTGGAACTACAGTCGACTGCGAAGCCTCGTAGCAGATGACACACAAATTAGCTGTACCCATGAAATGCGCGTAGCCGAGGCGTAAAAAGGTCATTGAACAAACACGGGGCTCGCCCAGGTTTCCTGGCCATATCATAAGAGAATAAACACACCTAAGTAGAGAAGTGAAAAAGGAAAAGGCTGTAGTCTCATTGCTTTCTCTCAAGGAAAGGAGATCAGAAAACTACAATATTAAGCTCTGGTTTGAGTATGGCTCAAAATAAATTATAAGAGAAAAAGTGAATATTCTTTATGCTATAGAACCAAGCCTAACGGACTTTTTGCATAAGTGGACACACCGCGTTAACAGACAGTTTTGCTGGGAATGGAAAATTTTCGCTCTATTAGATTTTTGTTTTAACCTTGTGTAAAAGGTACTCCGCATTAGTGGAAACCCTGTATAGTTGGACGGTTACTTTGGTACGAAAAGACATCTAACCCCGTGTAAACGGACACTTCAAAGAGACACCTTATCTCGATTTCTTGTTTATGGGGTGTTTGTGTGTGTGTGTGTGAGGCGGGTAGACTGGTGTCTAGACGATCAGACACCAGGTAATGGCCTCCGTAGGCCCCTGTAGGCATCAGGTGGGCGTCAGTGGCAGTTTTTTTAACCCCAGTTAAAGGGACACCCCGCTTAAGGTGTTGGTTGTGAGTACCTGGGACTCTGAAACTTCTCAAGAAGTGTGTGTGATACTGTGAATTTGTCCTTAATATTGACTTGTATTTACAAACATATATATATCTATTCTTTTTATTTATTTTCCATGTATTTCCTTAGAATTGGTTTCCTGTTCTTATTTAACTTTATGTGTATTTCGAATATAATGACCATAAAGCAACACTTTATTATCAATTTTATGAGATACAAAAAATTCTCAGTAGGTATTTCAGCTCTCAGAACCCAGGTAGAATTAAATTGCCTGGTTGGAGAGTGAGATTTCATAGATAAGGCCCTGGACAGGGCTTGGACTCAACGACATGAACCTCTTAGCGGCCAATCGAAATCTTCAGCGGTTCCCCGGCGCGAAGAGCTAGTTCTACTTCCCGCCGCGCGTGTCGCTAGCGTCGCCGGGTACGCCGTCGCTGATTGGTCAATTCTGCGAGTCACACAAAGCCAGCACATGGCGGAAACTTTTGAGTCGACAGTCTGTTGTTGCCGGAAATATCGCTGTAAAATGACAGTTTGAGTACGACTTCAACCATATAGAATTAACTAGAGGTAAGTCTATATATATTCTTCATATTTATGACATCATTTGGCTACCTACTGTCGATCTACAACTAGGATTAGTGCTGAAAGGGTGGCCGGGTGGGTCGATGTCAAGTGAATGAATGGGAAGTCATTTCTCCTTCGCTTTGTGAAACAGAGTAGAAGCCTTTGACAAGAGAGCACACGCAGTTAAGCACTAAGACTTCTAAAGACACAACCTTGTGTATGTTTATGTAACCCATAAATGTACAACCTAGTCCGAATGTCTCGTTCTGTCCCGTATGACCAATTTCCCCGGAAATACAGCTAACAAGCTGAGAGTTCCCATTCATTATTTTGGGGACAGAGTTAGAGATTTTGATGAGCGAGCTGGGGTTGACAGAAAATAGGGTCAAAGGTCATGTTTGAGAGGTTTGAGTGGAGATTCCATATTCAAGGTGCCTGTGATTTCTATATTTTCTTTAGAAAATGTTTTGTTCGAGGTATATTATGACTGAAAAACTTACATCATGGCATTTATAACTTCAACCTCAAGACAAAGACTACATTAATTAAGATTAATTAAAATTTGTAATTATTCAAAAAGATTAAATTGGAATTTAATTCTAATTTCTTAAAATTAAAAGGAAGGTGACACAATAACAGTTTATAATGTATAAACTAGCACAGTAGTTTCATTTACTTTCAATACAATTAATATTGCAATTTCCTATCATTTATATTTAGCTAATCAACAGGAATTAATACGAATAGGACTTGTGCCTTGGCGCTTCTGTCAGCCCTTTTGAGATACAACTGAAAATCTCCCACATGAAGAGCTTTTGAGTATATTGTATTCCATCAAAATGGGGCTAAGGTCTCAGTGCAATTTATCAACAAGGGCCAGTTGGCTATGTCTCCTGACAGTTACAACTGGTGAGTGCTCATTTCTAATGACCAACTGCTGAAAGTGAAACAGGTCTGGGAGTTAGCGCAATGGTTAAGGCACTGGATTTGTAACCCCAAGGATGCAGGACTTTGTGGGTCCGAGTCCCACTGCTGCCACCATTCTTCTTGACCCCCCAGCAGTGGTAGATTTACTGCTATATCAAAGGCCAGTCGTTTTCCTACCATGTTTGTGTTGTGTGGATCTATAGGAATTCCCACCTCAGTAAATGTGTAAGGGTGAGAGTTCTACTTGAATACATATCATGGATCTGATAACTTTCAAACCCAAAGTAAGTCTAATGGGACATATTAGACGTTAAATGAACTACCCAACAATCAATCATCATCATCATCAGGTAAAATATCTTCTACCATTTAACTAGATATCACACACTCAAACAATTTGCACACATTTGCTATTCTAAATGGGTATGGTTTATTGTATACCATGGATAATGACTAATCAATGACCATTATCTGTGGTTTTATGGACAGTCAGCCGTTAACCATGAGTGTCAACTTTGAGTCGTTTACAGAGCTACCTGTTCACAAAAACCTTCGTTTGTTGTATATATGTTATCCATTTGCTCGAATACGGTATATTAAACCTAGGAATCGACCCATATTCAAGGGTATATCAGTGGCGACTATGTTTTGCTCTATAGTACAAAGGGACTGTTTTCCAGTATACGATGGCTTTGATGCCGTGTGCTATGGATTTCAATCCGTATGGTTATGGTATTTGACAGTATTTAAATAGTGGATAGTGGTTCACTGAGTCTCCATACTTTTTCAATGGAGACTGTATACGATGGATAATGAAATGATATATTCCTCGCTTAATAAGTATAATCAGCGACTTAAGTCAACAAGTGCAGCTGTGATATAGTGCGTTATTGACTGTTACAAGTATGCCTATCGCCTCTTTGAATAGTGTATCACCTGATAGATAAACCAACCTTAGCCCCGACTTGTCAAAAGGATCATAGATAACCAGCTCTTTAAGCTATGTGAGGGTCGTATGGACCTTGTCACTGTCAGAGTCGCCTCGCGGTTTCTCGCGAGAGTCGAGAGCGACAGAGGAATGGTTGTAAATAGGCTTACAGCAGCGAATAATGACACCCACTCAAAGCTCAATGCTGTGCAGATATCTGTATGAGGAAGATAAGTTGAGGCATCGCGGCAGGTGGATGGCTCATTTAAAGGCATATTCTATAATATGGACTAGTTTCTTGTGAATCGTTTTTTGTTATTGTTTTTATTGACATAATTCATTCACCAACAAGTTGGGCAATCTTCCATGAAGTAGACCTTATTACTAACCATGGTACAAAACCATGGTACAAAAGTACAAAACATACATAAAGTACTACACAGTTACACACAATACATCATGCTTAGATTATCGTTCTGAATGTAACATTTTGTTGAGTTCGACCTATTCAAATAGGCCTATTCACATTCTTTCAAAAGTACAAACGGTGAACCATGGTTTTTAGAATTTTAATAACATTATACATCATTCACATTCCGTGACAGTTTGACGAAAATGACATAGGGTTTTACTTTGTGAAATGAAACTTTCAGAAATTCTGTATGTATAATATACCAATATGATATCATAATATTAATCTTTAGATCAAAAACTTGCATGGTGACCCCAATTCGTTAGTTAGATTTATGTTCTACAACACTTGGAGATCATCTTATCATTCAGCAAATATGCTTTGGAGAGGATTATTCGACCACCATGCTTTGTACTTGGAGGGTGTGTAAAGTAAATAATTGTCTTAATGTGTACCGGTACTAAAGAAGAATTTGAGTGTTTGGTCTATTTTCCAATATCCCATCGAGTTAAGAGCGCTCAGGATTATGAACGAGGCGATAGCCGAGTGAATATCCCGAAGCGCTTCAAACGAGATGGCCAATGGGGTCACAGATCAAACACGAATATGTTTCTGATTTTATCTGAAGCTAGACATATTTATTTGTTTATCACCTATTGAGTATGAGTTGCTGTACTCGCAAGCCTGTTGGATACGAGTCCCTCACGTTAAGAATTTCTACCTTGACTTTATGTTGAATGTATGGCCTGTCCGTACGTACTAGAGAATTAGCATAGTTAACACTTGTTTGTAAAGAGATTGTATGTGTACAATCACCGTGGTACAATTCTGACCGTATGTTTTTATTGAATCTTCAAAATGCATTTTATGCATGAAATTTTTAGACCGAATTCAGTGCATAGTAAATACACCCTCGCATAAAATAAATAGTTATTAGAAGCTTGGACAGTAGACTGTGATGTGACTTGTTAAGAGCATAATCGGCTCCACATGGAAGAATGTGCAATAACAATTAAAAATTCGGAAAAAAGAAACGAGCTTCAATGCTGCCGGAGCTTCCGGTTTCATACTAACAACAGGATAACCATTAACCATTGGATATATCAACGACATATATTGACCAATAAAGGATTTGGGACTCGAAAAAGAAATGTAAGGTCGGCGTTACGGGCCGAGTGACCTAACATTCAGTTTTCCTATCTCATAAAATATATCTCATAAAATATCAGTGATTTAGCTTTTACATCCGTTTGACAGATCCACTGTTGTTATGCCCAAGCGTAGTTTCAGTTCCTGTTTTCGGTATTTTCCGGTTCCTAGGTTGGAGCAGAGATGAGTAACCCCAAGCGCCATGAAAGATGTGCAGTAGAGTGACCGATGTGGTACCTTCTACTCCTAGCCAATTCTCAGCATCATAAATTTGAGTTTATTGCATATCATATAACTTTATCGTTCTATGGATCTTCATTTTACATTATCTCAAAGGCATATCGAACAATTTGCCTTGAAAATTAAAGTCAGTTTTCTGGAAGTTGAATATGATGATCTCCAAGTCTTGTGGAACGCATTTCTAACTTAAAAATCGAGGGTCATCGTGCTAGTTTTTAATTTACAGATAACTATTATGATATTACATTGGAATATATATAGCAATTCTAAAAAAGATGTTTTGTACACAGTAAAACCTATGTGACATTGATCTACATGTGTCTTTACGTGATTAGATTACAGCGTTAAGAATAGACCTATACACAGAGGACAAATCGATTATCTCAGTGTCATGGCGGGTCTCTGAGCATCATTGAATTACTGATTCTACACAATGAGTAATAATCACTCGTATGGGGACTGACACTGGCACCATCATAGCCTTGCGCAAGTCTTTGATGATTAGAACATTCTAGGATTATGTAGAACAACCTGACCATGCTGTACGTGCTACAATTACAAAACGAGTTGGCGAATTGATGTTCTCCATGGGAGAGGTCTCATGCAGAGTTATTTGTGTAACGTAGATTTTCATCGAGTGTTGTAGCAGGTACAAGCATTGTGCGTTATTCTATATTTATTATATACCCGAACTTAATAAAAAATTGTACCCAAAATTGGCAAAAAAAACCCATGTCGAAGTGAAAGTCTACACTTCTGACGGCTCAACGTGTTCAGTATAACAGTGTACTGCACAGGGTACAGTACATAATTTATTCTGTATGGGGAGCAGCAGTACGTAATTATTAGGTATACCACACGGGTTTGTAATAAATAATTAAATCAAATCCCTCATGATATACCCAATAATATGAGAATTCCTGGATTTTATTCATTCCAGAAGATATGATAGATACAAAAAGCGATGTTTTTTGTGGACAGGCGGTTTTTGAAACCACTCAAGTTTGACTTAATGCACCCGCTAACATCCGTGTATTGCTACGCGTCAACCCCTTGTGGTTTGCGGCCGCCTGTCCACAAAACATCGGTTACTGGCTGTATACTCCATTGGCCCCAGAGAAAAGGAGAAACTGATAAATGAATATGAAGTTGATATAAAGCGGCAGGTTGTCTTTGTAATCTGTGTCTACACTCACAGAGCAGGAAGTTGCTGGCATCCTGTTCCCACATCCCCCATGTTTACACTCTCCACCACAATCTCCGATCTGATACCCGCTATCTCCACTCTCCACCACAATCTCAGTTCGGATACCCACTATCTCCAGCCGTCCGACCGCCACAGGCCAACCATTAGACCTGCTCAAGTCGTGGATTATGAACATCCAATAAGATATGAAACTAGTCTGCAATATGTAGACTTCCTATATTAAACGTCTGACAGACTCAGGACCGGTGTGTCTAGTGGCTGAGGTGGAGTGTTGCACTGGTACTCTGGGATTAAATGGCTAAATTACCCCAATACTTACCTGTATGTGTGAAGGGGAATTACTGTTCTTACGACCCTAGTACCTAGCACACCATGGGAGATGGCTATCTGTATTAAATGAACCAGGTTGGGGGCTGTTGAATAATCTAGGCTCGTACATGAAGGTCCTTTTCTGTACGCCAAGGAGACCCAGGGACAATGTTGATCAACTTTATTCAACACTTATTAATGGCTAAGACTGTCTTTGTGAACGGACTTAAATATAATCAAACTGGAACCCTTGTTTGAGGTACAAAAAAGGGTCTTCTTGTACGAGCCTAGATTATTCAACCAGCCTGTATCTCCTCATCACACTATATTTAGAGACTTGGATAAATGCTGGAAAATATCAAGGGTATTCCTTTCGGGAAGGAAGTGGAAACCCCATCTGGCGACAAACACCCTACGATTTAGGGCGTTTAGTCTCGCAGTATCTTGTTATTATTTTGTCTGAGACAAATACCCCTCCCGTTGTCGGAGGTAGGGGGTATGTTTGCTTTACCCATTGGCTATACATATCACTAGGGAGTTTGTCTCAGACAAAATATTAAAGCGTGCGTGCCGTACCCCTTCTGTGCATACCTGAGTCTAATCTCCGGCTGACATAGTCAGCAACAACAGGGGGTATTCCCCTTGCTCCATTATCGCCGACAAAATGTATAGACATGTTGAGAAATTTAGCTATTTTGGAACATAGGGATGACCAGTTGTCTCAGACAAATTCCCCTCTCTGCAGGGGGTCAGATACTTGTTTCAGTTCCTAATCTGAGGGGGTAGGTCAACCAAGCCATGCTGTTTAGGAACTATGTTGGCAACAGGAAAAATGTTCCTTTGTCTGCAAAAAAGGAACATGTTCCGGAATCGCTGGGTGGGTAATAGCCTCCGTCAATGACTCACTTAACGATTCCGGTACATTCAGGGGGCATTCTCGGCGTATTTTTGACGTGTGAAAACAGTTTCCGTATAGTATTTGGATACAGAGTTTACAGATGCCGAGTGATATCACATTGGTTTTAGCTCTATATTTACATGGATGCTTATGGCATACACCATATCGCCAACCCGTGGGTTAAGATACGTTTGTATTGCAATAGATTAAATATTAGGAAACTATGTGAAATACGATCGTGCCCATATACTTCATGTGGTACCACTATTGGGCGACACGATTATCATATGGCCCCGCTGCTGCAAGAAGATCTTGCCTGACTTTGTTTAGTTTTCCTTCGCAAAGAGAACGGCACACAACACACAGACATACACTCATACAGACAGGCGGCGATTGCCTGGGCATTTCGTTAATACCTCGAGTTTCTCTAACGGTTTATGTATTATTTCTTACAAATATAGATCCCGGTTAGATGATCGATCGATCGGTCTGCTGGGGTGGACAGCAATTACCAATCTGTTCACCTTCTTGGTCGCCTAGCCTCCTTGTGGTGCAGACCGGATATGCTTGCACGCAAGCATAACAAAAGCGACCGGGTGGGGAGTTACCTCAGTGGTAAAGAGCACTGGACTTGTAATATCAAGGTTGTCAGACTTTGTTTATTGGAGTCCCACTGCAGCCACTTTTCTCCTTCACCCGCAGCAGTGGTAGATTTACTGCTTTATCAAAGGCCAATCCTTCTCATACCATGTTTATGTGGTATGGGAAGTAAAAGAACTCCCACCTCGTTAAATGTGTAGGGGTGAGATTTCTACCTATATTCATCTCACAGATTCCATCACCACCCTCATGGTGTAAAAGAAACTTGAGAAAGTCCGGTAAGGACCTATAATGGTTGACTGGACGTTAAATCAAACCAAAGAAACAAACAAGCTGATCGATCCCATGGACATTGTCTCCTCTGTGGTTACCACGCCTCTGTGCTGCTTCACATGCTGCTTCCCTTTCAGCGTGCTGCACACACTATCCCTTCACTATCGACGTGCCAACTCTGTGACATTGGCGGGGTGCAGACGGCCCGTGTCTCAGAGAAGTGCCCAGTTCACTAAGACCAATCAATTCAGACCGTAATACCCCATTCACCCACTGGTTCTTGCGCCTAAAAGGCAATTGTAGAAGAAGTTGTTACCCACGCACTGGGTAAAACCCAAACTTTTGAACAGCTCATTTATCAATGATGAACATGTCATTGTTCCGAGTATTTATTTGGGCTGTTATCCAGTCTAGATCCACACAGTCATGAACATCTGCCTAAGGAGAATCGCTCACCCCCCCACATCGCCTCTAAAATTACACATATTTCCTCACAATCCATTTAGGTAGAACATACTTCCATTTATTAGAGCGTGCCCTTGAGAGTGGTCAAATATATTTCCATGCTGCTGTAAAAAGCTATCCCTTCACTGTCTGCGTGCTATTCACTGTGATATTGTGAATGGAGCATAGACGTCAGTGTCTCAGGGTCATACAGGTGTGCCCAGCTGACCATGACCAATCACTTGAGACCGAAATACGTCAAGACCCAGTGGTGCTTGATTTGTGTGGATCCTCTACAGGCAGTTGCAGAAAAGGTAAGTTCGATAGGGGCAAGTGGTTTGCAGAAAACGATCCATAGACTAAATATATCCAAAACCTTTTAATTGATATTTATTGATAATTCTACGCTCATTGATGAACATACAATTTCATTATTTGCTCTCAGTTTAATAACAGCAAAAAATAGGTGTTTTCTTACATGGACGTTGCTGTGACTGGATTTAGTTTAAGTATACGTGGTGTCAGTTTACAGAGAACTCCGGGACTAATCTTCGTTGATTTCAAACTTTCTCTCCTAATTAACACTGGGTGGCCTCTGCTGTGCCCCGCGGGCATGCCATGCTCCACAGACCGTTCACAAGTACCATAGACGTGCACAGGACCTCGGGTTGTATTTTACCTAAGGGAGGGGATACACTCGACCTTGTGTTTGCGATGAAACCAAGTGTCTTCTCTGTGACTTAAATTGGTTATAAGCAATACATGTGTACTCAGGAATCTACATAAATAAACTGGGCATTTAAAAAGTATTTAGTAGATTGAGTTTTAATTTTGCAAATATCGTTGCTCTGAGGGATTTAGAAAGAACTGTACAGAAAGTATGCAATTGGGTTTCGGAGTAATCTCATGAGCCAAGGATAATGTATCAAACCAAAGCGAATGACATTTTCAGTAGTTCTGGATTGAGTGCAGTTCATATTTTATCTCACCCATATCACTGACTAATTGTCTAAAGTTTGTGCATCATCTCCAAATGAGTATTTTCCATGGGCGTTGAGAGCGAGTTCCTAATGTAAATCTAAGAGGAAGAAATACCGGGGTAAGATAATGAACAAGAACAAAACGACTCTTTTAAATATAACTTGTTGTTCTAACTCGTAGAGCAATTTAATTTTCATATTTTTCTCCATAGACATTCGCCGTCGACAAATACAGTATCATATTACCAACATGACAACCTATTAATATATACATATATATGTATGAATATATATATCTATATACATGTATATTCACGTAGATATATGTATATATATAATGCGCATTTTTTTGCTGATATATTTCGTCTATAAAGAGAGAGATATAATATGATATTATAGGAGGGTAGGGAAGAGGCATGTCTATGGTGTGCGGGCCAGGTGTGTACACTCATCTAAACCTCTGGTGGAGAGCACAGTACACCGACCGGAGACTCGGCTTGGAGACTGAGCCTGCAGTGCCGCCTGCCGGGCCGGCGGGCGGGTTGCTTCCCTGATGACAAGATGAATGGCTGAAGTGGCCTGCACCTAAATTCACCTCCTACACAGGCAGAGGCAGGTGTCGCACGCGTTTAGGTCACGTTTATCTGGTGGCCGGGTGCTCGGGACCACCCCATCACAAGTCTCGTGAAACCCTCAGTCAGCCATGAACCACGTCTACCCGTTCACCGTGTGAATAGACAATACCCACTCCTCCCCTCGGTGTCCAGGTGGGTTTATCCCCGTCCCTCTCCTATTGTCGTGGCCTGGTCGCCAGACTGCTGCCGAGATGCCAGTTAACCGACACATGACGGAATTCTAACATCTCCTGCACACCGACAGCATAACATTGGCATCTCCTAGTTTCACATTTATCTCTCTTCAAATATCAAAAGTGTGTATATGTATATATTTCCTCAGATATTTTTTCTCATTCCCGACTTTCATTCCTGCTACTGGCTACAGGATCCGGAGTTTGAATCTCGGATGTAGCATCGTGTTCTATTGGTCAGTCAGTACAACGCCTCCATTTGAATCCCCACCTCCCCTCACCCAAGTCCCCCAAGACCCCCAAAACCCTCCAGATCCCCAGTACCCTCCCCCACAGCCCCTCAGAGTCTCCCAAATCACCCAGGTGATGCGGGGTGGTGGTGGTGTTTATTTTCCTCTTGGTAATTTGCATCTCCAGGTGTGGGAGGTTTGTTTGGATGCTCTCAGTTAACACTGTCAGAGCCCCCTCCTCCTTCCACCCTTCACCCCCCGCCCTCGTCTTACGACAATGCAGACAAATCCACCGACATTTCACGTGTCACTCGTTATGAGTGAGGGACACACGTCCACTATTCCATCCTCATGTATGTTATAAGTAGGAGCAAATGGTATGTTCATCATTGATGAATGAGCGTGCAATTATAAATGAATTACAATTAAAAGGTTTTGATTACATTCAGCCTATGGATCGTTTTCTGTAACCTACTTGCACCCAGTCAACTTGCCATTTCTTCAACTGCCTGAGTCGAGGATCCAAAGATATCAAGCACCCAAGGCACCAGTAGGGCTATAAGGTATTTCAGTCTTGAGAGATTTGTCATGGTCAGTTGGTCACAACTCTAATACACTGTTACACTACGATACTGGTTTTCTGAAATTTTGAACCCCCACCTCCTCCCAATCTTGTACGCGATAGAACAAAGAGGGAGCGTACGCAAGATTTCCCCAATAGTTGACCTCCCCCCCCCCCCCCCCCCCCCTGCACCCCTCAGTGCGTACATGCTTTATGGATAGACCCTCCAGAGGTTACTAAACTCCCTATTATCACCCCGGGTGAGTAAAAGGTCGGCGCCCCACTGGCTGGCCGCACCACGACCGCATGAACCACAGTTTTCCCATTTATAATTGGAGAAACCGAATATAATTTCGAATTCACATGTAGAAATAGCTGAAATTTCCATTTCTGTCCTTGAATTTCCAATTTGAAGATGTATATAAACCATTAAACTGCAATAATTGTGGGTTACGGTTCAAGGGTCTATCAGTATACAACGTCAGCAACCAGCGAACACCGGAACCTCTAAACAGACTGAATTATGCGATACCTCCATAGGGTCTATGGCCCCTAGCCTGTAGCGCGGCCAAACACCAGACAGCGTGTTCGCAGCTCAATGTAGGCCTGTTGGTGGGTGGTGACTGAGATGCCCGGAAGCAGTATGGCAGATTCAAATGATGCCACATGTTTATGCTCAGACGAAGAGAAATGTAAACACGAGACGGAACTGCAGGCAATAGAATACGTACTACTGTCCAATATATTATCACTCATCTAGTAAGGAAGTGAAGTGTCATAACCCTGCCTTTCTTTTTGAATGTGTTAGGCCCACTGTCAATCGATCCCTTGGCAATATGCATTGTCATAAATTATCTATCCCCTATTATCACTCAAGCACCTGGCAAAGTTACCAGAGCTCAATTTTGATCAATAATTCGATCATAATGTGATATCATTAGTTATCTCACCCCGGTATTTTTCTCCATAGGCTTAACGTTAGGGACTCATACTCTACAGCCGTGAGGGTAACGTACCCAATACTCAATGGCTAATTGGGTGATTTATTTCATTAATTAATAATGTTATACAGGGCGAGATAAAATCTACGTCCATCTGTCTTAAATGCATTATGTTAGTACAATACCCAATTAAAGTGTATTGTTCTTGATAACCATATGTTGCAACCGTTACGAAGTCCCTTGGTGTTTGAAAATTTAACTGGTTACTAAATAGTGGAGGGGGAACCTGTGCTATATCTAGCATGGCAATGAGAATATTCCTGCTTCAAACCAATCAGCGGCTCTGTTTGACTGGAACAAATCCTTGTCAGGCTGCCCTGTGTGCCTCAAGCGGTCGTGAAAGAGACTGCACCAGTGTCATATTTTTATCTCACCCCTGGTATTTTTTCACCATAGACTTAACATTGGGAACTCGTATCTAACGCCCATTAATATTTAGGAAAAATATCCAATGGGGGATAATGTCGCAAATGTTAGCCCATTAGTCAATATTAAGGGTGAGATAGATTCAGAAACCCATTCAATTGTAGGGTAAGAGCTCGATCCCATCTCATTTGAATCACTACTCAATGGGATACGGGCTCAGACCCTAAACTTTCATAGGTTTCCTCTATATTATCTTAGCCTGGTATAAAAGTCCATAGGCTTAACGTTAGGAAGTCGTACTCAACGGGCTTGCGAGTACGGTAACTTATACTAAATGAGTGATAAACAGTTTAATATTTCTAGGCTAAGATAAAACCAGAAACAAATTCGTGCTTGGTCTCAGTCCCCATTCACCATCTCGTTTGGAGTGCTTAAGAATATTCACTCGGTTATCACCTCGTTCATATTACTGCGCACTCCAAATTCAATGGCGAACGGGGACACAGACCAAACACTCATCAATTTCTTTCATAATCTTTTTAACCATTACATTATGGTTTTCTGTCGTTTGAGTGGGAACTCATTCCCTTCCGTAACGCCGTGTGTCTGTGCCCAGCACTTATTCATCTCACTGTGCCGATGGCTGGACTCAGAAATCACCCGTAATTCGCAGCGGGTAAATGTCACGTGTCTACAATGAGGACCGGAAGTGAGAAGACAGTCACCAGTCAGCGGGCGACACTAACGCCATCTAGTGGCGCTCCGTGAGGCGCTGTTTAATATAGTCGCTAGACGGGCTCCAGTCCTTGCATCCTAGGTCTACTCTCCTCGCTGAGATACAGGGGCCAGTCAGAGAAGGATACATACTTTAATGAACTTTATTCTGATTTTGATTAATCATTTACTGAATATTCATAACCAAAGACTTAAGCAAGTCTATATAGTCGCAGAAGTAATACCCATGACCACAAAGAGCCCCCCCCCCCCCCCCTCTTTGTGGTCATGGGTATTACTTCTGCGATGGGGGTGAGTAGAAGTAGGGTGGTGTGGGGTGAGGGAGGTGTGGGGTTGAGGGAGGGTAGGGTGAGGGCTGAGTATCAGTCGGGTGATGTTGAGTGAGAGAGGGTGAGGTGAGGGGTGAGTAGCAGTAGAGTGGTGTGGGGTGAGGGAGGGACGGGGTGTGGAGAGGATCGAGTGAGGGTTGGGTTGGGGGAAGGTAGGGTGAGGTGTGAGTAGAAGTAGGGTGGTGTGGGATGAGGGAGGGGTGGGTTGGGGGAAGGTAGGGTGAGGGGTGAGTAGAAGTAGGGGTGTGTGTGGTGACGGAGGGGTGGGTTGGGGGAAGGTAGGGCGAGGGGTGAGTAAAAGTAGGGTGGTGTGGGATGAGGGAGGGTTTGATCGGGGGAAGGTAGGGTGAGGGGTGAGTAGAAGTAGGGTGGTGTGGGATGAGGGAGGGGTGTGCAGAGGGATGAGTTGCAGTGGGTGGTTTTGAGTGAGGGAGGGGTGGGTTAAGGGAGGGTGGGGTGAGAGGGGAGTAGCAGTAGAGTGGTGTGGGGTGATGGAGTAGTGGGCTGTGGAGAGGGGTTTTGGGCCGAGGGGTGAGTAGCAATAGGGAGGGTTGGGGTGGATTGAGAGGGGTGGTGGGACTGGGCGTGGCCCCTGGGGGCGGCGGGGGCGGGAGGGGGCTCCTCACGTAATTTTGGCGCCCGTCGCGAATAATAACGGCCACAAAATGGCCGCCCGCTGAGTCCGCCAGTTTATCGCAGGACGCCATCTGGCGGCTGTTTCTGAAGGCGCACGGACGCTGACAACTACACGAGCGTCCCGCTAGAGAGCGCTCCTACCCCTAGCGGCTGACACTCTCCGAGCAGAGTCGCGGTCACAAAACACGGAGAATGTGTGTCGTAGGGCGCGTAGCCTCTGTTAGGAGAGTAGAGCTGTTGTTCCCGAAGGGCGAAGGACAAGTCTTTTTGACATCACATTCGCCATTTAGCGATACAGACCATGTGATGTTATTGTAAGCGGCCAGATTTCTGAAGATACGCCGATTTACTCAGTGTAAAGCTTGGCTGAGGAAGCTGAAAGATGCCCTCATGCCTTCTATAAAAGCAGTGATGTGTATAAAGATTAATATTTATACAGGAAAGGCAATTTTCCTGACATGTGGCATGCCCATATTATTTCGCTTTAGTTAAGCATATAACATATGCGTATGCATCGGGCATGTGCAGCGTTTCCATAGATGTACTATGGACATCTTGTATTAGGTGGATAATAAAAATGGTAAACATGTATTATAGATAAAATGATGAGAAACTAAATTGAGATCGTCTGCTTACACTGCAATCCTCTTAACTGTCAGCGAATTGTTTATGATTCCACTTGAATGGGGAATGGTTGTGTTCAGAGCGGCCACATCTGTTGCTAAATAGACTGGGGACGGAAGCAGGGCGACCCGGCGTTCAAATTAAATGAAAACCAATCCCCATGAGATCCGTGCACAGGTCGCCATTTTACAGCAGCACTGGTGGCGCCCCGCAATGCCATTACCGGAACTATTGTCATGCTGAGTACTGGAAAACTCGCCCTGAAACTAACTCACTCCATAATTTTCTCGCTCTGTAACGAATTTGCCCCGTTTTGAACAAACCCTAACCCTATCCCTAACAGGACGCTGATGGCTGCTTGGGTCTCCCTCCTCTCGGGTGAGCTTCACTGGTTTGGCCAACGGAAAGCGCACCTTTTTTAAATTATTATTATTATTATTATTATTATTATTATCATTATCATTATCATTATCATCATCATTATCATTAGCACTATCATTATTATTATTATCATTATTATTACTATTATTATTATCATCATCATTATTATTATTATCATTAATACATGTATTATAATTATCATTAATACATGTATTGTAATTATCATTATTATATTATCATCATTATCATTATTATTATTGTTATTATTATTATTACTATCATTATTGTTGTTGTTGTTCAGCAACCATAACGACAAACAATTCTCCGATAATACAGCGGTCTTCCATCCTGTTCCTCAATAGAGAATTTGGAATGTAACACTATTCACATAAGCATCCATCCTTTCACCCTGCCTCAGACTCAGTCCTTCTCTAAAGGATCTCCTGCAATTCACAGATAGAATTCGCAGGGCGAGTTCTTCAAAACAGGGCGAGTTCTTAAAACTGTAAAGTGCGACGCCAACAACCCTGTCCTACATATAGAATCAAAATGATGGATGGGAATTCTATTTAGAAAGGAATAAATAAACAAGATGCCAGATTTACTCCAAGGTCAGAGAAGGAGGTTTTTGTGGTTGTCTGAAATATGCACCATACCCACAATGCGCACTCTTCTAGCGGATTCATTGTCTTGGATCACTGACCACTCCATACGGTGTTGATGGAGAGATCTGCTTGCAGAGTGAGAGTCTACAGGGACAGGTTGTACATGTACATGTATAACACATTTACTACATTCTTTGGAAGTTTGAAGAAAATGAAATGGATTTTACTATGGTAAAACTACTGTCTATACTTCCTGTATCATGCCACCATGTATTCTGTACCCTGCCACCATATATCACTTCAAAATATAAGCATGAACTAGTTAAGACAAAGGTTATACTTTACAATCAGGTGTTAGGATCAGATGAACAGTCATTATCTATTTACAAAATAACAGGTATGGCACTTTTCTACTTTCCATGGAAATCCCTGTTTTCATTTATTGATAGAAATTCTTTTATAAAACAAAGATAGTATAGTTCGAGTCTAATTCACAGCAATATAACTGGCTTAAACCTCCTCACAATCCCTCAGCCTCGTTCCGTGGCCAACGCTGGTGTGTTTTCCATGTGTTCTTAGTCTCTCTGTGTCATCAATATTAGGAAAACAGACTGGGCTTTTAATATGATCATTGATACTAACTCTTGGACCGGCAAATACTTGCCCGAACACCATTAGGCAGGAGGGGTGTATTTTCGTGTCCGTGAGTGAGTACCTTTTATTATACACCTTCGAATGTTTAAAATTCGTGAGAAATTACCTTTAATCGCAATTCATAGTCAAATTTGGGCAGGCGAACCTGCCAGTTGAATAATCTAGCATCTTACATGAAGAGCCTTTTCTGTACCTCGTACAAGGGTTATTGTTTAATAATATTTAAGTCTATTCGCTAAGATAGTCTTTGCCGTCAATAATATCATCCATAAATGTTGATTAAAGTTGACCCACGTCGTCCCTGGGTCTCTATGGCATACAGAAAAGTGTCTAGATTATTCAACAGGCCCCTGGTCCACATAACCACCCTTTATACCCAATTTTTACGATATAAGAAGCAGACCATAAGCACGATGTGCAAGGGTGTATAAATAGACAATAATCGATGGTTTTGTGGACAGGCGTCGAGGTTGACGCATAGTAATTAGTATTAGCGAGTGTATTACGACGTCAACCTCGAGTAGTCTCTCCATATTCAGACCTAATAATTGCCATATTAAAGGTTATTTATGAGGAACTATTTTTTGCTCTATCACACAAAGGGACTATTTACCCATATACAATGGTTGGAGGCCGCATACAATGGATTTGAATTCGTGTACACTGGTTGTGGTATCCGACAGTTTTTAAACAATGGGTAATGGTTTACTGGGTACCCACACATTCTCAATGGGGACTTTATATACGATAGAAAATGATAAACGAGGAATCATCATTTGTTATTTCATTACCTGAGAACAAACCCTTTGTGTCCCTGTTTACATCTCAGTTCGGCACCTGTTGTATTGAATCTTATCTGCCAGAGGTGTCAGACTTTGTCTTCGGCAGCCTTACAAGTGGAGATGTTGTCGTTCATTTATTAACCATATTTCCGCCATGTGGTGTCGGCCATATCACCATGGTGATCACTCAGCACTGTCATCTACCTGTAGCGGATATTTATACCTGGGCCTGTAAGATGTCTTCATGAGTAATGTGATATTTATTTCCAGTGCTCAGTTCGCTTCTTATTTGGAAATAGGGACAGTAGCTGTACAGACATGGGCATTCGTAGATGAATATATATACACAATATTGACTAGTTTCAATATGTTCCAAAGAAATGAGACACAGTAATATCCGAGCACATGCGAGAATATTGCTTGACGTCAACTTCGAGAAGTATATAACCGTTTTTATCTGAAACTAATCTATATTGTGTTTAATATCCATTAATGACAGTTGTTATATCGATATTAGTTCATTTTAGGCAGCACTATTTCCTTGAACGCAATATTTTTCCATATGCATGATTTATCGCTGCCTGGCGAATACATCCTATCTTTATGCGTCAGATATTTAGTTACATACTCCCCTATTTGTTTTCTAGGGACACCTTGTGTTAGATGGATACTAAGGATGAATCCTTAAGGAAAAAAATAATAGATACAGCGTAGTACATGACTAGTCATGTCACCTGTCTATGTTTATTGATAACCACACTCGGCACCTGGTTGTTTTGTTTGGCATAGGTGGCAAAAGGGCAGTCCCCATAACTGGAACGCTGTGTGTATAAAGATCAGTCGTTTCTGTGCATGCATCCTGCGACCGTCTCCTCTCAGCGTTTCCTCTTGGTTGATCCTCCCTCCATCCCTTCCACCATATACTCTCACCGTCTCCTATTGGTTGATCCTCCCTCCATCCCGTCCACCATATACTCTCGCCGTCTCCTATTGGTTGATCCTCCCTCCATCCCGTCCACCACATCCTCTCACCGTCTCCTATTGGTTGATCCTCCCTCCATCCCGTCCACCACATCCTCTCACCGTCTCCTATTGGTTGATCCTCCCTCCATCCCGTCCACCATATCCTCTCACTGTCTCCTATTGGTTGATCCTCCCTCCATCCCATCCACCATCTTCTCTCGCCGTCTCTTATTGGTTGATCCTTCCTCGATTCCATTCTCCTGCTCCACTCGCCATCTCTTATTGGTTGATCCTCTCAGCCGCGTTAACGTAAAGGTCAATATTAATTGTGAATCTGTGAGAGAACAGTCACTCTTCCCCCACATGCCTCCCCCGCCTTCAGCTAGAACACCGCTCGGCGAGTGGAGGCTGTGGAGAGGTCATCATGACCTTGTAGTTGACCTCGTGGTGCAAGCAGCGTCTCGATGACCTCATTTGGTCGCCGTATTGGCAAACGCGCTAGTCGGTCGTTGATGTTATTAATTTAATGAGATAAATCCATGGAGGTGAATGCCCTTCTATTAAAGGAAACCCATTAATTCCATACCGGCGAGCTATCGTTTGTAGTAGTGATCATCATATGAAGTCCTGGGACCTAGAATGGCACAGACTTATTAAATAGAGTGAGTAATGTGGAGTCAAAACACAGCAGTACTGGGTACAACCATGAGCCAAACAAGACTGATTTATTGACAGATTGGTCGAGTTGGTTACAGGTCCAGTCGGTTTCTGGTTATGAGTCAAATTCTTCTAATGGGTCGAGTTGGTATTGGGTTCAGTTCTTTTAATGGGTTGACATGGTTATGAGTCGAGTTCAACTAATGAGTCAAGAGACAGGTTGAGTTGGTTATGGGTCTCGTTTTTCTAAAGGGTTGAGTTGGTTACGGGGCGTTGGCTGTTGGTCTAGTCCCTCTAATGGGTCAAGTCAGTTTGGAGTCTGGTTCATCTAATGGGTCAAGTTGGCTACGGGTCGAGTTGGATATGGGTCCTGTTCTTCTAATGGGTTGAGGTGGTTACGGGTCGAGTTGGTTACGGGTCAAGTTCTGCTAATGGGTCAAGGGGGCTATGGGTCGAGTTGGTAACTGGTAGAGTTCTTCTTATGGGTTGAGTTGGTAACGGGTCGAGTTCTTCTTATAGGTCGTGTTGGTGACAGGTCGAGTTCTTCTTATGGGTCGAGTTGGTTACGGGTCGAGTTCTTCTTATGGGTCAAGTTGGTAATGGGTCGAGTTCTTCTTATGGGTCGAGGTGGTTGCGGGTCGAGGTGGTTATCGGAAACTGTAGACAGGGACCTCCTGAAGACCCTCCCGCGGGAATACAGAGTGAGTTGACGCGCGCGAGCTCCTCACCGAGCAGACGACAAATGTTCTCACAGCGTCTCCCTCCTGCGCCTGCGTGCGTCATTGTCCTCACATCCGGTCTGCAACGCCATCTACCGGCAGCAGCAGCAGCAGTAGTCCTTACAACAGGCGCCACCTGGCGGCAGCGTCTCGCTATGCTACACTGGTCCGCTGCGCTGACTCAGATCGAAGAGCGGCGCGGAGAAACCACAGGCAGCCTGTGTGAAAGGGGCGCCGTGTATGTGCGGGAAGGCGGGGTGAGGGAGGAGGGGGCGGGGTGAGGGGTGGAGGGGGAGGATGAGACGCCGGGTGCCTGGATCACGTGATAAACGCCACATTCACGCTCTCCTCGCTTCCGCTTTTCTAGGAGAATCCTTTAATATGTCGTCGCTCTTAACGTTCACAGAATATAGTCTATGTTAAGTACTACAAATTTGAATATTGAAAAACATAGGTCACCCTCCTGATTTTTTTAAGAATTGAAGAAAACTTATTATTCCGTATTTTTCCTATATAAACCGTGACATCTAAATAGGTCTATTTTACCAATTGGGTTATCATCATCATTGATGCACGAAGTGCGTCAGCACATGGCGCTTCATTTTCCGTTCACCACCTTCTTCCATTCCTCTCTATCTTGTGCTTTTTCTTTTGCTTCTTTCAGAATAGTGTTCATATATTGTAGATCTTCTCTAGTGTTTTCAGCCACATTGATGCTTGGCTGGCACACAGTTTCTTTGTTTTTCTTTTTGCTTCTGCTAAAGCTTGTTTAGCTGGTGTTTCCTCTGTAGCTGCTCTGCATGTCCGACCATCATAGTCTTCTTATTTTGATGGTTTGCTCCATTTCCGGTGTTTTGTCTAATGGTAAAGGTCCTTGCTGGATATTTCCTTGGGCCATCTGATGTTTATGGCTCTTCTTAGGAGTCTTCTGTGGAAGGAATCGATGTTGCTGTTTGTTGTTTTGTTCGTGGTCCATAGTTCGGAGTTGTATAGGAATACACTCTCTACGCAGGCATTGAACACTCATATTTTGGTCTTGATCTTCAGGCGTTTGTCTTCAAATATGTGGCTTAGTATATGTAGGGCGTTGTTAGCAAGCTGCTTTCTTCTTTTGATGTCTTCTTTGGTGTCTAGTAGACTTCCTAGGAATTTACATTTCTTCCATTCTGTGTTTCCTTGTGCCCTTATTTCGGATTGGGTTATGATAAACCGGATAAAACCTGACAATTTAGTCGTTTGGCATTAGTATAGGTTACAAAGAATCAGTTTGAACATATGATTAACAATGTTTAAAAATCCCGAGATGGCGTCACTTAGAATTGTAGGATATTCCTTTAACCCCGGGGCCTCTCAAATAGCAGACATCTTATGGCTTTGAACGCGGCCGGTGTTATTTCACCGACCGACCTCTGCGCCTGTCCTCATAGAGACCCGAGGCATCCCCAGGGCCGGTATGATGGACTCGTGGGGTTATAAAAGAAGCAAATACAGGGACAAAAGCCATCGAATGAAAATGGCGACGAGAGGTTAAGGAGTAAAGTGAAACTGGTGGTCGATTGAAGCAGATACACTGGGAGCTCCTGCCACCAACACATTGCTTCACGCAGGAGGATACATTCAAGGCTAGATTCATTTCACCGCCCTGTGCTGTTCCACCATTTTATGGAGCAGGTTTTAATCTTCACAGCTGATCTCAAAGTGATGGGGATAATACTTTATTATCCATCGATTACAAAGTCCACATTAAGAATTATGGTGCCACAGTAAACCACCACCGATTGTTTCTAAGTTGTCAGAAACCATAACCATTGATTATACGGATTTGATTCCCATTGATTATGGTCTCAAAGCCATCAATGACGGGAAAATATACTCTTTGTAGTCCATTTGTGCTGGACAGCAAAAATGGAGTTCCTATTGATATCCCCTGTAACATGACTATTGCTGTCAATAAACCGTTCAAGAAGATGGATATTGAATACAACAAACGATGATTTTGCAGGTAGGCGGCTCTGTAAACCACTCTAGGTATTAATGTCCACTCAGGTCATCTACAGTTACTTCACCACAACCACCACTTCACCAATATGGCACTTCATGTGGGTGATGTTTCATATATTTCTTTTCAGTTATTCCTATGGCAAAACTTGTACCATGTGTGAGCTAAAGATTTCTTCTCAATTTCACACGTGAAACGTCCTAGCCTTTCAGTCCGGGATAAATTACAGACAATTCTGAACGTATCATAATGATTTAAAAAAATATGATAAAAATACTCATGATAATGGATATATTACAAAACAATACTTATCTAGCAGTCGGCGGGCACAATAACTTACCAGGCTGACATGATGGCTAGATTATTTCCAATTATGATTAAATTACCCTATGGCTGTGTTGACCTCATAGGTTGGTTCAGATTGGAAGAGCTGGATGGGCTGGTATTCCTACTCACAGTATGTATCAACACAAAGGATAGATAAACAATAGTTTATTCACTTCATAGTTACAATGACACAAATGGGACAGCCGAAGCTTGATCCCGGACAAAGCAACATACCATAGCGATAGCTCGGTAATACCACGGGGACGGACACAAACAACTGAAGTTGAGTAGCCAAGATTCAACAACCCAAGAGTGATGCCGGGGACACACCAAGCGATTAACGGCAGCTATCTCCAGAATGGCCAACACTAATTGGCATGTTTGTACGATATTATTACATAGTAATATCTCCTACCAATAATTTAGCATCTCTGACGCAATAATCAGGTGAAATATGAACTAATAGCTCACATATACGCCATTTTGTGTTGGCGATTCCGGAAATCGCCGCGGTACTCGCTTGGTGTGTCTCCAGCATCAGGAAGATCTCACCCGTGAGATCCTGAGATTCCTTCCTCACAGAATGGCTGTGACTAGAGACCTGCCGACCTGATTGTGACCCGGCCTGATACCGGGGACACACCAAGCGAGTGAAGGCAGCGATCTCTGGAATCGCCAACACACATTGGCGTGTATGTGAGATATTATATCATAGGAATATCCCCTGCCTATAATTTAGCATCTTGGAAACAATAATCAGGTGAAATATAAAATAATATCTCACATATAGGCCATTTTGTGTTGGTGATTACGGAACTTGCTGCGTTTCTCGCTTGGTGTGTCTCTGACTTCATATACAAGGGAACGAACCGTGCCACTTCTGTGCGCAGGTTCGGCTCTATTACCACACAATAGGTGCTATACTGCCACATCCTATAGCAAAGAAGAAACAAACCACCACTTGACGCCTGAGTTCCTTTACTGATGACAAAACACTAACAAACAGTGCGGCAAATCCAGGGGAATTTAATAAATCATTGAGTAATGAGATTACCAGGAAATAATGGAGAATAAAGGAAGGTGTGATAACATCCCACAGGAATCATAGACAAAGATGTGAATAGATATTTTTAGCTTATCCCTGGCATTTTCTTCCCACAACATTGGGAGCACGTATTCAACACCCATGGATTATTGTAAAAACTGGGAGGTGATATCACAAATATTAACCAGTGATAGGGGTGGGAAATATGCCATTCGTTTTGTGTTCCTACGTAATCTCACTTAGTTATGGATCTCGATGCAGTTCCTTCTTTGTACTGACTCATATTCAGCTTAATTTGCTGTGCATATAACTGAGAGGAAACCCATACTGAAGCTAGTCTGAGGTGGTTATAACAATTTGTCTGATGAATCCACAGTCATATCTACTTGTATGGTGAACTCAGGGTTCAACAAACCTCCTGAGTTTTCATGAAGTATCAAAATCTTAAAGGAGGTAGTTAGAGGATGGGAGGTGTGGGGGTGTTTGTTCTGTGTCTCCAGCCAGTACCTAAATGAGTATATTGTGGAGCAACTCTCATGCTGTGGGATATTTCTGTCCCAATTCTACAGAGTGCTAGTTACAATCATCTAGACTTGCCAACCGCCCCCGGCTTTATTCCCTTTAGAATAATGGAAAACTGTATTAGTAGACTCTTGCAAACCCCAATCTTTTGGCTTAGTCTATTGATGTAGTAAGTGAATCAACCGCATGAGGGAATTTTTAGGAGTTTATCTCTGAAGTAGATCCATGATGCACTAAGAAATTACATTAGGGTCTCTTAGAGACAGAATTGCGATTTTATTCTTGCATCTTAAAAAGAAGTGAAGTGAAATTTTCAATCTATCAAATATAAAACCGGTATGAGTGAATGATCTTTTCATGATGCTAATAAGCAACTGCATTGAGATCTGTAACCACTAAATATATGCCATGAGACCAAGCTGATGCCGGAGACACACCAAGCGAGAAAGGCAGCGATTTCTGGAATCGCCAACACGAAATGGCATGTATGTGAGATATTATTTCATATTTCCCTTGATTATTGCTTCTGATACACTTCATTATCGGTGAGAGATATTACTATGAAAAAATATCTCAGATACATGTTATTTTGTATTGGCGATTCCAGAAATCGCCAGCTTGACTCGCTTGGTGTGTCCCCGGCATGAGTGAGATGACGCAGCAAAGCAAAGTGAATGACATATTTTCAGCAGTTATGATTCGAGTTCTATGCAGCTTTTATTTCACCACTATCGCTGACTGATTGGCTACTTTTGTTGTCATCTGAACTGCACTTGATCTGCAGCTGCTGAGAATATGCCATTCATTTTGGTTTGCCACATAGTCTCACTCACCTTGGCCTCGTGAATTAACTCTGAAACCAAAACTCATAGCATTTTTTCAGTGGCTATGGATCTTCATGCAGTTCCTTATCATTAAGCTATATGGATATATACACAATATTACTACGATTCAGATCTGCAAGGTCGTATTCTCCGCGTAGTTGACGCATAGTAATATCCGAGCGAAAGAGGATATTGCGTAGTGTCAATAACAAGGATAGAGACTCCTTATTAGGTGGACGATACAACACATTAGGTGGGACATACAGAGAGAGAGTCTGTGGAGAAGTGATAAGATAAAGATAGTAAGTGTGAATAGAAAGCGTCTTATGTCACCATAGCTTTCCGGATCCCCAAAGTATTTTACTGAGTCTATGTAGCTTACCTAGCTCATAGCTGTCTTGGATATTGAATATAATGATACAGCAGTTTACTATCAACCATATAGATAAAGCGTGGTACAATTATACTGGAACCTACAGTAGATAGACAAACTTCTCCATGTAGTCTAGGTATTATTATGATACCCTGTACTGCGTGAGGGAAGTAGAAGAACTCTCCCCTCCGTAAATGTATATGGCTGAGATTTCTACCTCAATTCATCTAATGGATTCGATTGCCACCCTTGAGGTGTAAAAGAACCCTTGAGAAAGTCCGTAAAGGACCTTTAATTGTTAGATAGGATCAATTAACCACCAAAATAAACATAGTTAACAGCCCTAGATTACATAGGCCTGCCCCAGAAGAGAACGAGAAATTAAATTCACGTTCAAGAGACTTGAGCATGGCTATTTCCTGACGCGGCCGCCGATCGATATTTGATCGAGACGATCCTCGTTGGTGCTGCCATCTCGAGAGACGCTAGAAATAATTTTTGCAGGAAGCAAATTTTTCTAGGTCTTGCGTCTGCAATCAGCATTTAGTGAACACACTCCAGACGAACTGGGTTTGAATTATCCTGACAATATATCCAGAGTCATATTGAAATGTTGAGGGTTCTGTGGATTACTACATAATGATTTCATCCAAAATAAAACAGCTAGCAGGTATTTGTGGCGTTAAACCTTACGATTCTACCAGTTTCAGTTACTGTCCTACCATCAGTCGACATCCAACCGCACCCCGCCCCCTCCCCTCAGCACCGTCTCGTGCATTTTTATAACCGTTTGTAGTTCTCCCCGGGGCCCGACATATCCCTCCCGGGGCCCGACATACCCCTCCCTGGGGTGGGAAGACCACTGATTGTACATTGTTTGACCCTGGATCCCTGACCAGGAAGCAGACCCTTGCTGCCGCCTTGTGGCCACCAGCGGTCAGCGCCGGAATCTGTCAGCATTAACCAAATGTCGGCTGCCTCACCAAATGTCGTCTGCTTAGACCACAGACCAATAGAAAACAACATTTCCCGCCCTGAAAGATCAGGAGATGAGAATAGCTCAGTTTCCATTTTACCAATTCTTGCGACTTGAACCATTTCCCGCAAGTGATGTCCATTTTATGTCACTATTTGTGTCACAGTCATTTGGAAAAAGTGAAGTGAAGTGTATGGAGTCTTGCAATCTACTGTGCACAACACTAGTGACGTTTTCGTGGCCATTTATGTTACTTACCAGAATTATTATATTGCCTATGTGGAACCTCCCTCATTCAGTGAAATTTATTGCTATATTGCATGAGATTAGCATGGAGTTGTGGCTGGAGTCTTGGTGTGAGTGTGGGAGAGGGTTAAGTTGAGGGGCAGAGTGGCTGCCGTATTGTTACACAATTCCCCTTGTGTATCGACGATAACAGGGTCTGTTCATGAGAACCAACACGAGTGATATTAATCTGATATTTCACAGAGCATGAAGGATCAAGATAGATGCTCCCCATCTTTCCCATTCAGCCAGCTTACAGCAATCAATGAGTTTACCCATTGATCTTAGGTACCCTTCAGTGGGGAGTGAGCCGAGTGTCTCAGGTTGTGGGACTTAGTGTGTTCGAGTCCCTTCTCCTTCATCCCCAGCAGGGGTAGACTTACTGCTATATCAAAAGCCAGTCCTTTTCAAACCAGGTCTATGTGATGCTATAACTAAAAGAACCGTCACCTCGGTAAATGTGTAGCGGCGAGATTCTACCTGAATTCATTTCATAGATTCGATCACCATCAAACCCAATGTAAGTCTAATAGTTAAAGTCAGACACACTCACTATGTCTCGTCATTATTATATACCTGGAAATCATTAAAACGCCAATTTAAAACAGGCCACGTAGTATGGAGGGATGTATGAATATCATTTCGTTATTTCAACATAATCCGTACAACTGGTGGTGGTCGCATAGCGGTGGGTTCAGACGCACGCACAGATAAGCCTCGTTTACCCATATAATCCGTACAACTGGTCAGTAAAAGTGAGACGTTGCTGAATCTTATGAAACGATTGCCAAAAATTGATGCGGGGGTTAAAATTCGATCCCTTCCTGATTCATATCGGTTTACTGTCTCTGTATCCTCAATAAATTGGATGGCACGGAGGGTGACTACCGACGGCGTACTGTAACTCGCGTAAACCTCTAGCGGGTGGTCGATTAAGTAGGATAGGCTATGTGCCGAATATAGAGATGCCAGTTTTCCTCTTTTCCAAGGAGATCCTTGTTTTTATTTCCAGTTTATAAATCTATTATATTTGTATAACACAAACATACATTCACATACAAAAATAGTGTTTCAAACCTTCCCTCACACCCCAGTCACATTGAATAGATAATAACGATGTGTTTTCCATGTTTTCATAGTTTCCCGGATCAGTAAATTCCACATGAAACATATTTCTTCTTTTTTCCTTGACCTCAACTGATATCCCTGCGTATAAAGACCGAGATGGCAGTTTTCCTCTTTTCAATGGAAACCATTAACACCATTTACTTCTGTGTCAGGTCCTAGCTGTAGGCACCTGCGTTCTAGTAAGGAGTGAATGCGCATGCTCCCAGGCAAGTTTCTCTTTCCGGTGTCTCCAAACTGCGAGAAGAACAAAACCTGTCACCGGTTCCTGATACCAGGGACAAAAAAGAGTCCTGAGGATATAGACAACTATCAATGTCTTTGTGGACAGGGAGCCACAAACCATAAGTGGTTGACGCTTAGTAATACAGAAGCGTTAGCGAGTATATTGCGAAGTCTGGGGAGCTGGGGAGCAAATTTTGCAGGTCTATGCTGCCATTTCATGTCTTTCTAATGAACACATGTTATTTGAACATCGCCGACTTTTCTCAAAATAGACAATAATTTCAGGAATTCATCTAATCAGAATTGTTCTGGAAAGCACTTAGAGATATGGCTTCTCTTGCTAAAGCAACTTGTGATGCCTTCAGAGATTTGCCAACCAGTGGATATGTGGCTTCTCTGCTTTAAGACATGGCTCAGTATCAGTTTACTTCGCACATGAATTGTCATCTCATTCTCCGAATGTGGCTGCAATCTGTTAGTGCAGCTAAAGCATAGTTTCTTTCAGTTTCTGTATCGTGTCAAGCTTATGGATATTCCGGACTGCATAGGATAGCTGATAAGGATCAGTTTTGTAAGAGGTCCTAAAAGGTGGTTCTCAGAAAAGGTGTGGTATGCATGATAGGCTGAGAACCTTACACAAAGTGATTGGATTCGATGAAACTGAATCATACTAGTAACAATCATAGCAATGTGACAAACCCTTGGCTACGATTGCCTGAATCAAAAGTATTCGACTGTCATATGAGGAAACATATTCGAGGTTGCTTCATCGTTACAGAGTGAAAGACTGTGAACAGCCATCAGTAATTATTTTTCCTTATTATTAGATACCTTAGAAACACACAAAGAACAACGTTTTATTCACCGACTGATAGCGGGCCTGAACATTATTTAGGTCATGCCCAGAAGCGGGAAGTATACTATTGAAGTTCGCGGACATGTATATAATGATAAAGGCTATCTTACGAACAGAATTTAGAAGATATGTAGACATACTCGGAACGGTTACTGGAGAACTCGACCCGAAACGAACTCGACCCGTAGTTGTCTGGAGAACTCGACCCGATTTGGAGAATTCGGTTGGAGAACTCGACCGGTTTCAGATACTTACGATTAAGACATTTTCATATAGAATGAAAGGTCTGACTAGTTAGGAATAGGGTTAAGGATAGGTTAAGGTTAGGGTTAGGAATAGGGTTAGGAATAGGGTTAGGGAAAGGGATAGGGATAGGGTTAAGGTTAGGGATAGGGATAGGTTAGCGTTAAGATTTGGGAAAAGGTTAGAGTTAGGGTTAGGGTTAGGAAGGGTTTTCTGTTTGTTTTCTTCCCCGGAGAAGACCAAATTTGAGCCAAGATGGCATGTTTACTACTAAATGTAGTATTTATCCACAGTTGAGACACCTGAATTGAGAAGATTTAAAACGAGTCGAGTTCGTTACGGGTCGAGTTCTTAAAACGGGTCGAGTTCGTTACGGGTCGAGTTCTCCAGTATTCCTTGGAACACTCTCGTGTAGTTTCCGGTTGATAACATGTGTTTGGAGATTAATGGCGGGACATTCTGGACACCTTAGTGCGCTCAGAGGTGTCAGTTGATAATCACAGCGTATACAGTTCACAGATGTCAGTCATCCGGTTATTTCCCAGTTTTGCTAGTGTAACAAGCCTAGCTAGAGATAGATAGTGGATATGATCAGGATTTCGATATTTTCCGAGGTTTTCTTTTTCAGACCTCACTAGCATCCTGCTACAAGCATGCACTAACACAGCAGATACTCTTTTCGTCTATGGGATATTAAGAAAGAAACTGATGAGTGTTTGGTCTGTGCCCTCGTTCGCCATCGCGTTTGGAGTGCGCAGTAAAATGAACGAGGCGACAGCCAAATGAATATTCTGAAGCACTCCAAACGAGGTGGCAAATGGGGACTCAGACCAAACACGAAAATGTTTCTGATTTTATCTTAGCCTGGATATATCTATCTGTTTATCACCCGTTGAGAATGTGTTACCGTCCTCGCAAGCCTGCTGAGAACGAGTTCCTAATGTTAAGCCGATGGACGTTTATTCCAGGCTAAGATACTACTCTGCTTGGAGAGTGAGTTAAAAACGTCGCCCCCCCCCCGCCCACCCACACACACACGTCTCAGTGGTGCGTCAGACGCTGGTGGCGCCCCCTGCCGCCAGGTGAGCGTACTAAGTATCTCCATGTCGCTTAGTGCTGATAACGGCGATTGGATCATCAGTCAATCTAGTAACGCCTTCCCCACCTTTTACCAGGACCAGAGAGGTGGCGCAGTCGGTTCAAGGATACCCTGCTATGTGATATGTAGATGTTGAAGTGGGATTTTCACGTAGAGACTAATTTACCTGAGACGGTTGCACTTCATACCTTTTTCCCCAGTCTCAGACGATTCTGCTTTGGTACAAAAGTCTCAGCGCAAGGCGCCATTTTTTGTTTTTCATGATTACAAGAAAAAATGGCGAATTTGATTCACACGGTACGAAACACCTGGTACAACGTCTCAGACATACTCCGAGTGAACACTCACGCTGGGACTCAATATTCCTTGAGTTGAGGGGTGTGACAAACGTGATCATGCTTGCTGGCTTCCAATTGGCTCGGTTGGGTGCTTAGTCAGCGAATCAGCAGTGGGTAAACTTGTCTCACCAAACTGCTCCTATAAATTCTAAACGTGTTTAAAATTAAAATCTTGAGATTATGCACCTCATTAGGAATAATCGTCTCCGACAAATCCAGGGAAAAAATTGTATCCGGGAAATGGAGCCCTGGCATTGAGACAAGGAGATTGTGTTCCAGTACAGAATCTCTGTAACTTTAAAAGAATGAATGTACGAGAAAAGTGATATTTTATCAGAACACTGGAGGTGTGTAGATAGGCCTAGCCTCGTTCCGCCAGAACACTGGATAAACATGAGACATGTTAATGATGAACATTTACTTCTTTTTGTGAAATAAACCTTTTGTGCAAAAAGAATGAATAAAAAATTTCTGTGTCGCGGGGCCGTGCGCAAGTCGAGGCTAGATCTCGTCGAGGATCAAATGATGGCGTTTCATCCTGCGTCGGGCAGGGCGATAGTCGGAGCGTTTCATCATTCCCGGACAAATTTACTGATTCCAAGAGGATATTCGGCGCGCGATGGGGCTCTTAAAGTAGTCTTGCCCCGTTCTATCGTATGCCGGTGGAAATTTATTGTTGGAGATAACTGGGATTAAGTGGCGTCATTGCAGATTAGAGTCTGGGTGTTTAGATAGAAAAGGAAGCCCCAAGCAGCGGTGTCTTTGGACTTGTAATTGAAACAGTATCTCTTTGGACATGTACATGTATACGTTCATCCTGTGGCCGTAATGAATGACTGCTAGCATGTAAATAAATAAAATGACGTTTTTGAATTTATTTTCAGGTATATTATGATAAGGAAACTGTCCGGCCGTATTTCAAGGATGGAAGACCTCGAACGTCTGTCGCTACGGGCTTAGTAACCGCGTTTCCTCACAGTTTTCACGGTAGGTTATATCATTACTTATCTTGAATTAATACATTATGAATACAATATTAACCTGCTTCTGATACAACTGAAATATTCTCCTTATAGTTGATTCTACGCAATATCTTCGCTCATATATGCGAACCTGACCTGAATAAAAGAGAAATGTTCGGAGGGTATGCACACTGACATCAGAAGCAGGTTAATAGTATGTGCGTCTTCGTTAACGAACTACTGTACTCCTATTATTGACTAAAACCTGGCGGTATTTTGTTACGGGTCTAACTTCACCAGGGATCTCGCCTAAACCTGACATCTCGGGCATTGGCAAGGTGCACAACTTTCTCCGCAGCTATTTCCAATCCGCCCGATCCCACCCGAGCTGCTCCGAGAATGACTCAGCAGAGTAAGTGGCTTTCACCTTAAGGGGCTGTTCCATCTGGCCGAATTCTCAGCCGAACAATCCCGAACGATAGTCTATTAGGTGTCTCCTTTGATATTTGACAGTGTCTGATTTACTATTTGGGTCTCATCGGTACAAAGGAACAGCGTCCAACCAACGAGTATACTCGTTGGTCCAACATACTATCCGGCAAAGATCGGGCACAGTTAGACTTGATCGGGAACGTGATTCCATATATAAGAACCATGCCGATCATAGAACACCCGTTTACCGCTAGGTGCCTTAACTCAAAAGATGATTGCCGATGAACCCCGAACCAGTCCCACAAGCCCGAACCAGCCCGACAGTAAAAATACGCACTGACGTCCTGATAGAACGGGCCCTTCAGTCAGTCGCGATGGTCAGTGAACGGTGTGCTTCGTTATGGAGTGTTGTCATTGTTACAAAAAGACATGACGAGTCTATGTTACCCTGGGTACTGAAAAGGTTATATGTACAGTGTAATTACCTTTATTGTAATCCATACTTTCACCAATGAGTTCAAATAGGAACATGATATTGTGATGTTTAACATGATGAAGGAATATGAGGAAACAAAGTCACTGATCCTGTAGTGATGGACATTCGAGGTATTTCGTCCAATACCTATGGCCTGACGATGTAGACGAAGGGTTGTAGATGAAAAACTGAGAACAGCCATCAGTACAGGCTTAGTAATTATGTTTTGCTTATTAAATAACTGAAAATTAAGGGAAGAAAAAACGCCATTTCCTGCAAAGCCTAACAGTGAGGTCGAACATTTTTCATCTAGCACCCCTAGCAGTGGTCAGTGTTTCACAGAAGTTTGCAGCGGTTCATGCACAGGAATATTTATATAGAACTGCATCGAGAATCGTATAAATAGACAATACTCCACTCGTTTGGATATGCCCGCATGATGTTAGATAGTATCAGAATATCAGAATAGCTCGAATATACCTAGTGAATCCATATGACGTCATCTCAAATTCACTACGCCACGGCCGTGGCGTAGTATTGTCACTTTACGGGGGTGATCGTTGAGGATTTTTTCCTAATGTTATTTCTATGGCGAAGCTTATATCAGGGGTGAGATAAATGATATCAGAGACATCTCAGTAATGCGAACTCCGACCGGTTCCTGTGGAAACCTACCTCATTATAAGTTCACGTGAAATGCCATCTTTTATCTTCTGATATCAATATATCTATTTACACATTGATATGAAATAATACAATGACTCTGTTCTGTGACGGGTCTGAGAACATTACCTTTTTTCTAATAAAACAGTGCCAGACAAAGCTTGGCGAAGCTCGCCACGAATCAGACACGAAATGTCAATTTCAATGGCGACTCATCCAGCAGCCGACATTTTCGTTTGGGGTTTCAAGTCCATTTTTTCCCCGCCATTTCCATGGACCCCCCCCCCCCCCCCCCAGGAAGAACTGAGACTTAATTCCAACAGAATCGTGTTATAAAGGCATATCCTATAATTGGCAGTGGCGCCACTTGGTGATTTAAAAAAATTTGATAATAACCCATTCAAACGGGTTTCTTGTGATTTATTCAAATACTGAATGAGTAAAATATGACATGTGTCCAGTCTGGCCCAACCCAATAGGTATTTAGCTATTTGCCTGACTCATGAAATGTACTGAAAAATATGATTTTCATCAATCTCTCAAATACAAGGACGGTTGCCCAGGACGGTTATCACCTTATTCACCTCGCGCCATATTGTAATGGCCGTCAAAGTAGGTCACACCAGACCAAGGCTTGTGACCTGAGGCTTGTAGCCCTCTCAGTGCCTGATTTTCATTCAAAATAATTTTTTTTGCAAAGTTTGTGATTTGTATAAATTTCATAATTCATTATTATCGATTCCATGATAATATTTCTTCTTGATTTATAACTCATGGATAACAATGAAATTATGAAGTATTTAGCAATTATGGCATGTGGAAATCTTGGCCCGTATATCCTTTAAGTCTGCAAATACTGTACATGTATTGGTCTAATACTTCCTCATTGGACTAAATATGAAATTATCATCATTTTTATATTTTGTAAAGCAGTCATAAACTTGTACATCTATTTTCGAAATCATACAATGAAACCAGATTGTAGTAATGATGGCATTTTTCATGCATGGACCTAAACAATATCAAAAGAAATGATAGGATTATGCAAAAGACCGATAGTTTGATGTAATCCTGAGAAAGATGAATTGTCTCTACCCGAAAAACAAATTATTGTGCAAAACATTCTGCTCTATAACTAAGCAATCATTGACTGGTTTTTATATTCTAAAGCTAAAATGATGCTTGAAGTTCGGAATGGTCATTAGGTATGGAAGTTAGTAGCACAATTGTCACTTTGTCAATTAACAATCGAGTGCACACCAGTATATCAATATAAAGATTATATGGACACAGTGATAAAACTGATGGGAGTATAAAGATAATATTCATCATATATTTGAATATATATTTGCTATATATAGTGATGAGTGTATTTATATGTAACCTTTTGCTATCCCCACAAACACCTGTCTAAAATCTATCTTTTTATCTATATGGTGAAACTTAAACTTTGTAGTTAATGATTGATAACTAAATCCGAAATGTCTTCATACATAGAACTAGCGCAACCCGTTTTCCCGAGGTGAATAATATATTAGTACAGTAATACATATTTACTCTATTCTGTGAAAGTTTGGAAGTTTCAAAAGGTCACAGGTCACTGTCCTTGTTTTTTTTGTTGCAATAATCAAAGAAACCTACATCGTCAGCACATTTCCTACATAAAACGATGTCGAATGTACTTAGGCGTATTGTATTGGATTAGGTAAAACCCGAGAAGATGTGATATATCAGTCATTATATTACACACAAAAAGTCACAAAGAGACAATTTCCACCAATAAATGGCGATATTGAAAAATTACCAGGTGACGCCACTGCAAGTTGTTGGATATGCCTTTAAATGCTGAGATATGTCCGTTTACGGTCGGTTGATGGCTGACGGTATGCCGGTGTTTATACTCACATAAAGACCATCTGGTGAGGTCAGGGTGTTAGTTGACACGCCTAGGTCATGCGGGGAGAGTGAGGCCATTACACTCTCCCCCCACAGGATGTGGTGTCTGTTTTACAGGAAAATGGTTTTAGACACTACCGTGGTGTCGTCTGCAGTAAATAATGACGTCAGAGCAATCTTCTATAGCGAACATAGCTCTTATGTTATGGAAGTGGCCATCTTGCGCCCGACGCCAAGCAAGACACCAGGTGGCCGGTGCAGTTATCAATGGGTTCTAAAAAAGATGTCGGCTTGCTATAAAGGGGTTTAATCCTCGTCTTATGATTATCAATGCGTTATAACAACGGCTCATAACTGAGAGCGAAAGACCCGTAATTGTAATTATGATAGTAACTACAAAACAAGCCAGAGTAATGAGTGAAGGTGTTGTATGAATATGTGAATAAGAGGTAATATTTTATGTCTCGTAACTATATAATTGTTTATCTATGTATACATATGTGACAAATACATTGAAGATCCCTTGGGTGCAAGTGAATCTATCAATTGTCGTTAAATAAACTTTGATTAAAAAGAGATGAAATAACAGCGGTTGTCCCCGACTACAGTGGAGCTATTTTACCATTTCCTGGCAGATGAAGGATGAACTAGCAATCACTCTGTGCCCTAGAGACTCGGGAGGATGTTACATTGTGTATACAGTATTCTAATCATCCTCCTGGGTGTATATGAGCTCAGAAAGGACGATAATATGTGATAATCTGAGACCGCCTGTATACAATGAATTCATGTTTTTTGTACGTTAAATTATTCAGTCTATCCTCGAACATTCTAAACGTGTCTATCCCCGAACATTCTAAACCTCTGCTCTTAAGTATAACAGGATAAACTACTATAAGAAACAACTCAATGAGAGGGATGGCAGTTTTCCTCTTTTTCCATGGAAATGACTGTTTTGATCTCCAGTCGAGGTTGACGCCGTAATACACTCGCTTATGCTTGTGTACTAATACGCGTCAACCACTCGTGGTTTGCGACCGCCTGTTAACAAAACCATCGGTCATTGTCCATGTATAGAATCTCCGTGACTCCACGTTGATACGAGGGAAGAATGGTGTTTTATGGCTGCGGGTAATGCCCTTTATTGTATCACAAACTGGGCTATCCGATGAGTTTCCGTTATAAACTGTGAAAAGGAACGATCTTTAATAGAATAACCTCCTGTGAGATTTGATCAAGTATATGCCGAGAAAAAGGTTCAGAAGGGACATATTTATAAGGAAGTTGAAATGAGACTGTTACAGTGATAGGCGTGATAGGAATCGGCGCTGTATTGCTACTTTCAGTGATAGGCGTGATGGAAAATGGTGCTGAATTGAGACTGTTACAATAATAGGTATGTGATGGAAACTGATCGAAATTGGCGTTGAATTGGGACTGTTAGAGTAATAGGCATGTGATGGAAACTAATGGAAATTGGCGTTGAATTGAGACTGTTACAGTGATAGGCGTGTGATGGAAATTGGCGTTATTATTTCCATCATCTTTGATTCGCTCGCTCCTGTTCTCCGAGTCCGGGTAGGGTTTCGCTGGTCGAGCTGGTGCCTCGCGCGGCCTGCTGTTAAAAGTCGTCTGCTCACGCATGCAATGCACGCCGGGAGACGCCGGAAGTGTGGGCTCGAACGCTCACTGTTTGACACGGGTCGCGTTCGGAAACGTGCTTCTTGTGGTTCATAATCAGCGAACGCGGCCGCGGTGGTTCGTTCGCTCTTTCTGCATCCTTCTCCTTCTCCCCCCGTGAACATCTTTACCCGGACGCAGGGAGACGCTCCAGCGTCCCTCCGGCGTCCCTCCTGCGTCCCTTCTGCGTCCCCACGAGCTCCCGGATGGAACTAACGCCTCCTAGACGCAGGCACAGCGAACAGGCCGAACAGGACCAGAAAAGAGTATAGTTCCGAACGCTGCCGCTGGGGCGCTGGCAGCGGCGGCAGCTTGCTTCGCCGAGTCCGGCAATGAATACACTACAGATCGGCATACAAGCAGGCCCGCTGCATCGACGCACGAGGTAAGGCGAGAGGGGCCGGCCGAGGCGGCAGGTACGCGGTTACCCTCTCAGATACCCAGTACCTCCTCCGGGGGATCTTTGTGTTGCCTTTGTGCTGCATTCCCGGTGGCGGCGGTGTGCTGGGGACGGGAGGGGAGGGGGGGGGGGGGGCTGTAGCTGCGACAGTCACCACCAGGTAGCACTACCAATGTTACAGACAATAAGGGTTTATTACTGGGTCCTGGCACACTGACTCCTATTGAGACACTCAGTCTGTTGGTGTGGGTGTGCAGATGGTTTACCGTCGTTTGTTCATGGAAGTGGTGATGGTGGTGGTGACTATCTCAGTACTGCTACTAGTATTCCCTGAGTGAGGCTTTAGAGGTGTACCTAGCAGGTTGGCTCTGTCACGCAGTCCCCTTTAAAATTACCGTGTTCTATCGTCGTTTCCCACACAACCCTCCCCATAAAGTCCACCCACCCTCCCTCCCTCCCTCCCTCCCTCCCTCCCTCCCTCCCTCCCTCCCTCCCTCCCTCCCTCCCTCCCTCCCTCCCTCCCTCCCTCCCTCCCTCCCTCCCTCCCTCCCTCCCTCCCTCCCTCCCTCCCTCCCTCCCTCCCTCCCTCCCTCCCTCCCTCCCACCCCCACCGCTGCCGTTCAGTATCTTCATCCCCAGTCAGTGTGAAATATCTTCATCATCCTCTTTTACTGCCTGCCCAGCAGAGGTCGCTCCAACCCGGATTCGCCTCAGAGCCTCTCGTGTGTACAGGACGGGGTGGGGGTGCTGGTGTTTTATTATCCACTCCCACACTCCGCGAGGCAATGAGAGTTTATAGGAAATCATTGTGAATGGGCAGCTGTTACAAGTATTACCCTGCAATCGTCTCTGCTGGGTACAGGTTTTAGACGGTCTATGTTTGCGACACCGGATACAGTGTATTGAATACACCGCTGCACTTAAACTGACATTCACAAATACGTCAATGTAAATATGCAGTAAATGTCATGGGACTTGGGTCAGAGATCAACATTGAGCCGGAACATACACCAACCGAATAGTATTTCTGTAATTTACACTACTGCAGTGTTATATCCATGTAACTGACATTACCACAATTTTATATCCATACAGCTGACATTACCGCAGCATTATCTCCATGTAACTGGCATAACTGCAATATTATTTCTATGTAAATGACATTACCATAGTGTTATATCCATGTAATTGACACTACCACAGTTTTATATCCATGTAACTGACATTACTGCAACGTTGTCCATGTATCTGACAGTACCACATATTTATATCCATATAACTGACATAACCGCAACATTATATCCATAAAGCTGACATTATCGCAGCATTATCTCTATGAAACTGACATTACCACAGTTACTGACGTTACCATAGAGTTATATCCATGTAACTGACACTACCACAGTTTTATGGCTATGTAACTGACATTACCAGTTTTATATCCATGTACCTGACACTACTGCAGCCTTATATCCATGTTGGTTACACTAACAGCGTTATTTCCGTGTAACTGACACTACCGCAGTAATATATCCAAGTAGCTGACACTACCGAGGGAATGTTATATAAACATGTATTCTGATCACTGGATAAAGGTCTTCAGACACAGTGTGGTAGACTTGCTCAAGGCTTTGATCATGAAAATTCATTAAATGATTGAAACAAAACTAGGATAAAGAAGAATGCAGCCTTCCTTGACCGTGTCCAGTGGCTGAGGTGGAGTCAGGGAGGCGGACAGTGGGGTAGAGGCGGAGTGGTGGGACACAGGGACTGAGGCTAGTCTACCAGTGTGGTTGATTGCAGACAGCGATGGGTCATTTTTGCATGTCAAATACACCAGGTTCTGTAGGCGGGAGTCTTGTCACACTATCTGATGAGTTCCAGCTTCCTGCCAGCAGCTTATTCCATCTTGCATTTCTGGTAAAGACGTTTCCGTTTTCTATTTTTACCTCTCGCCTTCGTCTTCAATAGCTTGTTTTTATTCTAATACGTTTGTTTTGTAATATGGATGGCCACAAGGTGCAACCATTAGTAAATATGTCCCATATAGTAAATCCGGGAATTTGTGAATATATAAGATATCAGATACGTATCTATTTTAACTGATTTTTATTCAACCAGGATATGAAGTATTACTTTTCCATTCTCCCTCTCGGAGTGATTGAATGGTTGGGTCGGGACAGTCTCGATGGCCACTGAAGAGTTTGTTGGGGCAACTAGAATACTCGTTGGTTGGGGTTATGGAAGAACTGGTTAGGGTAGATGTGCAGCTAAGTTAACCTCCTTAATTCTGTAAAAAGGAATCTCCGGTAGAATTATGAAATTCCCATAACATCGCCACTGTCCAAACCTGTTTTCATTAACATACAGTTTCAATTATTTTCCATACTTTGGCATCACAAGCCTTAAGGCCCATTCAATAGCGGTAGGGAGTGGACGTACAAAGCCCCGTCATTCACAGATTTAAGTTCAATTCAATCTCCAACCCTATGTACTAAAGCAAGAGATCTGTTGGGCGAGTGACGTTCACGTATGTGCGTAGTTACTAGCTGAAAGTCACTTCCGGTTTCCCAGCTTACTTAGAAATCCGGCTCGACGTCGTCATGTTTTGGTAATTATCAATAATTATAGGTATATAATATAAGTGATGAACCCATTTGATATTTTTATGGAAAGAAGCCTGGTCGTCCCAGTGAGGTAAACATTTTACTAAAATAAATACAACCAACGATGGTTTTGTCAATAGACGGCTCTGTAAACCAATTAAGGTCGACTTCGTAATTCACTCACTAGCACTTGTGTATTACTACGCGTCAACCCCTGTCAGCTACCTGTTCACAAAACCATCGATTGTTATCTATGTAATATTATTGCGCTGGATGGTCTTACTGTACGTTACAGTCATACGTTGTTAAATGGATAAAGCACCCTCCAGAGGTCATTCCCTGTGTGGAGGTGGCCAAAGGGAGACGGAGAAAGGAGAAGGAGAGGTGTGAGGAGGCTTGGAGCAGGTGCAGAGGGAGGGGGAGGGGAGAGTATGCGGGGAGGGCAGGGGGAGGAGTTAGCAGTCAGCATGCGGCTCTGTCAGCGACGCTCAGGCGCGGAGCAGGGTTTTACAGCGCCCCATGTGGCGAGAGAGAGAGATGGATTTTAAAGGGTCCCCCAAAGGTCAAGAGTGAACACTTCACCCCAGCCAGTCCTCTGCTTTTATTTACCAAACAGGTGGGCTTTCCGGGCAATCGCTGTGATCAGTTATTGATATGGGTCTGATTCGCTTCCAAGTGGGCCGTATTATTCACAGTGGGCCGTATTATTCACATCAGGCGGTTATTCAAAGTGGGCCGTCATATTCACAGGCCGTTTTGGTACACATCCAGGCGTATTATTCTCAGTGGGCCGTATTATTCACATCAGGCTATAATATTCACAATGGGCCATATCATTACAGTGGGCCGTATTATGCAGGAACATGGTAACTTGTGGCTGTACGTGATAAATATGCGGTAAAATGGATGATCTTCTATTTTACCAAGTATTTATCATGAACACCCAAAGTATGCCTGTTTTCGCATTATCACACGCCTCAAAATACCCCGTACGCCACATACATACCCCGTACACCACCTATATGTTGTACAGCCATAAATACGACATGGGTAGGGGTATACGGCCATGTATGACATACAGCCACTGGTATAATATAATATACACACTTGGCCGTATTATTCACAGTGGGTCGTATTAGTCATAGCGGACCGTGTTACTCACAAGCAGCCATATTACTCAATGCTGGCCATATTATTCGAAGCAGACCGTATTATTTGCGGGATTACGGTAATTGAAGTTCTTTCTCTAAGCCCGCTTTTCGTTTGGCCGCGCTTCATCGAGATTGGTGTTTCTTGGCGGCTTAATGTTATTAACCGGTCGTTTTAAGGATCACAGCAATAGAGCAGCTCTGAGTGGCTTAACACAGCGCGGGTTTATTGTGGGTGTGAGCTCTGAGCTGCTGTTAATTATAAAAGAGGGCAGGGGCTGGCAAACATCATTCTGCCGCCAGCCTCACTACATATTAATTATAAAACAATGACGGTCTGCGCGTTGTCCTTATGAAGCATCTGTGGGGCCCCGCGTGTAATTATGACAAAATGGCGACCGAGTTGCTCGTAAATGAACCTCACACAGAATAGAGGCTGGAAACATTTGAAGGGTTCTGTCCCTGAGAAAGCTACCTCAGTATAGGGATACCATCCTCAGGGTTGTACCTCAGTATAGGGATACTATACTTAAGGAAGCTACCTCAGTATAAGAATACTAAGCTTATGGAAACTACCCCAGTATAGAGAAAACATGCTTAGGGATGCTACCTCAGTATAGAGATACTATGCTTAGGGAAGCTACCTCAGTATAGGGATATTATGCCCAGTGATGCTACTTCAGTATAGGGATACTATGCTTAGGGAAGCTTCCTCAGTATAGGGATATTATCCGCAAGGACACTACTTCAGTATAGGGATATTATGCTCAGGGATGTTACCTCAGTATAGGGATACTATGCTTAGGGAAGCTACTTCAGTATGGGGATACTATGCTTAAGGAAGCTACTTCAGTATAGGGATACTTTACCCAGGGACGCTACTTCAGTATAGGGATACTATGCTTAGGGAAGCTGCCTCAGTATAGGGATACTATGCTCAGGGACGCTACCTCGCAAGGCCTGTGGCCCAGGAGTTTCTGAGCAGTTCTTGTATCCTCAGGGGGGATTTCTCAGTGACGATGTTCCCTGCGATTCTATACAGCAACATAATCGCTTAGTGTGACACCTTAGATATTTGGTTTGCTGCAATCATGGATATCTTAACCATAAAAGACATCGACACGCAAACTGTGGCCGAGTACACCTTTGCCCGACCAATCCGTCGAGTCAGTCTGAATCGGTCAACATTTCATCTATGTACTCACTTCACCGACCCGAATCAGTGACCAGGTCGGTGAGAATCGGTGATAGACCAAGGGTCGAGGTTTTGTAAGCTTTAGTCTTGTCCGTCTGGTCCAATAGACATCGTCACATGATCGTCATTGAGTAGCACGAGCTGCTCACTGCGTGTTAAAGAGGCAGGAGCAGTGCAGTGCTCCCGTATGCCGGTGTAAATTAGGTTTAAGTCGGGATAAGGCGTCGGGCTGCCGGCCCCTGCGGCGCCAGTCGCCGGCGAGTCTGACTAATGGCGTGTTTACACCACGCGTGGCGCGGACTGATTCGTTTAAACCCCCTTTAAGTGAGGCTGGGAGATCAGCAAAGAGGGTTTACGGAAGGAAGGCAAAGGTAGCCCGGGAGGAGGGGAGCGGGTCGAATTGCTGTAAGGAAGACCTGGTGAGCGGGTCAGGTTGACGGAAGGAAGGCACAGGGGGCAGGTCTGGTTGACTGAAGGTAGGTGCGGGGAGATGGTGACCGGGTTGGGTTGACATAAAGAAGGCGTGGGGATTGGGTCGGGTCGCTTGAAGGTAGATGTAAGGAGATTGGGACCAGCAGGGAGTGGGTTTGGTTGACAGAATGAAGGCATGTGGATTGGGTCGAGTTGAGGGAAGGAAGGCATGTGGATCGGGTCGGGTTGATCAGAGGAAGGTGCATGGAGCACAGGAGGCAGAGACTGTCAGGGAGCGGGTCAGGTTTATGGAAGGAAGGCGCAGGGAGCCCCGGATGTGGAATCGGTGGGGAGTGGGTCACGTTGACGGAAGGAAGGCGCGGGGTGCCCTGGAGGTCCAAACTAGCGGGAAGCGGGTCGGATTGATGGAAGGAAGGCGTGGGGAGCCCGGGAGGTAGAAACTGGCGGGGAGTGGGTCGGATTGATGGAAGGAAGGCGTGGGGAGCCCGGGAGGTGGAAACTGGCGGGGAGTGGGTCAGTTTGACGGAAGGAAGGCGCGGGGAGCCCGGGGCTACAGCGCCCAGGCCCTGTTGGCAGCGGAATCACCAAGAAGCCACCACATGCGAACAGGGGGCTGTAAACTGCAATGCGAGGCCAACCTTGGCCACTTGTACAGCATTAACAACCCAGCGTTAACCCGAGCGGCCCGCTACGTGTGTTTTGTTTGCCAATCGTCGTGCCTGCCGCATATTTGCCGGAGCTGTCCCTTCCTGGCCATTTCCCTATTTACCTATCGGCCACAATATGCTCGTAGCTCGAGTCTGGTTCTCTATAGTCACGGATACCTAGCTGTCTGTCGGTCTCTGTATTCTGTGTTTGCATGTATAGACCCGATAGTCTCACGGACATCGCTCCCTCTGTGATGTATCTCTCCCTAGTGCCCCATTGTCTCCTGTCTTTCTCTGCTCCCTCCTGTCAGTGTATCCCCACACTGCTGTCAGTGCTACGCTGGACCCTGCTCCTGTAACAGGCATGCCCACACCCATCTACATGCAATCACGCACAACATGGCTTCTCCTGCTAACCGGTCCCCCGAGAATCAAATCACAACTCTTCACAGTAGATTTCAGCGCCCCCGGTCATCTCTCGAACGCTTTTGTAATCCCAATAGTTGTATCTACTCCCATCAGGAAACTTTCATTTTTATCCCCCATCTCTGTGCTTGCTTTTACCTGCTGGAGCCTTTGTCAAACACACTGTCTGCCTAACGCGGGTCGACATGGATGTCCCTGAAGCCAGCACCAGTCTGAGTGCCTCCAGGGTTCCAGTCTCTGAGGCTGACCGTCCACCGGAGGCAGTGACCAGCCGGGGACGGTGCCGACCGACTGACCGACTCGCCGGAACACCACTAGACTGGCTTCCGTCACTGAGTCCTGTGCCTCCACCTATCCCAACCCTCCTCGCCGGCATACAGGGAGGCGTTTAATAATCCAGGATGTGTCTCAGGGCTGGATGTTAAACAACCACATCTACCTTAAGACAGTCCACGGAGCATTTCTAGGATACATTATTAGTTATTGAATAGCACCCAGGATTTGTTTGGCTGTAAAAGGCGTTGGAGGAATTTAACATACTGAAAAGCAGTCTGATTTCTCAATGATGTCCTGAATCAAAAACTTGACCAAATCTATACCACCACTAGACTGGCTTCAGTCCCTGTATCCAAAGGGTACATATTGTAATGAATTTCAATCGATTTGGTTTGATTATTGATTGAATGTTCACCTACGATATATTAAAGATGTTTTGGACGGTGCTAGCGAAGGGGGCGATCTGACTGCACTATGTCATTACTGTGAGCAACGAGTACATAGAGTCTATACTCGTTGCGGTGAGTGACAATTTTGGTTCAAGGATCATGATGTCACACTCAAGTAGCATTGAGTCTTTGAGAGAATTAAAGAAAACTACTTTTTTTAGTACATTTCCGATATAATTCCATAAATTGTAAATTGGACTAATTTAGTTATTGGGTCATGTGAAACTGGACAATATATTGTACTTCTCTTATTTGATATTAGAATAAGTCAAAGGAACCTGTTTAAATTAATAATTGTCAGTATTTGAAAATCACCAGTTGGCGTCAATGTGTATTGAAGGATATGCCTTTAAGTCACAGCAAAGCGCAGATGGGGTGATGAAGTCGCTGGTCATTATCAAAGACTTGAGCAAGTCTACAACACCACCAGCAGCTCAGGCCCGCCGAGCGGCGGTGGAGGTGGTGGTGGTGGTGCAGGGTGGTGGCGGATGGCGGCAGGCACCACTGCTGCAGCACCACCGCCGCCAGAGGCACCACTGTAGCAGAGAGTGCTCACGCTGTTTCCCGGCGTGAGGCCACGACAGACAGGTAATGGCAGGATGGGGACGAGCCAGCGTTCGGGATGGTTCTGTGAGAGAAAAGATGGTAGGATTCTAACGTCTTTGCAGAGGAGGAAGGCCTTTGGTGTAGTCAGGTTCAGGGGTGTTTTTTAAGTGCAGGTTTACTGTGTATAGGAATGTGGTTTGAGAGTTTTTAAGTGGGAAAGTAGGAGTCGAGTATAGCAGATGGGTATTGGGGACTGTATGTTAAGTACAGGGTCGGGGCGGCGAGGGACTTTGATGCGGTAACATCGACGCGGCAGCGGTCAAAATTGGAAAGGAACATCTGATGAGTTGGAGCAACGAGCAGAGTATTCTCTATTATCCTACCCCTAATAAAAAACGCCATAGGTTTAACATGGGATTTGTTTATGTCACTGGGTGTGACATAAAGTGTTGTTTATGCCACTACTTTCTAATACTGAAAAAATGTAGAAACTGGGTAGGATAAAATCTAGACGCCACTCGTTTGAGTTTGAGTTTACTTATGTCACTCATTTTGTTGGCTTCGACTCGTGAAATTATGGAGCCAACAAAATGCGTGGCATAAATAAACTCAGACTCAAACTCGTGACGTCTCTTTATATACTCGTTGGTTTGAGTTGACCACTGACACATGGAGAGGTAGGATACTGCCCCTTACAAGCCCTGCACTTAACCGGCTGTGATGGAAACTCATCTGCTCATTGTGTTAACAGCGAGGCTTTGGGAGATAAGGGTTGGGTCAAATACCCAAAGATGCAGTTTTCCATGAAAACTTTTCTATTTCTATTTCAGTATACCAAATCTTGTTTTGTTGTAAAACAAGGATGTATTAATTGAGACACATTCACATCGAGAAAGTGGTTTGGACCACCTCGTTGATCCCCAGCCCCATGCCATGGCTGACCGGATGTAAAATCAACCAATCAGCGAAGCCAACGCTAGCGGGCAGCACCAACCTCTGACCCCTGCGTCAAATTACGGCATGTTGCGCTATACCAAATTGCGACACGTCGTCAAAATGAAATGTATCCATACTGGGAATGTACCCATCGGCCTAGACTTGCTCGAGTCTGTGATTGTGAACATTCATTTAATAATTCAACAAAATTAAGATAATCCTTTTCTTGACTACCCCAGTAATCCTTTCCCTGACTGGCCCTGTGTCTCTGCCAGTAAGAGTGGAGTAGGTGGAGGGGTAGGCAAGGGAGACAGGAACTGAAGCCAGTCTACCTTCGGCTCACTAGGTGCCTGTCAGCCCGCAAGGCCGTTGCATCGCGTCTACCATCTGACCTCTTTCCATCTTTTCACAAAGCGGAAGTCGCTTGTTCCAGAAATGTGGCCCTCTGCTCATATCACGTAATTGGTCTCAGATAAGGTAGATGGTGTCGGCCTGTGTCGTGCGAGGTTTATTGCAGCTTCCTCGTATCCTGACCGTTTCCCCCCTGATTCGGTGAATAGATAAATGATTTAAAAAGTCACAAATCGGTTTATCGTTAGATAGTGAAGCGACATTAATGTCAATCTTCTCTCACAAACACTACCAACTATTTTCAATGATATACAGACAGTTGAGCAATCCTGCTTTAGTAAATGGAATGGCTGCTGTGTTAAACAAGAAACTCTTTGAATATCAGTAACATGCTTTCATATGTGAGCATGGTAGGAAATACATGTAGTTCCGGCAGGGGTGCATTATCGGTTACTTATTTGTGTGCGGTAGGAAATAGCTCTGACAGGCCCAGAGACAAGGGCGGGTTATCAGTTACGTATTTATGTGCTGTAAGAAATAGTTCCAGCAGGTTGAGCAGGATGTAATTCCGGCAGGTTCAGAGGTAGCGCCAGGTTATAAGCTACATATTTATGTCCTGTAAGAAATAGTTCCAGTAGGTTCAGAGGAAGGGGTGGGTTATTGGTTACTTAATTGTACACATTAGGATGTAGTTCTGACAGGTTCAGTGATGGGCAGATCCAGCAGTGGTAGATTTACTGCTATATCATAGGTCAATCCTTCTCATACCATGTCTATGTGGTGTGGGAAGTAAAAGAACTCACCTCGGTAAATGTGGTTTCTACCTAAATTCATTTCATAGATTCGATCACCACCCTTGTGGTGTAAAAGAACATTGAGAAAGTCTGGTGAAAACCTGCAATGTTTAACTGGACGTTAAATCAAATCAACAAACAAACAACTTATAAACTGTAGTACGTCCCGTTGTCGCCAGGGCCAGGACGCTCAGGCTCTCAAACTCTGGTACTGCAAAGTTGGGTGCGGTTCTAGACGGACTATGGTCACTTATTCATGCAGAGTAGGAAATGGTTTCGCCAATCTCAAATACAGCTGTGGGTTATTGGTTACTTATTTGTGCGTAGTAAGAAACGGTTCCGGCAGGCTCATAGTAGGGGGTGGGTTATCGGTAACTTAATTCACAGTTCTCACTGATAGAGCATCCATTAGCTGTTCCCGAGTTTGCAGTAATAAGATATTGATTAGATGTATCCGGGCACTCACTGTGATAAGGTATTGATAATCCATTTCACGGTGTTGCCTGGTAAGCTATTGATCAGCCGGCCAGCGGTGTTCAGTGATTGATTTGAAAGTTGGTCTGACTAGGCGTGAACCACTCCAGTTTACCGACGTTTATATCACGCATTACAGACTCACAGGGAAATCTCTTATAACAGACTCACAGGGAAATGTCGTATTACAGACTCATGGAGAGATCCCACATAACAGACTCACAGGGAGATCCCACATTACAGACTCGCAACCACCTTTCTCTTTCATCCCTAGTAGTGGTAGATTTACTGCTATATCAATGGCCAGTCCTTCTCATACCCTGTCTATGTGGTGTGATGTGCAGCCAAATTTCTCCTTCATCCCTCCTCATACCATGTCTATGAAATGTGGGAAGTTAGAAATACTCTCACCTTAGTAAATGTGTAGGGAGGAATTTCTGCCTAAATTCAATGTGGTGTAAAAGAACATTGGGAAAGTCTAGAAAAGGACCCGTGATTGTTGAATGGACGTTAAACCAAACCAACAAACCAACAAAAGATAAGAGCAATCATTATTCCACCAGCCAAGTCTAATAGAACATATTGGACGTTGAATTACACAAACAAACTAATTCCACCAGCCATGGTATGTATTGCCACCTGTTCACAGACAACTACCTCTCTGCATGTTTTGCCACTAAGTCTTGTAATTGAATACGTTAATGGGTGCAATCAATGCAGCACCAGAGCTCAGGTTCCTAGGACTTTTTGGCTGTTAATATCTCCATTGGACATCCACCAATTCGAACTATCTTACTTATATATCACAGAGATGGCTGTTTATCCTCTTTTCCAAGGAAATCCTTGTTTTCTGTTTCAGTTTACAAATGATCTTGTGTAAATCAAAGACCAGAATGAATTGTACCTCATTTATACAAAAAAAGAGGTTCAAACCTCCCAACACACCCTAGCCCCAGTCCATAGCCATTAATGATATGTTCAAAGTTGTCTCAGTCTTTCCACTTGAAAACTATTTCCACTGGTGTTTTTTTTTCTGACAACTGGGGGATAGATTTGCTTTGTGTTGTTGCAGTGTGTCTCCCCTGCGTCTTGGTTTTGGTTGTTATTAGGGTTAACCTGGACGGACAGTGATCACTCTCTGTTGTCCATGTCAGTTATACAGCATCCTGTAAGGACTTCCTGCTAAACTACACTCTCCCAGCACAGGTCTCCTTAGGCTGAATAATTGAGGGCTCTCAAGGCCTGTGGTTGGAACTGTGGCGACTGCAGCGCCGTCTTCAGGTCACATGTCAAACTGTCGGCGTTGATATGCGTCTTGCTCGGTCATGGCCGCTGCCGAAGTGGTAAAAGCCCAGCGTAACCTATAGTCACCACACAGTATTCCCCAGACACCATGCACGAAAACAGGGTTTCGTTTTAGGAAGCGTAAACAAACTGGTTATGGAAGTATATCTCAGGGATGCAAGTTTTCCGACAAGTGACGAAATTTCGACATTTCATATATATCCGCAATACTTGTAGTGCAAGAATATATATATATCTATTCATAACCATTCTGTTACAAAATAATGTTATAAATCATTACTTTTATTTGCGTTTTAAATAAGAAGTTTTTCTTCAATCGCGACTTTCATGCCTGATATATGTTAAGGGAATGTACATGTATTTATTTATCTAACCTTAACTGATTGGGCCAGAAATCTTCCGAATTGTACACCACAACACAACGGAGTAAGTTCCTCTCGGGGCAATTTCTCCAAAACGGGGCGAGTTCGTATTGGGACGAAAAATCCCGGGGTGAGTTCCCAAACGGGGCGAGATCCTTCTTGGTGCTAAAAATCCGGGGGCGACTTCGTTTCGGAGCGAGTTCTCCGTATTCTATCGTGTCTTCCGTGGCCATGATTACGGCGGTGGACGGTGAGTGATATCAGTAATAATCCGTGGTTCGTGTTCCGTAATTCGTGGATGACTGTCATTACGTGCCCAACACTGGCCTTTCCGCGCGCCACCCGGCCATTACTCTGTTTGCCCACTGTCACTAGGCTAAGGGACCCCAATGTGTACCCTTCTTCCTAAAAAATCAATTACTTTAATACATTCCGCATTTTAACACATCTTTATTAATATCTCACATAATGAATCCTTCATTGAATGTCAATGAAAAAAGATATCATTTAAAGGCATTGAAGTGTCTCATTAGGAGCACTATATAGCTGTTTGACTACTTAATGCAATTTTTGTGAAAATACAAGGATGTGTTCGGAGCCTAGCGGTAGGGAGCCACACGCTGGTGTCTACTAACGTTGCTTGCCTCTGTTGGTTATTGTCCATTATACAGGACAAGGATTGAGTGATGATATGATTGAACATTACCTGTAATATATGACACTCGAGGGTGATATAGAATCTCGCCGATACACCCGACACCTGGGGGCTGTATAGAAGCTAACTGACACATACAACTCTCAGGGATGATACGGAAGCTAGCCAATAGATATGGCACTCAGCGGCGATATACAACATCACCCGATAAACATGACACATGGCGTGATGTAGATTCTTGCTGATTCATACGACACTCTGGGGTTGTATAGAATCTAGCCGATACAAAGGACACTCAGGGATAATTTAGAATCTTGCTGATGTATATGATACTCAAAAGGTTGTATAGAAGCTTTGGCAATACATACACCACTTAAGGTGATACCGAAGCTAGCTGATAAATATGACCCTTGGGGGTGATATTCAAGCTTGCCCGATAATACATGACACTTGGGGGTTATATAGAAGCTAGTCAATGACTATCAGGGGTATGAATATAGAATCTCGCTTGATACATGCAGTAATATGAGTGAAGTACATTCAATATATGTACGTCATACACCGTATGATACAGTGATGTATTGTGATTGTATCAAACTTGATACAATATAGCATAAGTTAGTTTATTGTTCAGTGGATAACAGCACTGGACTTGTAATCCCAGGTTGGGGGCTTTGTAACTTGTGTCCCACTGCAACCAGTTATCTCCTTCACCCCCCCCCCCCCCAGCGTTGGTCGATTTACTGCTATAGCAAAGGCCAATCCTTCTCATATCATGTCTGTGTGGTGTGGGAAGTAAAATAACTCGGACGTCGGTAAATATGTATGGGTGAGATTTCTACCTGAATTCATCACTTAGATCCCATCACCACTCTCCTGGCGTAAAAGAACCTAGAGAAAGTCTGGAAATGACCTATAACTGCATGGAGTTGTCCCTATGCCTTCACTGCCATATAAGGAATATAGGAGGCATGAATTGACCCAGCAGCCAATGACTGCATTCAGAGCAAACCACGACCTTCACCCTGACCTCCTTACATAGTGTTTATAGCACCTTGGGACGGTTCTACAGTCTATAATTGACCTGAATTTCTTGGGCCCAAACCACCCTCATAATGGTTGACTGGGCGTGAAATCAAACCAACAAATCAAACCTTTGTTCCCAACGGTATATGTGAGGCATAATGTACAATATCTCACCCTTGATTCAAGTTTAACCATAGGAATAACGTTAAAAAAGAGAGACAACTCAATGATCACACCGGTGAAGTGACAATACTACGCCATGGCTATGGTGGAGTGATGCGAGACAATGTCAGATGCGATTGACCAATCAGCTGTCGGGATTTCTGAGAGCAGACAAGACATCAACATGAAAATTTAAACATTCCTAACTGGATTGGCGAAGTCATTTGAATAATTCTGGTATTATGATGCCGTTCTAATGTCCATGAAAAGGGTGAGATAAAATCTCATTTGGATGCGCCGTAATCGCCACTTGGCTTTGCCTCGATTACGATTTGCGGTGCACCCAAACCCGTGGAGTATTTTCAATTTATATGATTCTCAATCCAGTTCTATATAAATATTATGAGTGTAATATAATTCACTATGCGGCATATAAGATACTTTACTGTAATATAATCCACTATATGATAAACCAGGCAGTATTCTTTATCATAATTCACCATACGGCATACTGTGCAGTATTCTGTATTTTAATTCACAGAGCGCCCCCAGCGGATTCACTAAGTAACAGTTGCTGTCACGTGACTACCACAACAACTCCGGGCCATCCACTGTGATGGGGATTTTTGCCGCTGGGCGGCGCTCCTGTGAAGGCGGCGAGTCAATAATTTAAGGAGACTCTTGTGTTCGCGTCTGCATCTTGGATGAGACGCCCGGCGCCTGGTTTTTGGCGGGAACTGACCGGCGGGTGAAATGTCGGCTGCCTGTTTGATGACGCCTGATCGCTGCATCGTTGATGCGGAGGATTCATTATGGATGAACATATATGGTGGCACGTGAAAGCAAGCAATCATGGACGATGATAGCATTAAGTTTTAACAGGTAAATTGATACCGACAAAGGGAACATTGGAAAGGTACAGTATTTGTATATCAACTTGTCGAAGACCGTGGAAGAGCGGGACTAAACACTTGCCAGTTTTTTCTCTTATTTATGGGGTGGATAGGTATATATAGCTCCAACTTACATGTAGTTATTCTTTTATTCCAGTATTAGACCCTCGCTTTTCTGATCATAGAATTACATGCTGTAGTTGTGGTGTCTATTAGATACATTACCCCTTAAATTTGTTTTGTTTCGACCCAATCGGTTCATGCTAGAGATCACTACAATCACTGAGCCGTTTATAGACTTGATTATGTCTTTGATTATGCGTATTCAATATATAATTACACCAATATATAATCGAACTAAATTCCAGTGCGGGGTGTGGCAGGTCAAGCAGTAGGCTTTGGATACACGGAATGAAGCCATGCTATGACGAGGTATGTGGAGGGGTTGGATACAGGGCAGGGCCTGGATGCAACGACTGATGCCAGTCTAGGGAGTGGTGTGTGGACGGGTAGGTACAGAATACAGGGACTGAGGCCAGTCTAGTTTGAGGTAGATGTCGGGGTAGGTATAGGGTACAGGGACTGACGCTAATCAAAGCCATTTACTGAGGCGAGTTGATTACGTCACTGACATAATGAACTATGACGTCACATCCGTGTCCCAGACACGCAGGTCGGAAATTAGACCCAGTGTTTGGTGCTGACGTCACAGCTGTGACTCGCTCAAGGTGTCGCTGTGTTGCCTGCTTGTCTGTTGTTACACTGGCCACCATAGCAGACGCTGGCCTCACCGCATTAGCTGTGGACATTGACATTGAAGTTGTCTACCCTCTTTGCTCTGGTATAGTCCGATCTGCAGCCATCTTGCACCACTCTCCCAGCCGAGATTATAACTACCGTCAGCAGAATCTCGGATGTGAGAGTTAATTATTGAGCTCACTCTTCCTCAGATCTTTTATGGCGCTTGGAGGGCGTGTAGTATTCTCGAGCCATTTTTCATGTTCACATTGTGTGTATTTTTAATGAAATGACCATAAAGCTAGAATTTGTTATCAATTAGTTAAGCTCATAAAGTTTTCTAGTAAACATTCCTAGTTTATGATTGAAAGCATACTTTGATTCCACCGCGACCATGTGCCTAGAAAATGATCGCACGCCAACAACTTCCTTTTAGTTGGAGCCAGAGTGGAGACAGAGATGGCGGCTAATCTAGTCCGGTGGCAGTCTGTAGTAATTGGCCATGTACTGCTGCAGGACAGGTGCGCGTTATCTGATGTATATGCCACCCAGAAGTGAACCTGAGGTCATTTTGAATTATTACTGTCAGAGATGAACTAGACGAACCTGTTATAACTCTTTATTTTCCACCAATTACAGAGTCCCCACTAAGAATGTATGGGTCCACAATAATCAATTGCCCATTGTTTCTGGGGTTTTTTTTCTCAGAAACCATAACTATTGCTTACAGATTTGAACCAATTGATTACGGCCTCCTATCTCACCTCGGTACTTTTCATGGGCTTAACGTTAGGAACGCGTATTTCACGGCCGTGATGGTATTGTATGCAATACTCAATGGCTTATTTGGTGAACTATTTCATCAAGAAATAATGTTTAACAGGGTGAGATAAAATCGGAAAGCCACTCGATGAGAATAACTTGGTCCGCACTTCACTTCGTTTTACTGCTTCGCTTCGTCAATTACTCCGCAGTCAAACTCGGTGGAGTACGAACCAAGTTATTCTCATCTCATAAGTTTCCTTCGATTTGCATTGATTTGGGAAAATAGTACATTTGTGCTGTAGTGCAAAAAAGATAGTCCTGATTGATATGTCCTATAATTGTTAAATGAGCATCAGGATGTTTTATTATAATCAACCTAGATTCCTCGGAGCTGGTCTGCTGGGATGGACAGCAATTAACAATCTGTGTGCCCTCTTGGTCGCCTCGCCTCCTCGTGGTGCAGACCGGATATGCTTGCACGCAAGCATAATAAAAGCGACCGGGGTGGGGAGTTAGCTCAGTGGTAAAGCGCACTGGACTTGTAATATCAAGGTTGTCAGACTTTGTTGATTCGGGTCCCACTGCAGTCACTTTTGTCCGTCACCCCTAGCAGTGGTAGATTTACTGCTATATCAAAGGCCAATCCTTCTCATACCATGTATATGTGGTGTGTGAAATAAAAGAACTCTCACCTCGGTAAATGTGTAGGGGTGAGGTTTCCACCTAAATTCATTTCATAGATTCGATCACCACCCTTGTGGTGTAAAAGAACCTTGAGAAAGTCTAGTGAGAACCTGAAATGGTTAACTGGATGTTAAATCAAACCAACCAACCAACCTCGGAGCCGAAGGGGCCCCTGATCTTATAAGGCTCAACTAGCTGAGCTGACATCAGTTTTAGACACTAGAATAAAGGTGAAAAGAAAGGCCACTTGATGCTTGTGAATTACTACCTGTCAGTTTTTCGTGGTTTCCAACCGCCTGTCCACAAATACTGTCTCTGTAACTGGGTACGGTTTCGTAGTTCAGGATACTTAGATAAAATAAATTCTGTCATTTCCACAGTTAGATTACTGTATTTTCAGCAGAGCATGACATTTATTATTGCAGCTACGGACTTTTCCATATTGTGTTGCAATGTATGGCGCCATATAACATTAACCCACATCACGGGTTAACCGGTGCATTCAAAGTTATATAAAGTATAGTTAAACTGGGCTGGCTGAGGGGTGTATTCAAAGTTGTATGGGGTTGAGAGGTGGGGTGGTAGGGTTTACTGAATCAAATCAGCTGCGTGGCTGGTCTTCCTGATGCACCAGGAATCATTGTAGATGTATATTTCAGCAACAGGTAAGCAGGAACCTCCGATATTAAACTAGAAATATATGTACATTTATAAGGAACAAATATTCCACTCTCATCTACCTTTGCATAACGCATATGTTTCCTCAGTCTTTATACTTATCCTACCCCTAATAAAAAACGCCATAGGTTTAACATTGACTCAATGTATTTGACAGGGCGTTGAATAAAGTGTTATTTATGCACCGAGGTGACTAAAAAAAACGGGCCAATCAGGGACGAGATAACGAAAGTAGATCCGGCAGCATTGATAAATGTGGCCATCCTCCGATGAATGTCAACACGCTACTAACATGGATAATTACAAAATTTTCTCTGTATATCGGTGAGATAGGGTAGGATAAATACAAAACCGAACTCGAGTTAGCCTTCTCAATGTCTATACCACTCTGGTCAGGTTTGCTACTCACTACACTCGGCTAATGCCTCGTGTAGTAATACACAACCTGCCCATCGTGGCATAAATATTGCCAAGGCTAACTCTCGTTTGGTTTCTACTTATTATTTTCATTAAAAAAAGACTAAACCTTCACCATGTGCGTGATTACACTGTGACATAGGTAAAGGAGCAGACGGCCAGTGCCCAGCTCAACATGACCAAGAACTGAAATACCTCTATTGATAATAGAATATTGTAGAAGTAAAAAAAAATAGAAGTTACTTGACCGGGTGCAAGTGGGTCACAAAAAATGACTCGTAAACTGAGCCTAAACTTTTTAATTGTTTTTTATATGCCATTTGCTCTTAGTTATTATATACCTCCATGCTCACATTTAATTTATGCGTTAGCTGTACGGGTTTCATTCGTATACATATCCACAGTGAACGAACTCATAGTTCGTTAACTCTGCGTCATATGACCTGTTGTTAAATATTTACGATGTTTTATTTCCATGTATATGATAACATGGAGACATAGTCAGTGTGTCTGAATTACATTTTACAGTTGTTGTTTTGAGTCGAAAATGTTCACCTTGTTCTTTGAACTTCTAAAAACAAACACGTCACTAATTTCACTCAGCCACACTAACCATATCTCCATGTACTAATATACAACAAACTGTGTCTCCAGAAGGTCTCTCCTAGGCGTAAGATTAGGTCTTTCTTCCTTGCTTCAGAGACAGGGCGAGTCACTATTTCTATTTGTGAGCCAGGGAAGGGGAGGGGTGCTTAAACATCCGCTAGTTGTCGCTAGTGGAGTTGGTGAGAGGGGCAGAGGCAGCTTGATAAAGCTATTACACAGGGATTTCCTCTCCATCTCAGTCGACTTTGGCATGCTTAGAAAACAGGGATGGCAGTTTTCCACCTCACCACGGAAATCCTTGTTTTCAGTCGCCATAGGGATAATTCCATAGGTTAGTTACTTATCAACAACAAACGACATCTGAATTTGAAATTGAAAGACATACAATACAATCTAAATGGTATTATTGCCTCAGGGTTCCTCTACCGACCACCTGGTCTTTGGAGCACAGTTTGACTCTGGTCAAAGTGCTCAGTGCTAAAACGATGGCGCTACACCAGAATCCAGGATCTTATCTAATATCTATGTATGGGTAGCCTACCTTATCCATGTAATTGAAATTATAACTGAAGTTATACCATATATTCAAATTGAGTCTGATTGAACAAATTGGATATTAAATTATCCAAAGAAACAATATTCAAATCCGTTAGATATAGCCAAACATAATCAGTTATACACATTTTCTATAATCGGGAAAAAACATAAGAAAGTTGTCGCCATATTTATATCTTCCCCAGCACCATTGTGCCTTTTAAAGCCTCTAACATGGTGGTTTTCGCACCTCCTTTTTCACATCGATGGCCATGCCACCTGGTATTTAACTCCATCGCAACCCCTGTATAGTTGGTGTAGCAGTCTTTATACAATTTACCGTGGATAGATCTACTCGTAGGTCCGTACCCTCAAAATCCCGTCCAAATCTCGTCTTGCCTGTAAGTAATCTCGTGAGAGCCACCCTCTCCCACCCGCGGCAACGTTCGCTGACACTCTCCAAGCGGATACTCCGGTAATGGGGAAGCGGCGTCTGCGTGACCTCTCCGTGCCCCGCCTGACCCCACCGGCGGAAGGCGGTGCTGCCCCCTGGTGGATGGAGCGAGGATCATGTCCTTGTGGGCGCTTTCTTAGAGGACGCATGCGCAGTTCACACCCAGCTTCTCTCCATCTTCTTACTTGTCCCCGTCAATTGTTGTAAAACAACCGATTGCTCACCTCACATTCACAACACCATACATCCCGTATCACCAAACTTTATCTCACCTCTGTTTTTTTTCTCCCCATATATTTAACATTAGGAACTCGCACTCGATCCCCTTTGATTATTGTAAAAAGAAACATTCAATGTTAGAATGATGTAGAAACATTAGCCGATCAGTTTAATAATAGAGGTGAGATTAAATCTGAACCGCACCTGATCGCCATTGTCGGTTTTGAACGGTTTGCTACACAATCTCACTTGGCTATCCCTTGTGAGATTACTTAGCAAGCAATAGTTATGGTATAATTTTCTTGCGGTTTCTTCTCAATCCCCACCGACCTAGTACAAAACCCCATTGTCCATAGCCAGGTATCCAAGACCGGGCACATTCGTACAGTTGCCTTTTAGAATCTGCAAGGGCCACCTCGGCAGGTATGCGTGTGTTTGAGCGGGAGGGGGGCGAGGTCTGGCTTAGTCTCAAACCACCGGAAACGACCTGCCCCCAAGCACAGAGCAGCGCCCTCTCTGCACACCATCACGAAGCTCGCAGCACCTTCTAATGAGGCGGGAATATGTTCAGTAGTAAACCAGCTTTAGAGCAGCCAGTCCCTGGAACAGTTCCAAAGTCCCCCATCTTCTCCGTTTACTCTTTCATCTGGAACTAAAGGCACAACTACCTGAATCTCACCGTGCTGTCAGTTTTCCGGTTATTTCCGGGTTTCCAGGTTTTGTTAGTGTACTACGTTTTGATCATGTTAAAGATAAATAGTGGATATAATCAGGAATCGGATATCTTGTTGTGGGACACCCAGAACAACAGACTTATTTCGGAGACGAGGATTACCTGACAGAGCCCGACCCAACACGTCCTCCCTAAGGCCATTTACCATTGACCGATTATTCAAAAGCACCGATCGATTCTTTTGGGGTATACCGATCCCCAGATCGGTGAATTGAACCAGCCTGTTTTTTTTTTTAATTGTCACTGGTAAATATGGTAAAGGTAACGTAATAAAGCCACCACCATGACCGACAAATTGTAAACACTTTGATTACATCGGTGAATCACAAGTTTTCAGCCAGAGAATTCCATTGTTATTGATAGATGAAATGCAGGGAAGACAAGGAAATCTCACTCATCATTTAATATCGACATGCAGTCGGTGGCACCACCGACAGACATTTAGAGTAACTCAATTAATCTGTGCTACTTTTGTCGGTTTATGGATAATGGACTTAAGCTGCACCGTGCCAATATGGTGGGTGTCTTTCGGGGAAGACGGAAGTGTACAATTACACGTCTCTATCCTCCAATCAGTGATCAGCTTACATTTAAGCATCCAAGTCCATGACTGGAGAAAATGGCGTTTTACATGCAAGGTCACAACGCATCTAGTTACACGTCTCCTCCGCCAGGTAGCGACACAGGTGGGACGCAAAGCATTATGGGTTTGTTGGGTAGACTTTTACAGAATTTTTTCCATAAGTGGGTAGTGTGCCTTATCTGCTTGGTTACGCAATGTCTTCGACCAAACAAACATATACCTGGCAACGTCACCTTTAGCATTGCCTGACTGAGTGTAGGAGAGTTATATATTTATTATACCTTTATATCATTTCCAGAGAATGTATAGCGAATGCATCATATTCTATGATATTTCAGCTTCAATTTGGTGTGTTACCTGTGTGTTTCCTCAGTAATACTTCTAATATGTTTAAGACAACACAGGAGCTCCACAAGTTGCAGTTCAAAAACACGTTGGCAGGCATGGACATCATATACTTATCTTCATCTACCGAAAACCCCAGACGATTATCACCTATCAAGTTTAGAGAGCTGTATAGGCAAGCCAGCATCAATATCATGGGATATGCCTCATATAATACAGAACATATCAATCCATAATACAACTTAGAGTATCATAGAGGCGAGTTTTCTCGGTCTTTCGGTGGCAACAAAAAGAAATCCACTTTTTTTTTTACCATATCTGACATTCCTGATTTATTACCTGTAGTAGATAGTAGACTGTGGACAATCAAGATAAAACAATGAAATTAAGGTGTATTATCTGCATTTCCGAAAGGTCCCACACAGCTACCTTCAATCAGTGATCCACGAAGCAGGAAAATTTGAGTAAACTCAGGCTTCTACGTTTACAAAAGACCCCACGATCACTGCCCTGGTGCACCACACGTTACAGGCGAAGAACGTTTTACGAACACACCTGTCTATAGTGGATGGGATTCACTTCAAGTGGCATCCTCCTCATGGAAGGCACAGAAAAGCAGGAGAGAGTCTAGAGAAGTGGCGGGGGAAAGAGAAGTGAGATAGAAGGTATTCTTACATCCTACTCTTAAGTATGCACTGACAGGGTGGTAAATGGAAGTGAAAGAGGCCCAATGTAGGTGTACATTATGCTACGTTTACACTGTGGTCACGGTGACCACGTTTCGGGGCGCTGTGGACCAAACAGGGTTGATCACCGTGGCCTCCGTAGCAGAATTTTAAACCGTCAAAGAAATCTGCCACGGCGGCCACTGTGTTAATGAGCATCGTTCCAGGCCGTAGTGACACTGGATCAACGCCACATAACGTGACTGGACGTGACCGAATGCAGGCGCCGTGAAAGGGCACCGTGGACGAAACGTGAGGAACGTGACACGACTTGGGGGGAGGGGTGGCATGGACAACGTCAGCCTTGAAAGTCACTCAAACCATGTCCGCCAAGATCATCGTGTAAACGCAAACATATCCCTAATGAGACCAGATCAGCAAAGCTGCAATGACACACTACGTTTCCAGTGTGAATGTAGCATAAGGTCGTATGTTAAGAGGGCTTCACTGGTACAGAGGTAGCACTTATCCATGGGATCATTGTTTTCATTACCAGTTCGTAAAGTCATTTTTCTTGTATAAAATATAGTATGAATTTACCAAACACTCAGCTGTGTTCACACACCCTGCCCTGTGTTTGGTCAACTCAGTGGGTTTGGAGCGGTTGTATATTTACAATGGTATCAATATAGTTATGCGTATGTAAATCATAAACATGATTGAGTAGGGTGAATCTGTGTGTGTCGGGATAAAAGTATCTCTAAACCAGCAACTGTTTACGCAACGGCAGCCTCACATCTATGAGTTCCGTATGTGTATATTTGAAGCCTGTTTTACTCTGTTTTTATGGGCCTCTCACTTAAGGCAGACTTTGTATGGGTAAATGTATAGATCTGCATACAAATAGTCTGCGGTGCCATATCCCCTTCTATATCCTTTTGGCTGGGTTCAGGTTACACGTATGTGTCTGTATGGCTGGGTGGCTGACTGTTCAGGATCACTCCGTGTCTTTGGTAATTGAAGAGTATATGTGTGTGTGTCGTGTATATAGACAGTATATATATATATAGTTTATATATATATATATATATATATATATATATATATATATATATATATATATATATATATATATATATATACATGAGGAAAGAAGGGCCCAGGGAAGGTGAGTCTACCAGACAGACAGGCAGTCAGCCAATGACTGAATGAGGGAGGCAGTGAGACAGACAGAAAAACAGACAGGCAAGCAGACGGTGAGACAGGCAGACAGGCAGACATACAGGCAGACATACAAGCAGGCAGGCAGGCAGGCAGACATACAAACAGACGGAGACGGAGGCAGAAAATGAGACAGGCAGATAGACAGACAAACAGACAGAGAGGTAGAGAAACTGTAAAATAGGCAGACAGTGAGACAGACAGTGGGACAGGAAGGCAGACATAGGGAAAGTTAGACAGTCAGACAGACAGACGGACAGGTGGAGAGTCTGTCTGTCAGTCAGACAGACAGACAGATAGATAGACAGGTAGAGAGTCTGTCAGATAGACAGACAGATAGAAAGGCTGTGAGACAGACAGATAGAGAAGCAATGAGACAGACATACAGACAGGTAGAGCGGCTGTGAGAGACATATAAACATAACATACAGACAGACAGATAGGTAGAGAGGCTGTAAGACAGACAGGAAGGTAGAGTGGCAATGAGAGAGACGGGAAGGGAGAAGCTTGGGAGGGGGCAAGTGGAACATCCTATTACTCATTGTGCTTGGTGTGGAAGGGTCGTATCGAGTATCCACACCAGACTGGTCCTGCCTTCTGTGTGTGTTTACAGTGCGAGAAGTAGGAGAACATGTCAGCGGCAATCAGATGTGGTAATCTGTCAATGGCTGTTGTTGTAATCTCAGTTACACACTTTGTACATTCAGGGTCATATGTTAGACCCACATACCTTCACTGTTATCAACGCGTCTGTAAAAGGCACCATGTGACCACTTATAAAATGTGAAGAGAGGGGTCTGTTTTGAAGAGAAGTGGGCGCCATTATATGTGAGCATACATTTTATACATAGATATACATACTTACATGTAATAGATGTGAAAACAGAAATATGCATATACATTTAGATGTTTAATTGATAAACATACGGAAATATTTGAGCATATATATTTAGTATGTATAAGTACGGAAATATTCGACCATGGTCATATTTACTAGATATAAGTACGTGTACACAAATGTACGACCATATTCATGTTTAACAAAAAGTAAACCTGCTAGTGTAGAGTATTTCATAGATATGTGGACACCCCGAATGTAGTGCCTCCCTCTTGCATATACATTGCGTGGGGTGTGTTGTGCATATATTACCATACTACTACCACACGAAAACCAGCATACACGGCCTATACTCAACTGTAAGCGCCTGCATGGTCCAGTCCTTGCATACGACCTCGTATTTGTCTTATGTAAACGGCAGTGTGGTTTCCCACTATCCAAGCATAGATTTTGCACACTGCTTGTTTCTCTGCTGCAGGTACATGTTAGGGATAATATCTGCCCCATACACCACTGTTTCATATTTCCTAATTTTTGGCAATCTAAATAGTGCTTATTGATATATTTGTGAGAGAGATATACACGCATCACAGAGTAAGTATTATAAACTTTTTCTAGTGGCGTGAAGTAACAAATAAATAGGTTTAATTTATTGGAGAAGATGGTTAACAAAGTCAACAAACCATGATTTCGTGGACCGACGGCTCTGTAAACCACTCAACGTCAACGTTGCAAATTACTCGCTAAGACTCGTTTATTACTATTCGTCAACCTCTCGTGGTTTACGACCGCCTATTCACAAAACCATCGATTATTGTCAATATCTGCGTACGTGCATTGCGTATACGTAACGCTAACTGCGTATCCGTGTCTGCGCATGCGTGAACCGCTGAGAATTCTGGGCTGGCAGCAGCACCACCTCCACTCGCTGGTCCCCGGCCTTCAATACTGCCAGTCTATATTGCTGCGGCTACGTACCAGGAACCAGCGGCGTGGACTGAAAGCCGTCTGCTGGTGGCTGCTGGTAGCCGGCAGGCGGGCGTTTCCGGCAGCGTCTCGGTGGTGAAAGTGGGAGCTGGTGAGTGGCGTGTGGTTTTACACCGGGCTGCTGGTCATTCCCTGATCTTACTGAGTATGTAAGTACCTCTCTACATGCGGCCTTTTATAGACCAGTTTCAGATGCCGTTTAGGGCTCCGCTATGTCGAAACCACCGTTTATCTCACCCCTGATCATGGGTTCATGAAACAAAATCTCTCGCGATTTTGGAATCCAACACATTGGATATTTTCTAGAGGACCTCCTTGCGATTCCTGACCCCTACCCCACGGGCAGGAATCTCAGGGGTATTTATCGCACAGTGAGAATCCCGTTTTAAACACACACAGTGGCAAACTTGAGTATAAAGGCAGCATCAATGGCTGCTACATGCGAATATCCAATCTCGGCCTTTGTGAATCCTATTCAGCGCCTATAACCGAGAATGTAAGGGCATCTAAATCATGATTACATTGACGATTCTCGTAGAATCATTCCAAACACCATAAATATTCCCATCCTTTGTATCCTACTCTCTATGGTGTTTCAATCTTTCACATCCTATATTTATCAAAGTTAATTGCTATTATCCTCTCGTGATAGGTATCCATTGTTTCTCTGCCATAGAGAGCATAACTATTGTGTTATGGAAGCAGCCATCTCTCCCTCGATGCCAAACAAAACACCAGGTGGGGTGCGAGTATCAACGAATTATAACAGCTGATAAAAGCGTTTGACCCCGACTACAATGGCGCCATCTTCATGTGTCACACTTAAACATGTCCAATTTCCTGACAGATGAATACGGAACCAGTAATCACTCTGTGCCTATCTTTATGGCTCTGATTTGGTTCATCACATGACAACCCCCCCACCCTGAGTGAAACGCCTATAAGAAGACTCTAAATAAAAGTCTGGTGCTGGGGGCATGCTTCTTATAGTGGGTCTTTTATTTGCGTCACTTCTTTTGTCATTCTTAATGATCAATGGCGATTCATTTCATCATCGATTGCCGGTTTACGGCAGAGGGTCGTAAAACTTGATGACATCCACAATCTGTATTAATTAACAGACGCACATATATGGAGCAAAAAAAGGATCCCACTGAAATGGCAGGTACCCGTGCTCAAAACATCCGGATGCCGCCGCTCAGTTTTTTTTACTATATGTGGTTCGAGATTATGTCTCATCCTTACGTCTTTTAAATGCATGTACTTTTAATACACTCGACGACACATTGTGAATTATTGACAATCTTATTCAGAAACGATTGTCGCAAAGTATACGTCAGTAGTTGTAAATGAGACCAAAAATGAAATTGTAGCTTCTAAATCTCCCTACCATAAGCACTAAGCCTTGTTCTTACTGGCCTCCGCTGTATTCTACTGAGTAGAATACGGCATTCGGTATTCTACTCAGTAGCAATGATCCATTTGTTTGGTATAGAGACTTGGTATTAGGTGGCTGATTATTATTGTTATACAACAGATAATAAATAAATGTATCTATATGGAGTTTTTAACGTGCTGGCTGCCATATATGATAACAACCACTATAATCCCAAGCGGCAGTGATAAAGCCAGACCGTCAGCAATATAACATCTCCTGTAACACCCGCTGGTGCGTTTTTAATGCTAGAGATAAAATACATTATCTGCACGAGGATGGTGTAAAATAAATCCTCTATTAAGCTGGGTCCGGGAGAGCAGCCTCGGTCTGATAATCAGCCAGGAGCGCCCTCTCGTGAGATATGACTGTACTTATAGTGCGCCTTAAAACCGAGGTGACGAGGGAGGTGTGGAATTAGAATTAAAAGACACCTCATAGGCACATGGTTGAAATAAGAGAAAACGTGGTTACAGAGCCCATAGGGATGGCTGCTTGGCGCCTTTTGTAATATAAATATATCCTGACGCCGGAGGTGGAGGGATATATTTATGTTACGAAAAGCAGAGAATGGCATCCCTATAGTCACTACGCTTACTTATTACATTGTATTATATACCTGGATAACAGGAAAAAACGCTATTTAATTTACTTACGATGTCAATTTACATCATTTTGACCCAATGTTCGAGGTCATTCACTATGGCTTAGTGCGCTCTAACATTATTTATAAGCAAGACTGAGAACTGTCATAAATGAGGGCTCAGACATATTGAGCCTCATTCACACACAAAAATAACCAGTAGTATGACAATCCCCACAGATCCTCATGGCATGACAACACTTTTTTACATATTTTCTCGGTCTTTCTGATACTTCTTTTCATGACCACAACTGACATCCTTGCTGCGTATGTTTAGAACAGTAGAGCAGTGCTAATTGTCAGTGAGAACGATACCAGATCTTCATTGGAAAGTATCATATACAAAAAAAACTAGTCTTCCCTATTTTGTGAACTAACAATGGCGAGCTTCTGAGGGTCGAGCCTCGTTCTCGTCCTATGTCAACATGTTACATGGCCCTGACCCGGAAGTGAATGCTAAAAACGAAACCGGGATCAGCTGGGCTCCTCCAGTCGTGAGGGGTCATCGGAAACGAGGTCTCGTGGGGTCACGAGAGGTCACGAGAGGTCAGGAGGTCGAGTGTGGGAGGCGAGCGTCGGATAACACCTGTCTGTGCCCCCGTGTGCCTCCCTCCACCCTGTGTGACTTCAACGAGTATAATGTACGTACTCGTTGGTGGCGTGTAGCGACATGTTGATGTTGATAATGGTAGTAATGTGTATGTTGGTATTTCACACGTCCTTGAGTTTTATATCTGATACACGCCGTAACATTTCAACGGCTGAACGACCACAAGAGCCAAAGAGAGGAAGATATGCGTTACCCTTCAGCGCCGACTACCGGTGCATTGTTTAGTTAGACCGTCGCTCAAACACAGGCTTGAATTGTGGGCTTTAACAGTGTGAGCGCAAGGCTTGTTTTTAAATATGACTGCTTGGACAAAGTAGAGTAGCAACATCAGGTATGGGTTGTCTACTTGAAAATCATCTCGATTTCACATAGATAAAAATACGAACATGTTGGGCAGGCTTACAAATTTCTTTTATGTGCAACCCTGTATGGTGTTCTTGTGTTTTCATATCTAAAGTGTTACTGGGTCGATATGCATGTGTAACCTGCCAAATTGGACCATAGAACACGATACAATCACTGTATTTTCTCTGGATATAATCTAAACGGGTATTATAAACATTTTTCTATCTTGCACTCAGTTATGCAAAGCTAAAAAATACGTTGCTATGTAAATGTTTGGCTAATTCTGCCTCGTATCTATGGAGCCAGCTTCGCTTTGTGTTCTCTAGGCGTTGGAATACGTTTGTGTTATTATGCCCTGATGCAGAAGGGAACGGAAGCAGACTACAGTGAGAACTGCTACGTATCCTACGGAAATATCCTACTGAAAGAAATATGAATAAGGTTTTTGTTCGTGAATATAAGGTACCCAAACAGATCGCGATATAAATCTGGTCAATATAACCACTGAATGCTTTTATCATATACTTATATTTCGTTCTGGGCTTTCAAAATCAGCCGACATTCTAGTTAATCATGGGAACTCATCTCACACACACAAAAGATCCTGCTATTTCACCACAGCACAATGCTAGAGCCAATCTCAAGTAGGATTTAAAGGCATATCCTACAATTCACGGTGGCGCCACCTGGTGATTTCCGAATCAACTATTAGTCAAAACTGGTTCCTTGTGATTCCTGGTTCTAATATTTGAATGCGTAAGTATAATATTTGGTCTCAATTTGTCCATTTTCATTTTTTTTATATGGTTTTCTTCAAATCTTTCCAAAAAAAGTGAACAGTGAAAAAAAGGACCAGTGACCTAAAGTTTAAAAAAATATTAAATGTGTAGTATTATACATACTACATTCGGTGACGGTTTGAAGATGACGACATGGGTTTACTTGGTGAAAACCAACTTTTTAGAATTTGTATATGCATGTATTTGATTATAACATTATCATAATATTTATCTCTGAATCATAACCATCTTTTTGAATTAGCTATGTGTTCTTGGAGATCATCATATTCAATTTACCGGAAACTGACTAGAGTTTTAATTTTCAAGGTAAATTATGCGATGTGCCTTTAGAAGGAGCCCAGAGGCAGACTCGGAGCCACGTGAGGAGGTTTTCAGCTGGCGGCGTTTTGTTAACTCTCTTCTATTGACGTTCAAACTGGTGTTTTATTCGGCCAGGCAGCGGCTCTGTGACTTTAATAGAGGTTTATTTTCACAGTGGGATGTTTTTAGGTGTGACCTAAAGGTGAGGGCGGTGTTTTGTAGGCACAGATTAGTCAGTCATAAAGGCCTCAATCATTCAAGTCTCAACCTGGTTCACATTACAGTTCCTTTAACAGAGGAATACACCCAGCCATAACCACAACATTGTACTATCAGTCTCATTATTGGGGAATTTACCTCATTGGTTAAGAGCACAAGACTCGCAATCCCAAGGTTGTGGGTTCAAGTCCCACTGCAGCAACATTTCTCCTTGACCTACCACTGCTGTGGTAGACTTGCTGCTATGTCAAAGGTCAGTCCTTCTCATGCCATGTCCATGTGTGGTATGCTGTTGTAGACCAACTGTTATATCAAAGGCCAGTCTTTTTCATACCATGTCTATGTGGTGTGGTGTGCAGCCACATTTCTCCTTCATTCCCAGCAGTGGTAGACTTGCTGCTATTTCAAAGACCAGTCCTTTCCATACCGTGTGTAGTATGGGAAGTAAACGAATAATTTATTCTTTAATGTGTAGCGATGAGAATTCTACATGTGAAAACATACGTGAACTTGGTGGTATAAGATCTTTCACCAGTTTATCTCATTAGATCCTTCATGATTTCAATAGTCTTCCGCTCCTGTGAACCTCTCGGCCGCTCGGCTTTGCTAACCATAGATCGTCCGTTAATACTAATCACTGATTGGCCACTTCAGACGCTGAGATCCTCAAGGTATCACGTGACGTAAGATGGCCGCCGGTGCCATGGTAACGGTGATGAGTTGATCCTGGTGGATCCTGTCTGTGTACGTCAAACTTCTACCCACGCGTCTGCGGTATGAGACTCAGACTCTCAGCCAAACTTAGAGTGCTAATCTCAAAGTGGATTATTCGCAATAGATACTCTTTGTATTGGTTTATTCATCTTATTTTATCTTTGTGGACAATTTCGCTTTTGAGTTGTGTATGTACTTAAAAACAATGATCTTAATATATTGAAAGTAATAGCCATATTGCAGTATATAAGATTCTTACCTCATTGGTTTATTTGTTTCAATTTATTTTGGTGGACACTTTTGCAGTAAATGAAATTTTACCTATTTTAGTCCTCTATCTTAATTAATTTTTGTGGACAACTTGCGGTTTTGAGTTGGAAATAACATACACTCTTTAGCGTAACAGAAGATTCTTTCTCCCAGAGATCTTGGTAATCTTTGAACTGTCGGGGCGTTTTTGCTGTGATCCAGCGTGAAAGTATTCCCGGTACAGATCCATCTTATCACGCCACATTGCCGGCTTCACTCTCCAAACATATATCTGGCGCCCGGTTTGTATCTGCGTTGACCTGCCTGTTTGGGGCAAGATCTGCCCCAGACGCCAATATCTCATAAACAGTAGGACCCTGCTAAAGGGACACACCATGTAAGGGGTCATCTTTGCTGGAACGGTTCCTTCTATTAGATGTTTATTTTACCCCTTGTTCGGGGCACCCACGTCAAAACGGAGGGTGGTCCCTTACGATGTATTCAACAAAACCCTAATTTCTGAACAATTTGAAGAGTGCTTTGTGATCTATTTGTGAAAGAAAGATTTATATGTAGTATCATAAACATTATACACGTATAGCTTTTGTGTGGGGTGTCAAATCAGGCAGTCTCTGGGACTACTTTCTTGAGTGGAAAACACTTCATGTGTTGCAGCTTGTTTTGTCAACAAGAGCCTCATTAACTGTGGACTCACGCTATACAAGGTTAGAGGTGAAGTGGCTCAATAATTACTAATTTTCTTTCTCCTATCACAGTACATTTGTGATTGGGCTTTCAATCTGTTTGACAGTTCCACTATTTTATAGCCTTTTAGTGCATCACTTGATTGGATTTGAGGAGAGATTAGTAAGTCAAGTTCCACGAAAGATCTAGGGGCAAAGTTAGCCCAAGTGGCACATAAGAAGAGACACGAAAGATCTGCAGGGAGAGTATCCCAAGCGACACGAAAGATTTGCAGGGAGTGTGCGTAAGCTCTATGCACCGCGGCTGGCAGCATCTTGATTCATTTCAGAAGGGATCTCCTCACAGATAGGATTCCCTCCCAGAACGTCGATACTCGCCGCTCAGGGCTCGCCGCTGTTATCATTCGCCACCTCAAGTGGTCAACAGCGAACGAGAAACAAAGGAACGATCGTAGTGGACGATTGTCTGCAGGGGCTTTTTGTCATATAGGAAGTGAGAAGAGATAGGTTGTCCTACCCGCTTCAGTGGCCTTTGGGGGAAACATCAACATGGAAGTGCATATTGAATAGCGGTGTTTGGCCTGTGGGAGTTTGGGGGCCGTGGCGCAAATATCACATTTTCTGTCAGGGTTTCTTCAGTGTGTGTGCTGTACCCGGCTGGTTGGGATGTGGCTTGACGCACGCCTGTGCTGCATCCCGCCTCCTGCTGTCTCCCGCATCCTCCTCCCCATGCCTCCTTCCACCCACTCCCCTGCCGTCTCCTCAGGCTTCCTCCCTCCTCCTCCTACCTCTTCTCTTCATTCTTCTTCCCTTCCTCTTCCACCTCCCTTTGCCACTACCTCCTCCTTCTCTTTCTTTCCCAATTCCCTACCGACAAATCTAGCCTTACCTCCTCTTTCCATCTCCTGCCACCTCCTCCCCCTCCTCATTCCCCACCTACTCCTCCTGCCTCTCACTCTACTTCCTCCTCATGCCCCTCCCCCTCCTCCTGCTTCCTCCTACTTTGCCCTCCTACTCCCCCTCCCCCTCTTCGCCCCTCCTCCTCCTACTCCATCTCCCCACCTACTCCTCCTGCCTCCTACTCTACTTCCTCCTTCTGCCTCCTCCCACTCCACTCCCCTTCTTCGCCCTCCTCCTGCCTACTTCTCCCCTCTTCCTTCTACTCTACCTCCTCTGCCTCCTCCTACTCTGCCCTCCTCGCACTCCCCTCTCTTTGTCTCTCCTCCTCCCTCGTCCTCCTTGCCCCCTCCTGTTTCTTTCTCTTGCCCCCTTCTCCCCCTTCCCCCTCCTCCTCCTCCTACTTACTCTTGCCTCTTCCTCCTGCCTCCTCCTACTCCACCTCCTCCTGCCTTCTACTACCTCTTCCCACCCCTTGCCTCATACTCCAGCCTCCTCCTCGCCCACGACTGCAGCCTCCGCTCCTCGTATTGATTCAGGGTGCTGGTCCCCGGCCTTCCAGGGGCACCGCTCACAGCGTCCTGCAGACACCGACCGGCAACCAGCGTTCCCCCTGTGTCGTTGTATGAACAGGCGGGTAGTGTCCCTTTCTGTAGTGCTGGCAGTGGTTGATTTTTGGTGACCGACAGACTCAGTAACCAGCTCAATTTCCAAATGTCAATGGACATCACTCTGGTTACGATGTGGTTATCAGGAACAATAAATTGTAATTGGTTGTAAAAGTGATACAATGCATTTAGATGAGGTAAATATAACAGATGATATACATGAACCGCACAGGAACTTTGATGACTTTGATAGTTGCTTGAGCGATGGTAGGTGCCGCAGGCACTTGACAATTCGTCATGACAGTGTATATTGCTCAAGGATCGATTGGCAGTTAGTGTAAAATATCCATCTAGAAATGCAGATACATGGCATGTCGTTTTACTGCTACAGTAGAAGCCGCCTAACGGACACCCCACGTAAGCGGACTCCCCGTGTTGCCGGTCACGTTTGTCCGGAAAATACGCATTGGTCAGGATCTGTCTACCACGTAAAGGTTCTCCCTGCACAATAATAGATATCAGATGTTGTAACTAGAGCATGTAAGAACAATGGCACATAGGGATTCTGTGAAGAGTGATCTGCCAAAGGTGACATGAAAAGAACGGCCTATCATAACAGCTGGGCAATAGGTGACACAGTGTATGCTAGTTCATCAAGCAGTCACCAGGTAGCCGACTGTAGTGCTCATATGTCAGATGGCGCCACCATTAGGTGAGCAGTTGTCCCTTCTCCTCCCTCCTCCTCCTTGCTCTTTGATCTTATAGATTTCAACTGACTTTCAACCTTATACCATGACTCCCTCGTCGCTCTACGCCCATCTCCGTATAGAAAGACTTAAAAGATGAAGCCCAGGGCATATGTGTTGAGACATTTAAGGCTCTGTACGCATTAGCGAGAAAGGCCACAGTAATGACAGTGACCTATTATCACTCACTTTTCACACCCAGTAATGAAAAACACCCTTCGGTCTCACCTCCAGTGGTGAAGAACACTTACTCAGGTGCAAAATTGCGACGCCAGGGAACATTACCTGTCTGCCCTATAGATGCCCAGAAGTAGAACGGCCTGCCATAGTAGCTAGGTAATAGATGATTTTATCAGAATTTATGATGAGAACGGTCTGTCATAATAGCTAGGTCATAGATGATTTTATTGGAACTTACGATGAGAACGGTCTGTCATAATAGCTAGGTAATAGATGATTTTATCAGAACTTATGATGAGAACGGCCTGTCATTACAGCTAAGTCATAGCTCCTTTTACCCGAACTTTAGGACGACGAGAACTGCCTGTTATAGATGACGTCATGATAATGGTTCGTCATAAGTGTCGCTTGTTGTCGTCGAGCTGGAACCTTTTAGCTGTACTCACACCTATACCAGCGCTCCAGGGTCTATCCTCCAAACACAGGCTTTGCACCTGCCGTCACCTAGCCTCGAGGGGAGCCCTGTCCCGCCGATCAATATACCTGCTACACATAGCTAACACGCCAGGGGGAAGCACCCCCTCCTCCCTCCCAAACACACCTGCCCCGGATCACCTGTATTCAGTCGCCGAGCGGGTCTTTCACGAGCACTTCAGAGGCAAAGAGCATCAATGGCCACTAAACCTCCGGTCGGAGTCTTAGGGTGCCGGCTACCCATAATGCCGCAGTGGCGAGGTTGCGTCTCTAGGTGGTTCCGGTGTGGACACAGCGCCCGTACTGGCCACAGCTCAAGGCCAAAGCGAATTGTGTAGTTATTTGGTGATGGCCTCACAGACACCAGTGCCGTACATACAGACACCAGTGCCGTACATACAGACACCAGTGCCGTACATTCAGACACTAGTACCATACATGAAGACACCAAGGCCGTACCTGATGACACCAGAGCCGTACATACCAGGGGGCCGTTGAATAATTTAGGATCTTACATAAAGACACTTGTCTGTATCTTTGTACAAGGGTTATTGTTTGATAAATATTCAAGTTTGTTTGCTAAAACAGTATCGACTCTGGCTGTCCATGGCATACAGAAAGAGGGTCTTTATGTAGGACCCTAAATTATTCAATGGGGCCCAGTGCCTGCCTCGTGTTTACATCAATGATAAACCCTATACTCTCTCATCTTGTATTTAGGCCATCTCTTCTTTTTTCTTTTTTTCTATTTTCTGCTCTGATTTTTCTTTTGGATTTTCCTGTAATGTCATGCCTTGATACAGCCAAACTTTCAGATGCCTGAAGAGTCCGATTTGGATGAAACATTGAAACATTAAAGCCCTGATAAAACCCCCTACTGTCTCATCTAGTGTTTAGACTAATGATAAAACCTTACTATATCGTGTAGTGTATGGACACCCTGTCTTGTGTACCCACGAAACTAAACAAACACACAATCAAGACCCATGATTACTGAGCATGTCTTTCGGGTATGCAGCAGGCCCCTGTACTGTCTGTTTTACTGGTGTTTAGACCCTGATTACTCATCATTTTCTCTGTGTGTATTTCAGGTATGCAGCTCGCCCGCCGTCCGGGTTCACGGTTCACACGCATCTAAGTAGAGCGGGACGCGCTGTCTCGGCGTCTCCCTGTGAGACCGGAGTACCCTAACCAGCCGGAGTTGTTTCCAACACTCCGGAGCAACCCGGAGTTTGGCCCTGCATACCGGAGTACCGTAACCCGCTACCAGCCGGAGTTGTACCCCGCACTCCGGAGCACACCAGAGTTCTTCCCACCACCCGGAATACTGCTCCGGAGTAAGTGCTGCCCAGCACTCCGGAGTAAGTTCTTTAACTCACCCCGGAGTTCTGCCCGACACGCCGGAGTACTGCCTACGCGCCTGTGTGGGGATGTGAGCTTAGGAATGACCCATGGATTACTAACAGGGATTACGGTGTTAGTGCGCATGGAGATAAGCAGTCGGATGTGCTATTTATAGATGTGCAGGATGGGGATTCCCTGTTGAAGCAGGGGAATCTCGCGTGATTTGATCACACGTTGTATTTCCACAAATAGAAACCCCCTAAAAAATCGTCCTCTCTGGTCACGTGACCATGGACGAGAACGGAGATCTTGCCCCACCAGGTGGTGCTAGTGTGGCCCCTGGTGGCGGCGTCGGGAACCACGACCGGACCGGAAGTGGTTACAGGTTCGAGCATGCGCGGTCGCCGCTACCCGATGGCGGGTATCATCGCGCGGGGAGCCCAGCGTCGTCGTCGTCGAGCGTCGCGCCCGCCGCCTGCAGCCCGCACCGGAACAACCCTGACGCGCATGCGCACAAGTCACTCCCGGGAGTAACGGTCAATCTAGTCAACATCCGGTCTCCAGCAAAGGAGATCGTCGACAACGGCAGCAACCACGGCGGGCCGGCAGTGCCGTCGCCGGGCAAGCGGAAACGCGACAAGGAGCGCCACCGCGGCACCGGAACCGGAAACGCCTATTCCGGAACAGGAAGTGGTGTGACCGCGGAGGAGAACAATGAGGAGTGTAAGGAGAATAACGGCGCGGATACGGGCGCCACCGACCTCGCCGACGGCGCGGGTTCGGGCCGCGCGACGCCCATCGGAAGTCGCGGGCGCGGCGGAAGTCGTGGCCGCGGTGCGCGTGCGCAGGACCGCGGTGAAATAATGACGTCATACACTGACGAGGAGTCGGGCATTACGTACGAGAAAGGGGGTGAGTTTACACACTTATCATTGTTTCTTTTTAATCTATTGAACAAGTTGCCTTCTAAAATGAGCAATCAATGTAGTACGTATGGCTACCGCTAGGGCTTATTGTGCTACTGTAAAACAGTGGGCCCGTCCTTTCCCGGGGCAAGTTGAAAAATCTTCGCGGGCGAGTAGATTGGGGATCAGCAATGGCCGGCGGGCTACCCGAGAGAGCCCGACAGTGTAGAACCAGTGATTATATTGTAAGATAGCGATGAAGGCACACCAACCGAAACTAGTAGGACAATCAAAACAGATCAGTGAACAATTGTAAGACAAGTTTTAACATCTCATAAAAGACAACGTCTTGGGTTTAATTTGGTTGTGGCTCTTACACCATCATCTTAAGGGGAAAGAGATCGGTAGTCAACTGCAAATGGAGTACATAGAGGTGATCCCGGAAATGTTAGCCGAAACCTGGTAAAAGAATATGTCATTCTGTATTACAAGAATATCACGAGCTCTATATTTGTATATTATGGACACATGTATAGGGAAGATTTAAGATACCACATTTAGCTTTGACAAAGGAATTATTTTGAAATGGGTTTCCTAAATCGTAATTGGATCAGGAGCCATCGACATTTGCAGAATTGCCCTCAGGAGTTTGGTCAGTGTTTGGGTTAGTGTTCAGGTTGATGTTTAGGTGGTGTTTTTGGTGGGTGTTGGAGTGGGTGTTTAGTTTGGTGCTGGGGTGAATGTTTAGGTGGGTGTTCGGGCTGGTGTTTGTGTTTGGGTTGGTGTTTAAGTGGAAGTTTGGGTTGGTGTTTGAGGGGGTGTTAACGTGGGTGATGGGGTGGTGTTTAGGGCAACGTGTATATATAACTCATTTATGAGAGATGCAGTATACTAATTTAAGAGAAAAAAATACCGTGGCCCTCGAAAGAATGCATTACATATGGATTCAGTATTTAGGCAAATACAGTATACGGGACAAGAGTCCCTTTGTGCTGTAGATCTTAACAAAACCGTTAAAATGGCAATCTTGGGTTTAATTTATTCGAGAAGATGAATTGAAAAGATGGTTTAGTGGATAAGTGGCTCTGTAAACCACTTAAGATTGTTGTCGTGATACACTTGCTATCCGTACTGTATTAATACGCTTCAACCACTCATAGTTTTCGACCGTCTGTTCGCAAAATCATCGATTCTTGTCTATGTATTTTCCCCATAGCTACCCCTAAATGGATAGGCAACTGTTTTACATTAGTCCCAGGTGAGTCATAGGGTGTGGATTTTGGCAGCGTTGGTATTCAGTACATTATTGTCCACTGTTAGTTACCCACTCATCCACTCCTCTAATACACCTCGATATAGACTTGGTTCAGTCCCTGGATCCTCTGCCTACCCTCATACTATCCCAAGCCTCCTGACTAGGAATCAGGCTTCAGTCCCTGCATCTTATAATGCATACCCTTCACCTACCCCACCCCTTTCACCATGACTCAGGCTTCAATGCCTATATCCTATGCCTAAGCTGATGTTAAACTGCTTAAAGTATAACTTCCCCATGCACTTGAGGAATTTCGATATACATAGACATGTTACATAGACCCTTTCGCATGCACATACTGTGATGTGCATATGCACCGATTCTTTTGACTTAAAAGTTCTTGCTCTTAAATATGACAAGTTTTTATTTCTTGGGCCAGTCAGGGAAATGGTACATATTGTAATGCATTTCTTCTTGATTTAATCCAATTATTTATTGAATATTCGTAATCAAAGACTCCAGCAAGTCTAACCTAGATGGTGTCTCTGCCGGGCTTTCCCATTGGCTGCACAGGGAAGTGGAAGTAGATATGTGCCTTGTTTACAAACAAATCTCGAGAGTGCATCGTGGGTAAAGTAGTCTCTGCTCTCCAAACACAATCTGATGCCGAGATAGGCGTCAGAATGTGGCAGGAGAGAGGTGTGGGTTACACAGGGACACTGGAGATTCCTCACCCACATTAGACAAGATGGTGATAAATGGGAAAACAGACTGAGCATCATACTTGTGAATTGTTGCGAATTCACGGACCAGCAAATGCTTTCACGATACCATTAAAGAGTCCAGGAGTGAGTAGCAAATCTCAGATAAAGATGACTGGTTTGTTTTCCCTTTATCATACACCTTAAAATAGACAATTAATTACTTTAAATCACCATTCGATATACAATTTGGGTATGCCAACCGGGTCGTCTATGCATAGATGTTGTCACTTTGATTTCAATTTCGAAACATACCCTTTGCTTAATGTTCACGGGATGGGATGACCATATATTCCAAGTTTCTTTGGGTAAAGATATTCATCAAGATCAAGATCGTAGAACGAGGTTCTCGAAGTAAGGGTGATTTTCTCCAAATAGACAAGGTTATATACCTTCCGTATGCTGCAAAGCCCTCCCTGCACTACCTGCGTGCCACCTCTTTGTCATTGGTAAAAGTGCAGTATCTTAGTGTCTGAGGGGAGTGCCCAGCTGACCAATCACATCAGAGGGAAATAACTCATTGAGCCACTGGTGTTCCACATATTGGGACCCTATAAGGTAGTTAGAATTGACGAGTTGGCTGGTTATCAGACTTCTAACAGTAACACTGAGTACCCACTGCCGCAGATTCACCACGATAGACCTCCAGATACACTACGATTAAAATACCTGACACTGGCCAATGGATCCATTTTTTTAAAAAGACTATAGACTGTCACAGGAAAGGTTGATTTATACCTGAACTACTGAAAAGGGTGGCAATCTTCTCTAAGGCAATAAGAAAATGATCAGTCAGACATTAGGTAGGATTAGTTCTATTTTCATCATAAAAAAAGGAGCAAAGTACTCTTACCACAGGTCTCATATTATGTTTTTTAACAGAGAATAGTCCATCTCAGATATTTGAATGTTATTTGATTGTAATTTCATGTCAAATGAATGAATAAAGTTTTTGCTAAAAAAAAAACTTGAATCTGGATATCAAACGTAAAGCCTATCGGTGTGTATCGGGAACGCAGTGGGTGCACGGTTTAAACCGATATAGATACAGTTCATAGCCATGTTAAAAAGTTTTAAAATTATGTGTCATAGCGTGTCAGAGTACGATACCAAATTCCTGCATTGTCGCCGTGTCGGAAGGTTAAACAATTATGTGTCAGAGTGTGTCGGAAATCTTGTTGAATTGTATCGGGAGCTCAGTGGATCAGTGGATCAAACCTTTCAATTATTCTATTTTTATTGTTTAATATAATTCCACATTCATCCATCAATGATGAACATCCCGTTACTCCTAGTGTCTGAATGGATTTCAAACATGCCAGGAAGGAGTTACTTATTTTATAGCCAAGAGACAGGTTGTCTTGTGTAAATGGGAAGACTGTAATACAGAATAATGAAGTCCATAGTTCACGCTCCATGTCGACCGTTCATATTTCTCCTGAGAGCCGGGGCGGCCGAGTAGGGATCACGCGGGATGGTTACCATGGCGACACATGTCAGCCAGGTGTCAAGGTCACCTCCTCCTGGCGCTGACCCCGAAATTCGAGTCTGACCTCAGGCGAATCATGGGGAACACTCTCCAGGCAGATTCTTACTCGAGATTTCCGTAGAACTCTGGTGGAGAGTGAGAATTGTGCATGCTACGTCCGCAACTGTCACCTCAGGCCTGTCATGACCTTGGGGATCTGACATTGGGGACCTGGCAAGATATGACCTTGTGCATACGACCTTGGGGGTAAGCTAACAGAGATATTACACCCATCCTTGTGCCCTCAGGGATATGACCTTCAGGGATGTGACTTACTAAGTTATGACCTTGGGGATATGACCTTTGGGATACATTGGCTGGAAGGTTACCTGAGGGACTTACTGGGAAACATAACGCCGTCGATTCTGAGATATGTACAATAAAATCTGACCTGACCGCAATACGTGTCCTCCTTGGACTTGACACATATGGTTTCATTTTTATTTCATTGGTTATGTCTTCTGCGAGCTGAGATAATATTGGTTGAATTTACCACCCACATGTCCACTATTCCCATTTAAGACGAAGTAGAGTCAGAGAAAAAAAATAGATGTACAAACAGAATAACAGGAACTTCAAAGAGGTATGTCGCACTAAATATTTGATCAGCATTGAGTGGTTTACAGAGCCACCTGTCAACAAAATCATCGTTTGTTGCATTTATAATATTCATCTTCTCTAATGAATTAAACGATCCATAAACGCTGAAAATATGCCATGAGGTTTGATTTGCTACACAAATTTTCTGGATGCAGACCGTTGGTGGGGAGAACTTGGTCTCTTCAACGAGTATAGAGAAAGTTCTCTATACTCGTGGGTCTCTTTTTGATTCCCAAATTTCCCAGCTTCCTCACAGCCCCTTGGACTCCGGTCCCAGACTCCCCGGTGTTGGAGGCCGGAAAGGTGCCCGGACCGAACCCCAGACGACATTTCTCTCCGTTTCGCTTGTTGCCAGCGGCTACTGCTCGTGCACAGGGCAGCTTGTGTGTGTCGGGTGGGTACCAGCGGAGACCAGTGTGACAGACTGAGATCAAAGCGGGCGCCTCTCGTGTAGCGGAAAATCACTGCGTGACCTTGGCGGTTTTCTCGGCTGACCTTGTCTGACCTTGCCCAACACCACCAAGCCAAGGGGCGACCTTGGCCGCACCCCAAACGTAAATAGATCTTCTTTCCTGAAGATTATCTTGTGTCGTTTGAAAGCTCTTTAAGAAACTATAAATACTAGGAGCGAATCAAGTACACTGACACTAAGTACAGTGACAAATGTATAGGATTGACAGTGGGAGTGAGTATAGTCACACCTGTTTAAGATGGGCACTGGGAGTGAGTACAGTCACTCCTGTTTAAGATGGACATTGGGAGTGAGTACATGAATACGGTTACTCCTGTTTAAAATGGACACTGAGTGTTAGCACAGTCACACTTATTTAAGATGGTCACTGGGTAGGAGTACAGTCTTAAGATAGACACTGGGTGTCTGTAGAGTCACTCCTGTTTAAGATGGACACTGGGTATAAGTACAATCACACCTGTTTAAGATGGACACTAGGGGTGAGGAGAAGTACTCCTGTTAAAGATGGGACACTGAGAGTGAGTATAGTCACTACCTGTATAAGGTGGACACTGGTACGTAGATATTTTGGAAATATATGTATTGTGTTACTTTCTGTATTGAGAAATGGTGTACGCTTTCTCTTGGTCACACACAGCTCACGGTTATGCAACCGGAGTCATTGGTAACCATGGATTCCCTCCACAACAAACAGCCTTGAGCCGTATATTAACAATTTCTTCTTTTATCTGATGCGTTCAAGATTGTGAGGGGGTAAAATCTTTCAGATATCTTGCTTACGTATTTTTTGGATGGCCTCAAACAGGATTACTGAAAAGATCGCGGGGGGTACGGGAACCCCTGTATGTGCATCGTGAACCCCCCCCCCCCCCCCCACCCCACGGTGTTCGTTAACGCGGGGTGGCCGCTTACGCGGGGAGTCCGCTAGGCGGGGTTCTACTGTACATGTACACAAAATGGCATTTTTTCATGATATTTAGGTATATAATAATGAGTAAACATAGTGACTGAAACGTAGGTATGCCATTCTCGGCCTTTTGTCCCATGAAATATGTCCTCACGCAGGGGCCGGAAGTACATATTTCATCGGACAAAAGTCTTCATATGGCCATCCCAACGGGCCCAGTAACTAGATTTTCTCATATCATTCCCCTGGAAATAACCTCTTTCTCGATATAACTATAACGGTTTAACTGTAGATGAATTAAAGCCAAATTTGAAATTTGCACGGTTTGTTCACAATGTTCAGGCAGTAGGAACTAAACTAATTATAAAGCTTTGCGAAATTTCACCCCGCCCCCTCGATTACCCACCCCCCCCCCCCCCCCCCCAATCAAAACTTATGTTTTCTGCTGGGAGGATGGCATGGGAATTACGATTTGGGTATCAATTAGAAAGATAATTTTAGAACTCTCTGAAAACAACCGGAACTTATGCAAAATATACGCAAAATGTAGTCAATAGAGGAAAGAGGAATTTTGATAATCTCAAAGGAAAACTTTACGGGAACGATAATGGCGGTATTTTCAAGGTGTTTGATTAAACTCAGCTGTGTGGGGTATTTGTTTTCTGTGTTTGTGTTTAAAATTAGATCTAAGAATGGCGTCTCATGACACAGAACCACACTTAAAGTATTCACACAGGCATGCGCTAGGAGATTGCAGAATGACTGGCGCCGCTCTCCTTGCAGATCTTTCGTGGCGCTTGGTTTACCCAAGTTACGTGATATACCGAAAACTACAACAGGGCTCCAAAACAGTGGACCTGTCAAACAGATGTAATGACCAATCATGAGTGCCCAGTAAACACAAATACGTCATACACACATAAATCTGCGTAAATTTCCTGGATAAAAATACGTTTATTTTACCTGGAATTTACGTAGACATGCTAAGGTTTACCTTCGTATGTATTGCGATTGGTTTATCTATGTGAATTCACGTAAATTCAGCTACAATAACAGGTGAATCAACGTTTCTCAGTTGAACCCCTTAGTTGCGTGTTCTGACCTCACTCTCAGATAAAACTTCATACACGATGAGAGTTGGACGAGAGTTGAGAGGCTAAATTTGAACCCGTTAGTTCCGTGTTCAGATAAAACCTTGTACACAACGAGAGTTGGACGAGAGTTGAGAGGCTCAGTTGAACCCTTTAGTTCCGTATTCCAACCTGCTGTCAGATAAAACCTCGTACACAACGAGATTTGAACGACAGTTGAGAGGATCAGTTGAACCCTTTAGTTCCGTATTCCAACCTGCTGTCAGATAAAACCTCGTACACAACGAGATTTGAACGAGAGTTGAGAGGATCAGTTGAACCCTTTAGTTCCGTATTCCAACCTGCTGTCAGATAAAACCTCGTACACAACGAGATTTGAACGAGAGTTGAGAGGCTCAGTTGAACCTGTTAGTTCTGTGTTCCGACCTGCTGTCAGATAAAACCTCGTACACAACGAGAGTTGGACGAGAGTTCAGAGGCTCACACTGAACCTGTTAGTACTGTATTCCGACCTGCTGTCAGATAAAACCTCGTACACAACGAGAGTTGAACGAGAGTTGAGAGGATCAGTTGAACCTGTTAGTTCTGTGTTCCGACCTGCTGTCAGATAAAACCTCGTACACAACGAGAGTTGGACGAGAGTTGAGAGGCTCAGTTGAACCTGTTAGTTCTGTGTTCCGACCTGCTGTCAGATAAAACCTCGTACACAACGAGAGTTGGACGAGAGTTCAGAGGCTCACACTGAACCTGTTAGTACTGTATTCCGACCTGCTGTCAGATAAAACCTCGTACACAACGAGAGTTGAACGAGAGTTGAGAGGATCAGTTGAACCTGTTAGTTCTGTGTTCCGACCTGCTGTCAGATAAAACCTCGTACACAACGAGAGTTGGACGAGAGTTCAGAGGCTCACACTGAACCTGTTAGTTCTGTGTTCCGACCTGCTGTCAGATAAAACCTCGTACACAACGAGAGTTGGACGAGAGTTGAGAGGCTCACATTGAACCCGTTAGTTCCGTGTCGCTGGTTCCCTCAGGAGAAACCGGCGGAATGGGAGTGTGAGTGATGCGGAGTGGTTTACTGGAGCGAGGCATCTCCTGTTGGACCTTTAAGAATTTGTTTCATTCATAGCTCAACGCTGATCCTTCAACAAGGACTTAGCGATGATTCAGTTATTAGAAGGTCGCCGGTAATTACAAGATCTACTTGTATGTGCTACAACTTTGTCTTTCGATGTCTTTTAGTCTCCTAAATGGTTTATGCTCCCTGATGATGAACCATGTGATCTAATGAGCGATGTAAACGTACCGAAGAGTATGTTGATCTGTAATTGGTTCTGAATATATTCGCCACTGACATATAGATCGTCGTTATATCTTTGTCAACCTTACTTGCTTATTTTTAGCATTTAGACATATCATGATGTAGAGGTCCCTACATTAGCCTTTTTCACTGTCTTAAATGATACTGTGGTGGTATTTGTAGGTACAGACATTAGTGATAGTCTACATTTGACTTAGCAGCTAAATGTTCTCATCAATCCATCTCTTTCAATCATCATCATCATGTTATACCCTATGTCTTTAAGAATCCATGTTATGATTATTCCTCTCCCTGCCTTTCTCTTGTGAAGAATGACCCCAGCGGTGCCAGGAGGCAGAACTGCCGTCAAAATAAAGTTCGTACAGCATGATCAATTCCCTATCGATGATAATGTCTCTTCTAAATAAACCCACACCGCTCCATGTTAAAACCACTTCGATACAGATGACGCGTTTATAACAGATCAGTTTGCACCACACTCCATCATGAGATACAACTTAGATAAAAACAATATTGGATAAATGCCAGGCAGTGGCCCGGGAAGTCAAGCTAGATTAGCTGATATTTCTAGCCTGTCTTGCCACGTTATTTTCAGGTGGACATTTAGCTTAGAGAAACAAATCAAAACTGCATTTGATACTTTGATTCCGTACATAAAAAGGAATTAGGTATAGGGTAAGAGGAGGAATAGATCTCTATGTATATATATTTGGTTTCACTTACTCCTGTTTGTTAGTAGGTTATATTCCAGGCTCTTAGTCACTTAGTCCGGCCAGTAGTTTATTTTTGAGGGTCTTGGTCTTTCATGTTCATCAGTAGTTATTTTCGAGGATCTCAGTCACTCGTGTTGATCAGATGCTTAGTTTTGAGAGTCTCGGTCACTCCTATTTGTCAGTAGTTTATTTTTGAGGGTCTCGATCCCTTAGACTTGTTAGTAGGTTATTTTCGAGGAGCTCGGTCACTCCGGTTGGTCGGTAGTTTATATTCGAGGGTCTCTCTCTCTCTCTCTCTTAGGCCATACATTCATTGCGGATATCCTGGCTGGGGATCAGATTCCAGATTAGCTTTAAACACACAGGTTTATATTGACAGGCAGACGTCCAATCCTGACCTAGAGACCAGGAACTAGACCATACAGTAGCAAGTTGCAGAGGGATCCTCCATTGTTGACAAATACGCACAGTTAACGGTACAGTCTGTGGTCCGGCCAGTGATATCAGATATGTCTGGCATGGGCTCGGGAGGGGGCAAGGGGAAGATGAATGTCCACGACCCTGACAGCGGCCACTGACTTTGGATCCCACGCTCCAATCTTAGCGTGTGTGTTACATTCATTTATGGCAGACTCAAACCATATATCGGCTGGGTGATTGTACATGCCGAGTCGTCAGTGTAAAGTGGGATTCACACTTTGGGATTCACATACCTCAAAGGGTGTTTGTCTGAGACAAATCCCGCTGAGACCCTGTACTGGAACACAATCCCCTTGTCTGAATTGTAGGGTTCCAAGTATTTTCCCCTGCAATTGTCGGCGACAATTACCCCTAGCAAGGTACAGGATCCCATAATGTGGGATTCACACGGTGGGATTCATGTACCTCACAGGGTTCAAAATCTCATGCGATTCTGTTCTTTTTTGGGGGGAAATGTCTTAAACAATTACAGGGGGGAAACATGTCTCAGGGAAATGAAACCCTGTAATTTAGATGAAGAAATTGTGTCCGAGTACAGAATGACAGCAGGATTCCTCTTAGAAAAACGCCCTGTGTGGTACATGAATCCCATCGTGTGAATCCCATTTAAGATTTTGATTTTAGACACGTTTAAGATCTATGGGGTCATTTTGGTGAGGCAAATGGACCTGCTGCAGGTTCGCCGAATAAATACCTGCCCTAGCCATTAGGAGGCCAGCAAGCATGATTCCATGTCACATCCCTCACCTCACTTGAGTGCACCAGAACCGTACGTTTTTACTTTGTACTGAAATATCATTTGTTCGTCTAGGAGCACCTCATGATGCTTCTCCTTCTCGGACCCACCTTTAATGAATGAGTCGTCTGAGAATAACCTGATGCCCGTTTACTATGAAATAAATGGGCCTTCACTGGGCGTGAAACAGTTATGGGGAACACTTGAGAGTTTATGGCTATTACAGAACGCCTCGTCCCACTCCTAAATCTGGACTGAGCACGGCGGTGCACGGCAGGACACGCATTTAGGTGTTGCTCGGTGCGTGTTTCATGCCGGTTCCATGACGTTTCCGTGTCGCGCGTTATAATTGGATGGCCATACGCCGGGATGCCACTCACAGCCAATCAGAGATCGTGTTCTATTCACAACCATTCAGAGCTCGGCTTCTATTCGCAGCCGATCATAGCTTGGCTTCTATTCGCAGCCAATCAGAGCTGGGGTTCTATTCACATCCAATCAGAGGTCAGCCTCTATTCGCAGCCAATCAGAGCTCAGCTTCTATTCGCAGCCAATCACAGTTCTATTCACAACTAATCCCAGCTCCTCTTCAATAAGATCCTCTGTTACATGCTAGCTTCAATCTTGTACGTTGTTTGAAGTGACAATAATGTTCTTACTGTTTTTCTGGGAATTATTGATTATATGCAATAATAAGTATAAAAAAATAGCGTCATTTCATGAACACTGCATTGAAAACCGACCAGCCCTGTCCCAAGAGGGCTAGTTATATTGGCTACACGAGGCGCTGTAAATCAATAAATCAGATTCATTCCTGGACGTACTGCCATTAGAGGGGCCAACATGATGAGAATGTTAACAGCTTGTAAAGGCTAGAGTCCTACTTGTGCAAGGGTAGACCTTAAGAATATGTGAGTAAAAACTTGACCACAGAGGTATGTTGTACTACTATGAGTCAAGAAACTTAACTGTTTTAAATGATAGATTCTTCAGCTAATATACAGGCAGTAGGTGGTATCTTGATGCAGGTTGAGCTTGAAAACTGTGTGCATTGATTGGGTCTTGAACCAGTCTCGTTCCGATCTGTCACACAAGCCAGGAGGGCTGCTCGTGTCACCGACCACTGAGGTGTCACCGGCCACTGAGGTGTCACCGGCCACTGAGGTGTCACCGGCCACTGAGGTGTCACCGGCCACTGAGGTGTCACCGGCCACTGAGGTGTCATGTCGGCGCACCCTGCCCCTATGTGGCAGGCAGGGAATTAGAGCAAGCGATAATGAGGGTTAATTTGCCATTCACTACATGGCCGCCATACGGTAAACATCAAGACATGGGAGGAGCTTCTACATAATGGTGACTGTCTTAATGCAATCATATTTGATACTCATAAATACGGACGATTTAGATGACCAATCTTTTCGCATAGAAAACAATATAATTGGTCACATAGGGATATAGAGATCAGTACTTTACAAGCTGGTATTATGATTCTGTAAATCTCTATTTTCGGTCACCCATACTGTTCCACACAAATTTCTTCATTGAGAAGCGAGCGTCTGTTCTTCCTTGGCCTAACCAGTCAAGATCACTCCGTACTAATACTCCTCAATGAGACTCATCAAGATAGGAATAAAACACAGTAAATTTTACATCACCAACTGGACTTTGCGAACCAGAATCAATAAGTCACTTCTATTAACGTTAAGTGTGACGTGTTGAAGTAGTCACCGACGACCACACGCCCCCTAGTGCCAGATGAGAGAAGTGCTGTATACACAATGCTCAATTAACCTGGTCACTCTGCCCGTCAGTGATATGTATTTTATAGAGTGATGGACGGGGAACCAGTCAGAGGACTCACCGATAGATTCTGGGACCGTCTCCATTACATGTATTAATACTCAGGGATGGCAGTTTTCCATTTTTGAGATCAATAAAGTGAAGCTGAAGAAAGAGAGGCAATAACATGTGACTTGTGTAACTGGATTAAGAAGCTTGTTCCCAAACACTCGTCATCGACTTTACAAAAGCACACCATTTAGTAACGAAATGTAGATATATACGAAAATAATCATTTGAAACGAATAATCCTCTCTCTGTGCCCAGTAGGGCCTTGCGTTTGGACTGACGACTGTAGTGCCGCCTTGCGATAACTACTACAGGGAACGCTATTAGAACGCTTTGACAACGTTGTTAGAACACTGTTAGAACGCCGTTAGAATGCAGTTGTAACGCTGCTAGAATGCAGTGAGAATACGATAATAATATATGCAGTGAAAACGCTAGTAGAACGCTGTCAGAATGCCGTGAGAACACCGTTAGAACGCTGTGCGGACGCTGTTAAAAAGCTTTGAGACCACCGTTAGAACGAAAACGCTGTTCGAATGCCGTTAGAACGCTGCGAGGACGCCGGTCGAACGCCGATCGCCCTCTGGTGGCGGCGTCTTGAAGATGCTGCGTTTCTGGTGCTGCCCCCTGTTGGCGCGGGGCGGCGGTGCGGGCTGCTGTCGTCATGGTGATTCATCAGCGTCCCACCAGGGCTCGCGCCTCGACTTGCCGCCCGGTCTCCAGCTAATTACTCAGGGTTTATTTGTATAATTGGCGCGTGTAGACGAGGGAGGGATAGTCCTAGCTTCAGGAACGAAAACGTGGCACATGGAAAGTCGTGCTAGATCAGGAAGGAGAATATTCACCGCAGCCACAGAGTATTATCAATAGAGAGATGACAGTTTCCCTTTTTTCCAGGGAAATCCTTATTTTCGTTTTTAGTCTATAATAAAACTCAATTCATCTTGTGTAGAACAAATAAAGTACGTACGCAGAATTTCTGAAATTATGGACCCCTCCACCCCCTCCCGATCTTGTACGCAATAGAACAAAGAGGGAGCATACGTAAAATATTCAAAATTTTGGACCATCCCCCCCACCCCACCTCAGTGCGGACGTACTTTATGGATGGCCCCTTTTTCACACTAATAAAACAGTGTTTCAAACTTCGATACACACCCCAGGTTCACTCTATTGCCAACAACGATTTCTTTTTTTAATGTTTTCGCAGTCTGTTTTAGTCAGTAAATTCCACATGAAAAATATTCCCACTTTTTTCATGACATCCCTGCGTGACAATAAAGAATTTGTATTTGACTCTTGGCACGTCTAGGAGAGTTAGCTAGGGGGCCCTGTTATAATCCCCTTCATCGTGCTCGCGTTGCCTGAAGGGGGATTATCGTCCGCCACAGTCGGGGATCACATCAAGATCAGTCACAATGAAAGGAACTCGTGATACGTTTTACACAAACCCTACTTGTCCTCAGCCAGTCTTAACACTGGTTGCACCAGATGGTCGAGTATAGGCCATACTGCATTGCACAATTATTTAGTAATTTTGTCTCGATTGTCGAGTATAAGCCATATCCCATTGGCCAATTATTCGTAATCTAATTTGATCTGAGAAGATACATATATATATATATTTGTTCCTTCAGGAAATACATTAGATATTTGGAGCCTATAAAGGGACAATAGCCTCAATTTGCAGGCAATTGTTTTTCCTGGATGAACTCCATATCAAGAAAGGATTGGCCGATTATTCGTAAGCTAATCTCGATGGACGAGTACATATATTTTTTTCGATGGTCGAGTATAGGCCATATTCCAATGGTTGATTATTCATAATTTAATCTCATTTATTCCTACACAATATCCTCTCTGTCCCTCGAATATCATTATGCATCGACTACATGGAGATTATGGCCACTCTATATGAAACCTCAGATTGGAAATGAAGTTAAATCGTAGAAAAACTATTCCTAAACACCAATCAATTAAAAGATGGGTGATAGCTGTAATTTACTGTAGTCAGATGGAAATATATTGCACCACCATGGCTTAAGTAATAGGCAATGCAGGTGATTGGGCGGGAGGGGGGTCATCTCCGTGGTTAAGGCACCGACAGGAATCACAAGGTTGTGGGTTCATGTCCCTCTCTGCAGCCACCTTTCTATTTCATCCCCAGCAGTGGTAAATCTACTACTATAACAAAGGCAAGTCCTTCTCATAACATGTCTTTATGATCAGGGAATTAAAAAAACTCTTACTTCGTAAATGTGTAGGGGAGAAATTCCTGCCTAAATTCATCACATAGATTCGATCACCACCCTTGTTGTATAAAACCAGTTTAAGAAAAAGCTTAACCTTGAGAAAGTCTGGAAATGACCCTTAATTGTTGATTGGGCGTTAAGTCAAACAAATAAACAGGTGATCAAAACATTATACCAGCAGTGACATGTGCACAACGATGGCAACCCAGAGTCAGAGGGGAAGGTGAAGGTCATATCAAAAGGTCCTGACCCCTGCCTCCTGTCGGGCAGAGAGGGAACTAGAGCCAAAGAGGTTTAAGAAGACTGAGACTCATCCACGGCAATGAAAAAACGTTAGAAACGTTACATTTAATACAATCCTCGACTTTATGACTGATAGGCACTTCACACAACTGTCATACCGTAAAGTGGATTTTGAACGCATTTCTCGAATGAAAGAAATGAATCCTTTAGTCTGTCGGCATAGACATCCATAACGTCTTCAAAATCAATTCGTAAGAAGCAGTTTGGTTAAAGGCATATTGGACAATTACATTCAGCTGATTCAATAATATGCCTTGTTGCAAGATACTTGTTCAACACTCTTTATCGAAAGGAGTAGACCTTAGTCCTGAAATTCCATATGGTAATACACATTTTTTCCCATTCCTTAGAATCGAACGGGAGTTTGAAAGAGGTGCAATACCGTTGTTCTCTTATTCATGGAAAAGTGGCTTTCTTACTTATCAGTATTCCATATATTCTTTTGTTTTGGAGTATTGATAAAAGTTCTGGGCGAAACCCCAGTTAATGCGTTAAATGTCTAGTACTACATTTTGAAGTAGTTTAAACTACAGGTCACCGTCCTTGTTCTGATATAGTTGTAGAAACTTTTAGTAGATTTCCTATATAAATCAGGCTAATTTGAATAGATCGATTTTACATATTGGGTCCGGACAATCTTCTTAAAACATGTCAATCTTTTAAAATACCAGGTGTCGCCACTGCGAATTGTAGTCTATATATGCATCTGAAGGTCCATTGCGTCATTGGCGTTACTTAACGATATCTGAATATCAAAGAGTATACTGCGGCCCGTTTTATAATCTAGACTCGTATATGAAGACCCTTTCCCGTACCTCATAACGGGTTATCATTTAATAATATTCGCTATGACAGAATTATCCGGCAATAAAGTCGTCCATACGTGATGAATAAAGTTGACCCACATCGTCCCTGGGTCTCTATGGCATACAGAAAAGGTCTACATGTATGATCCTAGATGATTAAACGGGCCCCAGCACCTCAGGTATTACCTATCAATAATATAAATGTACAGGGATTTTCACATACACTCGGCCATTTGCACGCCAGTGGGCATTACCTTCAACATTTCTGTAGTGTAACCATGACACTGGTCAACGTTGCCTCACACATTTCACTTTTCCCGTCCTCACTAGTGGCGGAACGTGGAGAATCAATAAGCGTCTATAGAGGTCAGTTCTGTGACCTCACGTCAGGTGGCAGTCCGCACAGCCTCGGTCTCAATCTGCCAACTACAGGAGAGGCAAGTGGGAAAACAGACCGGGCATTTCCCCCACTTAATTATCCACCTAATACGAATCTATCATTATAAACCTATAGTCTCAATATTAGAACCAAGGAGGATATAAAAATCCGTATTCTTATGGGAGAATATTGAATAAAAAGACCCCAAAACATCAAAATAATGCTTGAGAAGATCGGCGGTCATTTTGTCTTTCCTTTGATAATATAAATGTGCAATGCTAGGTACAATAATAACCTGTTTCTGATGCAATTGTATGTACCTTCCTTAAAATTGACTAGGCAATATCCTCGCTCATGCTTAGATATTACAACGCATCAACTACCCGGAGGATACGCCCACCAGTATCAGAAACAAGTTAGATTTTACGTGTGTATTCACGAATGATGTATCTCTCAAGTAATAGATTATCAGGACGTGACTAGTTCTTATCCAAGTGGCAGCTAAAAAATAAAACAAAAACAAAAACTCTAGATAGCAATAGATAATGATGTTTTCCTTGTCCTTTTAGTTCTGATATACATATTTACTGTGTCTGGAGACTCTCCTTGTGAGCGCATCAGTGATACGCTTTTGAAGGAGGAATAGCACTAAAGAAACATGTAAGTAGAGAGTTAGGGGATGGTGTATCGTGCTGCGGAGGGTAAACACACAGAGCAGCACTTGGCAGGGTCTGAAAGAACAGGTAATTCTGTACTCACGGTATTTGGCAGCAATGTTTGTCTGCATACTCTCCAAGCCGAGCCGCTGCTTTTTCGCGCCAATTCAAACATATTAAAGGACAGACGACAATTTTGAAGTCTAAAACATATCGGACATTGAACTACCCTAACAAACAACAAAAATAGGATGTCAGTTGACATTCAGCCAACAAGGACCCGTTTAGACTCATCATCCACACTTGTTTGTTTTATGAAATCTTTAGTGGGAACATGGACCTCCATACACTGGATAAGAAACAAGGCTTACATCATGTTTGTTCCATGATATGTGTCTTGACTACGCTTGACCGATTTCGTTGGTACAACGCCGATTTCCTGCTCATCCGCTAGGAGGCTTGGCAATAGACTGTAGTACCAGGACAAGCCACCAGGGGGTCATCCAATTTGTGCATATTGTTTAGAAACACCAGCACACCTAAGGCCATGATTTTAATTGTTCTATTTAGGAACATTCCTGTAATCATTGATGAAATAGGTCAGTAAGGCCTGCTGAGATGGAAACGATTTCGAAATCTTTATTTTCCATGCCGGATTATCTGAAAATGTCCGATCGCCGACCCCACCCTAAGTCACACTAAATCTGCGCATGTCCAGAAAACCCCAGCACACCTAGGGCCATACTTTTAGTTGTTCTATTCAGAAACCTACCTGGAATTGCTGATAAAATAGTTTATTAAAGCCTGGTGTGTTGGGAATATTTTCAAAATTTTGATTCTTCGATGTCAAAGTATCTGAAAATGAGGGTATTCTAACTGGCGACCTCAACCAAAGTCACACAAAATGTGTTGCATGTCCAGAAAACCCCAGTCGTCCAAGTCCATGATGAGAAGCATACATTATTGTTATTGTTTTTATTATTATTATTATTGATTGTGTTATTGTTATCGTTATCATTATTCCGTCTCACTAATGCAATGCAATGCCGCTATCACGAGATCTACGTGAAGCCAAACATGGTGGTGATCCTTATTGAATATTGACACGTCTACTAAGTTAAAATAACGAATATTGAATGGGCCGTGTGCACGTCTACGTCTGAGGGGAGCCGAGGGAGCTGAGGAGAGCCTGGGCTCAGATGGCGAACACAGTGGATCGATTCTACCCCGCCGTGAAACATAACGGCCAATCTGATTGACTACACATGGCAGTAAACCCATTACCGGAAGTACCCAGCGCCACCGCCGGCCAACCACTGTAAACCCGCGCATGCGCTCTAAACCACCCCTCACTTCCGGCTCTGCTCTCCAAGCGTGTTCTAGGCTGATTGGGGCCAAACATATGCTCGGAGAGCGGCCTGGTATCCTCCACCAATCACAGGCTCCCATTTGGGCAGTTTCCTCACTCTTCCAACAGAGGTTTCCCACAGTAGTTGCACACATCCGCTGGTAAATGCTCCCCGGGGTGGTAAACAGAGTCTGGGCTTGGAGAGTGTGCTCCGCCTGTTGTCGTCTGCTTTGACAACGCCCCCTCTCGGGACGCAGGCGTAGATACAATCAGATGGAAAGCGTCGCTCGTTGAATAAAATGGAAATTGGACTCAATGAATCTAATAGAGTTTGCGAGAGGCTTGAGAATGAAATGAAAACCCGACCTGCCAAGGGAGATGGAATTCCAGCCCCATTCATAGGTGGCAGCAGCTGTTTCCCATGGCGGGAGAAAAAGACAAATTGGCGCCGAATTCTATGAAATTCATCTTCATTTGATTACAGGTAAAAATGGCCGCGACTCTGTTAGGATTCTGAAGGGAAGCCTGTCACAGAAAATCTGCTAATCGTGCAGTTGTCGACCAGATTTGTTCAGTTTATCCGGTATTAACCAACAACAACAGTGGCAGTGAGGTGTTTGTTAACCGACATCTCGTTCTATTTTCCCCCATGACAATATAATTATGTGTTATATAGCCTACCTATTGCTACTGTCAGGTGTTATGAGATAGTAATCTGAATGAAGGAATCCAAGACCACGTTCTGGTTTCCAGCTTTATTGCAGGTGTTATTGCAATGATGGTTAGCTGCGGACTTACTAGTACAGCGCTATATGGTTAGTCAGTGTTTATGTGTGGGGGCGACCATATTGATTGTAACTAGGGGATGCCCTTCACGGAGAACTCCATCTAAAGGCGCGTTCCATTAATATGTGACAATAGCATTTAACAGGGATGAAAGTTGAGACTGGGGAAAAAGATGCAAATGAAAAATCCTAACCCTAACAAAGATAAGATCAAAACCAATATAGCACATGTATCACAAGGACTCCTCAACAGTCACATTGAAATGAGGATACAATACAAGCCTGAGGATGACAAGGAACCAGAAGAGATTGTCATATGAGAAATATCTTCAGAAAACACAGCAAACAAGAAGATCTGAGCAGTGTTCCAAGAGAGCAAATTTCAGTTATCATTACACATATTAATATAGATGTACTGTTGGAAGTGTGACCACTATTATATAATTGACTGAATGAAACTGGGTTTGCTTTAAGGTAAAGAAGGAAAGCCTTTTTGGAAATACCATATTATTTTAGCCTCTCTGTGCATTAACCCTATTTCTAAGGGGGGCGGTTTTTTTTTATTTCTCTCATTCTAAAGGGGGAACATCTTTTTGTTGGTATTACCATGGTGTGTGTGGGGGGGGGGGGGGAGTTTCTGACCAATTCATGTTGCAAAAAACTGCTCCCTCTTGAAACATGAATCGCTCTGCTTGCTCCAGACGGGACTGGGTTCCCCATATACTTGCTGAAGTCTTTAATCTATGTTATTGAAGTAAATCGAGATGATATTCATTATGATATGCGTCCTGTCTCTGACAGGCCCAGGAATCACGTGTCCAGTTGTTGAGGTCGGGAGAGGGATAGGACACAGGGACTCAAGTGTTTTCTGTACTTATTAGAAGTTAGAGCATGATTTAAAAACCTAAGAATTTGTTTTATATCTAGTAAAAAATGTAATACCCGCTCATCTCACACCATTGTAACGTACGACCATGTTCGTTGCGTGCCGACGCGAGTGTGGAATACTGAGTCTATTTACTGAGCGACAAAGAGAGCGGGCGATATTAGGTGACATTGAGTGATCGGTGCATTGAGCGCTGTACGGGTGGGCGGAGAGTACGAGATGTAATACAGCTACTCTCCAAGCATAGGTCCCGTTCTGTTATACAGCCAGCGTGTGTTTCACTCACAAAGCGTTAGGTCGTCACATTCACTGGCGTGTGTCAAGTGTGTGCAACCATGAAATGGGTGCCGTTTTCGCCGCCAATACATGGTGTGACAAATGATTAAATGTCAGCGGTTTATAAACATATTATCATCCATTAGTTACAAAGTCCTCATTGAAAATGTATGAGACTACAGTAAATCACTAACCATTGTTTCCCTATTGTCAGAAACCCTGAATAGCGTTTTTTTCTTGGTCATAGCAGGGTTCGTACAGAGCCTGGAAAACCTGGAAAAGCCTGGAATTATGCTTTTGGGTTTTCCAGGCCTGGAAATGGACGGCCAATGTCAAATATAGTTTTTGTGTAAAATATGTGTAGAAATTGTAATAGATATATCATTAATTGTATCTTAAAATGATAGACATCCCTCAGAAAACAAACAATGACTGTTTTCATTCACTAGCAAGATGCTGTTGATTCATATTGTGATGTGCCTGGAAAAGCCTGGAAAAAGCCTGGAATTTTATTGTTCTGTCTATGTACGAACCCTGTCATAGGTATGCAGCAGCAAGAAAAAGTCCTGGCTAAGCCGTAGAGATGCCGTTCTCTGCCTTTTATATCATAAATATGCCCCCCCCCCCCGCCTCCGGTGTTGGGACGTATTTAATGTAATACAAAAGACCTTGAAGGGCCATTCTATGGGCTTAGTAAACACATTTTCCCTTCTTACATCCAAAGAATTTGATTTTGCATAGGTTGGGTTTGGAAGTGTTTTCACCTCCTTCTCTAAATCTACCTCTAAAGAAAAGAAAACATATTTAAACCAGTATTCTTACAGGTCTGTGAATCCTTCGTAATTCACGCGATATCAAATACATATCTTATTGTATCTATATAATCTGAACATTTTTATTGTTTATTTCAGATTGTATCTACCTCGACAGTCAAAGAGCGGATCAGCCTTATTTTATCGCATGTGTTCACGAGTTTAGAAAGGTGAGTGAAAAAATGTCTATATAACCTTTATCAATATATATATACATGTACATGTTCCTGTGGCCGTATCTTGCACCTTGCACTTTCGTAGGGACAAGTAATTCACCATACACGATATGTACTATCGTAAATCTGGATGAGGTTTAATCTTGGCCACCGTATGCCACGACTGGAGTTTGGCATAGTGATTTCATGAGGCAAAGCCGAGTCAAGTCCGGAGCCAAAACTTCAGGAATGGAATGCGGTGGCCACGATTAGAACGAATCAGGTTTTGATTTTATCCTACCCTGTCTCCTCGATTTTGGAATATTACGTGATAACAATTCTGTATGCCACTAGTGGCATATAAAACTCAGTATACCAGTCAGCGTGGCATACGGAAACTCAATGTTAAGCCTATGGTATTTTATATTAGGGGTAGGATAAAGACAGGGATCAGAGGTCAGTAAGTATAAGTAACCTTGATGTGGCGGATTATGTAGAAGATCACATGTATGATAGTTGTGGACATGTTTCGTCATAAATGAAATCTCCTAAAAGAACAAATGTGCACAGGTGCATAATAAATCAAATCCTTAGCCCAGACAAATTGCTCGTTAAACTATATCCGGAGGAACGACAGTTTCACGTCCTGAGATGCAAGAATGAAAAACACGTGACAACTACACAGGGACATGTTTGACACTTTTTAACACATGAACTCAAAACTGCTTCTCTGAACGGCGTTTTTCCACTGCTACTTCCATGTCGTCGGCCATTACGCTGGTGCCCCAAAGACTCATGCCTCACACACGCCTACAACCGGCCAGGGTTCCCTGTCACACAATCTCCCCGCAGATATCTTGGACCGCACCCGTTCAAAAACAGAAATCTCCCGCAAGTTTCAGTATTAATCTGGAGATGTGCTTGGAGCTTGAAGCTTCGCTTTTTGTCTTTCGCTAAATGTGGCTGGAGGTTGAAGCTGCAGTGGTACACTTCCTTGGTTGTAAGTGGCCAATTTCTGTGTAATATAATATATCAATTCTTTAAGTATATTTTTAATCTTTTCTTATTGAGAAGGAGAAATCCACCCTGCATCACACTTGGATCTAAATATTCACTGGGATACAAATTTGGTTGACCAGTGGTTTGTTGCCCTACCATTCATAGGTTTTGTTAGAACCCTATAGACTCACATTTGCCTATACCGAAAACGTGACGATGCTATCCATGTACCTTGAAATGACCAAACGGTAAGATGCCTGAAGAGTGAATTGGACGTAACCTTCCCACCGAGTGGTGTTTATTTTGCTATGTTTCAACCCAGAATTTGCTTATTTCACTCCACTGGCATACCATGAACACGGTATGGAGAGTGTAACAACCATACAATATCATGTTCTTAAATGTGCAGCTATGTCACATTGGTCTAAAACAATGGTATCCATATTGTAGATAATCTGAGAGTATATCACTCTCACCTTAACCAAATGGGCCCAAAGCAGGCTCCCATAGCTCTGTATTATGGCCGTGGCCCCTTTCACTATTGATGTAATAGGTAATAATAGTTGCAGCTGGTGCTCAAGCCTACCTGTGATTGAGCATTAGGGAGACATATGCAGAGTCGTAAATGACGCTGAAGAAGAAAAGTGACTGCAGTTTATGTCTCAATATCCAGACCCACATCTTCCCGCCGTGATAAACTACTCATAAATTGTCGTCTGGACGCTGGACCCTTACTGCCATGACAAAGTTCTCACAATTTAGTCTTCTGGAAGCCGGACACTTCCTGCCACGACGAACTTCGACAAACTTCCCGCAAATTGTCGTCTGACAAATTGAGAGCCGACTGCTCCTTCCCAGGCACCGCCATTCCCACGCCGCGCGGATTCCTCTTCTTTTTCGTGTCGTTTCTTCCAGCGATCATCAGAGATGACAGTGAGTGGGGCGGACGTTAACACTGGTGACGGGTTCATATCGCCAGCTCATCATGTGTTGTGTAAGGTCTGATATTTCCGAAACCTCTTGAAATTGAAGTAAATATGGTTTTGGCTTTACAACAAGTAAATAGATAGCAGCTTTCCATTTTCCAGCTTTACAACAAGTAAATAGATAGCAGCTTTCCATTTTCCAGCTTTACAACAAGTAAACAGATAGCAGCTTTCCATTTTCCAGCTTTACAACAAGTAAACAGATAGTAGCTTTCCATTTTCCCCTGAAAATCCTTATCATTTCCGGTTTATTTTTCTACTAGCGACTTCGTCGCGTCGTATCCCCCCCCTCCCCCCCCCCCCCCGCCTAGTCTGTTCAAGGGACGTTCCCTGCTAGACAGCACTCAGTGGTGCCCCCTACTACTAATACCTGGAACTATCATTTAGTTCCCGACCATCATTTCATGTGACACCGATTTTACCGACTACCAGCGCAATTTTTCTCGTGGCTTGATAACTACAGTTTTAAATTATAATTTCGGTATGGATAGAAACAAATCCTAAGGATAAAAATAGATCTGTGTAGAGAAACACAAAAAAGAGAAGCAGGATTCAGTTAAGTACTGCACGAGAATCTCACTCTCGTGGCTCCTCACTCTCCAACCCTAGATCGTGTTCACTCTGTCCCTATGTGTGGGAGATTCTCCAAGCGGATTCGACGGAATTCTAACGTTTTAAATATAGTAGGTAATTATCATTCACGCCAGAAAACGATGATTTTAACCTCCCATACACCTTCAGCCCTGGCAAACTATGATGTGTTTTCAATGTTTTCGTAGTCCCTCTGAAGCAGTAGATTTCTCCACACAAAATTTCCACTTTTCCATCGTTATTGGCCATGCAATGAGCGCTGGAGTGTGTGGGGAGGTCGGAACTGGCTATGCAATGGGGCCGGGAATGTGAGGTCGGAACCACTGTTAATTGCCATGCATGACTTATTTGTGAGGCCCAATTTATTCTCTCTTTGTTTTACACAGGAGAATAAATCTTATAAACAGAAAATGAATCAACGATTTCCTTGGAAAAGAGAAAAATTCAACAAGGTACACCATCGATGAGGTTGGTTTAGTTGTGTTTGTTGCATACTCAGCCTTTACTGAGGCACAGGAAGCGCTCCATACATGAAATCTGATAATGAAGGGCAGGGCTGAGTGAGCGAGAGTAAACGAGTGTTGACGACCTGCCAGCTGACGGACCATCCTTTATTTATCAGCCAGCAAAGAGGCCGAGGGGAAGGAGCTTGGCACCCACTCAGTATCAATATGGGTCGACATGATCGTTCCCCAGTCCCCCCGCTCAGTATCAATATGGGACCCCTATGATCGTTCCCCAGTCCCCCAACTCGGTATCAATATGAGACGCATATTCATGATCGTTCCCCAGTCCCCCCGCCCTGTATTAATATGGGACTCCTATGCTCATTCCCCAGTCCCCCCGCTCAGTATCAATATGGGACCCCTATGATCGTTTCCCAGTCCCCCCGCTCAGTATCAATATGGGACCCCTATAATCATTCCCAAGTCCCCCCACTCTGTATCAATATGGGACTACACGATCGTTCCCCAGTCCCCCAACTCAGTATCAATATAGGACTAATATTATCATTCCCCATGTCAATATGGGACTGTATGATCATTCACAGATACCCACTCACCCAGTATCAATATTTGACTATATGATTGTTCCCCGGTCCCTTCACCCAGTATCAATATGTGAGTATATGATCGTTCCCTGGTACCTTCACCCAGTATCAATATATGAGTATGATTGTTCAATGGCCCCCCAACTCAGTATAAATATAGGACTGCATGATCGGTGTGATTTATCCCTAATTTTACCTCATAGATTCCATCACCATCAAACCCAAAGTAAGTCTAATAGAACAGCTTGGACGGTTAACTGCCCAAAACAACCAACAACAACTAAAGCATGATCGTTCCCGGGTCCCCTCACTCAGTGTCAATATGGAATCATTCCCTGGTCCACAACACTCGGGGAGTAGTAACTTCCGGGCCGACTTCACTGGCCAATTCTACAAAGCAGGGCGAGTTCTAAATAAAATACAGGACGACTGTGTATGTGTGTATGTGTAGGATGTGTGTTTTACAGACCCACAAGTGCCCCCCTCCCACACACACAAACCACACAGATCGATATTCACACCGATCACGTGTTTGAGAATGTGGTGTTGACACAAAAGCGTATTTCCTGATGGTGAATTGAGGGTGCTTAGTGAGTAGATCCTTTAAGCCAGCACCCACTGGTTCCGACACATTCCCACATGGCAACGACATGGCTACTAATCAAAATTCATGCATCGAAGCAGTGTCGAAAGGTTGAAAATTTCTGTGTCGTATTGTGTCAGAGAACGACACTAAATTCCCGCATTGTACCCGTGTCGAAAGGTTGAACATTCTGTGTCGGAAGCATGCCGGAACGCATGTCGTAATGTGTCGGGAGCTCAGTCTCTTGGTTACTGGAGAACTTGACCCTAAATGAACTCGACCTGTAGTTGTCAGGAAAACTCGACCCGTTTTGGAGAAATTGACCCGTTTCAGATACTTATGAATAAGACATTTTCATATAGAAGTAAAGATCTCACTAGTTAGCTTTTAGACAAATACACCAGGGAATATAGAAAACAAGTCCAGTTATATATGTTTAGGTGTAGGGTTATGGTTAGGGATAGGGTTAGGCTTTGTGAATGGGTTAGACCCCGCACCCACCAACGCCGACGCGAGCCGACGCGAGCCGATACAAAATTACCGTATCGTAGCGCGTCGGGAGGCATATCGTAGCGCGTCGGTTCGCGTCGGGACGCGTCGTAGCATGTTGGGAGGGTGCATGAATAAGGTACCGTGGTCCCGATACACCCCGATATAGCTCACGACACAACCAGCGTGATTAACAATATTTCCTTTATAATTCCAGAAATAATGCATATTTATGGTTGATATTATACCTGTAAATACAAAACAATAGTATATATAATATTGCCTAATAATATTTAATGAAAAAATCAATTCCCAGTTAAAGTATAAATTGATCGATTTAAGACCCTTAACTACCATCAAATTTCACCATTTTTGCAGAACCGCATTAGCATCATATATTCTAGGTATTCTGGGTTTTTTTATCGGCTCGCGTCGGTTCGCGTCGTAGCGCGTCGGGCCGCGTCGGTAGCGTTATCGTAGAAACCTGACCAACTGCCCCGATAAGCTCTACGATTTTGCTACGATATGGATTTTGTATCGGGAAGGCAATATGAGGGCGCGTCGGTTCGCGTCGGGACCTTGGTGGACACCCCCTCTAATTAGGGTTAGGGATAGGCTTAGGGTAAGGGTTTTGTTTTCTTCCCCAGATAAGACCAAATTTGAAGCCAAGATAACATACTTCCTACTAAATATAGTATTTATCCACAGTTGTAATAAGTTCCTTGAGTTGGGAAGATATAAAACGAGTCAAGTTCGCTCCAGGTCGAGTTCGCTAGGGGTCAAGTTCTTAAAACGGGTCGGGTTCGTTACGGATCGCGTTTTTTACGGGTAAAGTTCGTTACGGGTCGAGTTCTGTGTGGGGGTGAGTTACAAACTCGTCTTTAAGCGGGGCTTTCTCTGAGGGATAAATTCTCCTGCGATTCCAAGGGGATTCATGGGGAAGTAGCATTTTCATATGAATATCATTATCAGAATCAGGTCTATATTTGAATTTGTGTACATAAATACACAATATTACCATGATTTGTATATTCCTGGTCGTATTCTCCGCGTAGTTGACGAGTATTGCGTAGTGTCGACTACAAGGAGAATACGGCCACGCAGATCAAATTCATGGTAATATTGTTTTCATTACCTATTTTTGAAATAATCATAAGAAATTAAATCATATGGATAATTAGAAACTTAACGCACGGACTTATATCGAAGTCCATACTCAACGTGATTACCGTCTGTTTGTATGAAATAATTCCCATATTGCCAGTCAGGTGGCAGTAAACGCCATATTCCACAGAGGAGAACACGACTTGCCGTATTCTACTCAGCAGCTATTTGTCAGCTCTATATGTTTAGTGTGGAGACTCGTAATAGATGGATATGCATCGCCTTTTTTAGCGGTCACTGTGTTGTCAGCTCAAAGATTTCCTAAATCCCCAACTATACTTCAGCTACTTACTTCTCTAGACAAGAGAAAAGGTTAATTTTTCCCATAAATCTATCATATAGAACTACTTGTCTCGTATGTCATAAGCAGTGCGATCAACTGGAGAATGAGCCTTTTTCGCGAGCCATGATGACACCAGAGACACCAAGCGGAAAACGGTAGAAGCATCAGATGCTGAAACAACCCGTAGCGCCGTCTGGTGTTTCCCACTGGTGTTAGGAAACAGGAAACAGACAGAACACGAACGTTAAGGGGATTTGTGGCTATAACGATTCATCCTTTACACGGATAGCATGGTAAAGATCTGGGACTAGTGCTGCTGAAAGTCTGCGATAAATGATAAATAAGTAGGCGGCCCTCCTTGATTTGTCCCCGGACTTAAGTAGCCTTAGACACTACAAATTACCCCATGTTCATTACACCACAGACCTATATCTATTAAAGTCCGATGAACATTATGTGAAATAGATTGTATATCACTGACCTATATACGTCTGTCAGGGATAATTCAAATTAGTTGTATGCAATCTTGTATGTAATAAAACAAAGAAGAGCATACGCAAATTTGTCAAAATTGTTGGGACTCCTCCCCCCCCCCCCCCCTTCCACTTACACACACAATAAGTGCGTACCTACTTTATGGATGGCCCCTAATTGGTGTTGGGTGTGTTTGAGGCTGACAGTTAATCCACCAATCATCATCTGATCTGAGAGATCAGAGTCGGTCTGCAGACGCCGTCTCCATAGTTACCTGAACATGATTGGGGTCACGTGCTCACCGCGCTGAGCATCACGGGAAGGTACAGATACTGTAGATTGGGCGCCACCTCTGGCCCCACTCTACTAAAGCTCAAGCCAACTACATACATCTACCTCCCATTGCCACCGATCCGATCGACGATAATAATCATGAACACTATGGTCACTGTCTTATATCCTTATTTATTATCCACCTAATACAAAGTGTCCATAGAAAACAAATAGGGAGTTTGTATGGACATACCCGGCGCATACGGATATGTTGTATGCTCCGGGTGGCGCATACGGAAAAATAGTGCATACGGAAAAATAGTGCAAAACTAAAATGAACTAATATCGGTATGCCACTTGTCGCGAAAAGGTGGATAATAAATACAATATAGACTGCTTTCAGATAAAAGCGGTTGTATGCTCCTCGGAGTTGATACTACGCGTCAACTCCTTGGAGCATACGGCCGCTTGTATCTGAAACCAGTCAATATTGTGTATTTATCTATATGGCAATTCTTCCCGATCACACCTCCTCCTATTATAACCACGTAAAACTACTCGGTTGAGATCAAAGAGAGCGGACGCGAGACGGGCCCGGCTGAGCCACGGGCCAGGAGATAGGCCTTAGTAGACCATAATGCAAAGTTAAATAAATTCTGTTCCGTCTAAGATATTGGGAAAACTGTAATCATCTATAATCGCCTCTGTCTCACCTACAAATCGGCATATGACACAAGTATATATAGAATGTGGGGATACATCATCGCTATTCAAACAGCCTACTCCGAATCGGGAACAGTCGGTGAAGTCTGTACTGCGACAATCTTAATGTTGGACAGAGGCTAGTAATGCCCAACCCGATTATAATTGGATCTGTGAATTCCATAAAGCAACATAGAATTAACCAATTCTGGGCTTAGTATTTAGCATGGCAGGGGAACCAGCCAATGCACTAGACTTGCTCAAGTCTTGGATTATGCACTTAATTAAGAAATAGAACCACTTTGGAACATTTGGACTTTCTAACACCTGAGATGCCCAGTATATCGAGTTGTCCCTATGCCTTCACTGTCATATAAGGAATATAGAAAGCATGGACCCAGCAGCCAATGACTGCATTAAGAGCAAACCACAACCTTCCAAAGTGTTGATATCGGATTTGGACGGTTCTACAGTCTATAATTGGCCTGAATTTCATGGGCCAAAACCTCCCTCCAGGAATCAAACCTCTATCCCAGTGAGGAGGGGTGGAGTAGGAGTATGAGGGGTAGACATAGGAGACAGAGACTGATGCCAGTCTACTCCAGCCCCTGTTTAAGTGACTGTAAATACTTGTCTCGGAGCGGGCGAGTGCGTGTTGAAGATAGTTATGAGGGCAAGTACACTTCAGCAAGTGTTGACATCTGCTGGGCTGTGTACACACACTCCGACAAATCAATGTCGACTTTTATCGCATTCCCTGCGACCCGTGGCTCTCTCAGGAGACGTCAGCTGTACGTTATCCATGTCCTTTTGTATCGAGGGCCACAACCTCAGATACGCTGCCAAGGAAGAGGTTATAAAAACTTACAGCTTGCTTAATTATCCCTTAAAGACAAATGCTGGTGATTTCTAAATTTTATTGAGTTTTGCAAATAAATCAGGAAAATATAAGTTCCATATATCAGCAAATAGAAAATGCAAAAATATGGCATGTCACCATGCTGACCTTTATGGGAGGGCCATCTGAAATTGTCAGTGCTTAACTATTGGTGTCTATGGGAAACTGCTGTATTTTCATGAATTCAGATGGAAGCACCAGTGTTAAACCAGGGGGCAGTGCGATACTACCCGAATTTGTCTTTAACTTTCAACTTGCCAACTCTGTGACATTGGGAAAGGTGCAGAGGATCAGTGTCGTAGAAAGGCAGTTGCAGAATTGGCAAGTTGACTGGGAGCAAGTGGGTCACAGAAAATGACTCAAAGACTGAATATAACCCAAACCTGTTACTTCTTACTTTATAATTCTCTTTCAATGATCAACATGCCATTTGCTCCTAGTTTTTATAGGTCGCTTCACTTGTTATCAGACTAAGTGAACCATATGGCGACCCTGCGTCGTTACGTGTCACCTCCTCTGATAGCCCCCATCCCCACCTCGGAGTATATGTGATTTATCATTCACACTGATAAACACAGAATCTAATACCTATGTTTTATTAACCACTCACGACAAAGTGTCTATAGTAACTTATGGGAACTCTGTATGGATATACCTGACGTATACAGATATGTTGGATGCGCGAGGTTGCGATAAAGCGGCATACGGAAAAATAGAGCTTGTGGAAAAATAGTCCGTATTTTATATCGGCATGTCACCAGTCGGATACAGGTGGATAATGAATATTATTATCCACCTAATACAAAGTGTCCATAGAAAACACATAGGGCGTTTGTATGGACATACCCGGCGCATACGGATATGTTGTATGCTCCGGGTGGCGCATACGGAAAAATAGTGCGTATGGAAAAATAGTGCATAGCTAAAACGAACTGATATTGACATGCCACTTGTCCAGAAAAGGTGGATAATAAATACAATATAGACTGGTTTCAGATACAAGCGGTTGTATGCTCCTCGGAGTTGACTCTCCGCAATATCCTCGCATACGCTCGGATATTACTACGCATCAACTCCTCGGAGCATACGGCCGCTTGTATCTGAAACCAGTCAATATTGTGTATCTATATAGATTGGTTTCAGGTAAAAGCACTTGTATGCGCCTGGTAATTGACCCTATACAATATCCTCGTATTCACTCAGATATTACTATGTGTCAACTACTCAGAGCATACAGTTAGCACAGGCCTTCGTATGTGATGTAGCATTGTTGAATCGTTATCTAACAATGACAGGCCTTTATGTATGATGTAGCGTTGTTGATTGTCGTTATTATCTTGGTATAGGCCTTCGTGTATAATGAAGCTACAAACAGTACAAACCGTCGTGTGTGATGTAGCGTTGTTGAATCGTTATTAACATGAAATAAACCGTCGTGTGTGATGTAGCGTTGTTGAGTCATCATTTAACATGATTGTCTGTTTTATTTACAGAGTAAAAAGGACAACCTGGTGGTAGACGTAAAGTGGTATTACCGACCTTCCGAGGTACCTGACAGTGTCTACCAACCGCTGGTCCATGACCGAGTCAACGAAAGTGGTAAGTAGCATTTCTTCACGACTACGTTCTCTTGTATACATGAAACGTGGATGGTCAAAAGAAAACGCAGTATAATTGTCAAAAAGAATCCTGGATAAGAGCCAGGGAAATTTAAGCCTGCTGTTACGTCGATCAAATACTTATGTCGTACATTCAAATGTTGTAATAGGAGAAGGGATACAAAACGGTCTTTTGACCACATTTAGCAGCATAATAAGGCGATTTCAAACCCATGACTTATTGGTGTATGGTGGGGAAGAGGAGGGGGAGGGGGCACCTAACGTCCGTAGCGTGGCGCTGTGTATTATCACGGCCAATCACAGAACGCCTCTCATTGCCGCCAGCCGTGCCGCCGGATTATTACACCCCGGCAAAGTTGAGCGCGGCAGGTGTCTCATCAATGTGATACCCTATCATTATCCAGGCCGTGCGGCGGGCGGCGTCTTATTTACGTGACGTTTAGTTCTAGTTTACGACGCCAGGTTCGCCTGCTGAGGTACATTAAATGACACTCGGGGATTGTTTCCATACTTCTAGTAAGGAGAGAACACCAGGGAGGAGGCAGTTTTACGCCTCTCCCAGCAGCAGTGTGCCCCCCATCTGCTGTGTGACCTATTTTAATAGGGAAATTGTCTACGAATTACTTGGATATCAGAAAGGAGGTCATATACCTGCGTTTGACCTTCTCATGTTCTGATTTCCGTTCCGTTATCAATATCAGACCTTCAAGTAGTCTTATTTCATTAATACATTATATACCTGTGCGCGAATGTATCAGACCAACTGGCTAGCTGCACTGATTCCGTTCGTTACAGTATGACAAACTAAAATTGATATCAACCTGCATACCACGTAACTTGTTTTCAATTATTTTTTTAATTATTTCTCGGTACATATACATGTATAGATAAATGGAAAGGAGACAAAGTGAGATACATCTGTTCCTTGTTGTTTTGGCCTTTCAATTTGGTGAACATTTCCGACTAAAAATTAAAACGACAGATTACATTCAGACACACTAACTATACTATACTCGTTGAGCAGAGCTAGCGTGCGTAGCAACCGTTTGCTCTGGGGGCCACTCACTGCAGGGCCAGATTCTAGGCTATATATTCGGCGTCGGGGGCAAGATGGCGGCCCCATTTCCTGAATACCTATGTGCAAGTAATTAGGAAAACAGGGTAGGCGTTGTACCTGTTAATGAATACCAACTTACGGACTGTAAAATACTTGACCCGACGCCGTTAGGTGGGAGGGGCGTATTTACAAGACCGTGAGTGAGTATTCATTAGCAGATACAGGGGCCAGGTCTGTTTAACTTTTATTATACACCATGAAATATTCTAAATGAATAATATTTTACCTTTCATAGGCATTCGATGTTTAATTTTGGCACACAGAGCTGGAGAATCCATGCTCCAATTTTCTCAGTTTGTTTGTAGCAGATGCTCTTACCAACAGGTCGCATAGCTGAGTCATTACGAGTCATAGTTTCTTATTTCTAATCTGTTTATTCTATAATTGATCTTTTACACTCATCTCCTTTATAGATATATTGCGTCTTTAACTATCTTTTATTTATCAAATTTATCCTAACTTTTCATTTTTCTTTCTATTTTTTTTAATTTTGCAAATAAACATGCAAGCGAGATCGCCTTCGGTATCTCAGGTTCTAGTAAGTGACTTTATCATTCAGCCAATCAGCGTGCGCCGTACAAACAGGGCACTCCAAATCTAAGCGGGTATTTTGCACTTCACTTGAAGCGGGCAATTTGTACCCAGAGTGGTCCATCCGTGATTCTACATTTATACTACAGGCCGACACTTTGCGATTTTGTCTGCTTGAGATATGCTGGGGACTTTGTGGAGAAAATATCGCAAGGGGATGCACAGAAGGAGTCGGGAAAAGTATGCGACAGAATCTGCTCGGGTGTCGGTCACCCCAGCAGGAGGTGGGTTGAATATCTCTAGGGGTATCTATGCACACCTTCAGACTTTTACACCGGGAAATAATTCTTCATTGATGACTCCTTTAGTTTATAATCGGTTTCTATGAAGAGAAACATAAATATTGAGAAATATACTAAATATGATATTATGTTGATATTATGTATAATTGTGAGTCTGATCTGGAGTGGTTTATAGGGCGCAGAGTGATTGCTAGTTCCGCCATCATCCGCCAAGAAATTGTAAGATAGCGCTACTGTAGTCGGGGGAACCACTGTTATCAGTTGTTATAATCTATGGGTGATATTGAGATGAGGCTAAAATTCCTCCATGGCAAGCCCAACAAATATCTCTGATAAAATCCATTGATGCTGTTTTGGATGGCGTCGGGGGCTAGATGGCCGCATCTATAGCACAATAGCTATGTGTCCTATGATAAAAGATCGGCTTCACAGCCATCTACATTCCCATTATCCCTGTCTCATAGATGCTGTATATAACTTGACCTTTGATATTGAGGGAAACTCTAAAATGCATCAGTTATCAAATATTCTGAGACTCCCCATGGAACAAGATGGGTCATGTTGCGCAAAAACCCACAGGAGGGATAAAAGCCTTGCGTGCTTTGGGGATGTCATTTACACGAACTCAGTGTCAGTGTCAGGGCAGGCGTATTATTTTGACTGGGCCGGGTCTGGGTTTTTTGTCGCTTGTACTGGCGGATGATTGTTGCCACCACTCGTCAGTCTAAACACACGGGAGGCGGAGTGGCAGGTGGCCATGTCTAAACACGGTCACCGGAGCCGCCGCCAGCGGGTAATATGAGGAAACGTACTTACTGTGTGCCAATAGACCCTTTTCCGCTCGGCCGAAAGTGAGGCTGGCTTCATAGTAGACTTGCTCAAGTCTTTAGTTATGGACATTATTAAAAGAAAAACTACTTTGAAACATTTGGACTTCCCCTAATGCCTGACGGGCCCAAGAATCAGACGAGGAGGGGTGAGGTAGGTGGAGGGGGAGACTTGCTCAAGTCTTTGATTATGAACATTCATTAAATGATTAAAGAAAATCAGAATACAATTCATTATAGTATGTATCCTTCTCTGACTGGCCCATGACTGTGTCATTTAGAAGGGGTGGAGGGGTAGGATACAGGGACTGAGGCCAGTCTAGCTTCATAGATACGCGGCCGAGTTGGCTAAACACAGGCTAGTAACGTAACCTTTAGCATTGGAGCATTGTGTGGTTGAGGTTAATTCATATAGAAATACTAGTCTAGATTATCCACAGAGGTAGTTTAGCGAGTGCATCGTATTCTATGATAGCCCAGCTCCAATTCGGTGGTTCAACCATGCATATTGCCCATAGTAACACCTCAGATATGGTTAAAATAACACTGGAACACCGCATGGGGAGGTTCAATAATATATGGAAGGCCTGACCAGCATAGACCTACCTATCTTTGTTTATTGGAAAACCTTGACCTTTCCGGCAACATCCCAACCAGGAGGCATCTTGAAAGATGAACTATCCATAGTGCATGAACGATTCCAGTCAAACCAACCTGTATAGTGATGCTAGGCTCTTCATGGATTTCAATAGAAAAGGAAATGATAGCTCCGTTACCTTAAGCTTAAGGCTCTCAAGCTTAAAAGACACCGACATATATCATCGACTCTGATCCGATTCTCACCAATTATAATCATGTCGATGTACGAGGGTACCCGAGTATCACCGATTGAAATTTGGTATTACGTCCGTTATAGTGTTGCCTGATTCCATTGGAAAGAGATGTGATCGAGTCGTTAAGTACCTACATCAGATTGGGGCAAAGTGTGATCAGGCAGAGTCGGAGTGTTCGAGCCGCACCCCTCTCTCAAGATCTCACACACTCTAAGTGGTATTCTGTATTCCAGTCCAAATAAAGCCACTAGGGCGCCAAGAACACAGTATTTCCGCTAGGTGGCATCATTGAGATTATAGAAATCTTTGGGTTGCATTGATGTACGTGTTTAGCACGGGAGGCAGGTCAGTGGATTCTCAAGGCTCTAAGCCTAGTTTGTTAACTTAAAGAGTGTGACATCTTATGAGAGGGATGCACCCAGCATGGGTTTGACCCAGGGACCGAACTATAGGCCCTCCAGACGTTTCTAAACTTCCTATTATCGTCCCGGGTAAGTAAAGGTTCCGCTCCCTACTGGCTGGCCACACCGCGACCACATTGGATACCAGTTTTCCGATTTGTAATTGGAGAAACTGAATACAATTTCGGATTTACATATAGAAATAGCTGAAATTTCTAATTTTGGCATAGGATTTTCAATTTGAAGATTTATGAAAACCGTTAAGCCTATAAGACTCCGAGATTTGTTCCCGATTCATCCAGACCATCGACTCGGTGAGAGTCGGGAATAAAATTTCGGTGTCTTATACCTAAAAGACACCGACATGATGACTGTCCCCGATCACACTTCCCTCTTTTATAACCTCGTAAATTACCCTGGATGAGATCAAAGAGAGCCGCTGGGAGCCGAGCCGGGGTGAGCCACAAGCCGCTGGTGTGGAATCATAGAAATTAATTCAAAGTTTAATAACTTCGGATCCAATTAAGATATCGGGAAACGGTTTTCAGGTTTATAATCGCATCCGTTGCCTCTACAAATCGGTATACAAAACTTCTAGTTCGGACTAGGGGATAGGTAGCATCGCTATTCAAATGGCCAACTCAGAATCGGTAACAATCGGTGAAAGTGCGTACATCGGAATCTTAAGGTCATATCTGACATGGTAGTCATGCCCGACGCGTCGGGGAAAGCAATAAAATCGGCTCGGTGAAGTGCGTACATCGACCCGATTGACGCAGATTGTCACAGACCCGACGGATCAGTCGGGGAAAGGTAGAATCGGGCGCATCCGTCGGGTCTGTGTCTTATAGGCTTTAAACCGCAATAATTTTGGGTTATGGGTCAAGGGTCTATCACCAAACAACGACGGCTACCAGCGAACACTGGATCCTGTAAACAGACTGAATTATGGGATACCTCAATAGGGTCTATGCCCAAACCTACTAAATGGAGAACTAGCGGGATCATAAACAAATCTTATTAAAATCGTATAAGTGTAGCTGGCAGTGGAAGCACGTCCGATAGTTTTTGGTGCTACTCACCATGCTGCTCACCATGCCCGAAAGATTCATTAAATTTTCATAATTCAACATATTCCATAATATATTTCGAAGACACCTCGGACTTAACGATGAGACGTTAGTCTGGTGGAATCCACGTTTTATAGGCTTCATGGTTGGCTGACAAAATGCATGGCAGGAGAAATTCAGTCACCGAACTGTGAAATGAATCTCGCAGGTTTTCAGTCTGTGCGATGAAACGTTATGAAATTGGGACAAGAAGTAGTTGCACGTTTCAGGTGCGGGGGGACTAATGAGATGTGTTGTAGCTCGTTATCGGCGACATCTGCTACACTCTCCCAGCGTAATCAGAGGCTGTCTCAAGTCAGTCAGACATGTACAATTATTATAGTTCCCAGCCGGCGTGATGGTACAGGTGTACAGAAAGCGTCAGAGTGGTGTTTGTCCTGCGGTGACAAATCTCTGAATAAAGCAAGCTTCTCGAGTTTGGCTTCGGTATTGTTGTTATCCTCTCATTATTTCTGCTGTGATAGTGTCTCCCTGAATACTGATGGGTCATAAAACATAAAAGTATGTCAAATATCTACAAGAGGCCTTCCGATATATCCAGCTGGACTGACGAAACGATTATTGGCGAAATCACGATATCTAACACCGTTTAGGAGCATTGATCAATATGAGATTTATTATGGGATTCAACCATGGCCATATATATGCTAGGACTTGAGTGGTGAAAATACAAACACGAATGCGTAGCATAGTTCTGAAAATCAAATACCCTAAACAATTTACACACGATTCAACAATGAAACGATAAACCATTGGGACGATGGACCAACCACCAAAGATAGGCTAGTTAACAGAACATCCTAGACTGACCTCAGTCCCTGTATCATACCCCTCCACCCCTTCTGAGTGACACAGGGACGGGTCTCATCTGTAATCGGCCGTGTAGACGCGCGATTTTGCACCACATTCCCCAAGCAGAGATCTGGCTACTGGTCAGGATATCTGCTTGGAGATTGATACCCTCTCACTTTGATCTCAATCGAAACATAGTCAGGAGTAGGCGAAATATATTGCTATGACAACACAGGCGGCCAGGGAACTGGAGGAGGGGAGGGGGAGGGATAGAGGGAGGTATAGGGTTACAGGGAGTGGCTTGGGGTCATAAACAGGAGATTTTGGTCAGAGCGGACAAGTCTTTGATTCATGGGCCAGTCAGAGAAGGACACATGCTATAATTAATTGTATTCCGATTTTCTTTAATCATTTAATGAATATTCATAATCAAAGACTTGAGCAAGTCTAAGAACAGCCCTGTCACACTCTTGTCCCTGCCAAATTGTTGCTGCGGGTCGAGATGGTTCTCTGCCCGGGGGCTTATTCTACCGCCTTTTATGTTTATTCACCCCCCTTGTCTCTTTCCATCGTCCAATCGTTATTGGCCACCCAAGTGGACTCTTTGGATCTGACCCCATGTGCAGCATGCACCTGGGTCATGTGACCGCCTTCAATCTCTGAGATGCTGTAATTATCTTGCAATCCCTGACCATGACTTGGAAGATATAGGTCCGTATCCTGACATATTCGGTGATATTCTTCATATTTGGCGAGAAACCCTATATGTTTGGTGATACCCTACATATTCATCTCAAAACTTAAAAATGATATGAGAAGGTCGATTAATATAGTTTTTCGCCATTTTAGATGGCGCTTTGTATTCACCAGCAAAGATGGCGGATCGATCCGTTGTCAGGTGAATTTGCATAATTTGGAGGGTATTTTGAACCGGAAGTGTCCAGCCGGATCGGAGAATAAACAATGTTGACTGATACAAGGGGCCGTATTCATTGAGGCGTAGTGATAACCGAGCGCAGGATGAACATGGAGCATATGCACGACCACTTATAATTGAAACCCTGCTATATTGTACCGGTATTCAATATCCACCTTTACTCGACTGGGGGCGTGTCGATATTGGATCGAGAATCGTATCAATGAACAATACTTGAGTTTGGATGCGTAGTCATCGTCATCGAGGCGAACCCGAGTGACATTAAAGCGCATCTAGAAGGTCTTTGTTAAGCTTAATATATGAAACTTCCTGAATATGAGCTGCAATTTGAACATAGTATTTATAAATTCGTGGTAAAACACTAGAAGCCTTACTAAATACAGCTGGTATAGACTGAGCCTCATTCACGGCAATACAACTGGTTTGAACCTCTTGTGTTATTTCCATATTGCCTCGAGTCTTTCTGAGGCAGTAAATTCCACATGAAAGACATTTCCACCTTTTTTCTGACCCCAACTGACATCCTTGTCACACCTTGTAAACACTCCATGCGGCGATTCTCAGAACAAATCCATCCTAACATCGTCCTGTGCCGCCGTCTAGTGGGTATCTGGAGCACTGAGGAGGCGGGACTGGCGCTCCGGGTGTTGGCTTCTGCAGCGAAGGACGGCGGCGAGGTGCGAAGGCAGGAGGCCGAGTTGTGTGGGCTTCACCACGGCACCGCGCCTCCCGTCCGCCGCCAGCCCTCACCCCACACTCCCTCCACCACCAACACCATCCTCCCCGCCACCACCGAGAAGCCACTGCACCAACCTAGATGCAGCTGCAACGGTACATCCGATTGGACATGACGCAGCCCACTCAGGCGCACGCGGCCAATCAGGAGCGCCCTTAGATTGGCCGCACGGCACGGCTAAACATCATGGCGGACGGCCCTATCTAGGTTAAGGCAGAGATCCTGGGTGGGATGCTGTTTGGAATACGAAACGTTTACCGACTCGAACCAGGGATAAAAACGCCCGGAGAAGGTGTGAGGATATCTTAGCTGACCCGTGCAGGTAAGTGGAGGTTCTGAGTGGACAGGGAGGGCTGGGATGGCGGGTTGAGGGCCGGGTGGCCGGGCCTTTGTCGTACCGTGCTGGTGGCCGGTTCGGGGTGAACATCGGGCATCGTAGTGTCCGTAGGGCGGCGAGTCCACGAACCTGCCCCAGGTTGGCGGCTGTTCTCATAGACCCTGAGCCCCGATTCTTACCACAGACCCTTCTCACAGACCCTCCCTATCCCTCTCTATTCAAAGACTGTGGGGATCTGTTTTTATTTGCCAGTATTTTGCCGTTTGAGGTGTCTGTTTACACTTGGCATTGGTGTGAGCCAGTGGCGGCGGGCGGCGATCGGGCGGGCGGGTGGGTGGGTGGGTGGATGCTTTGTAGGTTGATGACCGTTGTGTGAGAATGAACGGCGTGGTTTGGTTGGGTGGGGGGGGGGGGGGTGCACTGATCATAAGCCAACCTCTCCAGTACTAGGTGTGAACACCCCCACCCCACATCTCTCTCTCTCTCTCACACACACACTCGCTATGGAATCACCCAAGACCTGTCACCAACGATCGAAGGCGGTGCCACAAGCATAGGAGGCGGGACTAAGGTGTTGATTGACAGCTCTGCCGGCTGGTGATTCTCCATGAACTGGGTGGAGCTAGCGTCTACTGGAGGAACGCTGATGAAGGGTGTAGTGGTGGTAAGGAGAGGGCGTGGGGGGGGGGGGGGGGGGTATAATATACAGAGGCTCTGAATAGCTATGGGTCAGTGATTACCAGGCCATAGGTGGCCTTTGCTAATCTTTAACCATTTACCACCTTGGTACCGTATTTCTTTCATAATATGATAATGCGGCATTCACCCACGACACTAATGAGTACTGTACAGAAATGGCAGTTTTACTATTTTTCAAGGAAATTTGTGTTTCCAGTTTCGGTTGATAAAACTTTGTCTTTTTTAGAACGAAGAGAGGCCAAATTTCGCCTCATTTACACCAATAAACAGTAGTTCAAACCTCCACAAACCTCGGGACCATTCGCTGGCCAATAACGTTGGTTTTCCAGAAGAGGAGTCTCTCTGTGGTAGTAAATTCCACACACAAAAAATGTCCTTGTTTTCCATGACCCCAACAGACTATTCTAGTAATGTGATAATGCATTTAGTAATGTGATAACTCAGCATTCACCCATGGTCCCACTGGACACTGTATCATAGACGCCCCCCCCCCCCACCACCGGTGAACAGAAGCCAGTCTCTTGATGCCCCCAGATCAGAAATGTTACGTATGCCATTCATCACACGCATTCCCGGAAGGTTGTTATTTGTAGTTAATGGGCACTAAATGTAGCGCGGCGGGCGGTACAGGGTCTGACGTTTATTGATTGTGTACTGTGTTGGATGGCGAGCCCACGCCATGGAGCATAATAAGGTGCCGCGAGCAGGGTGGCAGGTGAAAGGGCGAGGGGGGGGGGGAGGGGTCTAGGCTAGCAGCCCGTAGATTCTATTTTATTATCCATCGATTACAAAGTCCCCATTGAAAGTATATGGGGCCACAGTAAACCACCACCGATTGTTTCTATGTTGGTCGAAACCATATCCATCGATTCCGGCTTTAAAGCCTTTGGTTATGGGAAAATAGTACCATTGTGATGAAGCGCAAAAAATAGCCCCTGATGATTTTCAGTAGAACCCCGCGTAAGTGGTCACCCTCCGTTCCGGAAAAAAGTGTCCACTTACGCGGGGTGGCCGCTTACGCGAGGTTAAAATAAACATCTACTGGAAGGAACCGTTCCGAATAAAGGTGTCCGTTAAAGAGGGTTGTCCGCTTACGCGGGTTGTCCGTTAGGCGGGGTTCTACTGTACTCTATAATGTATCGATTCATGGGTTTCATTTATTGGAGAAGATGGATACTAAATTTTAAAAAACGCTGGTTTTGTGGACAGGCGGCTCTTTAAACAACTCGAGGTTGACTTCAAAACAACCGCATTTGTTTATATTCCGCACTGGGCGTTATTTCTCGGTTGTGATTTAGTTTTTGATGCGCGGCATGCGCTTAAGTGGGAAGTTAATGTCCTATTCTTTTAGATAGGAATATGCCTATCATGTCAAAGCGTTCTGATAAAACAAAAATATTGATTGCACATTAAATGCGTGTTTATCATGCTAATAGGATATATAGAGGATTATGTAAGCCGATTCTGATATCCAGTGGATTGATATGGGAGATTTATATTATCGAACTATGCGGCTTTGTAACAGTATCCTCAACAAAAGGTATACATCACAGAGGTACTGGTGCGGGTGTAGACCAGCGATCATGTGGCACACTTGAGGCCCGGCCCCACTGGTGCGACGGATTCATTGTAAGTCCATTAAAAGTCATAAACGGCCGGCGAGGGTCATAAAAACGGCGCGTCAGGCCCGTCGCATCGTACACAATCGCACCAGTGGAGCCGGGATTACGCGCTTGTGCGATTGTGTGTACCGCATCGCACATCTCGAAATGTTCATGATTTGCGACGGATTCATCGCACCGGTCTGGTATACTTTCTTTTATGTTTGTAAACAATAGAATTTGTAGAAGGAATAGTCTATCCTAACCACAAGTACCTGGGGCCGATAACGGCACCCAATTGGGTGCCAGGTATCAAGAGGTGTTAAAGCTGTGAAAATAATAGGCTGTGCCTGTAGCCTAGGTGTAAAGTGTGAGGGTTGAGAAGTGATATAATTATAATCAGATGTGTGTACCTCATAAATATTATCACCTAGGCTTATATACATTGGTGGTGTCAGGAGAGATGCGACAATTCCATCGCATCAGTTGGGCATGGGCCAGATCCACTAAGGCGACCAAGCGAATACGTCTGCGATCCATGCCTTTGTGCGAATCCCATGCGATGAAATTCAAAATATTGAATATTGTCCCTCGGCATTCGCATGTCCTTGCGAACGTCTGTGAACGTCTGCGAACGTCTGCGAACCAAATTCGCATGGAAAATCGCCTTAGTGGATCTGGCGCTTCAGGCTTTACATGCGATTGAGTGCGATGAATCCATCACAATAGGGGTCATAGGGGGGCGTTTATGGGGTCATAAAACGAGTGTGAAGATCGCATGGCACCAGTGGGGCCGGGCCTTCAAGCCTATAAGACAACGACACGCCGATTCTTCCGGCTTACACCTCTACCCGGAGGATCCGTCTGGTCGGTCAGACCACAAACTCGATGAAAATCGGGTCGGGCATTACTAGGGTAAACTCGTTGATCGGATCGGGGAGAATCGGTGGTAGATGCCGCTGTTTCATCGGCTTAATACACATGTCTAAAGTCTGCCACATGACACACGTTGACGCATGTCTAACCAACGAGTATATAGTCTCGGTACTCATTGGTCTAACACATGTCATGTGCCACCTAGATACATGTTTAACACCTGTAACATAACACTAAGCCTTTATTGAGTGAAATGTTGAACGAGAAAACAACTGTATGTCAAATGATTATATACTCAATTTTTGAAGAAAAAAAAAAGCCACATGTCTAACACATTTCATGTGACACTTAGACACATGTCTAACACCTGTCATGTGACACTCAGACACATTTCTAACACCTGTTATGTGACAGACTGAACCCTCTAAACTTCAAGTTTAATTAAAGCCTCTAAGACATCGACACGCCGACAGTCTGACCACAACCTTTCCCGACGGCACTGCTTTAATAGGTCACACTATTCATCCCCGGGCCTACAGTCTAAAAAGAAATTCACGATTAGCTCTAGAAGGATACACAAAAACTCGGGCTCTTGTAATAGCTCGTGGGAAGTAACAACATCTGACATTTTTAAAATTAATTTTCGCAGAATTGGTATTCCCGTTAATTATGTAATATCTATAATGATGTAATAGCTATTGTTAGTGGCCTCATATACATTGACGTAACGACTCAACTGCCGGTCACACTACAGTAAGTTTTCTATTCAGTATCACCAGGATTTCCCTGCTTTGGATGGCCAGGTGGTGTGTATTTCTGTATGCCTAGTTGGTTTATTTATTTACCTTCATGATTTGGCGGAAGGACATCGAACCACTCAACGTTCGGCTTCGGTTCATATCCTTCTACCAGTGAATACAGCGGCAAAGTACTCCATCGGCCTAGCTTCAATTTAAACATGGCCGATATATCTAAAGAGAAAACGTAAAAAAAACCACCAGGGCTGTGGGTGTGTAATGACAAATAATTGTCGGGAGTTTTCTGTTTAATTGCACGCACTCAGTCGGTGCTATCAGATGGGAGTTGGCGAAACGTCGCGATTATAGTCTCTTTAAGGAGGTCGGGGACGCAGGCAGATTAAATTCAACACACTAAGTGTTGGCTTTGTGAACCCCCCTCCCAATCCCTACACACTCAAACATACAGACACACAGGAGGGGTAAGGGAGGCAGAGGTCACAGGGACTGAGGCCAGTCAACAGGGAAAGACGTTGGACACAACACCTGAGGCCAGTCTATAGGCTGGGAGATAGGACACAGGGGCTGAGGCCAGTCTACAGGGAAGGGGTTCGGACACAAGGGCTGAGGCCGGTCTACAGGGGAAGGGGAAGGACGCAGGGACTGAGGCCAGTCTACAGGCTGAGGGGTAGGACACAGGGACTGAGTCCATTCTACAGGGGAAGGGGAAGGACGCAGGGACTGAGGCCAGTCTACAGGCTGAGGGGTAGGACACAGGGACTGAGGCCATTCTACAGGGTCAGCGGTATGACACAGGGACTAGGGCCAGTCTACAAGGGCAGGGGTAGGACAGGGACTGAGGTCAGTCTACAGGGAAAGGGGAAGGACGCAGGGACTGAGGCCCGCGTACAGGGGTAGGACAGGGACTGAGGCCAGTCTAGAGGTGGAGGGGAAGGACACAGGGACTGAGGCCCGCGCACAGGGGTAGGGCACAGGGACTGAGGCCAGTTTATAGGCTGGGAGATAGGGCACAGGGACTGAGGCCAGTTTACAGGCTGAGGGGTAGGACACAGGGACTGAGGCCAGTTTACAGACAGAGGGGTCGGACACAGGGACTGAGGCTAGTCTGCTTGGAACCCTCCATAGTGTAACCAGTGTGACAGCTGGTTACCGGTGTACTCCGTGCCTGGGCCTTTGTTCAAACATCTGTGGTTAACTACAGTTTATCAATAATAAAAAAAATGTTATTTTGTGTGTGTGTATATACGATCGTTGTCCAAATAGTGTTGTCACACAAGTTCGTCCAAATGTTGAGTGAAGTGACAACCTGTCAAACCGATCTCCCTCAGTTCATAACAGCCTGACAGCTTTCTACACCAACTGTTATATGTTAGTCTATAATGAAATGCGTCCATGTTCCCTCTCCTGTATGTAATGGTTTGTGTAATTGAGGCAGACTAGTAGCGTTTAGTTCACCGACATTGTTTATTATCCAGGGTGATATGTGTCAGCAACATGTATGGAGGCAGACTGGTAGCGTCTAGTTCACTGACAGTGTTTTATTATCTTCATATGTATCAACAACGTATAGGGCACATAGCTATTGTGCTATGGAAGCGGCAATTTTTGCCCCCCCGCCCCCTCCCCGACGCTGAACAAACACCATGTGCAACATCTGACAGTCATGTGATGGGATACTGTGACAAGTCATGTAACTAGTTCTGCGGCAGGGCATGGGAAGGGCAAATGAAAGGTCATGTGATGGTTTTATCATGTGACGAGCCATAGGTCATATGCCAGGTCGCATATTGGGTCATGTGTTGGGTTGTAGGACAGGTCATGTGATGTGTTCTGTGTCCGGTCACAAAACTGGTCGTGTGAGAAGTCATGTGACGGGTCACGTGACCAGTCATGGGTCATGTGACTGGTCGTGTGATGGGTCGTGTGGCGGGTCTTGGTTCACGTGACGGGTCACGTGACGGGTCTTGGGTCATGTGGCGGGTCACGTGACGAGTCGTGTGATCATGTGACGGGTCGTGTGTAAGCCCGCCGCGTACTTAACACCCACTTTAGATAACTGACTTGGCATGGGTTCAGCTTCAGCCAGAACATGATACATACACCGAACAGGTAATGGAGGATCAAATTATGCATTTATCTTATTTAGATGAGCGACAGTGTTTGCCGGTCAGAGGCTCTGCATCCTGTTGCTACACTACAATAGACTGTTATATGTCTGTCATCAAGTAGATTGAGTGAAATGTAACACCTGGCACGGACCAGAGATGGTTTTTATCACACAAATCAGCCAGAGATGCGAATGTGGTGATCATAACGAACGGAAATACGAATCCAATGTCATGTATTTGATACACTTTGTAAAAGATAATGCCGAAAAGTATTTGTATATATTAGTACATGTACTTGATATATACATGGTATATCGAGGAGTAGGGTAAATCATGTTTGGAAGGTGAACATGCGGGTCAATGTACATGTGTGTATACTGAATGTTTCATTAGAGTGCTCAGAATACAGAAATACTTGTTCACATTATGTACAATGATCAATTTCCTAGTAAACATAAGTGCAAGTACTACACACTAGCCCCGCACCTGATGTTGTAACACTCTAGTTGACATATCGATGTAAAGCCACATGTTCCCTGGCCAACAGCGCTGTTAGGAGGTTATATCATTACCATCTGTTGTTAGCATGAATTGAGCATCATTTAGAACAATAAACAGTGGTTTAAACCTCTCTACACATACCCTCAGTCCCACTCCATTGTCAATAATGATGTGTTTTCCATGTTATCTCGGTCTCCCCGAGGCAGTGAATTCCACGATCCAAACTGGCATCCCTCGGAGGTTAGATTCTAAACAACTCTTGAAATATGCCCGATGCTACCACAAGAACACAATAAGTAGTAACTATTAAGTGGTGATATTGCTCTAAATACGTCTTGCTATGCAATGGACACACTTTACTTATATTACATATGGCACCACCATAATCTCATAATCTAAGGAATGGTTTGTCATTCATTCACGCACCATCTACATTTATATCCAATAGTCAATTTTAAAATATGCATAAGACCAGGTAACAAGTCTACCATATGCCATTCATTCACACACTATTTTCTTGTATATCAAGCAGAAAAATGTGTGAATATCAAATCATTTATAAGACTGTGTAGCAAGTCTACACTATGTCATTCATTCTTACACCATCCATATATCTAACAGAAGATTTGTGTGTATGTATCATATTGTTTATCAGACTGCATGGAAAGTCTACACTAAGCAATAAACTTGGCGGCGTGGGCACGTCTACTGGTGCCTGTCGGGGCAGCCTCCCGGCCCTACGGGCCCGCAGCGCCCGGCGCCCGCCCCCTCCTCCCCGCCCTCCTCTCCGGCCGCCGATCAATGCCTCACACATGTGTCTGTTGTCATGGAAATCAATAGTGGGGCTTATTGGCGGGCAGGGGCGGCGGCGGTGCCGGCGACGGCGGCCGGCGAGAAGGGCCTTTTCCCCACCTCGGTACGGAGAGAGGGGGAGGGGTGTCACCCGTTGTCATGGTGATGCCATGATCTGCGCTCCTCCAGTGTTGATGTGACATGATCGCCGGGTGGGGGAGGGGGCGGGGGAGATATGGGAAACAAAGGTTGCAGTTATCCTCTTATCCAAGAAAATTCTTCTTGTCATTTTCAGTGCATATAAAAAATTGTCTTCTGTGAGATGTCAGTTTTCTGGTTATTTCAGGGTTTCGCTTGTGTACTAAGTCTTGATCATTTTTTTATATTTTTTGTATCACGTCTATTTACACTGGCTTGCGATCAACTGTCAGCTAGCTGGTCTCCATGCGTGGCCAGTGGCATGTGGTTCAAACCTCCTCACACACCACAGCCCCATTCCATGGCCAATAACGATGAGTTTTCCAGGTTTTCTCTTGTCTCACCCAGGCAGCAAATTCCACATGAAAAATATCTCCCTCTATCTTTTTCATGACCCCAACCGCCATCCCTGCTCCTGTGTTGATGGGACATGATCGTGTTGGGGTTGCAGGGTGGGGTGAGGGTGGGGTCACGGTGAGGGGGTGAGATATGGGTAGTCGTGTGGCCGCCTGGTGGGATGAATGGCGGTCAGGGGACATGCAACGTGGGGTGGAGGGGCTTAGATTAGTGGCCATTCTACCCCTGGGGCTGTTTAGATTAGGATTAATGTCGATAATCTATGGTGTGTAATTATCCCCAGAACGGTACCAAGTTTCTGTATTTGTAATTGTTTTATCTGTAAATCTACTCACACTCAATGAGGGGTACCTTTAACGTATGGAACTCTTCAAGGAAAAGGAAAACCGACCATGGCAAGAAAAAAAACACCTTTGACTATAATTAGCTCGTACGTGAACATGAAGTTTGTTTAAGAGACCGAGTGAATGTAACAGTCATAATTTAAAAACAACCATGCTGTTGAATTATGACCAATAAAAAAAGTAATATTCAAAACTCATTAATCATTCAAAATACACCTTGCTCATAATCTTGTTTGACTAATTGTTAAATATTGTAATGTTGATATACATATGGACAGGAGTATATAAGTCAGGCTACTGGCAGAAATGAAAAAAAGTCATTTTTGTACTTGTATATACAGTAGCTGTCCAACACTAAGATCTAGGCACTTTCCTACTTGTGGTGCATCGTAATAAGCTAGAGTAAGGTCAACCAGCCTCGGACATTAAGGTCAACACTAAGGTCAGCCAGGAGGACACTGACCTGACCACCTGACGCCGCACCTGTCATGTATTAGAGCCTGTTTGAGCTGTGAGCCCCAGACGGGGAATGCGTAGAGATAAGATAAACTGTGTCTAGTTAACATAGATATCACCCGCTAAAAGGAGAAGGTATCCTCCGGTAAAACGAGAAGGTATCCTCCGCTTAAAGGAAGGATATCAACTGCTAGAAATATATATATATATATATCCCTTTAAAGAGGAAAGTATCCACCACTAGAAAGGGAATATAGCGTCTACGAATAGAAAATGTATCTTCCGCTTAAATGGGAACATATTGCCCGCTAAAAGGGGAATATATTGCCCGCTAGTATTGGAATGTATCGTCCGCTAATAGAGAACGACCCCTGTGTTTCTCCGCTTTCCGCAACATCCTCGCCCCGCGGAAATGCACACTGGCACCCTGCGCCCGGAAGACGCCGGAACGCCGCTGAGGGACTGCCCGAGTTGCTCTTATCTGTTCCCGGCGAGATCTGGTCGGTTTCCATCTGCTCTTTTTGTGGTGTTGTTGGAATGTTGATAAAGAGTAGCTCTTCCTTGCAGTATCCTTTTTCACTTCTACCAATCGATCACTCCTGAGTTACCCCTATCCACGTCTCTATCGTCCTTCCCCTGCCTGGCCCTGCCCACCCCTACCCTGCCCTACACTCCCCCTGCCCAGCCCTGCTCCGACGTACTCTGTCTCTTCCCTTCAATATCTGCCCTACACTAATTTGGCCATCCCTGCCCTGTCTACACTGCCCCTGTCCAGTCCTACACTTCTCCTGCTCTGCCCTACTCTATCCATGCCCTGCCCATCTCTGCCATACACTACCCTACACAGCCCTGCTCTGCCTCAGCCGTGCCCCTTCCCCACCTATTAAGGTGTCTTTCCTTTAATTCTAGTTTGAGGCTGTCAGATTAATTGCAATAAGCTCCCGAGAGAAATTTTCTCAGTAAATTCACCAATTGAACACAGCGGATGAAACCGGAGAAGTACTTCTTGTCCTATGCACTGGCTGAGGTATTTGTGAGTGTGAGGTGTCAAGGGAAGCAGTGAGTTTTCTGTTTGTGTGTTTACCCTTTAAAGAGCTACACCTGTTGGAGGTTCTCCACCCCGAGCAACTCATTCACGTCTCCTTACCCTGGCCTTCATAACCAAGTATACGCCGAGAGAGTGAGCACATAAAGGTTCTTCCCCCACCGGCTCAGTCATGCTGGGATCGAGGCTAGATCCACCTGTTACCATGACAACGGGACCAGTCGAGTGTTTGTCGAGACTAGTGTCACGTGACGACCCTGCGTCCCCATAGCGACCACTACCGGGAAGTTGGTAGGACCACATCTCTCACTCTCCCTGCCGAGTCTTGGCAGAAGGAAGCGCCTGTTGCCTCGCAGTTGAAGTGTGTCGGGAGAGTATGGCCCGGTGACACACTGCAATGCTCCGGTATATTGTTCTTGCAAAAAAACCGGATATTCCGTAGTTTTTTTGGTTGTTTTTTAAAAATTCAATATCAAGGCAACATTCACCCCATAAGGGCGTTTTTACATCCTGTCATAAGTGAAAAAAACAACAACGAGAAAACGAGACAATAGCAAAGGGCTACGACGAAGTACATGAGGCACGAGTTGACAATACAGACGTTACAGGATAATACTGATGGAATAGAATATGCTGTCAAGGACTATCACGAGAAATGATTTTGCAGGTTGCTTGAGGTATGCAGTTTGGCCAGGTGACTGAGGAGATTTGAAAGTGATGATCTCCACCGAAGTACGTTCACTCTCCAAGACAGGTCTGACAATAACCCTGTCACTCTTTGGAACATTATGATTACTAATATACCATATTCATTATGATTACTAATATACCCGCTTCTGGGGATCATTGTCTCAGAACATAAACTTCGTTCGTTAAACAATGTCATCTTTGATTGATGCATGAAAGGGATTATTATTTCAGGAAAGCTCGTAGAATATCGATCTTTGACGTATTGCAAGGTATCACAAAAATAGGACCCATTACCTCACCCGTGACAATAAAACGAATATTGTTACTAAAATGGTTTTCTTGTATATGAGAAAAATAGGTAGGAGTTGAGCGAACGTAAATTCACCAGGTGTTTAACGGAAAACGGGAGAAGAAACTCCAAAAAAGAAAGAAAAATGGAGTACACGTGTGAGTGATCCGTTAGGAATTGTTGAACAAATATATGTCGGTTAGAAGAGGATAGATTTGTGACTGTTGTTGCATGGTGGAGATTTCTCAACATCCTGTTCTGGAGGTCCTCACCCCGGTTTGTCTCAGTAAAAAAAAATCGCTGACTCAGCTCCTGCATAGTCACGTGATACCCAAGTGCCGCTGTTACGAGGCATCTGATTGGTTGGGCCGTGTCAGGTGCACACGCGTAGATTACTAGGTGCTAGTGAGGTCACAGGACCAGGATCGACTCAGAGGAAAACAGGCTGGTGTTGAGTGAAGTCCATTTGCAAATTGTAGTGGTATGTAAAGTATGCCTTCTGGAACACACTCAGTATCATTATATACCTGTACACAAACTTGTATGAAAAACTACCTGCTGCTAGGGGTGCAGTATGAATTATGTTGGGCCCCACTCTCAGGCTGTGCATACAATGGCATTTTTTCGTGATTTCCATGTATATGATAATAGGGAAACATTTATAAGTACTGAGTCCGTAATGATAGCTGTTCTCTGTCTTTCATCCTATAACTACGGTCTCTCGCCTATAACGTCAGACCGTAGTTAAGGGGCGAAATACTTGGAATGATCATCACTACAGGCTCAGTAACTACGTTCCTTCAAAACACTATACTGCACATAGCTCGTACAGTATGGGCGCCGCCACCGTCCCTCAACACCAACCATATGGCGCCCCCTCTAAATTTTCAATCACACGAACGTCATGGAGGTTGCCCCCATCCCCAACTGGTGCGCCATCTCAGAAGTCGCACTGAAACTCCATGTGATCCCTATAACAACCTCAGTGATTTGTATAGAGATCTGTAACCACAAAAATACACTGGTCAATGGTTTAGGTTGCAGATTAATCTCAAGAGGCAAAGCTGAGTTAGATTACATAGCAAACCAAAACAAATGGTTTAAGCTGCTTCGGATCGATTGTGGTTGACATTTTATCTCACCCCTATCACTGATTGATTGGCCAACGTTTGTGACATCATCCCCCATTGAGTTTTTTTCACAATACTCAATGAGCGTCGAGTACAAGTTCCCAATGTTAAGTCTATGGGGGGAAATAGCAGAGGTGAGATAATATTTGCGATGTGCCATGTTACCTATCTACCAGATAACTTCCTGTAACGCTGACAAGTTAGCGGTAGTTGGACGTGATAAAGGGTGCGTGTGTTTTTAAGTGTGCCTGGTTTAGTGATCAATACTGGCCTTGGCTCTACATACAAACCCTTATCTCTATAATCATATCAAGTATCCCAGGATCAAGCATCGTTCTCGCCTAGTCACCTGGTGGCTTAGGGGACGCTACTAGTCACGAGATCTCGCGGGATTTACGCTGGTGACGTAGGCGTGACGTAGGCGGTTGCCCATGGCAACATAAAGTGGTGTTTATCTGAGGTGGACGAGGATTGGTGGCTCAGAGGAGGACTGGCTGCCTTCAGCGGGGCCTAACTAATAGTGTTAGGTGGTGTGAGCCTAAAGCTGGTTATGTTAGGCGCTTTGAGCCTAGCTCGTAGAAAACCCATTCTGAAGAATACATTCTGGCGATATGACGATGTTCAGTACAGAGCTTGGAGTTATGGATGCGTTATTCAAGTATAGAGGTATGGGACCTGTCGTTAGCTTTGGAGTATCTGTCATCAGTCATGGAGTTTGCGTTATTCTAGTATAGAGATTATAGGATATGTCATCAGCCATGGAGTTATTTATATTCTAGTTTTGAGATTATAGGTATTCATTGTTAGTGTGGATGGTGCGTTATTCTAATATAAATATTATAGAAATCTGTCGTCAGTCGTGCAGTTCGTGTTATTCTAGTATAGATAGTATAGGGATATGTCGTTAGCTTGGGAGTTTGCGCTGTTGTGGTAAAGAGATTATAGGTATTTATGGTTAGTGTGGAGTTTGCGATAATCTAGTATGGGGATGGTAGAGGATGCGACCTCTGTCAGGCCGAGTCTGCGGTGGCTGTCAGGCGAACAGGCCTCACCCTGACAGCTTTGATTTGTGTCGGTGATGAGGGAGGACGCGGAAACACCCGACGCCTCCGGATCTTGCCGAACGAGCAGATCTGAGCGACATCTAAGCGACTGGCGGCGGTTTGAAGCACTACATTCCCATTAGGAACACACAGCAACACGCCGTTTGATTCACCCTGATGTCTGCTGGGAAAATATCAAGTGTGCGCCTACTGTTAAACCGTTAGCCCGATTCTGAACGAGTGTTAAGCGATCCCTTAAACTGTTGTTTGGAATATCCACAGGCAATGGCGTGAAACACAAAACAGTGAGGATAATATTGTTAAAATAAAAAAAGATTTAAAATGATCGACCAAAACTAGTAGCAATTTTAAAACGCCTCTGTTGTGCCTGGAGATTTATTTCCTATGAAAAGGGAATCAAAAGAACCCAGGAAAATTAATACAGAGATGAAAGTTTTCCAAGGAATTCCTTGATTTAATTTTCAGTTTATAAAATTCGTTTATGTTCAGTAAAACAGAAAGAATGAGTGCGGCCTTATTCACGCCAATAAGCTGTGGTTTTAAACCTCGCCGTACATCCCAGCCCAATCCATGGTAAATAACTGTTTGTTTTCCATGTTTTCCGAGTCTCTCTGAGGCAGTAAATTCCACACGGAAAATATCTTCTCCTTTATCCTGACCTCCAACTGATGTCCCTAATGCCTAGTGTCAGGTGCCCAGTCTTTTCATACAAGAAATCGTCTTGCATTAAAAAAAAGACTGGGGAATAGTAGCATACAACAGGAGGCCTATGGACTCCGGTAATAACTGAGCCGAGTGGCAGGTTTCTCCCTCCTGTGTATGGCAGGGGATGTGAGGGACTGCGCGTGTCTGTGAGGGTCTGTGAGTACATCTGACACGTGGGTGTAATTTGCTGGCATGGCTGGCAGCCACGCGGTGTGACCCCGCCACACGACCACCCCCGACTCCCGACAACCCGACCACGACCCGACCACGACCTGCCAAGATTACTAGGTCAGGGGCCAAGGTCTTAGTGCTGACCCCTGGCGGTACGTATGTGCAGGTGCGGGGCGCCCCCTGTCGGGGATATTGGATGATGATAAGCGGAAGCGGAAGGGAGCAGACCTGAGCAGCTGCTGGAGAACTGTGGTTGGAGAGTGGTGTAGTCTTTTAGCAAAGTCTTGGCAGGCAGTTGGGGGTGGAGTGTATGAGGCATCGCACGGGAGATGGGGTTGGAGAATAGTGTTGCTATCTATCGGCAGAGACTTGGCAGGCGGGGACGGCATTGTTAGGCATTGCACTGGAGACGTGTTTGGAGAGTGGTTTATTTTCCCGACCAGTAAATAGCCTCAGAGACAATACTAAGAAGGAGTGTATAATATTTACTATATGATTTGTACATCTCGCAAAATACTTCTCCACGTGACCAGATTTTAGGATGTATGAACAATTGGCGAAATTGGTAAATTCTCTCCCAAACAGGTAATGTGGTGCCGAGATCCAAGCAGGCCGCAGAATCTATGCTTGGAGAGTGTGACGCTGTCGCAGTCGCCATTATTCCGATGACGTAGACTGATTGTTGCGCCACCTACGTGGCAATCTCGCAGTCTCTCGTCCGTTCTCGCAGCAACTCCGGTTAGTTCATTGTGCAGGTCGCCGGGACCAAGCGAGGTAACGAGATTACGCGAGAAGGCCACATGACCTCGGTCTCGGGCATGCGCAGTGAGACAGATAACCTGTGATCACGTGGTCAGATTGGCGGGAGGCGGCTCAATGTCGTCTGCTGAGCCCGGATTTGGCGGGAATTTAATTGTCTGACCAGGAAATGTCATCAAGTTGGCGAAGCTTCACTACATTTTAATATCAACCCTCTCAATGATTGGATCTCATTGTCAAGGTCAGAAGTTGTATCGACCCGTTGACAGTATGTTCTAATTAATAGAGATGGTAGTTTCTCATTTTATAATTTTTTTTTTACCAAACGAAGAATATCTTAACTGAGCCTCATTCACACCAATAAAACAGTGATATAAACCTCGCCACAGGTCCTCAGCCCTTATCATTGCCGAAACAAACGTACATGTATTTTGAACGTTTCTCCAGTCGCTCTTAGGCAAACATCCATACCCAATAAAGCTAAAAACTCCACTTTAATGGTAACTTTTTGATGATCAAATACATTTTGAGAACAGACTGCATGATACTTGTAATGTATTCATATTAAAAAATGGCAGTTTTCCACTTTTCCAAGGAAATCCTTTTTCTCATTTCCAGTTTATAAAACTTTATTTTTATTTTGTCAAACAAAGAGAATGAATCGGGCCACATCCACACAATAAACAGTGGTTCAAACCTCCCTACGCATTAGGACCATTCCATGACACGTTTCGATGTGTTTTCCATGTTTTCTCCTATTTCTATATTTTTCGTGACCCCAGCTAAAATCCCTGCATATTAAAACGATCATCAAGAAACCTCACGAAATTTCATACGATTGTTTATATGGCGTGAGTTGCCTTCGTGGAATCATATCACAAGAGGAACTGAGTGATATCTGCAGTAGAAGACAATGAAGACCATTTAAACAATTATTATGAAATTGAGTGATGTTTAGATTTTATCCTACCCGTCACGTGGTTTAAACTTCATATGTTACCTGTGGCATATAGATATTTTATTGCATAACCATGACGTATAGTCATACAATGTTAAGTTTATGGAGGTTTATATGAGGGGTGGGGTAAATTGTCCTATGGTCTTATATACTTTTAAATGGCTTTCCCTGTCAATATTAGTAAGTCCACTGGCAGGTTGCAATATGCTGTGTGCTACCTGAAAACATCTGAAATCTAATTAGTTAATAAACGATCACATTACCAATTATAGAGATCCTGAAGGTATTGCCTTGTTCGTAAATAGAACCCTAATCAACAGAACAAAAGACTGCCATATTACATAGGAAACAAAGAGAAGGAAGACAATGGTTTTCTTGTATCACCTTTCATAACCTCCATAAGTTAAATCGAGAGAAAGTCCCTGAAATTAGCCTGAAACACAAAGTGATGTAGTCCCACCACCTGCCTCCCTGCCATATCCGAACCACGAGATCTTCACACGCCACAAAAAACGCCCTTTATCCATACTGATTGTTTAATTGCTAGTCTTAATCATGACAAGCCCAGACCAATCCACAGAGGCAGTGTAAATTAGGTGGACAGAAATGGCATCGTCGATCGTCAAGTGGCAATCGCTTCATTAGGGAAAGGTCAACGGGCAAACTGGCTGAGTTTTTGTTTTGCTGGCTCGGTTGTGGTTGGGTCTAGCTGGCCTGGTTTGATATTGCGGGAGATGCCTTGGTGGTCCTCCTTGAAACATGTGACACTCTCCCCGCAGATCTTTCGTAGTGCTTGGGCTTACTCTTCCTGCAGATCTTTTGTGGCACATTGGCTTACTCTTCCTACTGATCTTTGGTGGCACTTGGGGTTACTCTCCCTGCTGATCTTTTGTGATACTTGGGGCTTACTCTTGCTGCTGATCTTTGGTGGCACTTGGGCTTACTCTCACTGCTGATCTTTTGTGATACTTGGGGCTTACTCTTCCTGCAGATCTTTGGTGGCACCTTGGACTTGCTCTCTCTGCTGATCTTTTGTGACAATTGGGCTTACTCTCCCTGCTGATCTTTTGTGACACTTGGGCTTACCTTCTGGGCAGATCTTTCCTAGCGCTTGGATCACTAATGTCGGCTTCAACCCAATCACATGATACACTGGAACGGGAACTGGAACTACATTCAGGCCACAAAACAATGGAACTGTTGAACAGATGTAAAAAACCTCAAAGGTATTGTGAGTGCGGAAAGAAAATTGATCTTCACTAACATTCCTTTACTTTAGTATGTACTTCAATCATTAGTTAGTACATTGTGCATCCACAGTTAATGAAACTGCCACTTCGAACGAGCTCTCCCAACAGTGGTAGATTTACTGCTACATCAAAGGCGAAACCTTCTCATAAAATGCCTATATTGTGTGCGAAGTAAAAGAACTGTAAAACTCTGTTAATGTGTAAGGGTGAGATTTCTACCTGAATTCATCACATGGATTTGATCACCACCCTTGTAGTGTAAAAGAATCTTGCGAAAGTCTGGAAAGGACCTGAATCACCGGACATTCAATTAAACCAAAAGACATAGAACCGAATGAGCACATGGATCTTGTTGACAAACGTGATTTGCAATATGATAAGTGTATCTCTTACAAGTAGAATACAAAATACTATTGAAAGTGCCCAGAGATTTTGATATACAGTAGAACACCTTACGGTAGAATCATTCGTTCCCAGTAAAAGTATCCCTTGATGCGTGGTTCTGCAAACATGTAACATGTACCTTGTCGCAGAGATACAAGCAGGGCACAGGATATATAATTGGAGAGTGCAGGAAACTGCTCCCTTCTCGGAACCCGCCGACTACAAACAGACACCCGGACACCTTTTAGCAGCAGCATTATAGAGTAAAATCCCAAATTTCTTGTTTTTTCCGGGTTATAAGTCAAATAGAACATAAAATGAATTAAAGCCAACTTTTTGGTCACAAATAGATGTAATTCAAAATTTCAATCCATATACCAAACAGCGGCAACGAAATAGCGCTTTACTCAACTCAGCAATAACCCAATTAGTATCATGACCATGTTTAGTAGTTCTACCTCTGAATTTATATCTGGAAGAAGCAGTTTTATTCGTTTCTTATAAATCCCTATACTGCTATCCCGTAGGTCTTCTTCAAGGCCACATGATCAGGCGTGTGTAAAGATGCTTTTGTTGGTTTTTCATATTATGTATATAAATCTTTTTTTTATTTTCATTTTTCTCATCATCTTCTGAAGAAGAAGAACTTATATCTAAATATTGTTCTAATATTTGAACAGGCCAGGTAAAGGCCAGGATGCCATCACAAGGCCTTGAAAAAGACATGATACACACATAAAGGTGATCGTGTGACATGCTGGACGGTTGTAATTAGCATACTGCATGTAATTAGCGTTAGTCTTAGCTTTGACTGACGGTCTATAGGTGGTTATTGGTGATTATGACACATAGAAGGCTACGGCTGGTGATTAGTATTAGGTAATTAGTCTCTAATTAGATGGGGGTGGGGAGTTAACTTAGTATTTAAGGCAGCGGACTCATGATGCACCAATGTAATACCATCCTGCAGGATGAATTGTGTGTAATTAAAAAACATATATAAAAAAAAATGATCCCAAGGTTGTGGCTGCAGCCACTTTTCTCCTTCATCCCCAGCAGTGGTAAAGAAGAAACCTACAAGTTTTGGCCAAAGTCGTCGTTCTTCACGAGCCTGACGAGGATTGATTTAAACGAAGGGAAAGCTGAGTGAATATTGCATAGCACTCAAACAATATGGAGCGCAATGACTTTAATAAAAACAAGTCGCTTTCTTTATCAATCTTACTCCTGTACACACTAAAAGAATGGAAGATATATGTAATTGACCATAAGGAACGGACTGTAATACTCGTAGGGGCATGGAGAATGAGTTACCAATGCTAAGCCTATTGGACAAAAATGGGGTGAGATGATAGATTTGCTGCTATATCAAAGGCAAGTCCTTCTCATACTATGCCTATGTGGTGTGGTGTACAGCCTCCTTTCTCTTTCATCCTATTCAGTATTAGACTTACTACTATATCAAAGAACTGCTATATCAAAGGCCAGTCCTTCTTATGCCATGCCTATGTAGTGTGGTGTGCAGCCACCTTTCTCCTTCATCTCAAGCAGTGGTAGACTAACTGCAATATCAAACGCCAGTTCTCTTTATACCATGTGTATGTGGTGGTTGATGTATAAAGAACCTCTAACCTGGTAAATGTGTAGGGGTAAGATTTCTACCTAAATTCATCTCATATATTCGATCACCACCACTGAGGTTTAGATAAAGTAAGAAAAGCTGAACGTTGAGAAAGTCTTGTAAAAGACCTGTAATGCTTCACTGGACGTTAAATTAATCAATAATACAATATCGTGCGTTAGTTTTCAGTGACAATGCTGGCCGCTGGGATGTTATTCTAGCAGCTATAATTGCTGACAAAGTACTGGCTCCAAGGCGAATCACTTTTTCATGGATAGATTTTGAAAATGTCTTCTTTCCTCAGAAACAAAATAAAAACTAAAAAGAGCGGTAACTACTAGTATTGTATTACCATACTTAATGAAATTACTGGTGATTATTATAGATATCCTTGGGTAATGTTACTTAACCTGTAAATACTGATGAATCAGAGATGAGTGCTTAGATCTGGTATCTCAAAATGGACACGGAGCAAAAAAGAAGATGCTACGCTCGTTGGAAGAGCTACACTCGTTGCTGACAATAACTGGGTGGTTGGCGACTGGGCTGATGATGTCTCGTGTTTTTTAAGCGCTTTAATACTCATCAGGTTGAGTTGCCGCGGGCCTTCAGCTTATTGCTAGTAAAATACCTCATCAGACTGAACCAAAACACAGGGACGGTTCACCATCAAGTGCTCAGAGCAGAGTTTTTAACTGCCTGTCCTATTTATAGCTCTTTTTAGAATCCATGTGGATTCTACATTGTATATGGTTGTTTATATGCCCCAACACTACATGTATATATGGTAGTAGCCGTAATTTGTATGTATACACATCAAATCATATGTGTCATTTAACCAGGCCAGAGATGTACACCAGCATCGTTTGGAAATACCAGGTAAATTTACCGCCCGAGTAATACAACAATATAGAGCCTAATACCGGTAATTCTACTTCCATGAGTCGTACAAAAACAAAGTGAGAGGGAATTGCACTAAAATTACCCTACGAATTTTGGTTGCTAAGTTATCTCATTAGGCAAAGTGAAATGATGTAGCAAACCAAAATAAATGCCGTAATTTTAACGGATCGACTACGGTTCAGATTTTATTTTCTTTAACCCTTTCACTGACTGATTGACTAACGTTTGTGTCGTTATCTCCCTTTGAGTATCTTTTAAAAAAATAGAATAGAGTTCCCAATATTAGATCCAGGAAAACATACCAGTGGTAACATAAAGCCCATAATTATGTGCCTGTGGCTGAACATCTATGAAATACTACCCGCTGCATGGGGTGTCTATAAATAATTTTCGGGCGCACTGTAGTGAATTTGCACCAATATCAGGTCAACAGACTGTGAAACGACGGCTTTGTAAATAAATTAGATAGCGTGTTTTCATGTTACTTGAAAGTAGTGACCGAGTCCGTAGGGATGCCATTCTCATGTGACATAAATAGGTCTTCACTGGCTTTAAGTCTAATTGAACAAATTGGACGTTAAACCACCCAAACAAACAAACAAACTTCACTGGCATCGGGACGTATTTTATGTCGCAAAAGACCACTAACGGACATTGCTATGGCGTCAGTGACCACGTTTTCTCTTAATACTAATTTTATCGCTCCAGAATTGAGATTGGCGCTGACTTCGCCGTGGAGATGTAACACTTAGGTGTCGGTGCCGAGTGTTTGTGCCTCGTCTGATATGGGGCTGTGAACAGGGTCTGTACACACCTCTACACTGGGGTAAACATTAAGTAAGACTTGAAGGCCCGTCTAGGGTGTGTGTTGAGACTTGATATTGTGGTGTTGTGAGTGAGTGGTGTGTGGACTCCGGCAGAAGGTGGATTCTGAAACGTGAGCACGGATATCACCCCTCCACCACCTCCACACCGCACACACAACAGCCATGTAGATATGCTAATTAAGTGAGGTCCATTTGTATTAGTCCTCAATAGGTGAGATTAACCCGCGAGAAATACACATCTCAGTTGCTTAATAAAGGCTATCAAATGAATACACAATATTGACGGGTTTCATATACAAGCGACCGAATGCTCCGAGGAGAAGTAATACACGAGCGTCAGCGAGCTTATTGCAAAGTCGGCCTTCATATCCATTTTATTGAATCAATTAAACCCGAATATTGACATTTTACAGGGTATATTATCTGGGACTATATTTTGCTCTCAAACCATAGCATTGTATATACAAACTAATATACTAAATAAACAAATATGCTTTAACTAGTTAAAGAGTATTCTCCATATACAATGGTTTTGGTATCTGGTAGTTTTTAGATAATTAGCATTGCTGAGTTCCTATACACTCTACCTGAAGTGTAATTATTGAAATTTACCTCATTATATGCTCAAAGAATAAGTTGGACGAGCCCATTTATTCACTAGCGCGGCTACCGGTTGAAAAGAGATTCAGAAGTACAAGTGAAGTTTGCAATAATGGACTAGTTAAATGTTACCCTTAGATGATATCAGTATAAATATCCTTAGTATATAGAATATCCTTTATAGAGATATATAAATCTCTAGAACTAGACATAATGCTTTGAAAATCCTTGTAAACGGTGAATGACGTGAAAGGGATCGGTGGGTGACTAAGTCAGCTCTGAGGAGGCTCATTGGTCGCTATTAATGGCGCCACTGTAAAGCTCTTAAACTGTAAATACTGTTGATACCTTATGAAGGGCAGGAGAAAGTGCCGCTAGATGGTGTTCAGGCAGGGATTAGCACGGGTCAGCCAAGTCGGGCTTTGACTGGTGGTCAACATGTTGGCCGCCCGGTCAATCCTTTCTGCCCATACTCTGCCACTCTGTCTGTCACTTTATACGCAGTACTATAATTCAGAAATGTCAGTTTTCCGGTTATTTCCTGGTTTTACTAGTGTACTGAGTCTTGATCATGCTACAGATAAATAGTGGATATAATTAGGATTCAGATATTGTATGGCTTTTATCCAGACCCGATTGGCATCTCTGTCCATGTCCTATGCCGAGTACTACATGTACAACACTCCATGCCAAATGCTGTGCCCACAGCTCGGTACCCAGCACTTCATGTTTACCACCACTCCACACCCACTGCTATACATGCCCACTGCTACCCACAAACTGTCCTGAACCCAACCCTCCATGCCCATCACTCCATGCTTAGTGATCTAAAGTCGGCACTCCATTCTCACAACCCCACACCCACTGTAGACTGGCTCCAGTCCCTGCATCCTATATCTACTCTCCTCGCTGGGATACATGATTCATTTGATTCATGGGCCAGTCGGAGAAGGATACATACTTTAATTAACTTTATTCTGGGAGTAAGACGAGGTAACGTCCGTTCCCTATGATGATGCTACCTTGAGTGACAGTTATGGGACTGTACCTAACCACCGTAACTATGTACACTGGTCGGTGTGACATCACACTTTATTCTGATTGTGATTAATCATTTAATGAATTTTCACAATCAAATACTTGAGCAAGTCTACACCCACCGCTACATGCCCACCACTCCATGCCCACCACTCCATGCCCACCGCTACATGCCCACCGCTACATGCCCACCGCTACATGCCCAGTGCTCTTCACCTAACGCTACATGCCTAACGCCCTGTGCCCAGTACTTCCATTTAAGATCTCGTCATATAATGTGCCATTTGACTATTTCAATATCTGTTCAAACACATCAGAAACGAGCCATTGCTTTCTGCAGAGACTATAAAAATACTAATACAAGCTTCTGGGATCCTCTTAAGGGCGTTGATAAACAATTAAACAGGAATTGCAAATACCTTTCAACATCCATAATAGCAGCGGGGAGTCATGGGGAGAGGTGGGTGGAGTTTTAATAAGAGTTTTACGGTATTGACACATGTCATTGAGCTATGAGCTTAACCCTGGAGTCTTAAAGGCATACCCTACAATACACAGTTCTGCAACCGGGTAATTTTCATATACTTTTGATATATTTTCTCCAATACTTCAAGAAATTCCTACCTCACACCTTATGGGGTGTTATTGTTATTTATTTCCTATAAGAAAAAATCCGCGTCCACTCCACATGATTTTCATATACTGACAATTGTCAATTGAAACCGATTGCTTTTATTCTATACCCATATGGGTGATGTGCAGTCTATTATCGTGTTAGACCAAACGCAAAATGTAAATTAGACCAATTTACAATTGATAATTTATATAGTATGAAGATTACTTTCGTTTTACTATGTGAACATCCTATTTTTAAAGAATTTCTCTATATTCTTTTGTAATATCTCAATATTTATCTCCAAATCAAAAACTAACATGGTGACCGGAATTTTAAAATTGTCCATGTATTTTACAACACTTGGAGACCATCATATTCAATATCCGGATAATTGACATAGGTTTTACTCTAGAAGGTAACTTGTCCGATATGCCTTTAAACCACCACTATAGAGTACACGAGTAAACACATACGGAACGGCCTCCCTGCATGGGGCATGTAAACAAAACACCACAGGCCCTTCAGTAAGTCCACAGTTTACTGTTTAAATCGGATAGTTTACAGTTTAGCTCTCGAATGGCCAGGCCAGTTAGCTAGCTGCTATGTGGGTGTTGGAGTATTCTTAAGTTGAATGGTTATCGAAGCTTGTTACCTACCATATATAAAAGACTAGATTTTTATGAGATCTAGGCTTGTATATAATACATGTATTTCTATAATAAGGGGTATTTTTACCACGTCTCTAAAAGTGTAATACATATAGCATGTGTTTGTTATGATGTATAAGGGACTTAAGGTTTGTTATTTCTGGGGGCAACTAATTGACATTTAACTCAGAGGACCCGGTCGTAAGGGCTGCTTGGTGTTTGGATGAAATGCATGTCACTGTGAAGCAGGGGCATGGAGAAGGCATTTGGCAATAAGCTTAGTCAAATATTTTCGTCTTTGAAAAATAAAGATTGCACTTGAGTTTAAGTACTTTAACGGAATACCACACTCCTGGCTTTGGTGTTGCCACGTTGGCGTCATTCAGTTTGAGAAGAGTTGAGGGTGAGTACACATATTTAACACAGCAAGGTAAGAACCCTTTCTGCCTTTGTTGGTAGAAATATGAGTCCTTTGGCAAATAACAATGAAGTGAAATATAAGGATGATCGTAAATAAGGAAATTCTGTTCAAGCCCTTAATACACACAAAACGCTATGTAGAACATCTGTGATGCCTTTATCAACATAGATAAATGACTAAGTAAAGCCTTGATGTCCCAGCCAAACCACCTTCTTTTCACAATAGAGAATACCAGACAAGTTCCTGGAGCATAGTCAAGTCTGTGAAGAGAAATGTAAAGCTGATCAACTAAAATCAACCAAACCAGACTAAAAATAAAATGCCATGATTTAAATTAGCGAAAGGCGAGGCCTTTTCTCTGCTCCCCTGTGGTTTTATATATGAAATACAAGACCCTTATATTTATGTAGGAGATGCATAAAGGAGTTGGTATTTCAGTAAGTAAAATGAATGAACAGAAAAAAAGGAGAGGGTGATATTTCAGTGTGTACTGTTTGCTAAGGGGCGCAGTGAGATCGGGGGAAGGTGGTGGGTTGTCAGGGCAGAAGAGTGGAGATGGAACTTGTTGACGTGAATAACATGTGGCCCCATGCCCCAGCCATCCACAATCTGTTCACAATTCAGGGATGGTAGTTTTCTGGGGGGGTTTTCCCAGGAGTTCCTTGTTTTCATATCCAGTTTAATTATCAAACACCTGTAGCTTAGAAAAGATTTATTTTTAATTCCTTTCCAGTTTATAAACTTTTGTATTCCATATCTATACCATATAAACATGCAAAACACATGTGAGTCTACGCTTTACTATCCTTGCACAAATCCCATACAGGATAAGCATATTAAATGGAATTCAGTATCGGTATGAGATATAGAGACCGACGAATCATCTCTGGGATACCTTCTGCTGTAACCTTGCACAAGTCGAATACAGAATAAGTACATTGCGCGGCATTCAGAAGCTGTACGGCGAGAGTAAGCTGGCCAGTTTTTTGGGGCGGCCTTCTTGCCCCCGGCACCAACCAAACAACAGGTGGCGGTTGCAGTTATCCATGGATTATCACAGTCATCTTCACGGGTCATTCGAAGACTCCCCCACTCTCCTGGCGGATGACCATGGAACTAGCACGCGGTCTGTGCCTTATAGTTGTAGATACGTGTAGAGTACTGACTGGTTCATTTCATCAAAGAGATTAGAATAATCTAGTTAAATCTCTTTGTTCTCATCCACCATTTGTGAATGCAACGCAATCATTATTAGACAAACTTCATGCATTTCCCATTTCCAAAATGCTAGAAGCTTTGTAACTTCACACAGCTCTCTCTGACTCTGTTATTACACTTTTTATGCTAGTCATTATTCAATCAGAGATGGCACCATTTTCCAAGGAAATTCTTGTTATCATTTTCAATTTAAAAAAAAAATTCGCTTGCGTTAAACAAAGAGAGAATAAATTAGGCCTCATCCACACCAATAAACAGTGGTTCAACCTTCCCCACACACCCAGCTCCATTCCGTGGCCAACATCGATGTTTTTTCCATGTTTTCTCAGTCTCTGAGTTAGTGAATTCGACATATATTCCTATATATTCCATGACCCCAACTGACATCTCTTATTTAATTCAAATTGTATAATTCCCTTTCTGCTGTCAGTCATTGGTGATATTTATGGAAAGCTGATTGTCTGTTTAGACATGTAAAGATCACTGACAGCAATCATTAAATATCCTTGTTAGATCTACAGAGGGATGATTATTTTCATAATTCCAGTTCAAGTGTTGTATTTAACCCGTTATAAAGTAGCAGAGTAGGGTGAGGAATGATAGTGATTACATGAGGTAAACTTAACGATCCCGTCTGCTGTATTTATCTAGAAAACTATAATTATTACGTTAGATTGCTGTGGTAATCTCGCACTAAGTGGTCCCCATGTGTTGGCGACCTGTGGTACCGACGGCGAAATAATGGGTAAATAACCAGATATCAGTGTCTGAGATAGCACGGTAATCAGTCGTTAGACATGTCTCATTGTCTGGTAAGGAGACGTGGAAGTGGAGGTGTCCCAGTCCCACTAACGATTCCCAATAAGCGAACTCTTCCTTAAGGTGAGTGGGGAGTTAGCTCAGTGTTTAAGAGCACTGGACTCGTAACCCCAAGGTGATGGGTTTGAGTAATACTATGGCCACTTTTCTCCTTCCTCCCCAGCAATGGAAGAATTACTGCTTTATCAAAGGCCAGTCCTTCCATCCTGTGTCTATGTGGTGTAATGTACAACCACCTTTCTCCTTCATCCCTGGCAGTGGTAGACTTACTGGCCAGTCCTTCTAACACTATATATTTGTGGTGTGGGACCTAAAAACACGCAGATCTAAGTTAATGTTTAGGGATGAGATTTCTATCTCAAAGCATCTCATAGATTCGATAACAATCAAAACCAAAGTAAGTCTAATGGAACATATTGGACATTAAACTACGCAACTAAACACAGTAAATCATCGAGTTACTATTTACATTAATTAATAAGAAATTTCTTATTAATTCTTGACATCTAAATGTCTTTAATGATAGGAAACCAGACAATCTCACTCACGGACTTTTGAATAGGCCCTGACGCCTAGAAAGTGTTTTACAGTCCGCGAGTTTGCATTTATCAACATATATTATGCCAAGTCTGTTTTCCTAGCGTACCAAAAGATACGGCGAAAACCTGTCCTAGAAAGGGAGAATAATGTACAAATAAAGGTGCTAACACAGTAAAACCACGCTAGCAGTCCCTAGTGATAGCCACCTAGTGAGAAGCGGGTTCACTAATCGGCCTGGTGTACACATGCAAAACACATAAATTAACAAGTGTCCCTCACGTTCTGCCGTCTCTATGGTTGTGTGAGGTCATACAGACCCGGTCTTATTATATATACATGCTGGTTGTCATCGGCGTACAGACAAACACGATAACGCCATTACCGTCAAACACACAGTGTTCCACCACTACCTGACCCCGCTCCGGACGAGGAGAGATCGTGTACACTAATCAGTCGTTACTCACACAATATCAGCTGCTATAAAGAGGGAAAACTGACTTGGTATTGAATCTGATAATCGTTGCGAATTCACGGATCGACAAAAACTTGTCTGACGCCGTTAGGCGGGACGGGTTTTTTTTCGTGTCCAAGAGACACATATACCGACACACAGATACAAACAGACACGCACAGATACATGCACACCACCCACACACTATGCATAGACACAGACACATATGCACACTAGCCGAGCTAGCCGATAGGTGTCAGTATATACTGAAATACGAGTACTACGAGCTGGGATTAAATGTAAACAGGCATGATTTTGCTCTTTTTTTTTATTACCAGAATAAATAAAACACTCACAGACGCACACACAAAGACACATAGTTAATGTATACATCGCGGTGCTACAACAGGGTACTGCAATGGACACCCTTCTCTGGCACATTGCCCTCATTACACGCACAGATACACACACCTCCCAGACACTAAACGCTGACATATACATACGTATTTAGTTAATGTGTAGACTGTGGTGGTATCCCCCCCCCCCCCCCCCCCCCCACACACACACACACACACACACACACATCGATACACTAGGCTCTGGGCTCTGACACATCACCCTCGTTACACGTACAGATACACACACGTACTTAGACTAGAGGCAGAGACCTGTAGTCTGTGTGTACGTCGTGGTGGTACTCCCCACGCACACGGCGCTACACTGGACTCTGACACATCGCAGACGCCGCTCACCGCCACATCCATCATGGCGTCCACCGTCAAAAAACACCTCTCGCGTTATCTCGCGTTATCTTGCCTAATCTCGCGAGCGGCGGCTCATTACGTGACTCATTAGGCTGATTACGACAGTCGTTAGTCGTGTCGGCCGCCGCGCGCGCCCCCTGCCGAGACGCCGGCGTACTAGAGCGCCGCCTGGTGTTGATTGTCGGCGGTGCGCGCAAACAGGGGCCTGTTTAGTAAACAAACAGCAGTACGGCGGTCTGCGGACAGGGGGGCGTGGCGGAGGGGCTGACGGGGCAGTTGGCCGCGATCCTCAGACCCTCCCCAGCCGAACGGCTTCACTGTTATGGCTTACATGTGTCAGAATGCGGAGAATAATCAGGGCGGCCAAGTCTTAAGTGAGATTTGGCCGAGTGAGGAGCTGTTGATTTTGAGATGTTGAAACTACATATTAGCGGGGTGGGTGGAAGTGTAATCATCGAAGTCTGGAAGGGACCTGCAATAGTTGACCGGACGTAAAATCATTCAAACAAACGAGCAAAACTATTAATCATTGACATCATATTTCACTGCACCAAAAGTGGTCTCAGTAGGCTACAAAATATGTTTTTCTTCCTTAAAAGCACCCTTTGAAGGTACGATGGTACCTGGTGTCTCATACTCATATTTTGTGAGAAATGATTATATTTCATAGAAAAAAAACCAAAAAATACGTGTTGTCTTTTGAGTAAGGGTCGATGTGCGATGGTGAGAAATGCCCAGGGCGGCGGTGATCGGGGACAGGTGTGGAGGGAGTGAAGGTGCTTAACCCGTCCGGGTTTAAAAGAAGGCCGCTCGTGTGTCACTCCGCATCATCAGGCGTAGATTTGTCAGTGTTGTACACACAGGTAGCTATACAGATAGTGGAGCTAGAGTTCCAACAGCAAATTATTGTCGATGAACACGTATGAGTTTAGGTTGAAACATGTGACATAACCATCATTTCTGTTCATGGAAGAACTGCTTTTGGCAGAATGAATAAAAGATTTCAACAAAAAAATTCAGAGCTGGTACTTGGAGTGTAATAATGATACCAGCAGGGGCAGAATCCATCATGCTCAACTTTGACAAACTTCACTTGCAAATTATCTCTACATAATTATAAAGATACCTTGTAGTGCCTTGAATTGGTGCGAACGTAACTGGGTATATGTTTATTTATTGAGTGTCAACTTTTATCATTCATGTAGGGTGCGTACAAGAAATAGTAGCGATCATGTCAAGTAGAGAGCACTGAGAGCTGACCAGCCTTATTGGGGACGGTTATGATTATATTGGTATTATCATTGTACAGCCATACTTTACAGGTCCGGTTTATGAACTCACATGGTAACAAAATACATTTATTGATATGGATATTTGTATTTTCTTGCAGATTCCGCTCGGAAATTGGCGGTTTTATCGGACCCGACAATACGGAGTAGAGAATTATTCATTTCCGACGCCACCGACACTTACCCCGTCAGTGCTCTAAGGTGAGTTTACTCTCTGTGTTATTTCTCCAGCGACACTTACCCCATCAGTGCTCATAGGGGAGTTAACTCCCTGTGTTTTTCCTCCATTAACAGTTACCCATCAGTGCTTAAAGGTGAGGAACATCAACCAAACTGTGTCATTTTCCCATGATGACAATCTAGACTATAATCGATGGTACTGTGGACAGGTGGCCGTAAACCAAGAGTGGTTGACGTGTAGTATTACACGGACATAGCTCTATAATCATAGACATAGCACAGTAAACAGGAACACATGGACTAGATATATGACCAAAGAATTATCTTCCGTATACGATTGGAATCCGTAAACAATGTTTATGGTATATGACGGTTTTACAGATAATGGGAAGTGGTTTATAAAGTCCCCATACGGCCTCAATAGTGACTTTGTATGATGAGAACTGTGTCAGTTGGCTGCAGAGGCCCACAGGGATGCAGTCAGGAATCGACAACCAAACCTCTACCCAACCCTAAAAAACAGACAAAAACTTCAGTAAAAGAAACCCCCAAACCTCCCCGTTCACCTTTGGCGTCGTGTTTTAAATAATAGCTCATCACGTGCTCCACCCTAATGAAGTGACGGGCTCACCGGACACTTTTTACAAGTTTTTAAAGTGAAATAACAAATAAAAACCTTTAATAAGGTTGGTGTAACAGGGTTGTAAAGGGCAGCAGCCATGAGAAGCATGGTTCAGTCTCACCAGGTGATTAGAGTCCTCTCTGCGACAGCCACCTTGGTCCGCCATCTTGTCAGCTGTAGTTAATGATATGCCAATGAACCAGAATTACAGCCTGTCACCCCAACCCCCAACCAACCCCCATGAGGTATAATAATGTAAATCTAACAGCCTCTCACTCTCCCCCAGGGCTATGATAACGTAAATCTAACAGCCTCTCACTCTCCCCCCAGGGGCTATGATAACGTAAATCTAACAGCCTCTCACTCTCCCCAGGGTATGATAATGTAAATCTAACAGCCCGTCACTCTACCCAAGGGGTATGATAACAAATCTATCATCCTGTCACTCTCCCACAGGGTATAATAGCATAAATCTAACAGCCTGGCACTCTTCCCCTTGGGGTAGAATAGCGTAAATCCAACAGCCCATCAGTCTCCCCAGGGTATAATAGCATATATCTAACAGCCCGTCAGTCTCCCCAGGGTACAATAGCATAAATCTAACAACCTGTCACTCTATCCCAGGGTATAGTAGCGTAAATCTAACAGTTTGCCAATCTCCCCCCAGGGGTATGATAACGTAAATCTAACAGCCCCTCACTCTCCCCCCATGGGTGAGGAGATCCCCGGCGGTGTTGGCCGACAATGACAAGTGGCGAGTCGACTATTCAATCGGCCGGAAGTGACGTGTGGCGTCACGGACGCAGACTGGGCGATAATAGAGATGCGTGAGTGCACAAAGTTGGCTCTGGGAGAGCTGATAGTGTTTATCGTTATGGCGGCAGCGACAAGCCCAGCTTGTAATGATGAGGCTTCACTGAGTGGCACAGCACTGCCCCCACGGTCAATAGGGGGAGCCACCAGCTCCATAGAAAGTCCCGGATGGGGTATCCTAGCAGTGCAGGATCTGCAATTATTAAAAGGCTATTAAAACTCACATAGAAGGCCGTTATTGGAAACTCTCCTTCATTACAGTCAGTCGTAAAAAAAGACAGCTTTCATTATTGTAAGAGGAGGGGAGTTAGTCCTCAAATTAGATACCGTAATCTGAAAACGTAATGGAAAATCAAGGTATTTAGAATCAGTTGAGATGAGGCCATACTAACAAGACAAGTCTAGAGGAGACAAGACGGCACATTGCTAGTGTTGGTACTGTGACAAGATCAGACTGATAAGACAATATAGTACAAGACCAGACAAGATTATATGAGACAAGACGGCACATAAACGGTGGTCAGTTCTGACACGAACAAACTAGACGAGATTGGACAAGGCACGGTCATATGCGATGTGATGAGAGAGCACATGACTAGCGGTTGGTTCTGCGACTTGTTTAGATGGGATCACACACAACAAGATGAAGAGAAGAGATGGGACAAGCCCAGATGAGATGGAATCAGACAAGATCAGACGAGAAGTGGTAGGATCAAACGAAACAAGTTCAGACGAGACGAAACCACAGATCAAAGCCATGTCACAAAGCGCCATGTCGACGGACAAATACAACAGGAGGGTGAGCCTGCAGGGTGGCTGTCTCACTCTACCCTGCAGGAGGTCGCACTGAGCCACAACCATCACACGACCCGCTACAGAACGACAGAGACTGTTGCAAATCGTGGACGATGAAGGGTTAACTGGGAGGTTTAACCCTCAAAGTACAGCTTCCTGCACCAGCCCAGTCTCAGTAAGGTTAAGCGACCATTCAAAAAACTTGAAAATGTCAGCGTATTTGACTTTCCCCTTATCGCCACCAACCTTGCCCTCCTCGCATACCATCAGTGATCAGCCACCATTGAACCTCCTCCCGTGTATTAACACCGGCCCGACGCTCAAATACAGCCCTGCTGGTTGGAAGCCATTAGTCGGTGATTACAGAAGCCACTTGGGGAAGTGAGTACAAGCGGACGGGCGCGCTGAGACCACGTGGAGTCGTATCGATCGTGACGGCCGTCAGGAGGTAAAGGCGGCGAGCTGCTCTCTCAGCCGGTGTCCTGCGAAATCATGGTACCTGCGAAAAATCTGCCCCCATCCGGCGGAAGTATATAGCTGTGCGTGTGTGATGGTAAACTTCCTCTTGAAGGGGTGCACTTTCTCGGATATCGATTTATCTGTGTTAAGCTCTATTGACCGGTGTGCTGCGAAGTTCTGATACCTGCTAAAATGTGGCTCCTTTCAGCGGAAGTCTATATAGCTGCCATACATGGTTGTATACTTCTGCTCAGAGGACTACACTATTTTGCACTTTTGATTAACATTCTTCAGGCAGATTTTAAGAGATATACACTCATCACACAGAATTAGCCTAAGTTTCTGCCACTGCAAACGAGAATACAAGGTCCAACGAGAGGAAGTGCGAGGGTTCTGATTTGATGATTCAATGTATCTTTGGGAAGGGCAGTTGTAGCCGACGATGCACGAGGTCTCGTATATTTATAATGTATCGTGGGGTGACCCACATCGCCCATAATCTCCTACACCACTCTTAGCGGACGATACTCCCTGGGGTTTCGTTGAAGAAACAATTAACGAGATCGCTATTATTTATCAATGTCAACCAGCATAAATATGCTTGTTTTGAACTCAAATACAAATTTGCAAGTCCATTGAGGTTTTCTTCGTCAGGACTGTCCTCCCATACGAGAGTACGGAATAAAACGATTCCCTGATCCTTGTGTCACCATTCTCCAAGAAAAGATTGAGTGTGAGTCACCCGTTATATATGCGTGCGTGTGCGTAACTGTATACTTCCGCCGAAAGGATCCAGTTTCTCGCAGGTTCCAGAAGTTTGCGTGACACCAGCTGAGAGAGCAGCTCCGGCACCGCACGCCTGCAGCAGGCAGTGTCGGTGTCGCCAGGCGAATTGGCGGTTTGTGCCACGCGTGTGACAAGAGCAGAAATTCCGGCCCACAATGACGAGACGTCCTATCCTTTTTTAATTCGTTTGACAACCGATCTGAAAATTGTTCCCTCTTGGGGAAAAAAACAGCGAAAAAAGTAAGCCGAGATCATTACAGGCAGTGGTGGTCTTCCACAAGGCCGACGGGCCTGCCTGCCTCCCAACATCCCTAATGATCAAATCGTCGCTAATTAAGTTTAATTATCTTACACTCATTAATCTTGAGACGGGCTTTAACACCTCCCTGAGCCTGATCATAAGAGGGGACCCCAGTCGGCGTAAACCAGGCTCAAGCGGGGGAAATGGGGAGTTAATAAGAAGGATATGATTTTAAAAAAAAGCACCAAATCACTGCGTGGAAAAAGCGAGCTGGCAGTGGCGGAGTAAAGTGGACAGCACTTGACCGCAGAGACCTGGGCTTTGTGGGTCTTGCCATTAAAATCTGTAGGGAATATTTCTTTAAAAAGTACTATTTAACTCTTACTGACTTTCCTTTGACAGTCATTTTCTATATTGAGAAATGAAACAATTTTTTGTAGCAGCAAGGCCCTAGCCACGTACCTTTAAAAGAAAATTTAAAGAAAGGAAGAAAAGATTGTAATTAGTCTGACAAATTCCTCTAGTAGGAGACTGAGAAACTGTGTCCGCATCCCTGACTGCTGTGCAGAGATGGCAGTTTTCCTATTTTCAAAGGAAATCCATGTTCATTTTCAGTTAAGGGAATGAATTGGGCCTCATTCATACCAAAAGACATGGGTTTAAAGCTGCCCACACAACCTCAGTTCTATTCCATGGCCAATAACCATGCGTTTTCCCAGTCTCTCTGAGGCATTGAATTTCTCATAGAAAAATGGTTTCCCTTATTTTCATGACGCCAACTGACATCCCTGTGTAAGATGACAATTATTGGCGTGGAGTGCAGACTGATTCAGTAATGCACGAATTACCCAACAGCGACGCCTAGCGGTGCGTAGCTTAGTTAAGGCGTCGCTGCGTCAAACGCTGGTCTCTTTAGCTTTGTGCCCATGGGATTCCAATATAACCCACCAATTTGGAGCTGGAATACCATAGAATACTTATATAGAAGGTCCTGACCATGCTGTACAATTCACAGATGGTAATTTACGGTTTGAACGGACTGAGGCATTTATGCCGAGTTCCGTACAAACGGTAAATTGTCATCGAGTTCTGTGACTTGTACAAGCATGGTTGGACGTTATATATTTACTATATACCCGAAATTTTTGAAAAAAAAATCAATTTCATTTGGCTAAACAACCAATTTCTTAATAAACGTGTATGGCAAGGTGGTCCGTATTTTCGTGTACAGACCAGCGGTCCGTACAGTATTTTTACGTTATATGCCGAAACGGTGCGTATTTACAGTATATACGGCATGGGTATATTGTAAACTGTAATTTCATTTGAGATAACCTAATCTGGTGTTATAGACGCAGTACGCTGGTACACTCAGTACTCTAATGCTCAAGGATACTTTGCTATGAAGTTGTTTGGCCAAGTCGGCAGGGGTAACCAGACATGGCAGGAAGAGTTTTGTTCATGAATTGTCTTTAAAAACAGTCAAAAGACAGAGAAGAAAGTGACACACAGACGCCGCTTAGTTCGCGCCCGTGTCGCGTGGTGGCAGCACCAGGTCGGCGTCTCTTCAGCGTCCTCCCTGACCTTGGTAGACTTATTACGGGCCTGTGTGTCGTGGTGTGTCAGAGACTGACGACAACCAGCGGATTGATGTCCTTTAAGGGAAGCCGAGTGAGCAAGGAGGTCATAACCCGACTGAGTCCGCTCTAAAAGACGGGATAAAATCTGGCGCCGCTTAATGAATTACACATGAAATCTGAACAACTGAGTAATCTAGTGCTCTACTGTGGAGCTGCCCCAAAATGCAATTCCCCTGCAACTACATGTATACCAAGGTCTTTTTTGTTCAGCCTCATTCCTTTTCATTGTTTGTTGTGGGTTGTTTGTCTTTTTTTTTAAATTTGTATTACACAGGGATTTTAAATTGTCTCGTGTATGTATGGTGCTTTTACTTTGGTGTTTTGTTTTTATTGGTGGTACAGATAATTTTTATTGATTAGAAAATAAATTGTGATACTAAATTTTCAAAATGTATAGATATTAGCATTTCACCTTGTCTCGTGTGTTTATTGGCAGTTCAGATATTAATTTAACATTTCACCTTGTCACATGTGCTATTGAATGTTTGCTTATTGGCGATACAGCTATTAACAATTCACTGGTTGTGTTTCAGGGGTAAGTGCACGGTGAAGCACTTCCAGGACATCCTGCTGCTGAAGGACTTCCAGCCCAAGGAGAACACCTTCTTCTACGTTCTCGGGTACAACCCGGAAACCAAGAGGCTGGCGACCACACAGGGCGAGATCCGCGTGGGGTCCAGTCACCAGGTCAGTGTTTAACACTAATTAATCACTAATATAACACAGCCAGCCGCAGCATAGAGACCCACGGAAATCATTAATGCAGGGATGCAAGTATGCTGCCAATTAACGGAAATCGGAAATCTCGAGAGTTTGATAGAGGAAAGAAAAGAAAAGATACATCCACGCAAAATGATGTAGGTGACCCTATAGATATTGAAATATTACTGATGGTTCCTTTCTTAAAAGTTTTAACATCCGACTTTTTTTGTCAGTCCCGAATTTCACCCCTGTTTATCATGGACACCAGGTAGAATAAAGATTAAATTTAAATTTTTTTTTTTAAATCGGTTTTTGGGAAAGCCAAATTTATGGTGTCACACTGAGCGATTATGTACCGATTCAGAATCACAGGGAGCATTGTCCCTAAAAAAATCCCCTTGGAGGTACTTTAGGATCTCAGTGAATGAGCAGGTCCGCCCAGATTTTAGTCTAGAGAGCAGCTCAGCCTACACCGAGCAGCTCCGAGCAGCACTAGACGGCCTCACACAGTGGCGGCTGCAGGCGGCGGTCGGCACGTCTAGCCTCGCCTTACCAGCTAGACACCGATCAATACGGCAGTTAGCACAGACAGCAGACTGGTGTCGGCGGTGGGCAGGGTGTCGGGCAGTGTGTGGTATGCAGGGTGTCGTAGTGGACCGAGGGCAGGGTGTATTTGACAAGGTGTCACCATACAGGCATTCACGTGGCAGCCATAACAATTTGATTCCTGGTCATTCTGTTATGTTAGATCTTTCCTCTGTTGTCTGATCACAGACAGAGATGGATATAGCCCTGTCCAACTATGAATCACCCCAGAGCGGTCCCCAGTCATTTATAGAACCCACACAGTCAGGTCTCAAGTCCAAACAAGCCCCAAGCAGTCTCCCGTAGTGCAGAGAGAGTAGACAAAGTCTCGCCGAGTCTCGAGAATCCCTGCGACTGCCTCCCGCGTGACTCCAGCTCCCTGCACCAGGAGGCGCCACCGCAGTGACGCTAATGGGAACGCAGCACGAACGCAATGACAGACGAGTGTCGGGAAGGGAGGAGTACCGGTGAGGGACAGACAGGGGGTGACAGATAGAGGCAGAGGGTGAGGGATAGACAGGAGGTGACGGATAGAGGCAGGGAGACAGGGGATGATAGATAGACAGCAGGGTGACAGATAGGGATAGATGGACAGAGGCAGGCAGGAGGTGAGAGGGATAGGGGTAGACTCGTTAAAGTGTTATGAGCATTCCATGTAAATGTATAATTAAACTAAATCCGGACGAAACACATTACCCTTCATCTGACAGTACCAGGAATCAACCTGTATCCCAGCGAGGAGAGGTGGGGTAGGTGGAGGGGTAGACAGAGGATACAGAGACTGAAGCAAGTCTATGGTGGGTTGTATGGAGGGGTAGGTATAGGATACAGAGACTGAGGCCAGTCTAGGTAGGTGTATATGGAGTGGTAGGCATAGGATACTGAGACTGAGTATGGAGGGGTATGTGAAGGTCTAGGGTGAGGTAGGTGAAGGGATGGGCATAGGACACAGGCACTGAGGCTGGTATAGGTAGGGGTATGTGAAGGGGTAGGCATTTGATACAGGGATTGATCAGGTAGGGGTAGGCATAGGACACAAAGACTGAAGCCACTTAGGTTGGGGTATGTAGAGGGGTAGGCATAGGACACAGGGATTGAGGCCAGCCTAGATGTGAGGGACAGGGATAGGCGAGCAGGGCCACAAGCCCTCCACGCCTCTCTAACCACAATGCTAATCACCAATCAGATTCCAGACAGACATTCTCCCCTGACGCCATGTCGCCACCAGGAGGCAGTTATTTCTGTTTCTTTTCTGGTGGCTGATGGCGTGAGGATTGACGTTCAGTGAAATCTATCAACTCGCCGAGATTTCCCACGTCAGCAAATCAATAGAGCGCTGGATGCTCAGCCATATCTCCACGGTCGCTGCTGTGCGACATTGTCGCTGATAAACTGTACCATGCCGAGAAGGCGACTGAGGGCAACGCCTGGTGGGCTAGCGGCAGTGTCAGGGGTATTCACTAGGGTGGGGAATATCTCATTTTTGCATAATGCAGATCGCCCAAACTTATCACACCCACGTGTAGACAATAGTAAATAGATAATGCGGCATCTGATGTATTAGCGTGACGTCATTCTCCCCTCCGAAAGCGGGCTTTCCCTACGCTCTGGTGCCAAACATAGGGATATCCCATCCTGAGTGCGGGGATATATAGTCTTAACTCACATTAACCTTACTAGTTTATCATTGAAAAAATTGTTAAAAAGCAGCAAACTTCCCACGACAGAGATAAAAATTCGGTGCTTCTTTGAGTTTGTTTGGCACCAAAATGGCGCGTAATAGCAGAAAACTGCCAGTAGTGATGTCAGAACGAATGCGGTGTATTGCAGCAACACCAGCTTGTGACGGGAATGTCGTGTTGGTCTTGCTTCATTCAGAATACTGCCATATTTCATATAGTAACAATGGTTAATGTTCCCTTGGCATCACCATATCTGAACAAACATGTCCTGAGCTTATCTTTCGGTCATCTTAAACTGGGATGGGTATTGAGGGATGAAGGAGTCATGGCAATATTTTTAAAGTCAACTGAACTTTGTAACAGTCCAGGGATTGTCTATAGGATTGTGGCGCCATCTTCCAGATACCACTGTCAGCCACCTGGTGACTTATTCGTTAACTAACAATAGCTAGCGTCTCGTTGACCTCATTACGTGTTAAACGACGACAAACCGTGAGCTTCGTGGCTTCCTGAGCCGGTAGACCAGCCAGGAGTACCGGGAACCGCCTACCACGTCACTCTCCAGAAACGTCTACCTCTCAGATGACCTTGACCTTGGAAGGGGACACTGATTGGCGTCCCGCCCCGAGTAGAGCTCCCCCTGTTGAGACGCAGGAGGCGTGTATACACAGGTCTTCTCTGGATGACCTTCCTTCTCTGTGCCGGGTGTCAAGGTTCCCTCAAGGTCACGACCTGTGACCACCAAGGTCAACGGGGTGGAAATCTTAGCCGCTGGTTCCTGACGTGAATAATACTGAGAGAGGGATGAGTCTGAGGGACCAGCAGCAGTGATTCGCTGTGCTTGGAGGTGGAAGATTGTGCATGGACGATCTTTGCGTGACCTTTGTTTGACCTTGATCCCTGTGCGTGACCTGGCTGAAGCGTGGCAGATGATTGGCTGTTATCTGACTCGGAGCAGCAAGCGTGCGTGTTCCATCCGTCCCCAGCTTGCCGGGAACAGCTCGCGCGGCTAAAGGCGGGAAACTGCGATAAATCACGCAAAGCATCTTCTGCTCGGTTCTTTGTGCTTTAAAATGAAGTTTTGAATTACGAGAAAGTGATACGCCATCCAAAGGCTACTCCTTGGGTTAAAATATATTGTAATGTATCGGCAATATTTTTTATTTTCTCAGAGATGGCAGTTTTCCAATTTCCCATGAAAATCCGGATTTTCAAGTAGAATTCCCTTTACTTGGTAAAACTTTTCTAAACAGGGATGTCAGAGTCCAGGACAATCCCTGAAATAAGGGGATTGTTTCAGGAACGCCATATACCCTGTTTCCCTACAAAAGTGCATGGGTGGGGGGAGGGGGGGTCCCACCATAACTCCAAGGATTCTTATCAAGGGCTTAACATTTTTTTAGATAGAGAAAACAACAACACAAACGAGGATCTCTATCTTTTTCAAGGGCTGCTGACGTCCCTGTATTCTTACTCAGCGCTAGGGACTACTTTCTCCCTCCTGTATTAGAGATTATATTGTAACTGCGCCTCGTTCACATCAATAGAACAGTGCTTTTACCCTTTTATCTCACCCCTGGTATTTTTTCTCCATAGACTTAACATTGAGAACTCGTATCTAACGCCCATTAGATAATTAGGAAAAAATATCCAATGGGGGATTATGTCACAATTGATAGCCCATTGGTCAATGTTAAGGGTGAGATAAATTCAGAAACCCATTCAAGTTTAGTGTCAGAGCTCAATCCCATCTCGTTTGAATCACTAGGTAATTCACGCGGCTTCGCCTTGTGAATTACTACGTGATTCAAACTCGATGGGATACGAGCTCAGACCCTAAACTTTCATAGGTTTCCTCTATAGTAACCGACACCTAGCCCTACACCAAGGGTGACAGCAATGTGTTTTCCAAGTCTCTCCGAAGCAAAACCAGTGCTGTATCCTGTATGATTTTTTTTTAATTTTGACTCCCAACTGACGTCCCTGTATTCTGAATAGAAATCGTTCTATAGACGGGGTTGTACAGTACTAGTATTGGGAGCACGTCAGTTCGCATGTGTGAGAGTAAGTGTACTACATTCCTCTGCTGTCAGTCAGAGCCCTGTCTAGACTTGACAACACGGGTCTGAGCTGTGAGCTCGTTACTTCGTACGCGGGGCTGGTGTCGTGTGGCACATTGATCCCCAGTCTAATCTCCTGAGATACTATCATGGACTTGATAATCCAGCCCGTATTTACCCAGCGGGGGATATCCTCTAACATGCATGTAAAGCCTGCTAATGTAATATCCCAGCCCGTATTTACACAACGGGTGATATCATATAGCATATAGCCTACTCATGTAATATGCCAGCTTATATTTCCCCAGCGGGGGGTATCGAATAACATATAGCCCGCTCATGTTATTTGATGCTCCATATTTACCCAACGGGTGATACAAAGCCCGCCCGTGGGATATGATAGCCCTATTTACCGAACAGGTGGTATTGTGTAGCATTTAGCCTGTCCATGTCATATGCCAGGCCATCTTTACCCAACAAGTAATATTAAACAGCATATGGCCTACTAATCTGATAAGCCAGTTCATTTGTACCTACTGGGTGATATTGTATAGCATATGGCCCGCACATGTTATATGCTGCCCATACTTACCCAACGGGTGATATTATTTAACTAATAAGACACGACCTGCGAAGGGATATGCTGGTCCATATTTACCCAAGGGGTGATGTTGTATAGCATATGACCCGCTCATTGGATACGGCGCGATATAATAATGGGCCTGTGAGTCGGGCTTATTGCTGCATTACGGTGATGTATAGAGGTTGACGCTGGATGTTCAGACACAGCAAGGCCACGGCCAGGACACACTCAACTCATGGCTCCGGGATTTATGATATTTTATCCGCATTACAGCGGAGGGTGTACGGGGATTTAGAGGATGGCTGTGGGACCGCGATGTAGGGGATTGATTGGTCGTTCTCCTAATTAATGTGGACTTGAAGGTCATCCAATATTGTACATGTATATTGTATCCCCTTACTATCCCAGTATTAAACCCCCACTCTCCTAACATTATCCAAGTAAAGCTACCATCTCCCAATGTTATCCATGTAAATGTATACTGTATCACCACACTCTCTCAACATTATCCATGTATACCTACACTCTCCCAAAATTGTCCAAGTGTAGCTATGATCCCCCAATATTATCCATGCATACTGTATCGCCAACATAATCCATGTACACCTACACTCTCCCAATATTATCCATGTTATCCATGTAAACCTACGCTCTCCCAACATCACTCTCCCAACATCAGGGATGCAAGTTTTCCCCCATATGACGGAATTTTATCATTTCATTTACTCCGGCGACACTTGCAGAGTTAGAACGTATAACGATTCATACCCATTACGTTCCAAAATAATGGTATGAATTATTCTTTTTTTAAGTGTTTCAATTTTCCAAAGTTTTTCCTCCCCTACAACATAATTAATGGATACCTACACTTTTATGATATGTTTACACACAGTTTCCCAACATTATCCATGCATACCATATCCCCTCACACTCCTAACATTGTCCATATATACCTACACTCTCCCAATATGTTCCCTGCATATATCCCCCCATTCTCCCAGCATTATCCATGCATATATCCCTACGCTCTCCGAACGTTATGCACTGCCACATTACACCCTCCAATACAACATCAACAGAACCTTCACCACCCCTGACTAACTCAAAACTAACGACAAAATGTACGTTCCAGCAGGTTCCCTGTTCACAACATCAACACACACCCCGCACTCTCCATCCAGAACCAACACGGTGTGCTGCTAATAAGTCCCTAACAGATCACACACGCCCAACCTGCCCCGCACCTGGCTAAGAAAGCACACTCTTCTCCCCGAGTCCTGGTTACGTGTATGACAATATCCGCGCTGCGCACGGCTTGGAGAGTGAGGCCCGGGGCACCTGGGCTGCTGGGTAAATCAGTGGGGTCAGGGAGGCAGCGCCCCCTGGTATTAGTAGCCCGGGAGGTGGGTTCAGGGGTCACGTGGGTGGTGACCTCCTGACGTCAGTTATCGTGAAGGTGATCAGCAGCGTCAGTCGCCGGAAACCAGCCACGATAACGTAGGAGCTCTCCCAGCAGATGCTCAGACGGCTGCCCTTAAGGTGTGTGTGTTGGTATGTGCTGGGAGAGTGTAATGTAGGAATGGTGCATGCTGGGAATGCATGTCGCCGATCGTGGCGCTCCCAGCGGCGTTGTCAGAGATATGAACACCATGACTGATTTTCCTTTGGTCATGATCATCTCGCGTTTGTAGTGTTGCCTATGGCAAAAGAGACTCAACCCTCATTTTTTTACCCTCACCACCTTACAGGGTTTAGAGACTTCCACTTATCAGTGGATATCCAACCTTCTCAATCATGACTTAGCAATGTCCCTTAGTTGTTTCAACAAATTTATATTAAGACGGATTTAATTGATGAAGTAACAATTCTTATCTAAATATTCCAGAAACATTCTTGTCACCTTATACATGTATATCTATAAGAGACCTGCTCTGAACCTGAACTTTCAGCTAACAGGTTGAGAATGTGCACATCTTGGCAAGTCCACTTTTTGCACTGAATCTTTCCAGTCGTGATTGGCCAGAATGGGGAAAATCTAGGTTGGCTGGTACGCCACCTCTGACTAGCAGAAGACTAGGCCACCATCATAAGATCTAGGCTGGTTCCCCAGTCATCGTTACTGACTTAGTGAATCATCAACCATTTTGTCCTACTTCTGTAAACCCTGCTATAAAATTAATCATAATACATGAAAGTTCATGGCCCTTTACTCTAACCCTCCAGCGTCAATCCTCAACTCATGGCCCTCGACTCTAACCCTCCAGCTCCAACTCTCAACTCGTGGCCCTCAACTCTTAATCCTGACCTCACTGCCCTCAACTCTATTCTTCCAACTCTGACCCCTCTTTTGCCCTCTTCCAGTGTCCGTCCCTGTCTCTCTACAGTGGGAGGTGGCCATCTGGCCCCTGACCCCACCTCAGCCCCACCTCTCGCCCCAGCTCCTTCCCTGATCGTCCCTTCCTTCCTTCTGCCGAGTCCAGGAAATTGTGGCGGGATTGTGTCGTCCGTGCGGCCCCGGCCTCGGCGCTAAATCCAATTTGAGGAGGTGCAGACTGGCGAGGTGTGCGGCAGACGACGGAGCCGGGCGGAAATTGGGAAATAAATTAGGTGAGGTGTGGTCCTGATGCGCCTACACCCGCCAAACGTTAGCTGATCAGCGAGTCAGGGGCCTGTAGCCGCCCCTCCCTGCACCATCACAGACGTTAGCTGAACAGCGAGTCAGGGGCCTGTAGCCATCTCTCCTTGCACTGTCACAAACGTTAGCTGAACAGCGAGGCAGGGGCCTGTATCCGCCCCTCCCTGCACCGCCACAAACGTTAGCTGATTAGCGAGTCAGGGGCCTGTAACAGCCCCTCCCCGGACCGTCACAAATGTTAGCTGATCAGCGAGTCAGGGGCCTGTAGCCGCCCCTCCCTGCTCCGTCACAAACATTATCTCATCAGTGGGCTAAGTGCCTGTAGCCGCCCCTCCCCACACCATCACAGACGTTAGCTGATCAGCGAGCCAGGGGCCTGTAGCCAGCTCTCCCTGCACCATCACAGACGTTAGCTGAACAGCGAGGCAGGGGCCTGTAGCCGCCCCTCCCTGCTCCGTCACAAACATTATCTCATCAGTGGGCTAAGTGCCTGTAGCCGCCCCTCCCCACACCATCACAGACGTTAGCTGATCAGCGAGCCAGGGGCCTGTAGCCAGCTCTCCCTGCACCATCACAGACGTTAGCTGAACAGCGAGGCAGGGGCCTGTAGCCGCCCCTCCCTGCCCCATCACAAACATTATCTCATCAGTGGGCTAAGTGCCTGTAGCCGCCCCTCCCCACACCATCACAGACATTAGCTGATCAGCGAGCCAGGGGCCTGTAGCCACCTCTCCGTGCACTGTCACAAACGTTAGCTGATCAGCAAGTCAGTGGCCTGTAGCCACCCCTCCCCTCCCTTAACTGTCACAAACGTTAGCTGATCAGCGAGTCAGGGGTCTGTAACAGCCCCTCCCCGGACCGTCACAAACGTTAGCTGATCTGCGAGCCAGGGGCCTGTAGCCACCCCTCCCTGCACCGTCACAAACTTTAGCTGATCAGCGATTCAGGGGCCTGTAGCCGCCCCTCCCCTCCCTGAACTGTCACAAACTTTAGCTGATGCCTCCACCATCACAAACTTTAGCTGATCAACGAGCAAGGGGCCTGTAGCCGCCCCTCCCCTGCACTGTCACAAACATTATATGCTGCCCTTCCCTACACCATCACAAACGTTAGCTTATCAGCGGAACAAGAGTTAGTCCGCTACTCTCTTGGATTCAGTTTATGACTCTCCTGAAGTTAGTCTATGACTCTGCTGGAGTCGGTGTCCAACTCTCCTGACTGACTCTCCTGAAGTCATTCTACGACTCTTTTGAGTCCCACTGCAGCCACTTTTCTCCTTCACCCTAAGCAGTGGTATATTTACTGCTGCATCAGAGGCCAATCCTTCTTGTACCATGTCTATGTAGTGTGGGAAGTTAAAAAACACTCTCGTCGGTTAATGTGTAGGGGGTGAGATTTCTACCTATATTCATCTCATAGATTCAACTAAACCCAAAGTAAGTCTAATAGAACACATTGGACGTTAACCTACCCAAACAAACAAACAAACTCCTGGAGTCTGTTTACGACTCTCTCCTGGGGTCAGTGTACAACTCCTTCTCCCTCCTGGATTTAGTCTCCGACTCTCCAGGCGATCCTCCTGGAGAGTCTGTAGAGGAAGGAGAATTTCTAGGAAAGGAGGAGAGATTTAGAGCAGCTCTAAAGCCCACAGACCCCTGCGCCGTCTGTCGACAGCCCCGCTGCCATCTGTGTCTGTGTTGTCAGCGCCAGGTCCTTATCACAAGAGCGCGGCCAGTCTTTGCTGTCTCTGTAAGCACCCAGAGCCCCGGCCACACGCCCGCAGCGCTGATAAGTGTGCACAAGGGTTTGTTTGAACCTCGAGATTACTGCCCAGCTCAAAGATTCACCAAGCACAGACCTCCACCTCTCTGAGTGTACTCACTGGCGCTGAGATAACGCTGGAGAGTGAACTCTGTCATGCTGACTAGATTCTAGGAGGTTAACATCTACAAATACTTGTGCTTGGAGAGTGCACTGTTGTTTTAATAGTCACCAAGCAGAATTGCTGCAGGATTGTGGTGAGCCAGTGGTGCCCTTTGCTATAACTGCTCTTCTACTTGGACTGACAATGGCTCTTTTCGTGTGATATTTACATTTTAAGTGTGATCAGCAACCGAATACTGTTGTGTTTCATTGCGCCACTCAGTCTCAGTCTCAGTCTCTGAATGTATGTGGGCAGTGTAGATCTGTATATTGTCATGAGCGCTTGAGGAGAAAAGAGAAAATAATGAGAAAAAAAAGATGGCCGTTATGTTACGTGCCATGTGTTTGAAGAGTGACGGACCATGTGTTTGGGGAGTAAGGGATTGTGTTTGGAGAGTGACGGACCATGTGTTTGGAGAGTGACCCTAACACTCTCAGCAACAGTCTGGAAGCTTCCCTCCAGCGACCTGGCCCTGTGGCCACGTTATTTGCCGAGCATTATCGAGAACCCCCGAGCAGTTCCGAAGACGCCCGAGTGGCCTGAATAATCCTGAGCAGTTCCGAACAGCCCCCAGCAGTACCGAGTAGCTCTGAGCAGTACCAGCAGTGCCGATCATCCCGAGCAGCCCTGAGCAGCCAGCAATCCAGGACAATACCAAGTTACCCCGAGCAGTTCCGAACAATGCCGAGGAGTACAGAATAGCTTTGAGCAGTTCTGAGCAGCTCTGAGTAGTACCGAGCGGCCCCGAGTAATACCGAGCAGCCCCGAGTAATACCGAGCAGCCCCGAGTAATACCGAGCAGCCCCAAGGTTGGGGCTTGAGGAAAACACGGGCTCCATGAAAAGGGCAGCGACGCCCGTCGCCATGGTTACTAACCAGCCGTTAACCCGGCGGCGTGCCGTCGCCATGGCAACGGGCGGGGGCGGGGCGGGGGAAATGACGCGGAAAATGACGTGCTGATCGGGCGTTCGCTGAACAGCCGCGATAACGTGCCCCGCCAAGATGGCCGCCGTCGACACACTCTCCACCACACTCTCCCAGCCATTCTCCCACCCGGCATTGTCTATGGGCGGCTTAGCATGCCGCCCGCTGTTTGTAAACCCCGCTTGGAGAGTGACCGTGCCGACAATATGGCCGCTGCTAATCCGCCAAGGGGCGTTAGTGTCAGCCGCTACCACGAGGGGACGTTTGTGTGGAGCTGGTGGGGACAGAGGGAGCATGTCGGCCATGAATATTTAGGGCCACTCGGCCATGGATAGGTCTGACAGTGAGGGTATTAGCGCCAGCCCCGCTCAATGGGCGAGGGCCCATGCGGACGGGCGTCAGATAATTTTATTTCCACTGCCTTTGTTCGGGATGCAGATTTCTCCATTTTCTTTCGACACAGGGGAGAAAATTGATTTAGTTTGTGAGCAGTCTGGCTCCAGGTTGTCTGCGGGTGAACGGAACGTGTCACAAGCGGTCAGTCCTGGATCGACCGCAATTTTATTACCACCTACAACGTTGATGTTTTCCCTATATATATATATATATGTGCAGGAAACAGTTAATCTGAAGTTAAATTATAAACAATAGAACCCTATGTAATTAGACACCCTGCAATCAAGGCAAAGGCTCTTCTTACACGGGGTATCAACACCCTTACACGGGGTGCCCATTGAGCGGGATTCTCACGTTCTTTGTCCATTTTGATTGACCTTGTTAACTATGAAATGATGGTATATGGTTCGGTGTGTAATCACCCAGCACAGATCAAGTGAGGTTAAATTTCCCCCGCTGGTCTCAGCCTCACGGTATCACCGTCAGTGATCAGTGATGGGCTACAGTGAACGGTGTATCATGAGCGGCATCTAGACCACCCTGGTTCCATCGCTATCTTCGTGCCTATGATTAGCTCAGGTACAGTATGTTGTAGGGTCATGGTTAGCATGCAGATCAGTGGTTCAAAGTAAGGTGCAACACCGTCACCGTTGCACACACACACTCTACCCTTTACAATGCCCCTCAAAATCCCTAAAGCTTCCAGAGCACTGTATCCGTTCAAATGGTACGAGACGAGAGAGGTGGGGAACCAGCGTACCAGGCTGCCTTGCGCGCCCCCAAGTGGTTTGTGGAGGGACTACGTCAGCCTGGTGCGGCGAGGGTTAAAAAACCAGGTTGGATGATAGTGTCAGAGTCTGCCTCCTGTGGCGCTAGCACGGCGTCTACCCAGCATTCCCCGCGTGGGGAGACGCTGATAGGACGCCGCCGCCATTTTTAATCCGGTGCTGAACGCCAGACGATCGCCGACATTAATTGTTTAATGAGATAATCAAGCGCCCAATAGTCGCATTAGCGCCGGGCGGGGGTACGAGGGATGGCGCTACCCCAGAGCATCCCCGACAGCCTTCCCCACACCCCACGCCACCCCTCACACCCCACGCCACCCCTCACACCCCACACCACCCCAGTCAGCCCCTTCTGCTTCATCTAGAGACGGCAGCATCACCATCTTCCACGTAAATCCTTGTTTTCATTTTCAGTTTTGTCAACAAGAAAACAAAAACAAAAACCCAGGGATGGCAGTTTTCCTTTTTTCCCAATAAAATCCTCGTTTTCATTTACAGTTTATAAAAACATGTTTTATATATAAAGAAGACAGTATATTTTGAGCCTCATTCACGCCAATATGATGATGGTTTGAACCTCCCCCACATACCCTTAATTCTATTTCATGGTCAACATCGAAGTGTTTTCCACGTTTTCTCTGGTCTTATTGAGACAGTGAATTCTACATGAAAAATATTTCGTCTGATTTTTCATGGCCCAGGCACAGTGTCTTCATCAAAATGGCCTCCCTCATAGGTCGCCACCACGACAGGTCACGTGTTTAACCTCCTGGTGGTGACCGGTGAAACTCGCATGTCGGTAAATCACGGCGGCCATTACCCGCCTCCTCACACCGCCATCCAAGATGGCTGTCCCCACAGGGCGCCGCCATGACAGGTCACGTGATGAGTGGCTGTCAAAGTGTATCACTCCGCGAGTTGCAGGTTGACCGAGCTGCGCGTTGTATCCCGCCGCCAACCGGAAATGAGGATTTAGCTGCGCGTGCGCATTAGACTGCAGCCGCCTGGCGGTGACAGACAAGGCGGGCTTAATGGCGGCTTGACAGCGGGCTGTTACAGATTACCAATTACTAATAACTTGTGTAAACACCGCAAGTGAAGTCCACACACTGAGAACATTGACACAGCGAACGCGGGCTTTAGAGGATGCCGGGTAATTTATGCAAATGAGATGCAGAACGCTGGCGAGGTGGGATTATTGAATGAGGCGCTGTATGGGAGTGGGGCGGATAACTCGCTACATTCTGATTTAGTGTTTGTCATTTTAATGTCGATTCCGTAATGGAGTAATGGATATCACGGACGCTGTAAAGCTCTATTGATTAGACACCATCGGGGCCCGGTTTTCCCAGTAGATGGCGCTCACGGCAGACGTCTGCTTATCACGTGGTCATGAATAAAGACTGAGAATCCTCATCATGCTCCGCGATAAAACACGTCAGATTCTTTTAATAGAATTACATAAATTTGATGAATGATGGATTTTGGTTCTGTGGTGGGCGTGTTGGAGGGGTTCCAGCTCTGTGCGTGAGCTATCTGTACATGTGATGATATTAAAGCAGATCTTAGATAGTGCGACAGTAAACTGAACAAAGGATGTCCACATTCCTGTTACAAGCTTCATTGCTGACGCTACTGTAACGGTGGCTAGTTGCCTATACATTGTCTATACATGGCTTACATAGTCAGCATGTATACTGGTGATGCGAAATCCGCCAAAATTGTGGGGCGGTTGGATCGGGCGGTGTGATCACAGCTTAGAGAGTGAATCTGTATATTGGCAATCGGAATGCCGACACGATCTGAGATTCGATCCGATTATCGGGCGGTCGGATTGACTCGTGTGAACACCACTTAAAATGAACACGCGCGCCAGGGTGCCACCTGGTGGGCTCCGATAGCGTGATGTCGTCACTGGTCGCCAGGCGGCGTTGACGTCACAAAAGCCCGGCAAACGTCATCATTGACGATACAAAAGGGTGGAAAACCTCATCAGTTTGGCACGAAAACAATTCATAAAACAGGCAGCGTGATGGCCGGACCAGATCGCCGCGAGAACAAGAACTCAGGCGAGAGAAAGCATCAGCTGTGAAAACAATCGGCGGGAATTGTTTTCCGCAGACGACATTTGAACCGATCGGTCGTAACAGTCCCTCGCCAGGGGGGCGGGCAGGTCTGCAGTGGGGAATTCTTAAGCTGGTTCCCTGTCAAAATCAATAACAGAACAGGTAGAGGAATATTCTTAGACAGGATTCCTGTCCAAATTAGTATTAGGACAGGAAGAGGGATATTCTGAGCGACCTTAAACTTAACAATTTAGGTCTTTTTCACTTCCGCGAGATTCTCGAAATGTGGATAGAGTTTTTCAAAACAAAAAAAAATTGGGTTTCGATTTTTCGAGAAAACGTTTCCCCAAAAATTTCTTGTTAATATTATGAATTAATTATAATAAAGATTAAGAGGATACACACTAGGATCAGACATAGTTTGATACAATATTTATTATACACAATTGAAAATTTAATGCACGACTTTGCGCGGTCATGCTTTAGGGACTATTTTAGAGATAACGACTAGCGGTAATCTCCTAAGTAGCGATCTCCAGACTCTATACATTTGGAACGACAGGTTCGTATTAGGTGGAAAATAAATAAAATCTAGGTTGGGAGGTGGGTATGCTTTCTGGTCTAGTAGAACTACGTTTCCATTTTGAAGGTTGTGGGGCGATAAACACAATCACACCCGTCATGTTGTTTGTCGCCCAGAGAAAAACAAAGCTTACCTGTCGATATTGACATTTCTAACTACTACTTTAAGCTAAAGAACAGTCCAGAAGGTAGCTTTTGGTCGTGGTATTTAACTAGACAGAGCAGTAGGGAGGGGAAAAGTTTAAAATAGTAAATGACTTAAGAGAAGTAATGGAAAATTTTCGATATTTCATTTGACAAGATTATGGGTGTTGATTTGTTTGTAGTATTTGTTGTTTTATTTCACGGATCTGGTGGTATTGATCAAAGACCATGTTGACAAATCACTACTTTCAACTGACGGACATATCGTTTTGAATATAAAATCGTCGGTAGTTTAGTGGACAGGTGGCCGTTAACCACGAGGGGTTTACGTGTAATAACACACGAGTGTAAGCAAGTGTATCACGATGTCAACCTTGAGAGGTTTACAAACCTACCACACCTATCAACGCCTCCCGCTGCTGGTATGACTTGTTGATAATGCTCGGGCCCGTTATCAGGCTGTAGATTAAGGTACATGTATATGATAGTAGGTGTAGATGATTCTTCATTTAAAACTCATAATAAGGAAATAACTATTGGGCCAGAAGTGATGGCTATTCTTGGTCTTGTAGACAGTCCTTCACCTACAGCATCGGGCCGTAGTTAATTGATGAAAGCCTTTCAGTGACCATCACTACGGGTTCAGTAACTATGTTTCCTTATAATATTCATTTGAAAAATGAACTTGGTTGATGATATTAGGTTGAATGTGCTGAATTGTGACTATTTTGTATGGGTATTTGAATGCCTCTGTTGCTCTGCTTTCAGGCACGGCTGCCGGAGTGGCGGCGAAATGTGGCCCCACCTGAGATGCCTGAGTGCCCGGAGGAGCACGAGGAGCTGCGCTGGAAGCCCGCCTCCGTCATGGACGGTGATCTCATCATGTACCTGCGGGCAGCCAGGTAAACGTCTTCTTTTTTCCCTGGTATTTTTTTAATATGTTTTATTTCTCCTTCTATCGTAACAATCGGTCTTCCAACCAAAACATATATAGTCAAATACAACAACTCAAATAAACATATTAACAACTTTTTGGTGAACAGATTTTAGATCATTACCCCATATTGTCATGTCTGTAAGTATATACCTTTACATTTTCGGAGCTAAGTAGTCTCTCTGACCATGTCTGTGTGGGTCCGTATGTTATTAATTAGAATGTATTGGCTGGAGTTATTACATGCCTCCTATACCTATACGTACAACTGTAAGTGGAATAATTGATCCTATATCATAAGTAGTTATTGATATACAAGTATATAACGGAGTGTTGTGGCCCATTACCGCATGTAGCATACTGTCAATAATTAACAGTCGTTTTTTATCTAAATTCCATATTTATTCTTTTTTTTCTCTCTTTTAAATTCCAATAATGGGAGATGGACTTAGTCTAGCTCTATTTAGACCAGAGAATGATATACCTTGTGTATGCCATATGGTTATCTGTGTAATTTTGAGGTTTGAATACGTTTACATGCTGTATGGTGTGTTGTTGCAGGAGTATGGCGGCCTTCGCAGGGATGTGTGACGGCGGGTCCACAGAGGACGGGTGCCAAGCAGCCTCCATGGACGAGACCACCATCAACGCCATGGACACGGTACGTGCTCTCCAAGCACAGTCCTCGCCCTTAACACAATAAGTCTGACATACCCTCATATCAATCTTAGACCTGAGTACAACCAGTCTGATATACCCTCATAACACGGTCTTAGGCCTGAAAACAACAAGTCTAACATACCCTAATAACACGGTCTCAGGCCTGGATACAACGAGTCTGACATACTCTCTCGGAACAGACCTTAAAGGGCTGATTCCACCAACACTGGATTTGTCGTGATATATCTTGGTAAATTGTAATATGTTACAGTGTCATAATATGTTGTACCTCAGTTGTCGCAAAATGTAGCCGTGCGGTGTCGGGTCTGTATTTTGGTTCTCCACCACCGCAACACCTCAAGACACATCACGACAAATAGGCACGCGATTATTAAAACCTGGCCCGACGTAGCACAACAACCAAATCGTGACCAATCTCGCTATATCTTGTGTGTTGATGGAATCAGCACTTACTAGGCTGACATACGTAAGACATCAATGAATTCCAACCCAACCAGCGCAAAGGAAAAAAATGAACCTACATCATCAATGTCTGACAGCTATGAAATAATTTGAATATATAATTATTTGTTTGTTTTTTCAGTTACACAAAACGTACTACGACACGGGTAAGGCGCTACAAGAACTAGTCAAACGTCCAGTGCCGCGCAGCATCGATAAGAAGTGGGCGGAGGAGGATACGGTAAGCATTAGACAAAAGTCGTCTGATCTAAATTATGTTTTAAATACACAATATTAGCTGGTTTCCGATACAAGCAGCCGTACTGAACGCAATACAATACATACAAGCATTGTACTACTGATGAAGCATCAACAATGATTGCCATTAATTTGGTCCCTTGCGAAAATATTGTACTTTCAGTGGAAGCATATATTGAAGGTCTATTCTTGAAAAGTGATGACGCAGGGCCCAGTTTTCCAAGCATGAAGCAGTATCGGAAACCTTATCTGATTCTACGTATGAGCTTATTACAATTAAAATATGCATGGAAATATGTTGATAGGAATGCGAAAAACTCAAGCCTGTGTCATCATTCTTTCACGATTGCATGCATGTGTGCTACATACATACTTCTGTTGGAAGGGCCAGATTTTCACAGGTTCAAGAACCTCGCAGCTACTATAGTATGTATGGATAGTAATCTAAATGATTGACCAAGGGACGCTCCTCATGGTGTATTACTTGGAACATACATGGTGTGTTACTTGGAACATATATGATTAGTAAGGCCAAGGAAAAGTGAATGTGTATTTACTAAATAGAGAACTTGGAATGTGACAAATCATTTTATTTCTCTTTTCAGAAACGATTCGTTAAGGGTTTACGGCAATATGGGAAGAATTTCTTCAAGATTCGGAAGGAACTTCTGCCCTACAAAGAAACGGTAAGTCCTTCAAGTCTGCCATATGTGTTGCTTGTACTTCAGACAGAGGGGGGTTTTGTTTGAGTTCTTGTTTTTTAGATGACTGCATGTTTTTCTCATCACGAGGGATGATCATAGCTGGAATTTCAGAGATGAACACTTACTCCTGATATAAATATATATTCTACTTCACTATGCTATAAGTCAAGAATGTACCTAACCCATTTCTACTTTACTGCACAAAAAATGTAAATTTATTCAACATTTGAGGCGCAAGCCCTATGAAAAAAAGGAAAAAGAAATCACACCAAAAATGAAAGAAGGCGCCATGATTATAAACTAATCTTCTTACCAAGTGCACCGTTTTGAGATATTTCAAGGAGATTTTCTTTTTTGAAACAAAAATTTATAGTGAAACATAAGGAGGGAGAGAAAGAGGGAATAAAAAGCTGGAGAATAATCGCCATCGTTCAGCGAGAGTCGAGGGAATATAAGCCTCTGTTTCGCCGACCATCACAAAATATACCCTCCATCTTATCTACCGACCATGTAACCACTTCAATTCCCATCGCCCTTTCATTGGCTCAATAGAAATTCCGGAGATAACGTAGAAAAATGGCGGCTCTGGGTCCTTCGAGGGTGCGTCTGTAAATTCCTCCGCTTGTGAAAAAGTAGGGCGTCCATCGGGCTGCGAAGATTGCCTCGACGCGGCAGAATGAAGGGCCTAGTTTGCCTCTGATCACAGCTCCCTCGATGGAAATCAATTTCCATGGCAACCGGGCGTCTACTGATCATCAGGTCGGCGTCTTGGCTCCAGCAGAGACGCCTGGTGGCGAAATTAGACACTAGGGACGCCGCCTCAGCGTTAGTAGTAAAGGGCTGCGGCTGGTTGCCGGCGTTCAATATGGAGCTTGTGTGTTTGCCAACTGCCACCGCGGGGAGCAAGCGGAATGCGGGCCACCTTGCAGCGCCGGCTGGTGAGTGCAGCTGGAACTAAGCGTTCAAAGGGAGCAGCGCCCTCTTGGGTTTAAGTGGGGTGTTTTGAGTATACGGAATCCGTGTTCCGTGCATCATTACATTCAATCTGCTCCCACTTGGTGACTGAGACAGGCTTTCATATTGATTATGAAGTTTTATATCTGATCAAGGGATAGAACATAGGGAGAACAATGTCAAAACATCGATGGTGAATAAAATCTTTGACAAATATATATATATATATATATATATATATATATATATATATATATATATATATATATATATATATATATATATATATTGTATGTATATATATATTAGAAAATACATACATATCTTAGACTGGAACGCACATACTTCAGCTATTTCAGCGTTTAATAATTCAGTTGAGTGGGTCAGTAGAAATATAGATATCCAGTAACTGTGGCATTGAAAACAAACTGAGCGAGAATGCTGCCAACTGGTGGAAAGGTCGGTATTGTCAGCGTTTCATGGGGGCCGCCATGTCGACCAAGCAGCGTCGCTTGTTGTATGTGGCGGAGTTGGCCGCCAGGCGGCGTCTTGCTCGACACGCCTCGGGCGGCGAAATGTCGTCTGCTGCAAAAATGTCGTCTGCCTCGACGCCACCTCGCGGGCAGTGTCCGAACCACAAACCAGAGACGCTCTCGCGGCGGCGAGAACACAACGAGAACACGACCCCGGCTCACTCTCCAAGCGCAGTCCTTTCTTTGACGCTTTCTCTCTGGCGGAGAGTGTGGCAGCTCCCCCCGGAGGCGTTGTGTGTACTGTAGGCTGTGGTGAGGACGACTCGGTGTAGGTTGACGACCCGCCGGCAGGGATTGTGATGAATAAGGCGCTCTCTCCGAGCACGGAGATGGATCGGTTGTCACTTGACACACAAAAACATGAACCTGACGCACGAGGTGCCTACAGCAAGAATACCACAGAGATGGTGGCTGGACAGACTGTTGAAATTCCCCGAGTCTCAGTGTGGTCGGGTAGAGTAGAGACCTGTTCTAACTGCCTCGTGTTTAATGCACGTAGCATTACCGAATACCTGTTCTCGTATTTTTACACTCAGCATGCGTTCTTTGGAGATGGCAGTTTTTCTCTTATCCTTGTTTTCAGATTATGATTTATATAGAAGAAAAAGAAAATAAATTCAATCCTTTCACACTCATAAAAGGCGGCTCAAACCTCCCTACACAACCCAGCCCCACAATAACCACGTACTTTTCATGGTTTCTTGGCCTCTCTGAGGCAGAAGACTCTTACACCATTTGTTTTGGTCTTCTATGTTATCTTAACGCGCAAACTCCGCAACCGAAACTCATGGCATATTTTCAGCATCTACAGATCTCAGTGCAATTCCTTCTTATTATTTCGCCATGTGACGAGTAAGCTATCTCAGCATCCCCACGTCAACCCATTCTACGAGCGCCTCGGCTTGGAGGATATATGCCATTATTGCGCAGCCTGACAGCGCTGCAGCTTTCCCAGCGGAGGCTTGGTTTTGGCGGCGACGATGGGCGATTTGATTTCTCTTATTGGATGCTATGCAATTTGCGCGTCGGCCTATCAGCGGGCGTATTGTCAGTCACGTGGGCAGGCCCGCCGGGATAGGGCTGGGATTGCCTGTCTGTTCTCTGCAGTATCTTTTAAGAGGTGACAGTCAGGGGGGAAGTGGTGGATGGCTGGCTATACAGTGTGGCTCTGTATCTCCCTGTTTATACCTACACCTAGCTGGCTTCAGTCCATGTCTTACCCCTCTACCCATGCCTCCCATTCCACCTCCCTTCCCCTCCCCCTTCACTCCACCACACCCACTGATTCCTCGACCAGACATGTGAAGGTTGCATACAGTAGTTTAATGCATCCTAGTTTTGTTGAATCATTTAATGATTGTTCATAAGAGAAGAATTGAGCAAGTCTACTTCTAACCCTGATCTAGTCTGCAGCCCGACACACACACGTACATTACTTCCTGATAGAGCTGCCATGCCTGAGTTGCGCTGTTGTGCCTTGAGGAAAACAATGCGATTGTGTAAGAATAGAGACCTTGCCAATGATATCTTGACTGGCTGTCTACCTTACCATAAATAACATGGCCGTAGGAATAGAGGCTTTAAAACCGACATTTAGTCTAGCCATCTGATAGCAGACAACATTGTGGTAGAAAAAGAGGCCTATCAAATAATGTCTCGTCTGACTGTAGACAACTTGATGGTAGGAATAGATGCCGTACAACTGATGTCTAATCTGGCCATCTACGTGACCATAGACGACATACTGGTAATAATAAGGGCCTTACAACTGCTGTTTTTTCTAGGCGTCAACCTTTACCCTAGACATCATGGCGGTAGGAATTAATGCCGCACAACTGCAGTCTAGATTCTAACGTCGCACTCTCCAACCACTGGCCGGTCAAACATGACGCATTGAGCTGCAGGTCGACTTGAGTGATATTCACACATAACTCAGGTCAGCAGTGCCGAGAATTGGCATTCTGGTGTGTATAAAACGAGGTTGTCCGCTAGATGGCGAGTGGCAATACAGGAAGGAGAAGCCACGATACAGAATATAGTGAGATGTGGAAGCCATATACGAGTCCACTCCCCTCCTCAACCTCTGACTGAAGAGTGAGGGGAAGCCACCCGGGCTCCACCTATCACAACTTCTGCCCAGAGATTGAGGGGAAACTAAACGGGCTCCAGCTCTCACAACCTCTGCTCGAAGAGTGATAGGAAGCCGCACGGGTTCCACCTCTCACAACCCGAGAATGAGAGGAAGGTTCAGACTACACTATTACACGTTCTATGCCTGGAGAGTGAGAGAAACCTACAAGGGCTCCACCTTCACGCAACCTAAGCTTGGAGAGTGAGGGAAAGCCAAATGGGCTTCACCTGTCACAAACTCTTCCTGGAGAGTGAGAGGAAGCCACATGGGCTCAGCCTCTCACAACTTCCGCCCGGAGAGTGAAAGGAAGCCATACTGGTTTAGCCTTTCAAAACCTCCGCCCTGAGAGTGTGAAGAAGCCACCCTGACCCCACCTTCACACAACTTCCGCCCGGAGAGTGAGAGGATGCCACACATGCACCACCTTCACACAATCGCTATCCAGAGAATGAGAGGACCTCACATCACCTCCGCCTGGAGAGCTAACCTCCTGCGCTAGGGAGAGTGAGGAGACACGTGGCGCCCTCTGGGATCGGCGGCGATCAATACGCGGCGGGCGGCGACCGGCAGGCGGCGCTGTCGCCGATCGCGTGCCCACCGCCCGCCTCCTTTCAATAAAGTGAGGCGCGGCTTAATTGGTTGTGGACGCGCGGCCGCCCCCCGCACGGCGCCCGCGCGACGCCATGTTTGCCGTCTGATCGCGGCGCGGGTGGCGGTGGACGCGTGAAGCGACGATCGATGAAGCGACGCCCGCCGCCCGCCGGCCTGTTACCTACCCTCCACAGACTGAGCGATCAGTGTGTCTGCCACACCCACGCAGCGCCGTGAGATTGCCACCCACTGTGCTGTATTGTCAGTCTGCCACCCGCTGTACAGGCTTGAGACTGCATGACACTTTATAGGACCGTCAGACTGCCACCCATTGTACAGGGCTGAGACTGCCACCCACCGCAGGACTGTGAGGCTGCGACCTATTGCAAACTCGTCCACTTATTGCCTGCTACCCACCGTCTACTGCCAACCTGCCGCCACCCACCGTTCACTGACCCGACACCTGCCACCCACTGTGACCACTTACTGTTTACTGCATACCAATCATGATACAGGCATCCACAGATAGAAACGCCACCCTCCCAGCAGATCTTTTGATTCTCTCCACTCTCAGCGTAGACTTGGTGCCTTTGGTCGCGTGTTGTGGTGGTGATTGGTGATCTCAAAGTGAAGAATTTCGTGTCAGTGTATCCGCTGGGAGAGCGTGCTTCCCACAGGCGCCATCTTTCCTTTCGTGGAGAACAAGTGTTCTTTACATGCGCTCGTAAATGAGCATTTGGGATAGAAAGGTGTCGGGCCGCAGGTGTAGCTTCAGACAGTGACAATTTACAGCCCTTGTTCCGTGCTCTTTGACTCTCTGCTCGGCCTTTTGAAAGGCATATTGGTTAATTTCCATGGAATTCAATATGATGATCTCCAAGTGTTATAGACCATATATGCTGATTTGATAAATGGGATCCTACTCTTAGATTCTTCATGATCATATTATAAAAGAATATATAGAATTTGGTGATTTTAATCAAACCTAGACAGAATTTAGGAATGTAGATGTATAATGCTACACATTCAAGTATTTTTAAATCATTGCTCACTGTCGTTTTCTCTGAAAGAATTTTTTGATATTTTTTTCATAAAGCAGTCAACTCAAAATTGGTTTGATTTTCCTACTGGACCCTCCAACTCTTTTATATGTTACACTTCATACATTTGGTATTAGAATCAGTCAAAGGAACCGCTTCGACTGAATAGTTATCAGTGTATATGAATATCACCAGGTGGCGCCACTGTGAATTGTATGATATGCCTTTAACGCTCCATCACAGCTCGTTTAGAGCCCTCTTCTTTACAGCTCACAGCAGCCTCTTAGACCCGCAGTCAATTTATGATTTCGTCAATTGGGTTCAAAACGAGGCCAAACAGACGCCGCCGCGCAGACGACACTGCTCTTAGTTCCCGCGTTGCCCGCGCGAGGGCGTGGCGGTGCAGGAAGTATGTGCTAAGCCGGGCGTTGAGTGGGGTGGGCGGTAGATGGCGCCACCGGCGGGCCGCTGGTGCCTGGCGACACGGCTTAACGTCCATAGAGCACGCGCTTTATGACCAGCGTAATGGCGGCGCCCAGTGAATTAGAGCGTCTTGGGACGCACGAGATAACGCGAGAAATGGCGTTATTACCCGGCTGAGCCGCTAGGGGCCCTGGCAGTCACGTGACGTGTATTATGATTGTTATACGCTGGGCCATAGGCACCGGAAGCGGAACCCGCATTGTATCCCGGTCTCTAGACTAGAATGCTGATGCCTTATGGACTCCTGGGATATTTCATTATCTCAACCAGGGTATCATTTTTTCCTACTGACTGAACATCGGGAATTCGTACTTGATGCCCATCGTGTATTGTAAAAGAATACTCAGTGGCCATGACATCACGAACTTAACCAATCAGTCAGTGATAGGATAGGTCTGCACTGCACTACATCCTTGTGAGATTACTCTGCAAGCAAAACTTGTTGCTTATTTTCAGCGGCTTCAAATCTCGATACATTCTAATTACAAGTCATTTAGAACGGTATAAAATAGCAGCGTGTATTGAGCAGAGCTTCCATTTATAGTATGGGTGTATATTAGTTGATTTAACATCCACTAATTGTAAGTCTGCGCCGCCTGTTCATTGGAGACGGAGGAGTGTATTATACACAACTCAATGTGATGTACGCCTGTAGCGTGCCGAACTGCGGGCTCTTTAGAACGCCACACCAGTCGCCCTGATTAACAAGGCCTCCATTCAGAGAGCATCAAGCACGCATGCGCACAATCAAGCAGGCCGTAGAGAGCCATCCCTTAGTGCCTTTATGTGCCTGCAGGTGGCGCGCGCGACGGTCGGGGAATTGCTCATTAGCTTAGCAATAGGCGCGGGGCGGGGTGTGTGCTGCCCCACAGCGGTGTGTGGAGAACGAGCTGACCTGCCGTGGGCTTCTCCTGCTGTGTGTACAGCAAGCTGAGACTGTGCTTCCCCTTAGCCAGCCTCGCATGCTGCCTTCTAGCCGGCCCTGCTCCTAGCTGGCCATGTCATACTGCCACCTAGCCAGCCTCATACACTGCCCCCGCCATGCTGCCACCTAGCCAGCCGCCCCTGCCATGCTGCCCCCTAGCCAGCCTCTCGTGTTACCCCCTAGCTGGCCCCACCATGCCGCTCCCTAGCCGGCCCCACATTCTTCCACCTAGCCGGCCCAGTCGTGGTGCCCCACTAGTCGGCCCTGCCCCCTAGCAGGTCCCGCCATGCTGCCCCCTAGCTGGCCTCGCGATGCTGCCCCACTAGTCGGCCCTGCCCCCTTGCAGTTCCCGCCATGCTGCCCCCTTGCCGCCCCTGCCCTGCTGCCGGTACCGCGTGCTGCCCCCTGGATGTCCCTGACGTGCTGTCCACTGGCCGGCCCCGCACGCTGCCTTCCTCATGATGACGTCACTCGGGGAGCTCTCCGTGCCTCACAGCGTCCCCGCCCTCCCGCCCGTCAGGTGGCCGCTAGTGCTGCCCCCTCGCGGCGCCGTGCGTGCAGACGGCTGCCGGGCGGGCGCCGATCGATGGCGGCGCGTTGTCCGACAACAAACCCCTCGCCGCGATAATGACGGGCATTTCCGGTCGACGGAACTGTGTGATTTGTCGGCGCGGCGTCGGCGTTGGACTTCCGGCGGGCGGCGCGCGACTAAGAGGGGTTGATAGGCGGGGCAGGGGTAAGCAGGACGGGGGTTCGACAGTGAGCTGAGCGGGACAGTGGACTGTCGGGGGACAGTGAGCGGACAGGACGGACGCCCGGGTAGCGTCTCAACATGCGCCATATTGATCGGTATGTGCCAGGGACGCAGCAGGGATGTGGCGGGGACGCCGGGTGCCGGGTAGACGGCAATGAAACAGTGGCTTGAACCTTCCCACAGACGCTCAGCCAACACCGACATGGTTTCCTTGTTTTCTCGGTTTCTCTAAGCAGTAAATTCCACATGAACAATATCGCCACTTTTTCTTCTGACCGCAAATGACATCCATGAAGAGATCAAACTTTTCCATGCTTGACGAGCCAAGGAATCCTGGGGAGGAGGGTAGGGATAGGTGTAGGGTCAGGCATTTGATACTGACAAATAACTTTGCACTTTCCCTTAGCCTAACCGGTCAATTTCCCCCCATCCTAACACTCCCGAGGGGCGGACCTTACCAACCATCAGCTAGTGGAAAAGTTTCTCGGACCTAGCTACCATTGCTGTTATATTAGCAATAAAGCTTGCTATGTGGACCTTGATTCATTGAGATAACTGTCACACTAACAAGATAGTTATAATACAGGGAATGAACCCATTTGAGGTGAGGAGGGGTAAGAGGGGGGGGGGGGTAGTAGTCCTGGGGACCCGGATAAAGCAGGAAGTTGTATGTCCCGACACCAGGGAAACACCCCCCCCCCCCCCCCCCCCATCGACACAGAGACACGATGTAACATCCATCTCCAATTAAAACAATTATACCGCTATCCATTTGACGTTGTTAGAAAACTACTCATAGTGATGAGTCCTTGTTGGGGTCGGTCCTGAGATCAATTTGAGGTTAGATTCTACATAACGCAGAAGAAAATGATATATATACATAAAATATGAAACAAATATGGATAAAATAAACATGAATTAGTGTCGATATGCAAAGATAGAATACATGTAGAGACCTTTAATGTGGTAATAGGTGATCAGCAAAGATAAAATATACCAATAATAGAATGATGGGCGATCAGCAAAGCCAGACATAAAACACCAGTCATAAAACACCCAGAAAACAAACAAATAAAGCTCGGGGAGTCGGCCAACAGGAAGATCCCTGTCACAACCAGCCCGGCGGCACACACCTGACAACTCAGGGTGAACAGACCAGGGAAGTCTGAGGCAGGTCTGAGCCGCCCCGATAAGTAGCAGGTCAAATAGACCTTGAGGCTCGTTTCCAACGACTTGGACCCCTGCGACTGGCACAGTGGGCGATTATGTACATCATCACAGGGGACTTTTGTCGCTTGGAAATGCCCCATGAGGTACAAAAATCGCTCAGCGAAATCCCGCTGTAGTGGAAATTGGCCTTAAGGCTGAGGCTTGGGAGGTTGGTAGAGCTCTCGTGTCTGCCGCCTGGTCCTCCGCACACGCGTCAGTTCGCCTCTCCGCCACCAGATGTCGCCAGCCTTCTCCAGGATGACCGGGAAATCGATTTGCATGTCATCCTGGCACTGAGCCCACCCTCTCAGCGCCGCCGACAGCTCCCCAAACACATATCTCCTCCTCCTCCTCCACTCACAGTGTGCGTCATCACCACCTGAACTCTGGCTGGAGAGTGAGAATAGAACCTCTCCAAACGCAAATATCCTCCTCCTCCATTCACAGTTGGGGCGTCATCGCCACCTGAACTCTGCTGGGAGAGTGAGGATAAAGCCTCTCCAAACACTTTCTCTGAGATAGTGTCCACAGACGCTGCAGCAACGCCCTGCTTGTAGCGCCACCAACGGCGCCTCCCAGCGCTACTCCCACCGGCCTATTGGCTATAGCCGGCATTCATTACCCGTTGCACCGCACGAGCGGAAGTGGGTCGCTTAGTGGCGTTCCTCGCCTCCGGAAGGTGACAATTCATTTGCCTCATTTACTGCGGGACGGCATGTTTTGGCACCGACTGAATGTCGTCTGCGGCAATCTACACTCTCCGGGCCGAGACGTGGTGACGGCCGCGCGTTCCCTTGGCGGCCATAAAGGACATCAACGGCAGGGAGATGCGCGGGGTGGTCACGTGACTAGGAAATTGGACGACGTGGGAATGAGTCTCATACATTGTCTACGACTCTGCAGTAGGGTGGTTAAAGCACTGGACACGTAATCACGAGATTGTGGGTTCGTGTCCCACTACGGTCACGTTTCTTCTTCACCCGCGAGCATGTCTTTTTCATAGAAATTGGATATGATGACTTCCAATTGTTGTATAACACGTTTACGATATAAAAAGTGAACTTTTTGATCTGGATATGAATATAACTGTGGTTTTATAAACACTAATTATTGAAGGAATTCAAAGAAACCATATGCCTGAGTATGTTTCCTTATAAATCCAATGAAGCTCCCCAATCGACCAAATGTATACTGGTCTACTTAGTTATGTTTTACTAATTTGGCATTAGAATAAATTACTATTTTGACGGATAATCATCACTATGAAAAATTCACTAGGTGGCGCCATCGTGCAATGTATGGTATGCCTTAGACGGTTTATGGGATCTCCCCATTGTGAGTTCTATAGCGACCAATGGTTTTTAGGGAGAATAAGAATGTGATGCTAACTAGATTTTGCCGCTTAGATTTTCCCCTTACTCCTGAACCTCATGTTCCGTACAGAACCTCTGCTGGGAGAGCCGGCACCGACCTGTTAGTCCCTGTCGCTGCCTGGAGATGGGGCTGGAGTGCCATTCTCCCCCGTTGTGGCAGTGTGAGACGGACTGGGCCCTTGGTGGCAGAGTGGTCGTGATGCCCTCCTCACGGAGCGGCGGCCCCTGGCTGTGATGAGGTGAAGCAACAAACTCAACCCGGGAAGAGGGGACAGTGAAGTGCCAGTTAGTGTGGTGCTCTGACGCTCTGGTAAAACTGGGCCCTGTTACAACACTTTTTAAGCGTAGACTGAGTGAGACTGGCCATGCACGAAAATGCACAGCTGTGTACTTCGGCCTGAAGTACAAGATTTTCGTATAGTGACTAAAATCTTGCATGACACCGGCTACGAGTGCTAAAAAGCCATTGCATCCAGGGTTAGCCGCAGGGATAGGTTGGCTTCAGTCCCTGTCTTCTATGGCTATCGCTGCACCTACCTTACCCATCTCGCAGTGATACAGGGCTTGATTTCTGGGCCCGACAGACGTTAGGTGGAGTTCATATATGACCAAGTAGTTTCATTTCTTATTAGTTATGCCCGTAATCAAAGACATGGACAAATCTACCATAGGGACAGAGTACACGCCCTCTGCAGTCACTCCCTCTTCGCTGGTACCTTTAAAAGGGGGCTACCATGCCTGTCGGGTGCGACGTCAAACACAGCGTACAGCGTGTAGCATGCCGGGCATTAGCGGAGAGAGGAAATTATTATGGGCGATAATAAGGGTATGGAGGGGGCACACCTGTACACCTATATACAATGTTCATACTTACAGACAGGGTATATACAAGATACCCTACTGAACAGGGTAAGCGCCCCACAGCAGGGGGTGGAGAGGGGTTCATAGAGCCGTAGGAGGGTGAGGGGTTATTAAAGCCGTCGGGGAATGAGAGAGGGTGGGGTGATGAACTGTTCACCCCGACAACCGAGACAGGTGAGAGGACAGGTGAGAAAAGCGTTCAGGTGTCCGCCTGGTCTTTTCTGTGCCTGATGGCTATCACCCGCACCCTCCTGAGCTCGACCCGCCGGCGGGGCTCTTATATCCTGCCTTACACCCTGCCTTACACTCTAGTCTACACCCTGCCCGCCACCACCCCAGCATCAACAGACAACATATCATTTGGCCGCGCGTCCTTGTTGTCCTCCCGGCAGCCCCCGCGCCTTGCCCCCGTCACCCCTGCACCGTGACCTCACCGTGAGGGGGATGGTAACGACGAAAACACCACTTGTGGGGTTCAAGTAATGCCCTCCCGTCCCCAGTAATACGCCCGTAGTGTGTACATTTATAACCCCTCCATGAAGGCACGGGTCGCCGCCGGCCGTGTGAAACATATGGCCGATAATAGGGGAGATTAAGAGTTCACCGACATTGAACTGAACCATGGACGATAGTAGAAGGCATTGAAAGGTCAGTAACATTGACATGATCCGTGGATGATCATATAGGATATTTAAGACATGATGATAAAGAAGATTTGAGACCTGGGTGATAATGAAGGACATTAAAATATGGGCGATAATTGAGTTCATAGAGAGATCATTTGATATTTGTGCTATTTGGGATGCTTAAACCTGTTCTTGGTTAGTTTAATATTTCTGCTACATGGCAACGTTAAAACCTAATAATAATTGGATATTTGTAAAAATCATTATAGTTGGATATATTTGCTATTGGTGATTGCGGTGACTTGAGAAAGGGGTAGAATATTATTCCACCGCTAGTAGGGAGGGCTGCAAGCAGTCTTTAATCACAGGTGTTTTCTGGACTGCCCAGGGCCACCCCCCTCTCGCCCATCCTTTATCCCCGCGATTTCTTCGGGGAGATAACGAAGCTTGCCTGATATGGTTACGGACCAGACAGCCCAGATCGACTCTCAGAAATCATTAGGTTGTATTTACGCCGTTTGTGGGAGCCACGGCCGCCAGCCTCGATCTGATAAGGACGCGCTGCACCATGGGAAGGCGGTGAGGTGTCATGTGACAGGTTGTTAGTGTCTTTGTTGTCACTAGGTGGCAGTGAGAACCACATTGGTATCGACTTACCACGCCCGTCTCCCGGCTTTCAAAGGAGCGGGCTGTAAAAGTGCGTGATTTGAATTTCAATTATATCCTCAATGGTGTCGTTTTCCACCGCCGCCTCCGTTTTCCAACAGGGGTCGCCACTGTTGACAGTGACGTCATAGGACGCCGTATGATGATTATCTCCGGTTCTATCGGTCCGCGAGGCGAGTGGGCCCATTTTCCGCTGTTGTTGGGCGTTTATTGGTCCGTTTTGATGGAGAAGACGCAGACAAGTCGATATTATTGATTGTTTTTGTGTCTTACGCATGTCGGAGCCGGTGTCATGTAAAGTTCTTGTTCCTTCGAAATAGGGCCCTCTCCGGCGGAAGTACACAACATCTATATAGCTGCGCACGCACGCGATGTTCGGACAGTAATAACACAGGTTTTTATGCATTCTGATTAACAGTCTTAAGAGAATATATATATTCATCAAGCAGATTCAGACTAAAGTATCCCTTGCCGTTTCATACTTTTCATTTCCAGTTTGTGATTTTTTTCATTTTTTTTTAGGGAGGGGGGTGTAATATAGATTGGGCATCATTTACGCCAATGAACAGTGGTTTTAATCCCCTGACACAGCTGAACCTCATTCCACGGCCAACAACGAGGCAGTAATTCCACATGAAAACCATTTCAACTTTTTCCCTTACCCCAACTGACACTCCTGAAATATAAGATTTTCGCAGGATACAATAATTTGACGTGGAACCGGCCTACTGGTCTCCGCTCATCTATTGAGGGCAGGGTTGAGGAGGAGTGGTTGGTCTGTTGTTGTTGGCGGAGTGGAACGCTACACCTGACACGCACAAAGATCCTCCCCGCCAGGGGTCAGCACCATCTAGGTGACCCCGGCCCCGCGGGAGGGCGCTGCTTGCTGCTTTAACGCGCAGACGACAATTTATTCCTCCTCTCGCACGCCGCTAGGTGGCGACACCCGCGGGCACACTCGCCAAGCAGAGATTAAATCACCTCCAACCGCGACAAACATCTGCTTGGAGAGCGAGCGGTGTCAAGGTCATTGTCGCTTGTCACGTCTGTCGGGTATTCCACAAGTCAGTGCGGCCAATCAGAGGCGCCGCCGCTGACCTCTGACCCGGAAGTGGATGTGGGGACGGGTGCCCTTTGCCCTGTGACCTGTGGGGCCATTGCCCTGCATTGTGGCTGGCCGGCGGGGCGGCGGTCGGCCTGATTTGGGGGTTTTCCATCACACGCAGTTTACCCAACGCCGCCCGACGCCCACTCGCATCACGATTAGTTACATTTCACTTACACTCCGAGATGGCGGTAATCATGGCCGAGAGGAGTTACCATGGCAGCGAGGCAAGGTCTTTGGGGAATGTTTGATGACCTTCCAATGTGTAGCTGCAGTGAATCGCAATTCTCTGTTTGGAGAGTGTAGCTATGTTAGGAGTGTGCCTCCATGAGATTAATATGATTGTATACAATATTGATTATTATAGATTTACAGAAGTGTGAGTCTAATTCATTAAATATAAGCTTTAATTATAAATTCATAAGAATGTTAGCTTTGTGATTTTGTATTCATTATAAGTAATTGTTGATAGAAATGTGAATACTAGCAATTATTGATTTATGCAAATATGAATATTACTTATTGAATCATAAAAATGTCAATATTACGTATTGATTGATTATCGGGCGCAAATGAATTAACCCTGATTTGATTATACAAGTTTTTACTGCATAAATCATGACAATTAGAAATGAAGGGGATGCAGGGGATGCAGGGGACAAGGCAGATCCACTGACAAAATCCAACATGATTCGGGTGAAGTCTCGGGCCTGCAGTGAAGACGACCGATCCTGAGAGTAACCATCTTCACTGGTGATCCGTCCTCGCCGGGAAACAGTCGTCCGTCTGAATGGTGGGAAGTTTGTTTAAAAGGCTCGGACTTCTTTTTCTCACCACTCCGTTGTCGTCCCGGGTTAAATGAAGCCCCCTCATCCTCCTCCGGCCTCCACCGGCGCCTCCGAGTTCACCCACAAGATGACAAAGGCAGGCCTCCGGGATTTAAGATAAGAATCACAGAATGCCACATAATTGGCGCTTCACATGCAACAAGCGACTGCAGCCCTGCTTAAAAACGCCATGTTGGGACAGCCTGAGAACGCACACCCTTTAATCTAGCCTCCTAAACACAGCCGAGTGCCCCAATTAGCGGCCCTCCGACTCGTGCCACTATTGATCATAGTCCTCAAAATTGCACCGTCAATTTTCTTCTCCAGCCCCAGAAAAAAGGGGATAAGGAATAATAACAGTCGAATGCGCACGCAGAAATGGGAGTGACTGGGTGGATGCTAAGCGTTGGTTTTATGGGTCTTGTTTGACGGGGTTATTGGCGTTTGTTTTTGGATGTATTTTCATGCAGCTAAGGGGCCGAAATCACCTGGACTGCGTTAAAAACTGACCTGGCCGCATCGAGGGCGGTTTGCCTATTGAAAGGAGGACTGTGGTCTTATTTCTGAAGGGGGTACTTTCATTTGTGGCCTTTAAAGGCATATCGGACAATTTACCTTCAAAAGTAAAACCTATGTAAATTTGTCGTAAATTGAATAGTTTTGGGGTTTACAGATAATTTTTATGGTAATGTCATGAAAGAATGTGGAGAAATTATAAAAAGTAGGTTTTACATAGTAAAACCCATGTCATTCACTTCAAAGTGTTACGGAATATAGTCAATGTATAGTAATATACATAGACTAAGATATAAAAGTCATAGGTCACGGCCCTTGTTTTGAAAGAATCGAAGAACACTATATATATATATATCAGTCAAATGTTAGTTGGCCTCCTTTACCTATTGGGTAAGGTCAAACTCGATAATTTGTTGGTACTAGAATAATTCAAAAGAACTGATTTGAATTAATAGTTGTCAGTTTTTGAGGATCACCAGGTGACGCCACTGTATTGTAGGGTATGCCTTTAAGGAGATCTACTTTGAGACACGCTCTTTTTCTTTCTAGGATTGTGTTGAAAAAGGTCGACTGGACTTAAAAGATCACTGTTGTCTTTCGGGGGATATTGGACCTCGTCCTGTAGGCATTGTTGTCTTAACTGCAAGTTGAAAAGACTAGATTGAGTTTGGCGAAACTGGTTTTTGAGTGAGTTGTCAGTGACACTATTGTCTTGGTTAGCTTGCAAAGAAGAATGGTTTGTGGATTGCCATGATCATGAGAAAGTATAACATGCAAATAATTTATAAAAAAAATAACACCCAAAAATCAATATTAAATGCATTATTGATGCATAAATTTCCACACAAAAGTGAAATTTGTTTTTGTTGTTATTTAGAGATGACAGTGTCCATGGATATCAACGTTGTTGTTTTTTAGTTTATAATGAATGAATTTCTTGTGTAAAACAAAAATAAATTGGTTTGAACTATTTGCGGGAGCCGATTGAAACCAGCGTACTACTCGCTCACAGCTAACACACTTTTTTGATGTTGTTATTGGAAAAGGAAAAATAGGTCAAATCATAAAAAGAAAATCTTGAAAAAAAAAGAAAATCAAGATGGAAAGTTGTGCTGGTAAGATTTCAAACGGGTCTAGTTTGTTGGGGTTCTCTCTAGTATTCGTTTGGGAGTTAACCACACCCGATTACCTCCTCACTTTTCATACTGCAACAATCCTAAAACCGCAAGCAGCGAGAGGCACCTCAAACCATGCGGATTTTCCTCTCAACTGGAGCCCAGGATATAATTTCCTTGAGCCGGGCATTGTAAGTCCAGGTCTGCCGCCAAGATCAAAACTCTAAATATTGCATTAACTGAAGTTAGATCCGCTTTGCGCGAGAATTATTCACGAGATGAGGAACTTGTGCGCTACTTCATTGACTCAGCCCGGATTAGACGAGGCTTAGACACGGCTTAGACACCTCGGGAGGCGCTTTATACACTGACATTGTACCACCAAGTGAGCTGGAGGTTGACGGAGGTGGCGTTATTAATATAACAAAGGAGATTGTTTGAATAGACCCATATATAGTTGGGTTAGGATATAGGTGATGGATCCAGAAACTTTAGTGTAGGTTGTATTTAATATCCTGAAGAATTCACAGTGTACAAGAATCTGTTTTTACTCAGATAAATGGTACAAAATGGTAAACATTGGTAAGCGTTCTTCCTCCTATTATATTCATATAAATGTTTCATTACTTCCATACAACTACTGATATACAAGTTATTATATACCCATGACGTATATGCTGAAAATACGCACCGTTTCGCTACAGGATGGTAAATGGTGGCTTCCAAATTGGGAGGGCTATTTTCCATATGCAAAATGACAAATGACATATTAGTAGCGCTATGTCCGGTATACGTAATGACAAATGGCGGTGTCCATATGAGAAGAGCTATGTGCCGTATACAGGATGACTCCGATTGACCGGTCATTAATTACGTATCGTCGGATACCGATTGCCTGCAAACAAACGGGGCTTGCGAGTCTCCACACACTAATTGAGACGAGGAGAGCGCAGTTCACACTTGACGGACCCCCGACTTACAGCCACAACAATCCGCATCCCCCGTCAGCCACAAATCCCTCAGCAAAGCATGTTTAAGTGGCGTTAAGCCGTAACGTCAGCTTTCTACGTGCGCTTAAAGTGGGCGCATTATAGCGTACGGCCCCTGCTTAGTGTGCCGTAAGCCACGACCATGTACGGCACCCTGTGGCTGTACGGACCTGGCCTGACGTTGGTTCTTTGTGCAGTCTAATGAAAGGTCCATTATGGCTCGCCCAAGGCTGGGTTTACAGCTACGTTAACAACATGAGGGTTTAAGTAGAGAGGTAGCAGTGTAGAGCCACTCTCCCAGCACATACCCCGCAGGAGTGTGTGCATATGTAATACAAATACTGGTCCAGGGATTCTTCATCATTCATCATGCTTGGAGAGTGAGCTCCACCTCCAGGCTTTATTTGCCAATCGTGGAGGGTGTGAAAACAAGAGGGAGGGTGTGAAAACATGTTTTTTCTCTGCATTAACTGCGTTTGTTCGGCCACCTCTCGCCGACGGAGTTTTTCCAGGTTCCATTACTCACTGACTCTGGGCGGACTACATGCCCCGCGGGCGGAGGTGTACACGGCGGTCAGTGACAGGGAACTACTTTATGTATTTGACGCCTGGTGGATTTACTGGCTGCTGGGTTGTGGTGTTTGTAAATTTGTTTTAGTGTTGAATAACATGTGAGTGTGTTGTTTTAAGTTGTCGTTGTGATGTATGGGGTTACACCATGCAGTATGGATTGGTATGAATCTAGTAATGTGGGCCATACAGCTTTGATATATTATTACTAGTTGTCGGGGGCCGTAGAGATTTGATATAATAGTACATGTTCTCTGGGCAATAAAGTTTTGAAATTTTATCACTTTGTTATCTGGGTATTATTAAAAAAAAAGAGAAAAAAAACTCAATGAGCGATGACGTCAGAAATGTTAACCAACCAGTCAAGGCTAGGAGTGAAACTAAACCTGAACCGCACTCGATTCGTAGCCACTGAAAATATACCCGTCATTTTGGTTTGCTATGTAATCTCACTAGCTTTGCCTCGTGATAGTACTCCACAGCCAAACCCAATGCCATATTTTCAGGGGCTGCATATCTCAAAGCAATTACATCCCAATACAGAATTGAGCTGGTATTTGATTGTTGTCAACGCGCTGTGCTGGTTGTATTACAGGGACCTCACCTTATCATATCTCCACATGGTTAGCCCCCTCTCCCCGCCTTCATGCGCCTCACACGCCCCAGGTGGCACCACTCGTTGCCTGAGAGGCAGGTGGAGGCAGCACAAAGACGCCCTCCTTAACAAACCTTAAAAAAAGTCCAATTGAGGAGAATTTTTCCTCACCTGAGACCAAAGGGCCTGAATCAGGAAAGGGAACTCTTAACTGGGTCTGCAACCTCAAATATTGGAGTTCTGGCGGGGACTGAACAAAGGATTGTTGTAATGCCAAGTGTGAGCCTCGCTTTAGGCTCAACACCAACACCAGCGCCCTCCCGTGTGTGTTTAGGGAACTGATATCGGTCGCTACGACGGCTGCAGTTTCCTTTCTCGCTCAGTTCAAAGAGACAGAGCTGTGACTGCTTTATTAAACAGCCCCCGGTGCGATTTTATTATGTTCCTCGACACCAGATCAAAGCCGATTTTAAGTAGGAATTAATAGAGAGCTAACAAAAGAGTGCAAACTTCCCGACTCTATTATTTTCTGATTGGAGACGGAAAAAGTGGAGGAGAGGTTGGGAGTGAGTGAGAAGGAGATGTTAAAAAAGGTGTGAGGATCTCTCCACCATCTGACCACAGGCGTGCTCGCGACTCAATCATTAATCGATTGATTTAATTGCTGGTAATTGGTTAATGCCTGTGTGCTGGGTAATGGGTGTGTGTGTGTGTGCCCACTTGCGCTGCGCATGCGCACACAATGCAGTGATGACAAAGACGCCTCCTGACAAATCGCTGACTCATGCTTTGATGATGGCCGCCATGATTGGCCCGTTACCGACGCCGCCTAGCGGACTCTGGGGCAGTTTTTTGTCCGCCGCGAGGGGGCACTTTGAGGAGGCAGCGTTCGGACTGCGGTAGGATCCAAAAAAGGGGCGTTGTGATTGGTCCGCCCGCCGACCACCGACCCACCACCAGGGGGCGGGTCTTAACTGCCCGCCGGAACCCGGATCTCACCTCCGGGGGCAGATTTAGGTGTCACGTGACTCATCTTTCAATTTACAGAAATGGCAGTTTTCCATTTTTTCCCAGATCTTAGTTTTATTTCCCGTTTATGAATTGCTTTTTTCCTTGCATAGAAGAAAGATGGTATAAATTGAGCCTCCCCACAGCCCCTCAGCCCCATTCCGTGGCTAACACTGATGTGTTTTCCACGTTTTCTCGGTCTCACTGAGGCATCAAGTTCCACATAAAAACTATTTCCTTGGCCCAAGACATGCGCATGGAAAGAAAGTGGTCCTGGCCACAGGTCGATAACCCTCTGCCCTCTGTTATACTCGTTGTCTCTCTCTCCTCATACAAAGGCAGCAAATTCCACATGAAAAATAACCCCGCTTTTCTTTTTACCTAGACTGATACAGAATTTGGTGTTTTAAGCCGTATTTTCTTTCACTGAACTCGGCATAAAATGTTGCCTAGATGAACTCATCCGTCGGCTGTCCTTGTAAATCCATCTCAAAGATGTTCCTTTTTGAGTTGAAGCTAAGTGCGCGGGTTTTGTGTGTTGAGTCGTGTGGGGTGACAGGCAGTGGCTAAAATCATTGTCGAGATGTTCACATTATTTCCGCTGGGCTTAGCGTCCAGATGAAGCATTACATCCCCAAAGTGCGTGTGGTCCCGTTTGTCGTCTGCCTTTTGCCGCCAAAAAGGAGCGGTTTCCTCGTAAGACATTGCGGGATCTTCTCCGAGCCATTAGTGAGGTTTATGTTACTTTATAAAGACTGCTCAATTTCCCACAGATTATGTGAGGTGTATGTGGTGAGGAGTTGTCAGACTAATCCCCTCAGTCAAAAATCAGTGTCACTCATGTCGTAGGGTGGAACAACAATAGCATCATGTATCTAACTATGGTCCTTATGGTCCTTAAAATTTCAGTTTCAATATTCATTATAAGGGGTTCAAGTCTTGTTTTAACAGATTCGGGGATGGGGATATGCAGGCGCATTTCTCGTTCGTAGTGAGCGAAGACCACACACCACACGAGGCTGAATAGTTGGATCCTTACTGAGCGATAGATGTCCCTACGATTCCTGATCGTAGCCTCGTTGTGAAGGGGTTGGGGGTGTACGGAAATCGCAAGGAGGACCTACAGAAAATATCAAACGTGTTGGATTTACAAATTACAAAAGATGTCGTACCTTCGCATTTGTCAGCGACCATAACCCTTCTCGACAAGGGCTGGAACACCAACCTAGAATTTTGATTGTCATACTGAGCGATTATGTACCGATACAGAGCCACAGGGAACATTGTCGCAGATAAATTCCCATGGAGGTGCAAGAATCGCTCAGTGCGAAACCCGCTGAAGTTGGGCGATAATGGCTTTACACGCTGGCAGGATCGAGTTCCCCTCTCATCCCTAGATCCCCACTCCTCTTCCCCTCCGTGGGTGGCCGCCGATCCGCGCATGCGTGGATCTTACATCCCATCACGTGTCTTTTTCTGCACCCAGCGCCACCTACCAGGAGAAGAGGCAGGCAGAGGGGGAACGTTTTTAACAGCGGACCGTATTGTCTGACCCAACACTGGGCCCTGTTAGTGTGTAATAACGCCGCCGGAGGGCGTAAGCGGCGCCATGTGGGACACAGGTCAACGCCCCCAGTGGCAGTAATTGAAAACATTAATCTGTATGCCATTTACAAGAACTGTCCAGTTTTACTAGATGTGTTCCATGGAGTTAGTAATATACAGAGATGATGGTATTCTTCTTTTCACAAGTAATCCATTTGGAAGGCCTTTAAGCCGTGAAGCGCAAAGTAACTTCCGGCGTCCCCACACCCTCTGGGTAGCGTCGTCATGTTCTAGTAAATATTTAACGATATTTGAGATATGATTATAATGAAATATATCATCATTGTTATTAAATATTTTAAGTTGTTAAGTGTGTACTCTTGTATGCAGTGTTATGACTCCTGTACTGATCTTGTCCTATTTTGTTTACAGGTGAGTTACTTCAAATTCTAAACCATAAAACAACGTATACCCATAGGTAAGTGAATAATATGTAATCCTATGCCTGTTCAAGGGATCCCGACACTCCCACCCAGGAAACGAGTCTGCGGTACATGTTTCAGTAAAGTCTACATGGTATGAAGTAAACGTGGTAAGGTTTATCAGAGCTGACGGTCTGGTAATATTCAGCACAGACTTTCCCGAGTAGACAAACATGGGAGAAGAGGAACCATCTTGTGGATCTGCCCTGACATGTGGAAGTCATAGCGGCGCGAGTCGCGGTGTGGATGAGGATCAGCAGCTCGCAATGTGCACAGAAAGACAGTACCACCTCCCAGGTGTGAGCTCACTGAACACCATCTTACTAAAACACAGTCAGCTCATTTAATACCATCTAACTACACCACAGTCAGCTCAATTAATACCATCTAACTACACCACAGTCAGCTCAGTGAACACCATCTAAATACACCACAGTCAGCTCAATTAATACCATATAACTACACCATAGTCAGCTCAATTAACACAATGAAACTACACCACAGTCAGCTCAATTAATACAATCTAACTACAACACAGTCAGCTCCATTAACACCATCTAACTAAACCAGTCAGTTGAGAGTCTTTGATTATGAACATTCATTATACTATTTTCTACATAATCTACTGAATGAAAACTCCGGGTTTGATCAAGACTGTTGAATCTCCACACAAATATTCTGTAGGTAGACTTTGCACCCTCCACCCACATATTCTGTAGGTGCGAGAGTAAGCACTCTCCACCTACTGAAGATGAGACAGCGGGAGACAACCACATATCTCTCCACCCACTTATTCTGTAGACGAGAACAGCTAACTGCTAGAGGAGCGCCTGAAGAGTGGAGAAGCCCTTCCTTCCATCATCCGGGTCAGTTAGCGGGCGTCACACCGCCACCCTCCAGCGTCCCGTTACCTTGGCGACCGGACGCTGGCACGGCGTCGGGCGATAAAGCGGCGGGTGGCGCCACCATGCGGAGACGGCTAATAGCGCCGCCATGTGGTCGCCGCTGAGGCGTGCCCAGCTCAGCTCGTGGGAGTCGTCGCTCGCGGTGCAGCTCCTGACAGCTCTGAGTTGCTCCGAGTTGCTCAGAGTAGAACTGGACTGTTCAGAGATCCGCAGAGCAGCACGGGACTGTTATGAGCGATTTTTGTTAGTATGGAAATTCCCTATAGACCATCCAGAGGTTACTAAACTCCCTAATATCGCCCTGGGTAAGTACAGTATCCGCTGCCGACTGGCTGGCCGCACCTCGGCCCCATGTCTTCCGATGAACAATGATTTTCTGATTTATAACCGGAGAAACCGGATATAATTTGAATTGTTTGTGTAAAAATAGCTGAAATTTGCATTTCTGACATCGGATCTCCAATTTGAAGATTCAGAAAAACCGTTAAACTGCAATAAATGCGGGATATGGGTCAAGGGTTTATCACCTTACAACAACGGCAACCAGCTAACACCGGATCCTGTACACAGACTGAATTATAGGATACCCCAATAGGGTCTATTTTGGACAAATGAAATGACTAGAAATCATTGATCCTTCTGGTGGATGTATGCAGAAACAGTATAGGCAGTTTGCCATAGTGGATGCATGGAGACACGGTGTAGGTTTTGTGCCGAGCAGTCTACCATCTGGCGGGGAGTAGAGAGGCGGGGCGGGTGGCAGACGTGCTCACATACCGCCCGAGCAGCTCCGAGCAGCTCCAGGTCGCTCTGGGTCGGCGCCGCCCACCCAAGGGAGGAGAGTGAGATGATGAAGAGTGATTGGTGGTACACTCCCCCAACACAGCTCCTGTTGCTCACAGTGTGAAGCTCGGTGGGGATATATAAAGGGGTGGGGGAGAGTTAGATGTACAGACAAACTGAGCAACTCATCGCAGAGAAATGTGGCATGAGCAACTCCACATGAGAGACTTACCCTACATCTCACTTTTCTGACACGTCCTGTAGGAATATTGTCAATACAATACATTTGCGAAATACAAGTTGAACCCAATATGAAAAAAAAATAAATATCTGAATCGTATGAAGACCATGCGTTCTTTCAAAATGTCCGAAAACATTGGGATCAAAATATTTTGCAGGGTATATACATATTTTTATGTGTTGTTGATAATCTGCGTGAAATTATAATTATTTCAAAGGTAAAGATTCTTAAGAAGTAGGGTGTGAATTTTTCCGGTTATGTTTTCTCTCAAAACCTCATTGGCATCCCTGGATGGTATTTAGAAATTCAGAAATCCAGTAAGAGTTTTGTTGCCAAGGATGATTTCAGAACAATAAAATACTCCAGAAACTATTGATGTTTGAACGTGTCGATGTAAACATTAATGTGAAACCTGTGAATGATACCATTGATTTGGTACTCGTCACCACACACCTCCATACTCACACCCTCACCTCACCCCACTCTCCCCCTGTGAAGCCTACACCCCGGGATCCGTCTTGATGCACCTGATGAACCCCGCGAGTAGGGGGGGGGGGGGGGTCTGCAGGGTGGTAGTGATGGCAGAAAACAGAGCCAGTATTGATCCCTGAGAATCAGCGGTCTGTATCAAGGGCCCAGTCCCTGTGTCATCCCCACCCCTGTCGGTCTCCTTGTCCCCCTCTTCATAGACTGGACTCAGTCCCTGTGTCCTCCCCATCCCTGTCGGTCTCCCTTATCCCCTTCTTCATAGACTGGACTCAGTCCCTGTGTCCTTCCCATCCCTGTCCGCCTCCCCTACCCCCCCCCCCCCCCCCCCGTAGACTGGCCTCAGTCCCTCTGTCCTTCCCCTCCCTGTTTGCCTCCCTTACCCCTCCCCCTGTAGACTAGCCTTAGTCCCTGTGTCCTCCCCCTCCCTGTCCACTTCCCTTATCCCTCCAACTGTAGATTGGCCTTATTTTCTGTGTGCCCCCCTCCTTGTCCGCCTCCCTTACCCCTCCCCCTGTAGACTAGCCTTAGTCCCTGTGTCCTCCCCCTCCCTGTCCACTTCCATTATCCCTCCAACTGTAGATTGGCCTTATTTTCTGTGTGCCCCCCTCCTTGTCCGCCTCCCTTACCCCTCCCCCTGTAGACTAGCCTTAGTCCCTGTGTCCTCCCCCTCCCTGTCCACTTCCATTATCCCTCCAACTGTAGATTGGCCTTATTTTCTGTGTGCCCCCCTCCTTGTCCGCCTCCCTTACCCCTCCCCCTGTAGACTAGCCTTAGTCCCTGTGTCCTCCCCCTCCCTGTCCACTTCCATTATCCCTCCAACTGTAGATTGGCCTTATTTTCTGTGTGCCCCCCTCCTTGTCCGCCTCCCTTACCCCTCCCCCTGTAGACTAGCCTTAGTCCCTGTGTCCTCCCCCTCCCTGTCCACTTCCATTATCCCTCCAACTGTAGATTGGCCTTATTTTCTGTGTGCCCCCCTCCTTGTCCGCCTCCCTTACCCCTCCCCCTGTAGACTAGCCTTAGTCCCTGTGTCCTCCCCCTCCCTGTCCACTTCCATTATCCCTCCAACTGTAGATTGGCCTTATTTTCTGTGTGCCCCCCTCCTTGTCCGCCTCCCTTACCCCTCCCCCTGTAGACTAGCCTTAGTCCCTGTGTCCTCCCCCTCCCTGTCCACTTCCCTTATCCCTCCAACTGTAGGTTGGCCTTATTTTCTGTGTGCCCCCCTCCTTGTCCGCCTCCTTTACCCCTCCCCCTGTAGACTAGCCTTAGTCCCTGTGTCCTCCCCCTCCCTGTCCACTTCCATTATCCCTCCAACTGTAGATTGGCCTTATTTTCTGTGTGCCCCCCTCCTTGTCCGCCTCCCTTACCCCTCCCCCTGTAGACTAGCCTTAGTCCCTGTGTCCAAACCTTTTCCTGTTCGCCTCTCTCATCCCTTTTCCAACACTCCACCTCAGCCTTTGATTCTAGCGCCATTTAGGGAAAGGTTGCATATTGTAATGTACTTTATCCTAATTTTGTTGAATAATCTATTGTTGTAACTAGAGGTTCAAGAGGATCATCGCAAAATATAATGAATATCACTGTATCTGAAATGTTAAGTAACTGTCCCTCATTATAAAACAGATACACGTTTATTTGACGCACCCACATCCCCCCCCCCCCCCCCTACCAAAGTGCAGATCAGTGAAGCTATTGAGGGTAGAGGCATCGATTATAGAGAGAAAAGGTGAGACAAAAATGGAAATCGAGAAAATTTAAAAATAAAATAAAGTACAAAATGTTGATGGATGTATCGGCTTTGTCTTGCGCACGTCAGAGAGAGTGTTTGTGGATGAAAGACGTAGGCAGATGTGAAGGAGCAGAGCATATCATCACAGCCCCAGACTGACAGCCTGTGGGTGTGTACACAAGCCTCTAGACATGCCAGTGCAAGCCCGGTCTGCCCAGGAGCTCTCTTATTCATCTCAGTCAGGTTTAGTGTTAGTGTATTTATTCGCCGAGTGTTATCGCATTGCAGAATGGAGTTTGTGAGTGTATGCTGACACTCGTGTATGACGTGTCTGATGCTGGTTGCAGGGCATGGTCAGTATATCACGACACTTAAGGACATTGTGTCTGATGCTTATTGCGGTGTATGCAACCAAGTATCACAGCAATCGTACATTGTGTATGTCATGTCTGACGCTCATTGCGGGAATGGTACAGACAAAGTCAGGTTATCACGACACTCGTGCATTGTGTATGTCATGTCTGATGCAGGGCACAGTTTGTGTATGGCGACATTTGTACATTGTGCATGTGTCGTGTCTGATGCTCATTGCCGTTATGGTACAGACACAGTCAGTGTATCACAACACTCATGCATTGTGTATGTCATTTCTGATGCTTAGTGCTGGGCACAGTTTGTGTATGGCGACACTCGTACATTGTGCATGTCATGTCTGATGCTCGGTGCAGGGCACAGTTCATGTGTTACTGTACTTGTACATTGTATGTGATGCTCATTGGAGGGTATTGTATGGGGCATGGTCAGTTGTGCATTGTGTATGTCATGTCTGAGCCTCGATGAAGGGTACAGTTATTATATCGCAATACTGGTATAATGTGTATCTCATGACGGATGCTGGGTGCAGGGCATGTTTATTTTATCAGATACTCATTCATCGCATATGTCATGTCTGATGCTCAGTGCAGGGCACAGTTTGTGTATAGCGACACTCATACATTGTGTATGTCATGTCTGATGCTCAGTGCAGGGCATAGTACCAGTACATGTATCACTTTACTTGTACATTGTATTTGTTCTGTCTGATACTCAATGCAGGGTATAGCACCAGTACATGTATTGCTTTACTTGTACATTGTGTATGTCATGTCTGATGCTCAATGCAGGGCATAGTACCAGTACATGTATTGCTTTACTTGTACACTGTGTATGTCGTGTCTGATTCTCGGTGCAGGGCACAGTTGGTGACTCATACATTGTGAATCTCATGTCTGATGGTGATATCAGTGTGATATGACCCTGGCCGTTACTCTGATATAAAACCATCTAGAAACTTCACTTGAGCCTCGTCTGGGGTGACCTACCGCGGCCCTGAGAGCATGCTAACGACATGCTGATGACATGTTAACAAACATGGCTGCTCTGTACACGACGTGCCCGCCATGCTAATCACCTCACACGCCCCCTGGCGGGCTGCACGGCCGGCGCCGGGCTATAGGGCAGTATGTCACCAGTCTCACATACACCACAGGTCACAATCACCCAGGCCGGACCACCATGGCCGATTTACTGTCACCTGCCACACATAAATCGAAACATGGTGTGTCACTGCTCAAAACACAGCAATGAGGGTGTCCCACAAGCATCAGACCAACGCCTTAAAAACGTACAGAGATGTCAGCTTGGCACTGTTCTATGGGAATTCTAGTTTTCAGTTCCAGTTTATAAGATTATTCTAGCGGAGATTACGGGAAAAATGTCCCTTGAGTACGAAGTATTGGGTGAGAAAATCGGCGATTATTTGTTCTCATCCTTGATAACTTTAATTTGCAATGTTGAATAATGAATACAATATATTATATATCCATGGCCAACCTCCGATGTGTATCCCATGTGTATTGAGCCACCCTAGAAGCACTAAATGTATCCACTTATTCTCCCTAAACTAAGCCAATACAAAATGGCCTGTATGTGAGCTATTATTTCATATTTCACCTGATTATTGCTTCTGAGATGCAGAATTATGGGCAGGAGATATTCCCATGAAATAATATTTCATACACGTGCTATTTTGTATTGGCGATTCCAGAGATCGCCGCCTTGACTCGCTTGGTGTGTCCCCAACTTAACTGACATCACTATGCGCCATACTATAGAGGCGCTCTGTGACAATCCTCTGTATTCAGACGATGTTTCTCGTCATGTGCTGGTAAGAGGGGAACATTGGCAGTTTTTCTAGTCTGGAGGCGGGATGAACCCTTTCCAAGAGAAAAAAAAAGAGAAAAATGAGGCACAGTCTTAGTCCAGACAAGGATGTATGGAACAGGGTATTGCAGGCAGAGAGATTTATGAACGGCGTAAAAGGGGATCTAAAGAAGTCCTGTCAACGATGTTCGTGTAGCTCTACATAGGCAGCATCGTTGTGACAGAGTATAGCTGAGATAGAGGAGTGAAGGAGGCGGTGTTGTGAAAGGTCGATAATTAGTGACAACTGCCTCTCTCCGCCCTCCTCCACCACCTCCTTCGCCGTCTCCTCCACGGTGTCTCCCGCCTGCCCGGGGCGTTTATACCTGCACCCGCCACCTCCGGCATCCTCCACGGTTCCCGCCGCCTACCCGGGGCTGTTATACCTGTGCCGGCCACCTCCAGCCTCCTCCAGGCATCCTCCACATTGTCCTCCACGGTACCCGCCCGAGGCTGTTATACCTATACCCGGCTCCTCCGGCCACCTCCGCGCCTCCTCCGGGCCGTCAAGTAGTGGTACATCCCTCCTCGGCGCCGACGTCAAGCGTCCTCCTGCTGCTCCTCCTCCTTCTCCGGGCTCCTCCAGTCCCTTGTACCTCCTCCTCCTACCCCTCGCAGACACCCTTCGCCCGCCATGTTAGCGCGGCGACCAATCAGCGGCCGGCGCCGGGAGGAAGGGCGCGGTCCCGAGTAAGACGCAGGGAGAGCGGCGAGAGGCCCGCGCCGCCGTGCCGCGCGTTCCGATACCGCGCGTCCCGTCCCCGCGCGGCGTCCAGAACGCCGCCCGCACGCACTGACATACAAACACGCCCGTGCTGCCATCTGACGGTGACCGGCGTAGTCACGCCGCGCTGCTGCTGGTTCCGTTGCGTGGTTTACATTGCGGCGTGCGCTGGTCGGCAGGCAAGCGGGTGGGCGGGCGGTGGTGGTGGGGGGAGAGTGAAGGAGCGTCGGAGGCGGCCGTGTCAGCGCGTGCGTCGAGCGTGCACTCTCCTGGCGCAGTCTCAGTGAGAGGCGAAGTAGGAGAGTTTGTACGGGACAGTGTGGGAGGCGTACGGGACTCGCGGAGTAGGCGATACGGGACGTAACACGGAGGACGTACGTGTTCGAGGGGGAGGAGGACGGAACATAGCCGAGGCTTGACGGGGAACGCCGCCCGGAGACACGGGCGCCTACAACACACCCAGCGCTGTGCTTGGAGAGTGAGGAGTAGCGGTGCTTTATAGGTTACGGAGGGCGCGTTAGGTACGCGGAGTGGTTTCTGTCTGATATGGCGTCGTGTCGTGCGTCTCGGAGGTGAGGCTCGGGTTTACGTACGGGCCTGTGCTGCTAACCGGGATAAAGGAGGGGAGAGTGGGTGAGTGGGAGGCAGCGGCGGAGATACGAGGGCCGAGTGTGTGTGTGCGTGCGTCGCCACCCCTACCGCCACCACCACCACTCACCACGACCACCCGACGAGCGGGCGGGCAGAGCGGGGCCGGACGTGCACGGATATACACAGCGCACATACACGCGCACCGCACGCCCCGCCGTCTCTCTTTCTCTCTCACCACGGATTTAATACGACCATCGCCGGAGGAGTGTTACCACCTTGACGACAGGAGGAAGGAAATAGGAGGAGGAGGCCACGCAGGGTGATTGGAGGTGAGTACCGGAGGGTTGGTTTGGTAGTCCGGGGCCGGGCGGGTAGCGGGCAGCCCGACGCACAGGAACAGCTTTGTTGTGGCTGCGTTTCTAGGTCACTGCCGCCGCCGCCGCCGCCGCCGCCGCCGCCGCCGCCGCCGACTGAAGGGTGCTACAGGGAGTGTGTGGCACCGCCTGTGCCTGCCCCGCTCCGTGGAGTAGACTGAGCGCGGGCGGGCGCAGGGGGCCAGTGTGTGGGTGGCCTGGATTGTGGCGCGTTTTGCGCGTGGTTCGGGCAGCGTCTTGTCGGCGTCTCGGCGCCGTGACGTCGGCGTTGGCTGTGTATCACCATACACTGAGAACTACACGATCAATAACCCCATCCTACTTGTAGCAGTCAGCGGGTGGGCCCGGTAAACCCGGCCCCTTTGTGATGATGACCTTGTTCGCCAACTCGTCCACAAAATGGTGTCGTGCTGCTTGGTCCCGGCCTCACACATCGTTTACCTTCTCTCTCACCAGTGACCAGTAACGCTCACCAACCAGCATGCCAGTTTCGTGCCGGTGTTTTGGTGGTGACGATTATTTCCCTGCAAAATCAATATGGAGTATAACAGGTATCACCAGTGGTAATTCCTGTAATTTCTCCCCCCATCATCCCCAGCATTGGTAGATTTAATGCATATCAAAGGCCAGTCCCTCTTGTTCCATGTCCATGTGATGTGGGAACTAAAAGAGCTCTCCCCCACCCCGAAAATGTGTAGGGGTAACATTCTACCTTAATTCATCTCCTAGAGTCAATCACCATCTAAGTACGCGAGTCTAATAGAACAGGTTGGGCATCAAACGACCCAAATAAACTGTAATTACGTCATTATCAGGGATATACACGTGTATGTGCGTGGTAGAGATGGCAGTTTTCCACTTTTACATGTATACCCATTTTTCTATCTAATATAAATTTATATTCCCCGTGTAGACCAACAATGATACAAATTGAACCTCATCAACGTACCGTGTTTTTCATGTTAACACGGTCTTTCTGGGGAAGCAAATTCCACATGAATGATATTTCTCAGGTTATTTCCAACCCCAACTGACCTCCCTGCTTCTGTGATTTCTTATTTTGCGTCGTACAACAAACCGGGGCCTGTATAAATCCGCATACACTTTTCGATAGTCCTTAGGGATGGGGACGAGAAGGTGTTAGTGTTATTTCAGGTGTTCCCTTGTATCTTATAAATGACATGTGCTTGTGGTTTTTTTCCTCTCTCCCGACCTACAGCTGTGATAAAAGTCTAGCAAAATAAAGAGTAATGTCTTAACAGTGAGATTTTTATTATGTCAGAATTCGTGGTGCTTTTGATACTTCCACTTAATTTCTCCGTCCTAATTGAATGTGAAATGGCCTATGCCTATCAATCATAGAATTCTGAACTCGATATTATTACCACCCTCATGTTAACGATGTAGCAACAGATTAAACAAATATATGGCACTGTAAACCCTAAATAAGATGCAAAATATAGATTGCTATTGATACAAAGCATGGAAAATTCAAAGCCAGTATGGTGCCACCCCTAAAAGTATGTACACAAACTTCCCCAACCCTTAATCTTGTACACAAAGAGCAAAGGAGCATACGCTGAATTTCTTTAAGAATATACCACCTCCCTCAGTGCATACGTACTTTATGGATGGCCCCTTATTGGGGCATGTAACACTTTTATAGCCTTTCGGTTGCCTTGTCAGCGGAAGGAGCATTGAGGGGGGGGGGGGTTGATGGCCTACATACACCTGACATATATAACTACAGAAAATACCCGCTTCTGGGACATCACGCTTAAGGGGAAATTATATTTTAGTTTATTTTAACCCCGCTTAAGGGGTACACTCCGCCTAAAGGGTACACCCCGCTTAAAGGGACAGTTTGCTCGGAACGGAGGGTGACCCCTTTAAGCGGGGTTTCACTGTACATGTACATTTGTACCTGGTCGGTATGGGTGAGAGGATACATAACTACACATGTACGGATAATCGAGGGGCGGGGGAGGGGCCGGATACATAACTGCACATTTACCGGTAATTGCGGGGGGGTTGGGGCTGGATACATAACTACACATATGTACCTGGCCGGTGTTGGGGGGGGGGGGGACCGGATACATAACGACACATGTACGGTTAATCTAGGAGGTTGGGGGGACCGGATACATAACCACACATGTACCGGTAATTGGGGGGGGGGGGGGGCTGGATACATAACTGCACATATGTACCTGGCCGGTATTGAGGGGGGGGGCATAACGACACATGTACGGCTGATGGATGGGGGGCGGGGGGGGGGGGTTAATGAGTCCCTTGCGGTATTTGATTTAATACACCTCGCCTGTTGTAATTATGGTGGTTCACATCGCGGGGGGGGGGGGGGGGGCAGGTAAGTGAGCACAGGTGAGCTCGGCGGTTTGTGTGTATGTGGGGGGGGGGGGGGGCGTCTCACCTGGCTACTTGAGTGGTTCTCAGATTGGTGTTCTAATTAGGCCCCCTCGAGCCTAACTCTACAAATACAAACAATTAATGACAGGGCGCCTCGCCTAATTCACGACTACTTAACGCGGCCGTTTCCGCCTAACGGGGGGGGGGGGGGGGCTCCGTACGTCAAGATTAGACAATTATTTCATGCTCTGTAACTTCCATTTTAACCAAATGACGCGTTTTATTGTGGTTACAGCACAGAGACATGTTAGTAACGTTAAAATGAATATTTAAGCTGCCATGTGTGACTTGTTCGAGGGGATTCATCCACACATATGGTACCTCCTCAGTGAGGGGGGGTTAAGAGGTTATACTTTTTCTTCTTGGTTGCGCACGTTCCTTCTTTAATTCATAGAGATCAGTTTTTCTATTTTCCAAGGATATCATTTTTTCTTATTAAGTTTATAAAATTAATTTCCATTATGTAAAACAAAGCGAGAATAAAGGACCTCATTGACTCCAAGAAGCAGTATCTCAAACCTCCCCACATACCCCAGCCCCATACAATATACCATGGAGAAAAGCGATGTGTTTGTCACCTTTTTCTTCAGTCTCTCTGAGGCTTCCACGGCAAAAATGTTTTCACTCTTTTTCATAACCCCCAACTCACATCAAATTGATGGAATATGTACAAGATGGGTGAAGGCTACGACTATACGGAACATTTATGGATAGCCTGCTACTGACTTGTGAATCTGTTGACGAGAGTACTGTGGGTTCACAGTTGGAAGTTGTCAGTGGACATGGCAGTCATAAAGTACAAGTATACATGTCCAGACATGCTTCATGGACACATCCTTCCTCAATGCGAGGCCTCTGTCTTACTGCAAAGCAAAGGTTACTTGCACGGCATTAAGCTGGTTCTTAATTTCATATCCTTTTTGGGTTTTTTGTGTGTCGGCTGTGCCTAGTTGTGTATCAAGCTACGTCTGAATAAGTACAAGGTTGGCAGTTTCCACACTTTTCGGAAGAGATCTTTGTTTTTATTTCCATTTTATAAAGTAATTTTTCTTCCATGAAACTAAGATAGGAAGCATTTAATTCCAAATTGATTTGACAAGGTTATGATGGTGAATATGAAAGAAGTGAACAAACTCGCAACGATCTTTTAACATGTTAACTGAGTGTGCCAATACAATGATTCTTCCTTAATAGAATACATGATATTGTCTTTTAAGGTTTGATTTGAGGTTCGCATCTTAGAAGAAGTATGACAGTGTATGCGTTCTGTTAATTTTGTACCAGTTAGCTAATGGTTAGAAAACATTTATTCTTAATTTAAAGAAGAAATAGGTAGATACAGGACTAGTTTCAATTTAATATTGAGCAACATTCCCTTTGCTTAGCTTAGAAAAATCGTAACCTTATTCACACCAATAATACTGTTGTCCAAACCTCCCTATACACCCTCAGCCCTATTCCATGGACAACATTGATGTGTTTTCCATGTTTTCTCAGTCTCTGAGGTAGTAAATTACACATAAAAAAATGTCTACTTATTTTCCTGACTCCGTCTGACATCCCTGAATTATTTTTTAATTCTAACATCCATGCTCTATATATGTCCCATGTTAAATGATTTTTGCACTGTTCTATACATACATATTTATGTATGCATATCTACTTTTAATGGTGGTGTATATAGTCTAGTCTATATGCATGTGTACATTGTTATGTCCACTACTAAGCCAGGTTGATATTAGACCATCAGTAACCACTAAATAAATACTCTTTCTGTCCAGTCCACTTCTTGATTTATTGAGTCTTAGCCTGGCAGGGCTTAGAGGCAGCGAGTTTCTTTTCTTTTCTATTTATCGCTGCCTTGGTGTAGTTATTTAAAGTGAGTTGTGGGATAAAAAATAGTCCCGGTTGGTATTAAGAACCATTAAAGCTTACAAAGGAATGGCATACATCAACATATTTAGTATTTATTGCATGTTCGTCGCGATAAATGACCCTGCGATTCCTGCCCAAGACCCCACCGCGAGGGGGGTACACAAATCGTAAGGAGGACCTCCAGAAAATATCCAACATGTTGGATTCCCAAAATACAATAGATTTTGTGTCTTTGAGTTGGGTGTTTTGTTGGTGATGATCGCCCCCTTCGATGAGAGCGGAATATAATCTCAGCGGTCCGGACATTTAGGGTATCACTCTGGGCGTTAATTTACTGGTACAGAATCCCAGGGAATATTGTGACCCAAAAAAACACCCTCTGTGTCAATCCCGCTTTATTGTCCGTGGAGTGGGGGCATGCTGTGGTTATGATTTACGGGGCGATTCGCAGTGTTCACCCTGCCATGTCCAACCGAGAGACCACGAACGTCCCTTTGTTAGGTATGAACAGAAAGTGTACACATATATGCATTTCACTGAATTCCTCCAATCCGATCACCAATTATAATCGGGGACAGTCTAGATTAATAATGTTGATGTACGAGGGTACTCGATTCTCGCGGATCATAATCGGACATTTCCCCCAGGTTAGTAATGGGAGTTAGCTCAGTGGTAAAGAACACTGGACTTTGTTAATTTGAGTCCCACTCCAGCCACTTTTCCCCTTAAAAGTAAGTAAAAGAACTCTCCCATCTGTAAATATGTAGGGGTGAGATTTCTACCTAAATTCATTCCATAGATTCGATCACCACCCTTGTGGTGTAAAAGAACCTCGAGAAAGACTGGTGAGAACCTGCAATGGTTAACTGGATGTTAAATCAAACCAACAAACAAATAGAAATGCCTGATTCCCCTCAGGAAGAGGTGCGATCAGGTCCGTGAACTACATTCATGAAACCTTTCCCAACGGCCAGATGGATTGGTCGGTCAAAGGTGCGATCGCGCAGTCAGCGTGCATGTCATATTGGCTAGATATGCAGGTCTCTGTATGGCTCCATATCACAGTCACCTGACTCACTGGGCCGGGCGGGGAGTTAGCTCAGTGGCCAAAAGTTCTAGACTCATAATCACAAGGTTGTATGCCACTGCAGCCACCTTTCTCCTTCATCCCAAGTAGTGGTAGACTTACTACATGTACTTTATAAATGGCCAGACCTTCTCATACCATGCCTATGTGGTGTGTGTGCAGTCACCTGTCTCCTTCATTCCCAGCAGTGTAGATTTACTACTATATCAAAGGCCAGTCCCCTTCATGTTGTGTGGTTTGCAGCCACTTTTCTTCTTCATCCCCAACAGTGGTAGACTTAGTGCTATACCAAAGGCCAGTCCTTTTAATGCCATACCTTGGTAAATGTGTAGGGGGTGAGATTTCTACCTAAATTCATCTTATAGATTTGATCACCATACCTGTCGTGTACAATCAGTGAGAAAACTGAACGTTCAGAAAGTATGATCGTACCTGTAATGGTTAACAGGGATTAAACCAGCACAAAACTCCACTGGGCCCCTGTGCTAGGGGTGCTCGTTGTTAGCTCGGTGTGGGCGTGCACTGTGTGAAGTGCTGGTGGTGTCGATGTGGGACGACCACACTTGAAGTATCTCCCTGACCCACCTGACTGCCTATCTGCCTGATCCTCTTGAAGCACACCCCTCACCGTTCTGTTTGTCCACGCCGGGTTGTCATGGCAACTTGGGCCCTGCTCACGTAAGTAATAAGTGTTGGCACATGAACCTCCAGTCCTACTTACTACGTCTAAGCTCCTCACACTCACCAGTAGCCACAATAAAACACCATATCTACTGCCGACATGCGACCTGGAGTGTGTGAGATAGGCAGGGTCGGTGCTGCTATACATGAGTTACCGTTCAGTGCCACCTAGCACGCAGGGTGTGAGTGTCATGAACAAGACTAGAGCAGACTTCTTTTTTTTGTCTCGGTTGCCTATAGAAGTGCCATAGCCACGTTTCATAAATCTAGAGCAGACTTCTTGGCATGGAACATCCAATCCAATAATTTTAATATTCATGCAGTTCCACCAGGTTTAGAAGACAGTCCCCACTGCATACACTTTTCTCCTTCACCATCAGCAGTGGTAGATTTACTGCTATATCAAAGGCCAATCCTTCTCATACCATGTCGATGTGGTGTGAAAAAGAACTCTCACCTCGGTAAATGTGTAGGGATGGGATTTCTAATTACCTTCATCTCATAGATTCGGTCAAATCCAAAGTAAGTCCAATTGAACAAATTGGACGTTAAACTACCCCAAACAACAAACAAACTAAGAAACAGAGCCATTGTTAGTTAATAAAAGAGACAGTAGCATCTGCAGATAAATAGCGCCCCCATTTTGGGGACAGACCCTAGACTCTTATTCTTCGTTCTTACAAGATTCAATCCGCTTTCCAAGTTTCACCATGAATCTTTTTTCTTTCCTTACCTTCACAGCGTAGGATGACTTTGATATTAAAACTAGGACATAATATTTACCAGTGAAAGTCTCTATACACATATGTGATATAGACAGCAGTTAAGACAGTTTCTTACTATCATTCACTTACTTTTGCACCTCCAGTAGTGAAGAACACCTACTTTTTCACCTACAACAATGAAGAACAGCTACCCAGGGGCAAAATAGCGGCACCCAGAAAGGATTACCTATCTGCCCTATACATGAATGGCAGTTTTCTATACAATTGAAACCCTTGTTTTCATTTGCAGCTTACACTGCATTTTTTCCTTTTGTGAAATAAGGATAGTATAAATTGAGGCTCATTCAATTCGGTAAAATAGTGATTTGAACCTCCCCCACTGACCCTCAGCCACATACCATGGCCAACATTAGTGTGTTTTTCATGTTTTCTCAGTTTTTCCCAGGCTGTAAATTCCACATGAAAAGTATACCAACATGAGGGTCATGTCCGATTATAATCGGTGAGAGTCGGGTATTCTCGACATCAAGGTTCCTGATTATAATCGGCGATCGGGTCGGTCAGAATCGTGCATATATGGCGATGTCTTTATGGGCTCAACAAACAAAAATATATTGATGACATAAACGCATGGACCTATCTACCAGTTAGAACACGTTGACAGCGGTTAACGATCGATAACACAGGTAGCACCAACTATGATATCGAAACAAGAAGCCTGTGTAGAAGGCCAGCTTGGGTCTCTTTTTATGGCTGAAAATATGCATGGCAAATAAAAGCCATCATTTTATCGCCATTCATGTTTTACTAGCTCATAAGATTATTATGGTCGGGCTTTGTCTTTGTGCAATACATGTATGTTGCCTCAATAAAGGTCGGACAACAAAGGCAGGCTTTCTAATGAGACAATTAGTATAGAGTTGATACAAAAGAGAATGAATAATTAAGAATACCTATTCATGATACCGAAAAATTTCCAGAGGCAAGTCAAAGAGTGATGCACCATAAAACATTGATCAACACTTGGCAAAATGAAAGCATAATGAATGGATAATAGAGGAGTTAGTACTAACCCTGCATACATGTTTATTTTATATTCAAGTCTGTTCTATTTTGTTTGGGGAAATGTCATTCAAGATATTTTGCAGCGGAAAAACACGATCGCACATACGCACATATTTTGATGATGGGGATGGCGGGGTAGGCAGAATCAATGAACGTCCTTGCTGTTGTGTGGTGGGGGTCATTCATTGTTGGGGTTCCTCTGCTTGTATAAATAATAATCCCTTATCTTGAAGGTCACACATGTGGCTGTACCTATTTGCAGTGGCCAGCAATGGCTGCCGGTATTGGGAAGTTAGTTTTTTAGTAAAGGTACTGAACTCGTAAGTCCAAAGATATGCGCTTAAGCAACGATTATAGAGAAACACGTTGCTTCAAGTCCCACTGCAGCCACCTTCCTCCATCATCTCCAGCTTTGGTAGACTTACTTGTCAAAGGGCAATCCTTCGCATACCATATCTTTGTGGTGTGTTGTAGTCACCTTTCTGCTTCATTCCCAGCAGTGATAGACTAACTGCTATATCAGAGGCCCGCCCTTCCCATACCATGTCTTTGTGATGTGAAAAGTACAAGAATTCTTACCTCGGTAAATGTAATGGGGTGAGATTTCTACCTAAATGCATCCAACGAGTAACTTTTATATATCTATACTCGTTGATCCATCACATAGATGCGATCACCACCCAATTAAAGTTAGTAATAAAACATATTGGACGTTAGAAATTGGCGGCCAATGTATTGGTATTTATATTCCAGAAATGATATTCCTTGTTCCTCCTCTTTTCTTACCAAAATATTGAGGTACATGATCATGGACGACTCAATGTTGTCTCCCCATATACAGATTTGAACACACGCACACAGACACAAAGACTCACTGTAAAAGTTTGAATCAACAATTTTGCCACGGTTATGAAATAGATTTGACATTATCAACAACTCCGATGGCTTTCCTAAATCACACCAAATATGTCCCTGGCGGTAACTAGCACTGTGAGCGTCTGTCACAGCAATTGTCGTCTGGCCAAAGATAAAAGATCGGAGAAGTCTAATTAGTGACGTCACGGGCGTCTCATGACGTCACACACAAAGGGTTTGCGTTCAGGATGTGGTAAGACGCTGGGGGGACGCTGACCGCGTGTAGGCGTCGAGACGCTAACGTTCGGGACTCCGAACAGCGCCTAAATCCCACCCGCCCGCAGTCCCGGGCACTCACAACGACAATTAGGGGCGGGCTGTGTTGACAATCCACGAGCTGCTCAGTGCCAGTTGATCTTTCATCGAGTCCCACCTTCCTAAATCTTAAAGGCATATCCTACAATCCGTAGTGGCGCCACCTGATTTTTAAATACTGATAATTAACAAATCAAACGGGTTACCTTAATACGAAACGAGTATAATACAACATTTTGTCAAATTTGACCGTTGGCAGATATTGATATGGGTATTATTTAGATTTGATTGATTTTTCAAGGCAATTTAATAAAAGTTTTCTTCAATTGCTTCAAAAACAAAATTTGGTAAACCGACGAATCTTGAAAATTGAATGAATTGTACTACATATGACACGGGCTTTACTATATGAAATTGAATTCATTAAACTTAACACATATATATCCCAATATAAAGTTATTATGATATCAATCTCTAGATTAGAAACTAGCAGGGTGACCCCCGATTTTTGACAGGTATGTATGTATTCCACAACAGCTGGAGATCTTCATGTTCAATTTTCACGATATTGACGTGGGTTGTTATTTTCAAGACAGATTGTCCGATATGCCTTTAAGTCACCATCACGAATCTGACCAGTGTGTGTCAGATTTAGGCACCTGGGATGTTTGTTGATTAGGGCAAATCAGGAGGAGTGAGAAGGAAGTGCTTTATTCGGTGATTACAGTCCAATTTCTAATTTGCTGATCCTAATGACCACAATCAGCCGTTGACCTATCACAGGCCGGGGCTGAAATAGCAGAACTTTCGGGGAAGTCACAATGGCTTGTTTTCTGCTTCCTTCCCGGTAACCTGTCGACAGGGGAGGAGGTGTAATTCAAAAACAAACAAATAAAAAACCGTCCATTATTTTTTCCCTACGCTCACTCAAAGTGGCGATTCTTTTGTCAGGAAAGGCTATCGAAGAAAAATAAAAAAATGAATAAAACACTTGTGGCATTATCAGAGTTGAATCTTTGTGAGTAGTTGTCCTTTATCGGTCGCCACTCCCCAGAAATCCGTGTGTCGTCAGTAAGTGACACTAACAAAACATAGCTCTGGATTATCACTTAATCCTGTCCCCTTCTCCTAATGCCAGACCCCATGTATTTGTCATCATTGTGTCAGTTGACAGGGATCTCTAAGGGGGAGATCTCTCTCTGAAAGCAAGTCGGGCTTAGTTTACTTTGCCACAGAAACTGAGGCGGCTTCCCAAGGAAAATCCTCTCAGAAAATGAGTGCCTCAGCTTAGCTCAGAAGAAATGTAAATCACCTCTGATCTCATTGCTATTTGTACAAATCTGATGGTTCTATGCTCAGTGACTGAGAGCAGACAATCTCAATCCTGACTTAAAGAGGCAATTACCCAGTATTTACCGTTGTGTATATTTTTGAGCGTAGGCTTCACGTTTCTACACGCTGCCTGTGTTCGGGAGAAGTTATATAGCCAGAGTGCTGCAAACACTATCCATTCACGTTCTACGTGCCTTCTCTGTGGCATTGGGAGAGGTGCAGAAGCCCAGTGTCTTAGAGGTTTGCCCAGCTGACCATGACTTATTACTAGAAGCCAAAGTGCCTCATCTTGCAGAAAATACGGGTAGCTTGCAGAAAATAGACCCCATTGTTACTGAGAGATTAGATTTAGGACCTCTTTATTTGTAATTGTGTACCGAAAGTGAAAGACCGCTGTCATTGTGGTCTGACCTTTGTGCCTTCTCTTATTGAGCTGGGCATAGTTATAGGATGCAGGGACTGAGGCCAGTCTAGGCTTGGGCAGGTGGAGGTGGAGGCATATGATGCAGGGATGAGGCCAGACTAGGCTGGGGTAGGTGGAGGTGGAGGCATAGGATGCAGGGACTGAAGCCAGGCTAGGGTGAGGTACGTTGATGGGGTAGCATAGGATGCAGGGACTGAAGCCAGGCTACGGTGAGGTAGGGGGAGTGGTAGGCATAGGATGCAGGGAATGAAGCCTGTCAAGGGTGGGGTATTTTGAGGGGTAGGCATAGGATACATGGATTGTAGCTAGACTAGAAATGGGTAGACATAGGACACAGCAGACTTGCTCAAGTCTTTGGTTATGAACATTCACCAAATGATTAAACACAATAAGAATAAAGTTTATTAAAGTATGTATCCTTCTCTGACTGGCCCATGTATCAATCAAGCATGACTTATCCCAACGAGGAGGGTAGCAATAGGATGCAGGGACTGGAGCCAGTCTAAGGATACAGGCACTGGAAGCCAGTCTAGGAAGGGCTATGTGGAAGGGTAGGCAGAGGACACAGGGCCTAAAGCCAGTCTAGTATCCACGCCCGGGTCACAAGTGCTTGTTCCTCTGTAGAATCAACGAGTATAGTCTCTATACTCGTTGGTGGAATCAACTCCGCCGGAAATACTCACTATAGGAAGGTCATTAGTTGACGTGATGCTCACCAGGGGACTCGTTGAATCAGGCTCACCTCACATTGCTTCTGAGTCAGAACCTCCCCGAGTGTGCACACCCAAGGCACAATGTGCAGAGCCAAGACACAATCTTATCTCTTATTTAGCCACAGCCCCAGCACAGAGGTGTGCATTATTTATTTAGGAGTTACCCCTGCGCCTAGGTTGGCTGCATCTCTCCCCCGGGCCATGTTTTATGTCCGCTGAAGCGTTGGCGTTACTGGTGTACAAGTGTTTGCCAACGTTTAGAAGTCGCTAGAACAGGTTGAATAGCCATCAAATATGAATGAGAAGCAATGTGGTGTGCATAGCGAACGATTGTGTGTGGAAATATAGTGAACGATCGGTGTATGGGGATATAGCGAACGATCCTTGTGGGGAATATAGTGAACAATCCTTGCACAGAGATGTAGTTAAGGACCCGTGTGTGGGGATATAGTGAATGATCTTTGTGGGGGATATAGTGAACGATCCTTGTGCAGGTATATAGTGAACGACCCGTGTGCATGAATATGGTGATTGACTTTTGTGGGGGCATATGTCCAAGTACCCTTGCATAGGGATAGAGCGAACGGCCATTCAGTGGGGAAATAGTGAACGACCTATGTGTGGGGATATAGCAAACAACCCTTGTGTGGGGATACAGTGAACAGTCGGTGTACTAAGTTAAAGAGAACGTTGGATATGTTTTGATATAGCGAACGATCGTTGTGTGGGGATATTATAGAGAAAAATGTGAAAGTTTAGGGTCAGAGCTAGTATCCCATGGAATTTGAATCGCGTAGTAATTCAAAAGTTGAAGCCCCGTTAATTATGTAGCGTCGTATACGAGATTCCAATGTTAAGTTTTTGGGGCAAAATACCAGGAATTAGATCAAATAAAAACTACCGGTATAGAGGGATATGGCGAAACCAAATGACCAATATGGGCGGTATTTCTCACAGGCGAGGATGTGACAGTCTCAGTGGAATGATTTAAACATTGAAATCAGTCACTTAAGGACAGCTGCAAAGGACAGGCTGCATACAGAACGACTTCAGGGCAGAATAAAATAAATGTAAAATTCATGGTTATCGCCACGGGGTCCGTGTCTATTGTAAAACTACTATTGTTATAGTATAATAACAGACGAACTGAAAGGAGTCCATCGCCCTCATTTCCTGTCCAGCCTCAGTACATTTACCCTGTTTTTGTAGTGTACAGTCACACCGGGTCATACAGACCGCTCTCTCCCCTACAGTCACACGTGTATGAGCGGTACTCGGAAGTGGCCCCCAGGCTGGGAACACGATGGTGGTTCCGGTTCGCGCCGTGAGACATGCGCCCCCTGGTGTTGACGGTGTAGGCGGCATGAGTGGGGGCAGGTTAACTCTGGTCATGAGCGCACCTGTCTGCTGCAGCGCCGCCAAGCGTTGTGTGTGTAAACAGGGATCGATATGGAGTCTAATATAGGCCACACCTCTGTGTGTCAGACTGTGTGCCGAATAGCCAGCCCCTCCGTATACGGCCCGGCCTGCTGCTAGAGGCATGCAGTAGTTAGACTCAGCTCTGTGAAGGGACATTCATCTCTCTAGCTATATTCTGTATGGAGAGTGACTCTCTACTCTGTATGGAGAGTGATACTGTACTCTGTATGGAGAGTGATACTGGACTCTGTATGGAGAGTGTCGTTCGCTGTTATACTATGTATAGAGAGTGATTCTGGACTCTGTATGGAGAGTGTCGTTCGCTGTATGGAGAGTGGCACTTTAGCCTGGAGGTTTGGAGAGCGATGCTGCACTGGGCATGGAGAGTGACGCTGTACTATACATGAGCATTTTTCTACAATACTCCATGTGTGTGGAGTACACGTTCCCAATGTATATATGTATATATATGTATTTATTTGTGTATGTACATATTTACATATCGGTGTATACATAATGACATCCTGTCGGGTTAGATCCCTCGGGATAAGCGATGTGTGTCTGAGACGTGTCACTTTCACGTCTGTATTTATCTTTACTTCGCTGTTGTAAAGGGCGGAAAGTGTCGAGTTTCATTCTACAGTGGAACTTCATTGATAGTACACATGCTCCTTGTGTGTCTACAGTGACACCTGATCAATAGGACACATGACGCGGGCGTGAATCATCGCCTCGTTCTGACAATAAAACAAGATGGCGGCTTTATTCTCGCCGCACTCCGCCTGGTGAGGAGATCACAAAACACTGTTTGTCAACGATTGATGGAAAGTAAATACTCTCCGGCCCGAGTCCTTGTGCGGGCTGATAACCGGCGAGAGGCGCGGTCGGCGGAGTCTTTGTGAGCCTCGCTTTGAAGTATTTTGTCGCCGGTTTGTCGCTGATGTGAACTATTGGACGCTGGGCTCTCTATCTGGTTAAGGCCGACCCCCCAACATCCACTCTGCACGGTTCTTGTCACAGATCCACAGATACGTTAGACCGGAAGTAGGGTGTTAAGTCGGACTGTGCGCAGGCGCCGCCGGAAGTGGGTGCCTGCAGCGCCGTGCAGTGGCGTGAGGGAGAGTTACGCGTGTGTGTGTGTTGTGGGTGTTTCACAGGTGCGTGTTGACGTGTTGATCTAACAACCACCTGGCACTTTTCAGTGTCCTGCCCGCCGCCGGCCCTGTTGACGAACGCTCCCACACGGGGGCGCTTGCAGCGTGTTTGCCTCTCGCTCCGCTTGGCGGCGCCACTGTTGACATACACCGCCTGGCGGCCGGCTTTCAGGCCCCTCACGGCAAATAATGAAGTCGTGTTTATAGATTTTCACATCTAAATTGAGGGCCATTGGTGAGCGCGTATGATGTGTGCGTTGGGGATGAAGTGTGGGCCGAGGCGGGGGGCGGGGAGGGGTTTGGGTGTGCGTGTCCGTGCCTGCCCCGCCACCTGCCGGCGGATCAGCACTGAGAGGTTAATCCTTCCCCTTCACGGCTCACACTGGTGGTGGGGAGTTAGCTCAGTGGTTATCGCACTGGACTTGTAGACGCACGGTTGTAGGTTCGAATCCCACTGCTAAATCAAAGGCCTGTCCTTTCCATACCATGTCTGTGCGGTGTGGTATGAAGCCACTTTGTTCCTTCATCCCCAGCAGTGGTAGACTCAGTGCTGTATCAAAAGCCAGTCCTTCTCATACCAAGTCTACGTGATATCATGTCGTGTGTAGCCACCTCTCCTTCATCCCCAGCAGTGATAGACTTACTGCTCCATAAAAGACTAGTCGTACACCTTTCATCCTTCATCCACAGCAGTGGTAGATATACTGCTATATCAAAGGCCATACCTTCTCATACCATGTGGTATGAAATGTAAAAGAAGTAAAATACCAGTACATGTGGAGGGATTACATTTTCCCCTCACCTCACACACTGGAGGTAGGTAGATGAATTTCCTAATTCCTTGTTAGCCAGGAGACGCACAATAAGCCCACAGCCATATAGAGTAAATGGGCGAGCTGGTCGGTCAGCTGATATTGATCTGTGCACGGTGTTTGTAAGGGTTAAAGTATTTGATGGATTCCTGTTCCACATCCTCAGGGCATATGAGAGAGAGAGATGGGATGACATGTTGGTAACGGCCTACTCCTGTGGTGCTTGGGTCTTATTTAAATACATATCAAGTATGTGTGAGGGGATCTTGCCGTTGTCCGTTGGTGGTTCATTTCTATTGTAGGTTTAGTGGATTGTCTGGGGAATGACTGGTGGCCTAGGATGACTGGGTAGATTTGGGGATGACTAGGTGTACTGGAAAATGCCTGGGGATGATTCAGTGGACTGGGGAATGACTGGGTGAAGTGGGTTATGACTGGGTGGACCGGGGAATGACTGGGTGAAGTGGGTTATGACTGGCTGGACCGGGGAATGACTGGGTGAAGTGGGTTATGACAGGCTGGACTGGGCGATGACTGGGCACCACGCCGCACGTCCTCTGCCTGCCCTGATACGCCTCTGGGACGTTGTGTTATTCTCGGCGTGCACGTTATTAAAGGCCGTCAGGTGCCCCTTTAAGACCCGCCGCGACACGCCAGCACGCCGTACGCCGCTCGCACTCACACGGTAAACACGGGAAGCCACAGCAGTGGCTGCCGCTCAGCCCTCACCTCACATGGCGCCACTCCGCAACCTCCAAACCGTACACGTTGTTATTTTTACATGTTTGATTCCTTCTCTAATACGGGCAGCCCGTTGTTACAACCACATTAAGAGGCAGGTGGGTCCACTACATTATGATCGGATATTTACCTCACGGCATTGGCATCGAGTTAAATTTTCATCTTCCTATTATAAGTAACGTAAGAAATGGGAGTTTTCCAGGATTGCATTGAAGTCCTTGTTCTCATTCTCAGTATAAAAATGTATTTGTCCTTTATTAAATGAAAGATAATACCAAATTAGCATTATTCACCCTTATAAAACAGTTTATAAACCTCCGAACAGTCCCTCAGCCCCAAAGCAGGGGCCGAGATTGTTGTTTTTTCCCCACTTTTTTGGGTTGCTCTCTTAGGCAGCAATTCCACATGAAAAATATTTGCTTTTTAGAATTCAATTATTATTAATTTTGATACTCTTAGTTGAAATTCCCTGCATATTTAAACCGGGCAGTGCGCGAGTGGGAGATTGTGGTGGTATTTAATAATGGTGTGGAGTATTCCTCTGTGTAGTGTGTGTCGGGGATGTACTTGATGTAGGGTGGTAGTACTTCCCTGCACCCGGCACCCAGCACCCGGCCAGCCCCGGGGCGTGATGCTAGCACTATGAGTCATTGTATACACACCGTGTCTGTGTAAGACGAGAAAAGCATGCTCTCCATTCTGCGGAGTGAGGAAAGAAAGGGGGGTGACGACACTTAGCGATACCACCGCGCCATATTACAGTATTAAGGGAGGAGGGAAAGGGGGACAAAGCTTATTGATACGACCACGCTGTAATACCATAGTGAGGGTGGTGAGAATGAGAGACGAGGATGCTCAGCGATACCACCTCCATGTATTAACACATTAAGGGAGGAGAATGCGAAGGACAGGGACACTCAGCGATACGACGGCCCTGTATTCCTGTATTAAGGGAGGTAAGAACGAGGGATGGGAACACTTTGCAATACAACAGTATTATGGGAGGTTAGAGAGGGACGACGCTTAGTGTTATGACCAACGTGTATTGCTTTATTAGGGGAGGTGCAGAAAGAGGGCTAGGAATACTTAACGATATGACCACCCTGTATTACAGCTTTAAGGGTGGTAGAGAAAGAGGGACAACGACACTTAGCGAAGCAACCACCCCATATTACCGCGTTAAGAGAGGGAAGATGTTATCCTAGACCAATCACCTCCCCTACTGTCAGCAGACTTCTCTTGTTAATCATTCACCCCTCCAGTTGATTACCGTATTTGTAATTAGCTTTCAGACGATTAGAAATGTTTGCAAGGCAATGAGGATCAGCCCGACCTATTGGCTGGTGTTTAACACAAATTGAAGGATGGAGCGCTGTTTTTGTATCACAACATTGTTTAATGAGATGATCACTAAGAGGTGGTGTGTTGGTGTTCAGGGCTCACAACACTGTTTAATGCGACACACACTAAGAGGTGGGAGGGTTCATGTCTTAAAACATTGTTTGACAAGACAATCACAAATAACTGGTGTGTTGGTTTTCAGGTCTCACAACACTGTTAAGCACGACTATCACTTAGTCTAATAGAAGATATTGGACGTTAAACTACCCAAACAACCAATCACAAAGGGTTCAGGTCTCACAACACTGTTTAACGCGATAACCACTAAAGCATATAAGACATCTATCACACCTTTGTCCAGGTCAGGTCAGTGAAAATCAGTGATATATCTCTGTGCACTTCACTGACCCGATCGCAACTCTTCTTGATGAGAATCGGTCATTCCTTATATGGAGGGTAAGCCCGATTATAATCGGTGAGAGTTGGGCACCCTCGTAAATCGACATCATTTTTCCCCGATTATTATCGGTGTTCTGATCAGTGAGTATCTATGATATATCTCGATGTCTTACAGGCTTCAGGCATGATGTGTGGGTATTCAGGTCTCACAACACACAGTGACGCTCGTGGCCTCTCTCCCCGCCCCTCGCTCCATTTCCGCCACACAAACGCGTATTTTCCAGTTCGCGGCTGCCGAAGAAGCGCCCCCTACATAGATGGCCGCCAGCGCACCTACCGGCGTGCCCCTCATAATGGATGTTGCCATGTCGACGGGGCCGCGCATGACAAATGCGGCTTGTCATTGCAAATAGCCTATGGCGAGTAGCCTTGCATACGAGTACCGACACGGCTCAGCCAATGGGCGGCGCTGATACAGAAACGCGCGGGGCGGCCGCACCCAATTGACCAATGATAATTAGCCTTAGATGTATCCGTCGGGGGATGGGCGCTGACAGGCCGTGCGGCGGATGTATGGCTTTCTCTGATTGGATGCGCGGTTGGCATGGCGGCGGGGGTGCCATGGCGAGGCAGTAACCAGGGTAACCGGAGGAAGGAGGCGTGGGGCCACTCCAGGGAGCGGGAGGCATCTGGTCGACGGGCAGAGAGCGTGTCTGTGTGTCCTACATGCTACTCGCGAGATTTATGTTGCACGAGAGTAACCCAAAGTCTGCGTATAACCAATAGCAGCGGTTTGCATAGACAATAATCGATGGTGTTGTGAACAGGCGGCCGTAACCCACGAGAAGTTGACGCTTAGCAATGCACAAGCCTTAAAGGGTGTACTACTACGTATGTATAACAAATAACAGCCGTTTACATAGATAATAATCGATGGCGTTATGGACAGGCGGCCATAAACCACGAGAAGTTAGGGCGTAGTAATACACGAGCGTAGCTAGTGTATAACGAAGCCACCCTAGAGTGGTCTGTCTACAAAGCCAACGGTCCAAGATGCTCAATGGGGACTTTGTAAGAAGGTAAATACACATAGTCAAATACAACTTGCATGATGAATTATCGTTATACAGAAGGACATGTACATGTATATTGTCATTTGATTAGCAAAATCTATTCGTATCAGCATGGCATTTTTTCACTAAACTCACCAAAAAAATTCATATATTGAGAACATTTTCAATTTTGTTTAAAAGTAAATGTTTAAGAATTTGATTACTATAACGCTCATAGTCTCTGCTAGTGGATTGATGGCCGGTTATGTAAACGTGTAGCTGCTGAATGAGTCGGGCCCGGTGTAAGTGCATACACTAGCCCGGACGATGGACACAGCTGCACATTGCATATAGCGACAGGTTGATAAAGTCACACCATCTCAGCTGACCCCAATCAGAACACAAGCTGATAAGGGGAGACATCTCGCTTCATCGGTCCAGCAGAACACAGACTCTACCCCCGGGCTGTAAGCTGTACACCGTGACTGGAGCCGATTAGAGGTGAGAGAAACGCCCCGCGACACACAGGCAGGTCACATCGCCCTCTCCTTGTCCGTCTCAGTGACTGCAGTGTGAAGAAAGGCCCCGCTGGGTTTTTGGTCCTTCTTGTAGGTCAAATGTCACGCCGCTTGGCTTTTGAGGCCCGAGGGGAGGGGTTGGTGTTGGGCAGGCATGCCATGCCCTCTTAGCCCTAGAACGCCTTGTCATGGACATTATTACTTCTGCTATATATATAGAGCCTTAGTTAGGTTGAGGGATGTCAAATCTGAAACTTAAAGAGTGCCATCTGAGGTCATGATGGAAGCAGTTTACTGCTGTCATTGCGAAGGGGACGCAAGGTCACAGGTGCTTTCATAATTTCAGATTTGCTGTGCTTGGGAACATGATTTCGAGTGTCTTAAAGTAGGTGTAGGGTGCAGTAGGCGTGAAGAAGGAACTGAATGTAAAGTACAGGGTTGGGGCAACGGACTTGGATGCGGTGACAGGTATGTGGTCAGGAAGTAAGGGGATCGTTACACGTGTTGGAGGTTGGTGCAGAGTGGGAAGAGAATATGAAAATTTGCAGACAACGAGGCCCTTGTACACTTGACACCCCATTTTTTAGAGCAGACAACAGGGGCTATGTACGCTTATCACCCCATTTCTTCGACCCTACTTCATAAAGCGGGACTAAATGTACACTTGACGCCCCATTTCTCACACTTTATAAGTAGACAGCGGGGTTACATACACTTGACGCCCCATTTCCCACACCTTGCAAATACACAACAGGGCTATATACACTTGACGCCCCATTTCTCACACAATACGGCGGGACTATATACACTTGACGCCCCATTACTCATACCATACGGCGGGGCTCTATACACTTGACGCCCTTTTCTCGCACAATCATATGCACTTGACGCCCCATTTCTCACACCATACGGCGGGGCCATATACATATACACTTGGCACCCCATTTCTCTCACCCCCGGCAGATGGCGGGCTACATACACTTGGCGCCCCCTGGTGGCCGCCCAGGAGGAGGAGGCGGCGGTGTAGGTGAACACGCCGGTAGGTGGCGTGGTGTCTAACCCGGGCTACTTAGTGTTGTGCGCGTGCGCACGGCTCGTCGGACGCCGCCTCCCTCTCCGTCTACACCTCATTACAGCCGTGTCAGCCCCGACAGGCGCGCGCCCCGCCCCCATACATCATAACACCGCCCGCCGCCGGCAACCAGCAGCCAGCCAGCCAGCCGCCTGGTGGCGCGGGTCCGAACTACGCCCGGCCCGGTTGGCAGCGTCCCCGGAGGACGAACGCGAGCGTCGGGCAGGCACGGGGTTCTCGCGGTATCTCGCGGGGTCTCGTCGCTCTTTGTGTGTCGCCCTCGTGGCGGAAGGCGCTAGTGTTTAGCGACCGAGAGAAACACAATCGGCGATGGTGTGTAGCGGGCTACACTGAGTACCTGTGCCAGGGGTATGCTGGATCCCTGAGCCACACGTATGTAAAGGGAATTCCGATGTTTCCAACACACCGGCAGCACTATCAACGTTAGAGTGGCATATTAAGGCCCGACTTGTATCCCTGTGTACAGATCCGAGAGGAACACGAATCGCAATGCCACGGATTCGGTTGCAGCTCCGAGAGTTAATGCAGTGCAAAATCTTTATTTCGACCTCATATTTCCATGATATGAGTCTCGCAGTTGATACCGCAGTTGATATCGCCCTTTTTATTATTACGATGGTATACGGATTGTATACAGGAAATAGTCATTTTGTGCCATGGAGCAAAAAACAATTCCCTATTTATATACCCATAAATATGGCAATATCTGGGTAAAATTTATTTTAGAAGATGTGATAGTAAATACAACAAGGGATGGAATTATGAACAGTCAGCTCTGTAAACCACTCAAGGTTAGGACATCATAATACTCGCTGATGCTCGTGTAGAAGAATGCGTCAACCGCTCATGGTTTACGACCGCCTCTCCATAGAACCATCGATTATTGTCGATATAAACCATCAGAAGCCGTCGTGACTGAGCCGTGAGCATGGCAGATCGACACGGGAGGCCAGACGTCTGTAAGATAACCAGTCTGGTGATAAGAACACCTGCCACTCCCTTCCCTCCCCTCCCCATAGCCAGGCCGGATAAAGATAGGAGGGCGGCAGAGAGATCAGTGGAGGTCAGGTGGGGTAAGACTACCGTCTGTATGACCTCCGTGCCGTGTAGCGGGTCGTACGCCACCACCGTGCAATACAGCAGCCTGTATCCCCCACAGTGATGATAACAATTGTATTATCCATTGTATACAAAGTCCCTGTTGAACATGATGGGGCCACAGTAAACCAGTAGTCGTTGTGTCTATGTTGTCAGAAAACATAATCATTGATGACGCCCTCAAAGCCATCGTTTACAGGAAAATAGTCCCTATTTACTGGAAAACAAAACATAATTCCTATCAATAGACTGTATGATAAAGCAATTCCTAGGTTTAATATATTGAGGAATGTGGATAATAGATACAACAAACGATGTTTTTTACAGGTTGACCTTGTGGAGTTTTCCTTTTTCTGAAATGGGAGTTTAACTATTACTGAAATCGGAGTTTTGTTATTAGTTGATTGAGAAATTTTCTAATACTGAAATCGGAGTAAGATTTTAAATGCGTGATCTTATGTTGTTTCACGGTAATCTCGTGTAATTTAAGTATGACCGAGACAGGAGTAAGATTTTGACGATGTAATCTTGTTTTTGCAGGGTGATCTCGTGGAGTTTTACTATTACTGGAAGAAGACGCCATCTGCGGCGAACACACGACCACACCGACGTCACCGGCGACAAAAGGTGCTGCGTCGAAACACACGCACACCACGACCGCCCTCTAGTGAATACTGTGAGTACTACACCTTTGATTACAGCCTATACCAGAGATGTCAGTTTTCTGGTTATTTCCGGGTTTTGCTTGTGCACCAAGTCTTGATCATCTTAAAGATAAATGCTGGATATAATCAGAGATGAATAGTGAATATAATCAGGATTCGGATATTATCTGGGATTATTTCTAGACCTCACTGGCATCTCTGGTATACACGTAGGACCTTGCTTGTGCATCCCTCTAAATGATTATCGTGGTCTTTGGTCTTGTCCACCCAAAGCTTTCTTATTTCAGCGAGTTTCATGTTTACAGAGATGGCATTTTACACCCTTTTTTTTTTACGGAAGTCCTTGTTTTCATTTCCAGTTCATGAAATTATTTTGTCTTGTGTAAAACAAAGATAATATATATTATTGGCGCCAACAAAACAGTGGCTTGACCTTCCCCACACACTGCAGCCGCTATGAATAGTAATACTGATGTGTCTTCCATGTTTTCTCAGTCTCTCTTAGGCAGTAAATTCTACATGAAAAATATTTCCACTAATTCAATTTCTGACGCCACCTGACATCCCTGTGTGTTACAGTAAAATAAACACATTTAATTGTCTTGTTCCCACAAACACAGATCATGCCTCCCTTTAGCTGTATTTTCATGTCAGTTAATACGATGTTGTAATAGATATGAATATCATCAAGAAACATTACAAAATTTCATATGATAGTTTTTACAGCGTGAGTTGTCTTCCCGGAATGATATCACCAAGCAGAGCTGAGTGATGTCTGTAGCAGGAGACAACAATCACCATATAAACAGTTCTCTGTAATTAAGTGACGTTTAGATTTCATTTTACCCTATCATATGTTTTTAACTTCAAATATCAAGTGTGGCATATAAATATTTTATGACATAATTGTGGCGCATATAGTTACACCATGTTAAGTCCATGGAGATTTGTATAAAAGGTAGGATAAAGGCCCGTACATACATTATATAAACCCAGATATGCTGTATGCATGCACTCTAAGTATGCTATATACGATAACCGGGCCTTTTAGAGTTGGCTCAGGCAGTTCTAGTGAAGGAAGTCCATTCCTTCTGAATGCACATTGAATTCAATGTACTACGTGGGAGTGTTGATCAAAGGTTGATATGCCATTCGTGTCGAACAACATTCCAAACAAAGTGGGACCCCTGGCGAAGTTGCTGGGCGAGTTTGACAAGAGCTAGGAGCATTAACCCTTTCTCTACGGAGTGAGGAGGTAACTGCCGCACGCCTGACCACATCTGTAGTGCAGGCCCATGTTATGGATTGTTAACAACTCCATTGGGGTGGATGATACATTCCCCATTAATTACCATTATGATAATTTTCTGAGACATTAAGTGTTAGTTTAGATGATGCCTTGAGAGTACCCACTACCCACAGGAAGGGATCGCATTTTCCATGTTTCCATGGTTAAAAGAAATAAAGTATAAAATGGTCCTCATTCACGCTTATGAAACAGCGGGTTGAACCTCCTTATACACCCTCGGCTTTATATCATAGCCAAAATTGATTTTTTTTTTCCTTTTTTCCCCGGTCTCTCTGAGGTTGTAAATTCCACAATTAAAGGTGTTTCATCTATTTTTTACATGACCTCAAATGACATTGTAGTATCAGTTGGAAAATGTTATTCTAACAGAAATAGGAAAATTATGCACTGAGGCATCATTTGTCCTAGCTAAGGGGAGTGTATTATGCCGGGGTAACAGGGTACCCAAGCGGGTAACGGCAGCGATCTCCAGAATGGCCAACATAGATTTGCGTGTATGTGCGATATTATTTCATAGTAATATCCCCCACCAACAATTTAGCATACCTGACGTAATAATCAGGTGAAATATAGCTCACATATAGGCCAGTTTCTGTTGGCGATTACGGAACTCGCTGCTTTTCTCGGTTGGTGTGTCTCCGGCTTCAAGGTATGAGCGGTGCGGAGAGGGTTACGAGGGGGTGTCCGGGGTGAGGTGCACTCAGGTGACGCTTACCACGCCTGTCACGGCCATACACGGTACTGAGGTGTCAGGGCGCGCTCAACGTTTACACCTGGAGACATCAGCCTAGAAGACATCGACATCTTTTACCGACCCTCACCAACCTGATCGCCGATTATTATCTGGAACGATTATGTCGATGTGCACGGGTGCCCGGTTCTCATCGATTTTAATCGGGACGAATTGGTCGGGAAATGTTGTGATCAGGCAGTCTGCATGTCGATGTCTTCTTGGCAATCTCTTCCGAGAGTTTCACAGCATAGTCGGTGACTAGCGATTTATTTGGACATGTTTGAAATCAGATCGCAAGAGATGAGTGCATGCTGGAGGCGGATTCTAGTCGGCAACTTGTGTCCTCGTCACAGGGGCTGGTGGTCCAGTCGCCGACGATTTTTAATAAACTTGTTTTATGATTTATCACAAGCCCAACAACTCCTGCATTTTATTTTCGTCATTTTAATAATTGATGAATATATACATGAATTTTCTTGAAAATCCGTCTCGGATTTAGGCACCCTATTTCACTTATTTTATTTATCAAAATTGCCGTCCCACTAGGCGATCTCAACCCCAGTCACAGGTTCCTAGGATTTCTATGCTTAAAAATCATAGTGTGAACGGGACCAGAGAGAAGGTGGGGCTGGCTGTGAGCGGGTGTGCCGGCACGCGGCTCCACAACACACGCCCAGCGCAGAAAGGCCACCGGCGCACAGCTCGTCTAGTCAAGTAAATCTCCACCCCAACAGGCTTTGATGTTTTTGTGTTGTTTCGCAAGTCACCTGTCAACCTGGAGCCTGGGTAAATCCCGTGAGCGGTCATAGGTCACCTGTCCTACCTTCTTTAGCAATATTTATCGAGGATGTGTGTGACATTGCGTAGCTTTATTGAGGGCATGTGTGACATCACCTAACGTTATGGGGGTTATGTGTGACATCACTGAATTTTATTGAAATAATGTGTGACGCCGCATAACTTTATTGAGATAATATGTGACACCACGTAGTGTTGTTGATTATGTGTGTGACACCATATAACTTCGTTAAGGATATATATGACACTGTAGTTTCATTGACTATGTATGTGGCATTGCATAGCTTCGTATAGATTATATGTGACATCACATACTTAAAGAATACGACAGAAATGCATAGTGTTTTTCATAACACTGGCAAGAGAGAAATTTGGAACTTCCTCAGGGAATGTAAGATTTTCTATAAGATATATCCCAACAGGATATGCAAATGTTACTTCAGTAAACCAAAGTGCGTCTAATTGAACCAACTGCATATTAAACTAACAGAACAAACAAACAAAACAAGTCATGTATCCTAATTAAATTAGGTTGTGTGTGACACCACATAGATTCATTGAGGACATGTTTAACACCACATAACCTTATTAAGAATATGTGTGACACCTCATAGCATCATTGAGGATGTAACACTGCAATTTGCTGAAGTCTTAAAAACACACATCCCTGACCTACAGCTCACTGTGTCAGATCCACAGGTAAGAGCCTTAAGGGCCGAGTCTGAGCTTAAAACCCTCCACCCTACTTCATGCGTTATTATCTCTTCACCGGCGATGGTGGGCGGCGATTGCAGGCGATTAGCAAGCTACCAAAAGATGGCTGCTTCAGATACCCTGCTTTCGTGTGTCTGCTCCCGTCTCCACCTTTTTCAGTAATTTCCCAAGAGTTGGCAAATTGCGTCTTTCGTTCTATACTTTTTTGCTGCGGGTAATAATGCAAGTGAAACGACGAAATCCCAAGAGCCTCAATTAGAGAAAATGGCTGTGCGATAAGTGAGAGATGAGGGGGTGAGAGGTGGCGGAGTGATGGGCCGCGGGTTGACGGCACACTCTCCGTCACTCACCCCTCACGCGGTCTGATGGTGAGAGTTCACTGGTTAAGGCGCTGGACTCTATATCATAATGTTGTGGGTTCGAGTCCCACTGTGTCCATCTTTCTCCTTCATTCCCAGCAGTGGTAGATCTTTTTTTAGGAACCGCAGATCCTATTTTCAGTAGGCTCCAGGGCCACGATCGAATCTTTCTCATTTTACATGATTCTCATGCAGTGAGATTTACTGCTATATCAAAGGCCAATCCTTCTTGTTTCATGTTTGTGTGGCGTGGTGTGCAGCCACTTTTCTCTTCATGTCCAGCAGTTGTAAATTCACTGCAATATCAAAGGCAATCCTTCTGATACCATATCTATGTGGTGTGAGAAGTTAAGAGAACTCTCGCTTCAGCAAATTTATTGGGGTGATGTTCTGCCTGAATTCATCTCATAGATTCTATCAAAGTTACAAAAAAGGCATGTAATCTTGGCCTACAATCTGAACTCTGGATAGCAACGCCATTTCAACTTGTGTGGCCTCACATGGAGTATATATAGGTCTCTGACCTGAAAGGCATATCCTACAATTCAGAATGGCCCCCACCTGATGTTTTAGATATTGATAACTTTCAGTCCAAACCCTTTCGTTGCAATTGATTCTAATGCCAAATGAGTAAAATATAACATTGTCTCGTTTGACCTAGCCCACCAGGTAAAAAGGGCACATTTTCACTAGTTTAATTTATATAGGAAATTATTGAAAAATATGATTTTCTTCATCACAACATCAGTATCTAGATCATAAACTAGCAAAGGTTTAAGGTAGATATGTGTTCTACATTACTGTGAGATTATCTTATTCAACTACCAGGAAATTGCAATGGGTTTTATTTAACCTTCAAGGCAACTTGTCCGATATGCTTTTAACTGGTAATGTCGAGGTTGGTGTCCAGGTGCCCTGTTAGCCTCACGACCTCAGTGGTGGTGATTGATATATTTAGCCGACTACAACCCGGCTGGCTTTATTGACTGTCAGATCAGGCGGCAGATAAAACGGTTCAGTCTTTGACGAAGCATAAACCTGACTTCTATCGCCAAGTCAGATAGACCGATAAGGTCAACGAGGTTGAACTTTTGTTTGAAGCCACATGCACACCGCGTCGAGTTGAGTCCACCCACCTCTAACCCAATCACACTAAAACAAGACGAGGTAAAGCAAACTGAAGTATTCGTAAAATAATGATATAACAACTTGCATATAAAGAAAGTCTAATTGAACGAACTGGACGTTCAACTACCCAAACAAAGTTAGTAAATAATATGAATACTAGTGGCTCGAGATGACGTCAGGTGACACGAGATTATATAAGATGACGCGAAGTGACGTGACATGACGCGAGATGACACAGCACACCTATACGCCACCAGGTGTCACTTCACCTCCTCCCCGGGGGCACTTCTCTACCGGAAAAGGAGCGTAAACACTTTCTACCCCTCCGCTTAGTCCTCGTGATGGTGCGGCCCCGATATCTGTTATGGATCAAAGAAAAGTGGATCCCCGGAGCGCAGGGGGCGGGGGCTGTGACAGTCACCCTGCCTGCCCCACTGTGTGTGACCCAGAAGGTGTGTTCAGGCAGGTGTGCGGCGGTGTGGGGCCGTCAGGTGAGCCTCGACGTGTATTTGTTAAAAACAGAGCAAAGTGAATCATGTCGTCGGGGGCAGTTTCAGTGCCGCCCCCTGCCGGCGTGCCTGTCAACCGGTGTGAGTAGGCATGCGCGGGGTCACGCTGAGCATGGAGGAGGGAGAGTGGAGGTGAAGCTCTCCAAGCTGAGTTCATGTCACTTTTCTCGTGTCTGTATCTCGCACACAAACAGTGTTGATCACACACCATTGTGCAAGGATCATGACTGCGGCTTGCCAACAGGGCACGCTGGGTGGTCCTCGTCCTAGTCGTGTTGGTGTCAGTCCTGTCCTGTCGTGACTTGTCGTGGTCATGTCGGCGTCAGTCTGGTCTCAGTCGGCACTCGTCGTTATTGTGTCGGTGTTAGGTTTGTCTCAGTCGGGACTCATCGTAGTTGTCACAGCTGTGCGCTTGCCGTTGAAGTCGCTGATTTGAGCAATGAACCTACCTCAAAGGCAGAGCTTCCTCCCATGTCTTTCATAAAAGAATTTAAATCATTTAATACTTTCGTGTCTACACGAGTGCAGACTAGGATTTACATGCTGAAAGCATCTATGAATATAATATGAGACGAAGTATCTAACCTTTCTTTTTATTTTCTAAAAGAAATTTTCTTTCTTTTGTATCGAGTATACAGCTTACTTTATTTTCTTTGATCTATTATTCCGTTTCAGTACATGGGTTCATCCCCCGTAGTTCCATAGCTTACATCAGGTATCGAACATTTACACTCCACATAGACCTAGATGTCTCACCGGACACCTGTATACAAAGGTGATGATCCTGCAGCCCTCGTGACTTTCTACCTGGGCAGGTAGGCGGGGCAGGTAGGTGGTATAAACCACCCTCACTGTCCCAGGATGTGGCTTCACATCTTCTCACCAGCGCAGGTAGGTCGAGCGGGTGGGGCGGGTGCCTAAATAAACCCCCTGTATGTGGTGGGAGTGGGGGTCATGGCATTCAGGTCCTCTTCGCACTCAGTCCCTGCCGCGGGCACAGCGGGCGAGTTGTGGTGGCCTTTTGTGTTTGCCCCGCTGGACCATGCGGGTAGTCCGCTGCATTAACCGTTCAGCTTATAGCAAACACGCCAATACGACTCGATCCTCCATTCAGCTCTTAGCAGACAAGCCGATCAGACTCGATCCTCCATTCAGCTGATAGCAAACAAGCCAATCCGATTCGATCTTCCATTCAGCTCTTAGCAGACAAGCCAATCCGATTCGATCCTCCATTCAGCTCTTAACAGACCAGCAGACCAGCTGTTAGCAGACCCTACGCGATCCTGGTCGCAATGTACATTACAATTGAGATTATAACAGATTACATCCGGTTGTGTCGTGTAGGGACAGTGTACACCGTGTTCAATACCTTCCACAATTCGTTGATATCCTAAAGGTCGTAACGTACACGTATTTTACGACTGAGACTAGGACAGATCGAGTGCGGTCGCGTCGTATCGTGTAAATGGGGCTGAGCAGGTTAGTGCACGACTCCCGGCTCAGCATGGCTGACCTATACGCAGTGTTGGTTATCTCCTGATTGCCCTCTGCCTGACTTGCCCACACCAGCCTCAGGGCTGTGAGGGCCACCCTAGACACCTGCCTGAGTATCTCACAAGTATGAGCGACTCCCCTCTTAGAGAATGGTCCACAGAGGCTAAGCCTCAACATTGTAGTCGTAGCAGCTGTCTGGCCTTAGCTCCTGGGAAATACAAGGGATGCAAGTTTGGTGACGGAATTCTGTTATTCCCTACACACCGGCAGCACCCTCCATGTTAGAATGGCATTTACTGTTTAGTTACACTCTTCTCTTTTGCTATGAATCGGTAAATATATATATTTATATTCTATTCCAAGATAATGATTTTTGTCCTCCTTACCGACTTTCCTGAGAATATATAGTCTGTTCGTCTTCACCACAATTTCCCCTCTCCCTCAATCCATTTAAACGTGTATTCTAAAGATCTCCAATTTACATGGAAATCCCATGTTTTCAGTTTTAGTATTTCTCTTTACCAGAGTGAAACTCAAACAACACCAATATAAATTGAGCGCCTACAGAACAGAGGTTTGAAGCTCCCCACAGTCCCATGCCATGGCCGACACTGATGTGTTTTCTTGGTCTCTCTTGATCCTTGTTTATTGGCGTCCCCAGCTGACATGAATGTCGCACCACATACACGCATTACAAAAGAAAACGTCACTTGATACATGGTACATACACCATTGGGGAGGGAAAATGCTGTTTTATTTTCCAAGAAGTGACAAGAAAACTGGAGCGCAGATTCGCTAATAACCCGAGCGGAGTATTGAGTGGTGCTCACGGGGGAGCTGCCGGCGTGTTTACAGTTTACACAGAGTAATGATGGCTGAGGAGCGGAGGGAGGCTGCCCTGCACCCTCAACCTCCCCGCTGCTTCACTGACTTAGTAGGCCATCCCCCGACACGTCCCCACTGTCTGCAGCCTCTTGTGTCTGAGCCAGGCCAGACACCAGGCGAGTGATGGCGCATGTCAGTACAACCTGCGACTATTAGCACAATTCACAGTGCGTCTCAGCACAGGGCATGGCTCCTATCAGCACAAGGTATGATTAATATCAGCACAACCCGTGAATCGTATCAGGACTTTTTTTCTAGACTTTTATTGCAATCAATCGTGAACAATTGCTCTTCTATGCAGTACATATTTCCGATTAACATAACTTGACGGCATGACTTGTAACAGGACAGGGCATAACTCATGCCAGCACAGCCGTGGGCTTGTTCTAGCACAACCCATGTCATTTCAGAACAGACAGGGGCAGAATATGTCAGCACAGCCTGTAACTATTAGCACAAATCTCAGCACACTGTGTGAATTGTATCAGCACAGCCAGTAGACTGAGTAGTGCAGATCAGCACAGACCAGGGCTTCTCTTCGCATAACATTGAGTGCTGCAGAGGGTTGAGGCTAGGGTGCAGCAGATTAAACATGGCTTCAGAGCTGTGGCTTCCTCTGTGCCTCTGTTTAGAGGAACTTTGTCCTTGAGTTTCACAACATATTCTCACATATATTAATTGTTACTACACTAGCAGAAACCAGAAGTCAGCCTAAAATCCGGAAAGTGTACAAATAATGATAATAATTACAAAGAAAAACAGTTACACTCTAGACTGATCAAGGTGAGAGATGGGTGATCATGTTTGTCGGATGCCTGTATGACTTGGAGTCTGATATCACAGACGGCACATTTGACGGGTAAACTAAAGATGGCTTCCTGGGTTAAACTTTACTTACAATGGTTGAGAGGTGACGCACGGAAACACACGTGCACAGGTAGAGTTGATATAACGTACGTTAAAGGCCCTCGCACTCTGTGAGGTGTGTGAGTGGCTTCTTAAAGGGACCTGCGCATCATCTCACACTCATACGGCAGTGTGTTCAGGGAGGCCTGTCCGCCGCGCTGTACCGTGTCACTAACGGAGCCCGACCACACTGAATACCTGCGCCTCTACAGGATAGACTTACGGGCGTCGTGCACGGAGATAGTGAAGGTGAGCTGGCAGTCATTTTGCCGCCCTGGAGGAGGCAGGACGGGTGGCGCCGCCTGACGACCTCGCAGTGCACTACTCATCTGGATATCAGTTATTATGGCCAGGGCACACAGACCAACAGACAGGTACCTTAGAATTTACACTGAGATTTTTGTTTGTTTTATTTTTTATTAATACTTTGAAGACATAGACATTCTTCAAGTAATATTGGCGCTCTTCCACACAACATAGGTACAAGATATACATAGGACAGAAAAAGCACAATACATCCATGGAGCATGCAGAAGACAAGACACCCAGAGGACAATCACACAACATTTATTATATATGTATAGTTGATACTGCTAGAGGTATATGATATGTATACCGGATTACCCCAGGTCAATCCTCGCCCCCTCGAGACAAGCAAACCCAAATGACCGGGATCGACTCTTACTTGGTTATGATTGCGGTGTGGTGTTCATGTGGCGGCAGTCAGGCCCGGAGAGGGGGGAGGGGGAGTGAGAAGTCAGGAGGACTTGGTACTCACCTGTGGCCGCACTGCCCCGTGTGACACAGAGAGACGTGCAGGGACAGGTCGCAGTGTCCGATAAACTAGCAATTGTCGTAGTTATTCCTCCCCACTATTCATAATAATTAGAAACTCGTCATAGCCTACACAGAGTTTTACTACGTTAGATCTGGTCGGGTTCAATACGTGGCCACCTTGACCCAGTAGCGGGATCTGTTTGTTACTCTCCTACCAGATCTGTCGTACTGCTTGGAGAGTGTGTTATTTCATAACCTTAGAGCCAATTTTCTATTCTCGTATTTCCTTTTGTGTGTTATTATAAAAAATACATGGAACATAAAGCTAGCTTCCGTTATCAATTTATATGCTATGAATATTTCTCAACAAGTATTTCTGTTTTTAGAGACTACAAAGAACAAAATACTTGGTTTGAGGAGCACACCGGAGATACCGTGTGTGATTTAGCCCGACCAACCCTTTAAGTCAGAACAGAGTGGAGACCGAGGTGGCGGCCAACCTAGACGTATCCCCACCGTCTGTTGTTTATGTAAAGTAGTTCCTAACGTTCCCGTGAGGTGGCAGCTTTTTTTCCATTTTCTCCCAGGAGACTACGAACGAATATTGGTATTCTCCTCGGCAGTGATCTCTAGACTATACGTTTATAATGACATTCTGGTATTAGGCTGATAATAACAACATATTGGCTGCAAAGTCTGACATTTATTTACCGACCGCTCAGCGCCACCACCTGCCGTCACGGCGTCACCAAAAGTCGTCTGCTTCCGGTTTGCTTGTTCCTGGCCCGCGCTGGTACGGTGTTCACAAGGCACGACCCCGACACCAGCGAAGTGCGCAATAATCTCCTCAGGAAGGATTCGCATCGATAAAAGTAGTTCCGCCTGGAAGGATGAATGTAGTTCCGTCGCGTGTTTTTGGCTGTGTACACACTAGACGTTAGCCGCGGGGCACCAGACGGTGAAATACGACCGAGTTGTTATTCCAATTACATCATCGAAAAGAGAATCACATTTAAATTTCTGCTCACAAAGACATCTCAGTGAATAAACATGATAATGTGGAATACCCCGAGGCAGTATTTTAATGCGAAGCCGAGAATTTAGAGCCCAGATTTCAACGGGAAAACAAGTGTTGATGTAGTATGATGGAGAATGTAGTTTGTGTGGAAGAGAGGATGCGATAAAAGATCGCGGTCGCGTCGCGGTCGTTGTGGTTTTCCGTCACACCTGGGTTCCACCAAAACGAGGCCCAAATGAAGGATGGGTTTGGAAGTCGCTATCCAGAAATGCAGCTGGGATTGAGAGACGACAAGGAGGTCATTGGTGGAGAAATAAAAGCCCGGTCACCCCCATTATTGGTCATGGGCGTTTCCCAGCGCGACCACACACTGAGGCTGAATTAGGCGGGGGCGTGGGGCTGCTTAGGCTGACGAGGCGACCTGCTAGCCCTCCTCCCGTAGGCCTGCCTTAGGCTCGCCCTAGGCCTCTCGTTAAACATCTGCTGAAACACGGCCCTTGGAGACAGGACACACATCCGCCGCTCGCCATTGTGCCCCGCCTCGCGGTGAAAAATTAACTTTTCATTTTTAGCAGCGATAGGGGGCGTGACCGTGCCCCCAGGGTTTAATAGTACGCCCGGGCCAGGCCTGTGATTAGGCGGGCGAGGCGGGGGCTACAAACTAACATCTTGTGTTGGCGGCGCCTGACGCGACGCGGGACGAGGCCCCGGGGGTCCGTCCCGCCCCCTGACCCCCCCCCCCCCCCCCCCTCCCCCACTCTTCACCTCCCACTGCCTGGCGGTTAAAACACTCACCATATACCACGATGCCCCTTGCTCATACAGGGAGCTGCAATGGTGATATTTAAGTGGCCCAGAAATTGAGGGTGTCACGCTGAGCGATTATTTACCAGTACAGAATTGCGGAGAACATTCTCGCAGTTAAAGTCGCCTGGAGGTACAAGAATAGCTCAGTGTGAATTTCGCCTGATTCCCACATGGAGATTTTTACCCCAGAAACTGGTACCCAGCATATCTGCCGGGAGACACCAGTCACGCAGCGGGTGAGAGGGCACAGGAGGCCAGATTCGGCCCCAAAATTTCAAACCTGTTTGAAATTAAATCTGAAGAGACTCGTGCTTTATTTTTTGGGGACAAACACGAGTCGGCGACTGATGCCCTCACCATGGTGGGTAGGGCAATAGTCGCCAGCAATTTCTGCGTTCCCATTTCGCGACATGGGAGAAATTTGTGCTTAAACTCGCTCAGTGGGAATTGGGCCTAAGAAGAAGTTTCGCGCCGTTTGTTCACAGTGAAGGTGCGGGGTGATACTGTCCCCAGGCAGTTTGTGTCAAGCAGTACTCTATATGGCCGGGCTGTCTCCACTCCACTCAGCACCGTTATTAAAGTGTGAGTTACCGACAACTGAGAACCAGAAGTTGCATAGAGCAGAACTCGTTCTCCAGGTAAGGGAACACACCTGTAAATGTGTTTATTACGGCGTAAACTACCACCACCAGTTGCTGAGCATTGTGAAGAGAATGAGAGAATGTGGGACAGAGTTTACCCCCAGCGACCTGCGGCAACACGCGGCCGCTCGACCCCCGCCTCGGCCCCTTTAAGACTGTCAGACTGTAAATGAATGCGCCGGTCTCAATAGTCAGTCGTGAGCCTAAGTCATGCAGACACATTTGCCTTGATATTATGGGGGTTCGTGTGTAGGTGTTTGTATATGTGTATGTACATGTATATACATATTATATTTGTATGTATATTTGTATGTATGTTTATACATACATATACATGTATTCTTTTTCCTATGTTGTACACCACATTATACCCATCTTTTTTACGCCAACATTTCTAATCTAACATCCATGGTTGGCAGCTTCTGACATTACAGTTTTCAGGCGCCTTCTCTAATGACATCCGTCAAAAATAGACATGTATCTCGTTTGGTGTACTGCCCCTTTAAGAGCATAAGGCTTCTGTGTCAGTATCAATCCTGTGTGGTGTCTTATGTGGCTTCCTGGTGTTAATCTCCAGTGACACATAGTCACATTGTCACATGGCTTCTCTGTAGTTTACAGTCACCCCCTTCTCCTTACTGTATCCAGGAAGCCATATGGCTTCAGACAGTGAAGCCACAGTAGTGCACAGTCCTTGAAATCACTCCTGCTGTAACTGTCTGTTTACTTCACAACACCCATTAAATAAATAACGCCGATTGATGACGCGAGGTGGCGTGGCAGGAGGCGAGGAAGGAGAGCCCCCTGGTGGCCGTGGGGGCTTCAATCATCCGCATCACTTTATGGTGATTGTGATTTATCGAGCGGTGAATGTTGCCGCCACCGGCGCCGCTAAAGCAGAAACTCGGATTATTCTTATCGCGCATGCACTAAAACACGACTAGGAGAGCACAGAGGCTGTGCTTGGAGAGTGGGGGCATGTGTTGTAGACTCGGGTCGGAGAGCTGCCATGTCAAATAGACGCTAAGCCGCGTATTGTGCGTGTCGGCTCCACTCATAAAGCCCCCATTTGTAAAGCCTGGCAGTGTAAAGCCGAGAGGGAGGCGAGCTGCCGACACAAGCATAGCTCCCCGTGAGTGCTCAGACAGGCGCTGTCTGTGCTGTGTACAGGAGACACGAAGTGATGTGTCATGCATGTATCACCGCATTTATCACGCGGTGATCCTCAAGTTTTTACTTACCGCCCAATATATCATATCAAATTATCCTTGTGCATCTACATCACCCCCTATATCACATAATCCTTAATACATTACCCCATACATCACATAATCCTCTATGCATCACCCCGTATATCAGGATAATCCTTATGTAGCTAAACATCACCCAATATATCACATAATTCTCTATGCATCACCCCATACATCACGTTATCCTCTACGCATCACAACATATATCACATAATCTTCTATGCATCACAACATACCACGCAATCTCTGCCTATCTATGCATCACTCCATATATCACAGATAATTCTAGCCCATCTACACATCACATATGTCATGGCAATCCTTGCGTAGTCATTTGTCTGCCCATTTATCATGGGGTAATCCTTACGTTTTTACATATTACCCTATATATCACATAATCCTTGCCTATCTACAGTCCACCCCATATGTCACAGAAATCCACACGTGTCTAGGTAATCCTTGTGTATCTACACATCGCACCAAATATCTCATAATCCTTGAGTTTCTACCTATCGCCCCGTTAATCACTTGAGAATCCTCTAGTATCCTTCAACCTGTGAGTTCATTCCGGAATCTCCTGGGTAGTAACGCAGTGTCAGGAACACGTGTATACTCTAATATCCGATCTGTGGTAGGAATATCTGGTAAATCTGTAGAATACATTGTTAAGCTTCAATTTGACGATTGTGTTTTAGCCTTGCGTAAGACCATGGTAACTGTGTCACAGTTACAGCTGACGACTGACGGCCGAGCGGTGCAGTGTTGGATCCTCACACTGCTCATCGCGCCCAGAGTGGCTTCGCTGGTGCCCGACACACACTAGAGCTCTGCCGGGGAACAGTGCTGCTTGTAGCCGGTGTACACAGAGCGTGAAGTGAGCTGGGAGGCTTGGTACAAGCGGAGTGGCTTCACATCTTTGTGTCGGTGTGGTGTTCTGACGTTTTCACGTTGGTGTGAGGTCCTCACCCCACACCTCAGCCACACTCAGGGTCATGCTTCGACTTGCCCAAGTCTCTGGTATAATGAACATTCATTAAATGATTAAATAAATTAAATGATTAAATAAAAGTCCAAGTAAATTCATAATACATATACTATGTCACCTTTCTCTGGGAGGTCAATGAATCAAATTTGATTTTCTCTCAAGTCAGGCGACGCTCAGTTACATAGGGACATAGAGTAAACGGCGACCTGGTCCGTCAGCTTTTATTGATTTGTGGACAGTGTTTGGGAAGGTTAGAGTATGTGATGGATTCCTGTTCTACATCCTCAGGGCCTTTGAGAGAGATGGGGTAACGTAGGGTTAAAGGCTGGTCCGACAGCTGATATTGATGTGTGGACGGTGTTTGGGAGATTAAAGTATGCAATGGATTCTTGTGCTATATCCCCAGGGTTAGACTTGCTCAAGTCTTTAATTATGGAGCTCAATAAGAAATACATGTATTGTTAAATACCTATGGCCGTACGTCTATGAAATTCTACTCGCTGCTCGGGGTGCAGTATGAACAATGTTCAGAACCTGCAGGGAATTTTTAGGAGCACTCTGCCCGTAGTGTACTTCAAAAGTACATAAAATGGCATTTCTGCATATAATGATCACAAAACGTACTGACTGAGTCCTTAGGGATGTCATTCTCGGCCTTTTGTCCCATTAGATACGTCCCTCTGCCCCCCGGCGTCGGGACACACTTTATGGGGCAAAATATCTTATTTTCTCTTAAAAGTACTTTGCAACATGTGGAACTTCCCATCGGGAATCAAACCGGGTACCCAAGAAGGAGCGGTGAGGTAGATGGAGGGGTGGACTGAGGCCAGTCTAAGGGTCCTGCTGTACTCCTGTGTTAGTCACCATGACAACACGGGGGTCGGGTGACAAGAGGGGTGTTGACCCCTGACCCCGGGTGCGGTGTGAGGAGGGGGACGGGGTGAGGGGTGAGAGTGGTGCGCCCCTGCCCTCTTTGGCGGCACACCTGAGGGGTGTGGTCGGGTCAAGGGGGGGTCGTGCCGGGCGCCTAGCTTCAATGGTTCTCAGTGGGCGTGCTTGCCCCTCGTGGCCGCCCCACAGCTGTGCACACCCCGCCCCCGCCCCCTCCCATCCCGGGCGCCGTATGATGTCGTAGCCTGCGCTTTTGGGGCTAAGTCAACTGTAATCAAATTACCCGTGTGCTGACATTATAGGCCTGTAGGCTTCCCCTCTAGGCCTGAATCGATGCCTAAGGCGATGGCGTTTCCAGTGGGACATGGTATTTAGGCCGCTGGCTGTGTGCCTAGGCGGCGCCGCCAGAATAGAAAATCAATTTGAGTATACAGGCAGGGACGTGGAAGGAATGACTTTGATGTCCATTCTTGTCGGCAGAGGGGTCTGGGGTTGTGTTGGCATGGCGACGAGTTGCGCCCCGCTAGACATTGTGTGGTAAGGTGTGTTCATACCGCGAGACGTCGTGTTTTTAGTTGGGTTCACACTGCTAGATATCATGGAGTAAGGTGTACACACACTGCACGACACTCTTGTAAGGTGTACACACACGGCTAGATGCAGGGTTGTCAGGTGGGTTCACACTGCTAGACATCTTGCTGTGGGGTGTATTGTGAGACCGTACACTGGCTTTTTGTTGTGTACTGTTAGACCGTAAACGTTGTTGCTGGTTGCACTGTTAGACTTCCTGTATATCAGTTACTGGGATGGCAATTCTCCACTTTTCCATGAAAGTCTTCATTTCCAATATATAGAATAACATTTCTTGTATTGAACAAGGATATTTTTAATTTAGTCTCATTCACATACCTCAACACACACCCCGGTCCTTTTTCATGGCCACTATCTATATGTGTTCCATGTTTTTTTCAGTCTCTCTAAGGCAGGAAATTCCACATGAAAAATATTTCCATTTTTTTCCTGACCCCAACTCACATCCCTACAGTTATCACAGCACACTTAGAGATCTCTGATGATTTAAGGAGACACCGACTGTGTCAGAACATGTTATGATAATCACTTAATTAACGTTCTGTCTCCATAAACAACCAGAGATCTAATTAATACATCTCGTTAGACATGATAATGAGGCACTTAACGAGTAGGCGCTGTCCTATTGAGGTGTAGGTGCACACAGCTGCAGGCATGGTATAGACTTAACCATGACAGCCTTTACTTGCCATTTATGGATATTGAGGTGTCTCCAACATTTTATAATTGTAAATATAGTTCTTTTACAGGATTAAATTTCTCATTAACTGAAATAAATATTAATACGTGAATATGAATAGACAGTGATAGGGCCGGTTGGCTTTCAATGCTGTGTTTATGACATGATTTCTTTTCTCGCACGTACCCTACATTCATAAGCACATATACCTAGTTACTTCCGCACAACTACTAGACAATACACTGCGTAGTAATAGTTTTCAAGAGAAGTTTCCCTGAAAAAGTCGAGCCATGCTGAATTTCCCAACCGCTGGTATCCAAAACACATGGCCAATGACTATATTTTCCATGTTTTCTGAGGCAGTCAATTCCACGTAGAAAATAAATCCTATATTTTTGCATGACCCACACCTAGAATATAGATGGCTTTGCGCTGATTTTATATGCATCATACCGGCAGTTGGTTTCTCATTGTTGTGATATTATTGTAGGTGATATGTTGATGATGTGCTCACGAGTCGCTCTTTGTATGTTTCAGATCTCAGCTCGGCCAGTGAAGTATCAGACAATGACTCTGACGACTCCGACTCCCGAGACCTGAGTGGCTACGCATGTAGACACTGCTACACAACAAGTAAGTCCTGTCACTCTGTGCGTGTGTCAGGTGCGACACCTCAATACTATGACAAAAACAACTTTATTGTTAGCGGAAACGAGCTATCATCGCAGTCAGTCATCCCGTTCATACATCCTGACGTCACAGACATGCAGGACGTATGGACTGGATCAATGACTGAGAACATGAAGCTTTTCCGCCCACAGTCAGAAGTGGTAGATGTACTGCTATATCAAAGGCCAATCCCTCTCATACCATGTCTATGTGATGTGCGAAGTAAAATAACTCTCACCTCGGTAAATGTGTAGGGATGAGATATCTGCCTACATTCATCTCATAGATTCAGTCAAACCCAAAGTAAGTCTAATTGAAAAAATTGGACGTTAAACTACCCAACCAAACAAACAAATCTGGGTTTTTTTTGTTTTCTTTTTATTACATACTTCAAATCGAAATTTGTTTTAAAAACCTCCGTCTGACCACCTACTCGACAGTCCAATCGCTGCTCGGCCACGAAAGTCTACTGGAATTGGCAAGTTAGTTTCGCGATGGTCGCAATTACACTGTATCGATCGAGTAACGGACGGAGTATGTCAGGTTGAGCGGTGTAATGTTATAAGTAGAACACGGCTTCCCATATTCCACCCAGTAGCGATCTGTAGTCCCCATAGGTTTAGCATGGAGACTCCTTGTTGGCTTGGTAATGCCGAGTCTCTAAACACACTTTCACGACGCGACGTTACCCGACACTGACACCAGATGGCGCTGGCGTTCGATACCGGCCATTGGTGGTCACATGATCAATGCCAAATCACGTGGTTTGGCGCAGGCGTCTACAGTGGGCCCGTCACCTGATAGGTGGTTACTGATTGTGGAGTTGTGATCTGAATTATGTACTCTCCCTATCACGTGACCTGTTAACAAGGTGACGCGGGGAAAGATGGGTAATACACAGGGGTCACGTGACTGGGGTAGAAATGTCAGGCCCGCAGCAGAAGCAGTGATGGGTTGACGCCGGCTTCACATAGACTTGCTCGAGTTTTTGATTATGAACAAACAATGAATAAAATCAACGATATTTGGATAAAGTATATTACAATATGCAACCTTCCTCTGACTGTCCCAGTTTATGTCACGGGGAAAAGGGGTAGGGATGGTAGAGGGGTACAGGGACTGAAGCCAGCCTAGCTTGATGGTAATTCCTAACGGTATCATTGCCGACAAAGTCCCCTTTAAAGTGACAAGGGCGGGGAAATGAATGATTCTGATGATAAATCACAAAATGATGAAGATAGATCACTGAGGTGCCTGTTCCAAACAAGGTTCATTAACCCACAACAAATACCACTGCCCTTGTGGACCCTATCTGACCTTTGACACCTATAAGATGGGCGACTTCCTCCTCAGGTTGCCATGAAAACCGAATTCAGCTTCCTCTTTCGTGGTAATGGGGTGTGCTTTATGGTTTTGTCTTGTGGGTTCAGTACCCACTGCAGCCATCTTTCATCCCAGCAGTGGTCGATTAACTGAGGCCAATCGTCCTCATACCATGTGTATGTGTTATGGTGTGTAGCCACCTTTCTCCTTTGTCCCAACAAGTATAGAGGAAGTTGTTCATCCCCAGCAGTGGGTCTACCACTGCTATCTCAATGGCCAATACTTCTCATCGTGGTAAATGTGTAGGGATGGGATTTCTACCTGAATTCATTTGATCACCATCAAACCCAAAGTAAGTCTAATGGAACACATTGGACTTATACTACCCAAACAACCAAACCATGTCTATGTGGTGCGGTCTGCAACTACCTTTCTCCCTCTTGCCTATTCGTGGTAGATTTACTGCTATATCAAAGGTATATCCTTCTCATACCATGTCTGTCTATGTAAAAAGAACTTTCACATGGTAAACGTATAGGGGTGAGATTTCTACTTGAATTAATCACATAGATTCAATCACAATCCGTGTGGTTTAATAGCAGTAACAAAAAAAGCTGAATCTTGAGAAAATCTGGATAGCAACTGTAATGATTGACTGGACGTTAAGCCAGAGCAATTAGAACAAACAACAGGGACCGTCAGTGTCATTACCCATCCTCTCTCAGTCACCCTATCCCCTGCGCTCCACTTCATGGTGGGGGGCTGGGGCAGTATGGCAGGATGCAGATTAAGGTCATAATTATGGTCATAATGAAGGTCACCATGAAGGTCATTATAAGGCGGCAGATTACCAGCCGGCTGGATCTGACAACACATTATTAAGTCCTAACCGTCTTACAAAGGGCGCATGGCTCATCTTCCAACATCCCACTTTAATCTGTCATAAAGGGAGGGCTGTCAATATCTTATTGACAATGTCATAACAGGAGATCTGGTAACTTCTCATCTAGAACCTGTTATAACATGACGGCTGTCAGCATCTCATTGACAATGGCATGGCAGGAGAGTTGTCAATATCATGTTCGCAAACTGCCTCAACAGATACCTAGTAATGTCCAGTTTTCACAACAGGCGACCTATCAATGTCCAGTTCACAATTTATTGCAACAGGAGAGCTGGCAACATCCCATTCACAATCTGTCATAACAGGAATGTTTTCAACATTCAGCTCACAAACTGGCATAAGTGGAGACCCAGCAAACATCCCATTAACAACCTGTCATAGCAGGAATCCTGTCAACATCACCATCACAGTGTCATTCAGGAGACTTAGCAACATCCCATTCACAATCTGCCTTAAAAGGAGACAAGGCAACATCCCTTTCCAAATTTGTTGCAACAGGAGTGCTGCCAACATCCTGTTCACAATCTGTCATAGCAGGAATGCTGTCAACATAACCTTCACAGAACCATTCAGGAGATGAGGCAACATCCCGTTCACAATCTGCCTCAAAAGGAGACAAGGCTACATCCCTTTCCAAATATGTTGCAACCGGAGGGCTGTCAACATCCTCTTCATAATGTCATAACAGGAGACATAGCAACATCTCATTCACAATCTGTCATAACAGGAGACCGAGCAACATCACCTTCACACTGTCATAACAGGAGACCGAGCAACATCCCATTGACAACCTGTCGTAAGGCAGGCACTCCTCTGTTAAATTGACAGCAGACCTCTGCCCGCACGATGCCCGCCTGACCCAGGCTCTAATGAGGTTATGTCCAGTCCCGGCCAGATGGCCGTTAGCAGGTCGTACACTTTGTTCGCCGACCTCTGCTCCCCGCGATTCGCCCACTGCGGGGTCAAGTGGTCACTGGTCAGCCCGCCCCGGTCCCTCCCCGCCACAGCTGACGTTAAGTGTGGCTCTGACACTGTTTGCTGAGGGTCCTCATAGCGGATATCGAGTGCCCTCCGCATCCTGATGAGATCCCCCTGGTGGCCAGTGGCGGCGCGCAGATATTTCTTTGTTTGTGCAGTACGGCTTTGGGCTTGTTTGGGGCTGGGCACTGAGTGGCTGGCGATATTTGCATTATAAACTGCACTTTAGGTGTGAGTGGAGTGGAGGGGTGTGAGAGAGGCCAGAGTTAAAGTGTCCCACACCTGAGAAGTGTCCAGGTTGGCTGTGAAAACAGATGCCCGCGAGGAGGGATTATTACCTAGAGTAAGTTAGACATGGGCTTAGTAAGCCTAGATTTACCGTTATTATCCTAGAGTAAGTTAGACATGGGCTTAGTAAGTCTAGATTCACTGTTATTACCATAGAGTAGGTTAGACATGGGCCGAGTAAGCCTAGATTCACCATTATGACCTTGGAGTTTGGTAGACCAGCAAGTATGGAGAATTTCACTATAATCGTTGATTAGACATAGGCATTGTAAGCCTAGATTTACCAATCTGACCCTAGAGTAAATTAGACATAGGCTTTGTAAACCAAGTAACCTCCCCCTTCTCTGCCCCATCCCACCCCATAACCCTCCCCTGCCCTCTGCTGGTTGGCGCTGCCCCTCCCTACCTGCTACACTGCTCTGCCTGCCCTTGTTGGTCCTGCTCTGCCCTCCTCTGCCTGCCCTTGTTGGTCCTGCTCTGCCCTTCTCTGCCTGCCCTTGTTGGTCCTGCTCTGCCCTCCTCTGCCTGCCCTTGTTGGTCCTGCTCTGCCCTCCTCTGCCTGCCCTTGCTGGTCCTGCTCTGCCCTCCTCTGCCTGCCCTTGTTGGTTCTGTTCTGCCCTGTTCTGCCTGCCCTTGTTGACCCTCTCCTGCCCTGTGCTTGTTGGCGCTGCCCTGTTGGGTGTTAACGGCAGGTAAAGTCGTCGTCGCCGCACACTTCACACGCCGCTTCACACCCCGGGGCAGGGGTTGGGATCTATGACTGGGGATTAGTAGACGTGTACACACAGCGGGGCTGCGGATCATCATCTGTGTGTGTGTGGGGTCGGGGGGGGGGGGTTAATCTACAGACTGTCGATTAGGAGGGTCTGGTATTTAATGCACCCAGCCGCTAACATCCGAGGAGATCAAACATGCCGTGTGACACAGCTGTAGACTATTTTTATGCTATATAACAGTGAACTCCACTGTACAGTATAGTGTTACATCAGTCTATAGATATACATGGGAACACTATAGGGTTATATCAGTCTGTACATTAGGGGACACTAATTAGTGCTATATCAGACTAAACACTAGGGAACACTCTACAGTGTTATATGCTATAAGAGTCTGTACTGCGGGGTATATTAGACGCGGCGTGCCTGTGTCTGCGTGGCTAGGTGGTGCTCTGTGTTGCGGTAAGCGTGGTGGTGGCGGGGGTCGGGGTGTGTGTAAGTCTTCACTCGACACGGCACGTCTCAGCATGTCCTCACGTCCATGTAGCGTGCTTTGTCAGCGACACGCTAAAAACCACAAGGTGGTGCACGGCAAGTCTCGCCGCTCACCGCTCGTCGCAGCCCTCAGGTGGGATGTAGAGCATGCCGACAGCTGTCACCACGACCGCCGGATACCGAGAAGCCACTCAGAGAGTCCACGCTCAGAGGCCACATGAAGAAGCTACACGGAAAAATCACGCAGAAAAATCACTCACATAGAAGCCAGACTGAGAAGTCACTCATAGGTCACTATTCAGAGAAGCCAGTCAAACAGAGAAGCCACATGGGAAAGTCTTAGATAGAAGCCACACAGAAAAGTCACTTTGAGAAGCCACTTAGAGAAGCCATTCAGAGATGCCAGGTGTATTCTCTGTTAAGTCTTGCAATTAGAGGCAAACCGTGTCTTTGTTATTAGATTTGTATTTAGCAATTTGAAAATATTTTCTTTCAATCATTTTCAGTTGTTTATGATTCCTGGTATTTTTGACATATTTTTCACACACCACATGCCCCTGCTCATGACATGTTACTTATTTTGTTCATGTGTAGAAGATTGCATACCCCTGGAAAATGACATGTCTTTTATCATATTTTTTATGTTCAATGGCTGATATTCTTGAAAAATATCTATCAGAGGGATACACAGTCATATCCTAACCCTAAAATGACATCTCTTTTTGAAATAGACATATTTTTTAACATTTTCATTTAATGGAAAATATAGTTTTGGGTCTATTTGTAAATGTCCACAGTTTTCACTCACCTCCGAGATATTATCATATAAGGTTGGATACACATTTATTAACTTGATAAAGTAGCCCCTATTATATATGAAATTAAAGCACTCAAAAATCTGTATCTGAAACTTTTTAATTTCAGGTTCTAGGTAGACTGTGCTTTCAATGATAAGCAATTGAAGTTTCAGTTTTTGGTAGATTATTTAAGGACTCACCTCCGAGATGGCCTCTAAATAAAAAATATGGTTAAATTATCAAAAATAAAAACACACCATTAGAAAGATCCATCAAAATGCATAATATTAACATTTAAACTTTTACTGCACTTAACATTTTTAAATCCCTAGAAAGCTACAAAGACAAAATTACACCTCCGAGATTTACACCTCCGAGACTTTTAACACCTCCAAGATGTTAGTTACTACTACAATACACCAGGTGGCGCCACCTTCGCTAGCGAATTTCTTGAAAACGAGTTTAGATACCCTGTACGTTTTATTTGATAACTCGGAGAATAATCAACGTAGAAACTTCAAATAAAGACTAGGAAGTAGCTAAAGACATGTCTGGAACAGTCTTCAAGTTTATATCTTGATTCACCAAACGCAACCTAGGTATATTTGCCGTTTTCCGTGTCGCATTTCGCCGCGACTGTCACTCAGAACCCGTATGACTTATCTCAATGTATTAACAAATGTGCATCATAATATAAATTTATAAAATATGAATATCAGTAAACATTTAATCTGAAACTATAATAAGAAGTTATATGCAAAAAATTCTATAAATACAATGGAAAAAATTTTAAAACATCCCCCGCCTGCTGGAATCGAACCCCAGCAGGGAACCACACGTCTTATCCACTACACCACGGAATCACACTAGAATCCAGTGTTTTATGGCATTGATACTTCAGCCCATAAGACCACCGATTCCCATCGACCCAATCAACGATAATAATCGGAAACAATAAGGTCACTGCCTTAATGCCCTCCACCATCAGCAAATGGATTCTTATATACTTTATATTTTGGTTAACCCTTTAAGGACGGCCACCTATAGATGGCAGACCTATACACTTGGGGATGGCTACTAGTGACTATGTAGGCCTACAGTTCTAGGGGACGGGGGCTTGTCCCCTGAACTTAAAATTTGAGGGTTTATCACGTGATATGATTTATTATCCTTAATATCTTTATTTCTATTATTTAGTTGGGGGGGGGGGGGGGACTTAATTTGGTGACTCTGTGGGGAGGGGGGGGGTATATTTCATTTTCACATGAGCAATTCAGGAGGGGGGGGGGGCTTTGGACATTTCTTTTCGGTGCCTCTGTGAGGAGGGATGATTATTTTTTGTATTTTTCTGCAAGCGAGGGAATTATTTTGGGAATTTGGGGGGAGGGGGGTTCCTGATTTTACTAGGATTTTTCCATGGGTTCAGGAGATTTAAAAAAATCATGGGTGGGGTGGTACTTTTAAATTTCCTTGGGGGCTTTTTGAAAAAGATACTTTGTGATATATCACTCTATATGATAGTATCAAATATTAAAAAGAAATGAAAACAATTCTATTGGTAGGGGCCTATCTTAAAAATATAATTATTCGGTTGCCATGGCAACACAAACACATTCCATTTTATAATAATCTTAGTTACAATAGATGTGCCTCACAAGGAACTTTAATTATGCCAAATATGAATGGAAAATTGGCAAAAGCAACAAAGTTATCTCCAAAATGTCAGTTTTGGGTGTTTTTTTTAAAAGAAATTATATTGCCATGGAAACCAAAATTTAAAAGAAAATTATGTTCTTTCATTCTAACAGAGGACAATCCAAACATTGATCAAGTATAAATTATCTGGTTATATTGGTTTGCGAGATAAAACCTGAAAGAACCTCTTTTTTCTCATAAGCTGCACTACTAATCAACGATTTCTAGATCTCAGAGGCTGATAATGTGAGAAAAAAAAACAATAATTGATACCTTATTCAAACTACGATAATTTTTTTATTATAAGACTTTACGTTCTAATTTTTTCACAGAAAGATCCACAAAGAGTTGTAGGTTTTGTAAATGTGGTCAACATATGCAAAGTAGTAATTTTATTTTTTATTTTTTTACACCATGCAATTGCAAGACTTAACTGAGAATGTACCTTCCACACGAAAAATTTACATGGACAAGTCACTTAGAGAAGCCATTTAGAGAAGCCAGCTTAACAGAGAAGCTACACAGAAAAGCCAACATAGGGAAGTCTCACATAGAAGCCACACAAAGAAGTCACTTAGAAAAGCCACTCAAATAGAAGCCACACAGAGAAGCCATATACAGGGATGTCAGTTTTCCGGGTATCTCCGGTATTCCGGGTTTTTCTAAACTTAAGAAAAATGCTGTTAGACTGAGACAGTGGAGGGTGGTTGGAGCACCCGCGGCCGACCCAGGAGACCCGGCCGACAGCACCGGCCCCGGGGGGTCCGGTGCCGGCCGCTACCGCACCGTGGCCGGCCGCGACTGCTCCAACCACCCGTCCTCACCCTGTCAAGTGGTCCCGAGGGCCTTGCAGCGTCCGGGAGTCTCCCGGAAAATATTCTAGCTGCTTGGTCAACTGCCATAGGCGGACAGAAGCACCCGGAATCCCGGAAAAGTGTGTGTGTGTATATAGCGTTATGATACTATGACCTATATTCTGCCTGTGCTTGCATAGACTTGCTCAAATCTTTGTGGGCATTATTTTTTTAATTATTATATTATTAGACTTGCTCAAGTCTTTGATTACAGACATAATTGTGGTAAAGGATTGGTGATAAATAGGGGTTTAAATATTTCCGGGTTTTTTTCCAAACCTCACTGGCATCCCTGCATATAGGAAAGTCTCGCATAGAAGCCACAAAGAGATGCTACACATAAAAATCACACAGGGAAGTCACTTAGAGAAGCCACATAGAGAAGCCACACATAGTGAAGCCACACAGAGAAGCCATGTTCTTGTCCTTACACTGTTGCTGACCGGCGCCTGCAGCTAGCCCTATAAATCTCACGTGCAGTGGCTCATCTCTGGCTGGGGAGGCGAGGAGGACGTGGATGGTGAGAGTTACTGACCTCATTACCGGGGACGTGAGGACGTGAGGCAGGCTCCCGGCGGCCGAGACGTGTCCCGCACGTGTCTGTCTGGTCTGCACCTCCACCGGGAGGAAAAGCCTCGTGCAACCCCATCTGTATCTGATCTTTGAATAGTTATCATCCCTATTATCTGATATCACTCACTCTTGAGTCACTTTTATAGATTATGTATGTTCATTTGGGGTCTTTTGATGATTATTGCTATAAATACAGCGAGATTTTTGTCAACACTCCTTGTACAGATGCACAGGCATACGCTACTAGCATAGACCGACAATATCCATACAATTTACACAAAGACTGCATAGCGATATAGGTTATTGTTAGGTTAGTGTCTTACGAAACCAGCATGACGGACTCGTGACGGAGTATTGTCTGATTTTTCTTTGTCATTCAAAAATCGTTAAACCAGAAAAGTATCCATCTATTTAATACAGAAGACCTCCTATGTGGGCGTCACACAAACTATGTGTAAAGGACACAGGACAGGCATTGGATTTCACCGAATTTCTATGCATCCGAAGGTTCATTCTTGAAATCAATGTAAATCCGAGAAAATAAGTTAACTTAATAAAAAGCAATGTCAGATCTCAGCTGAGGTTCGCAATTCAATTGGAATAGCTAAAAAAATTACAGGCCCCAAACCCTCGGAATATCTTTTTCATGATTTCCTGTGTGTGTCAGGCAATCGTACTAAGCGTGAAGCCAGTTAAACGAGCCCAGCCATCACCTTTCTTGGTGTTGTGCATGCAGGCCTGTAGTCTGTGTGTGTGTGTCGCTGTTGTAATCTCATACCAGCATGTAACACCACGTAACGCCTGGTCGAGTACTACCCCGCCGACCACACCGCCCCTACACGCCTTGTGACTCCGCGTGAAGCCCACTTGACGGCAGACAGACGAGGTGGTTCTAATTGTCGGCAAACAGCTGTTATCGCTGTTATCTCACACTAGATAGAGCAGCAGTAGGTCACGGCCCACTGTGGTGGACTTCAGTGGGCCTGGCTTCAGTTTGTAAGCTGTAGCGACTGGAATATGCACACTTTTTTTTATCTTTTTTTATTAGACTTGCGTAAGATCGATCTTCCTTTCACCGAGGGTTTCACACATGAGGGTTGATGGCTGCCTTAGAACAATGAGTGTTGATGCTAAGAAATAACTTTCCACTTTTCCATATAAAGCCATGTTTTCGTTCCCAGCTCATAAAAATTCCCTTTCCCTATGTAAAACAAATATGATATTTATTAAGCCTCATTCACACGAACCTCAGGGCCATGTTGCCGAAACTGCTGTGTTCTCTTTGTTGTCATTGTCTCTCTTTAGTAGGCAGCTAGCGAAAGATATTGCCACTTTATTTTCTAACCCCAACTGACATCACTGGAGGTATAGAGAGCTACGAGCTTGAGTGGTGTAGTATGGTGAAGCATAGTTACTGAGGATGTAGTGATTACCGTTTGAGGTCTTTCATTGCATACCTATGAACTGACACTAGGCGAAGGGCCGTAGTTATGGCAATAAAGACTGAGAACAACCATTACTACCGGCTAAGTAATTTTCCCCTTATTATTATTATTATTATATACCTGAATTCATAGAAGTTTGTGCATAGGTTTATAATAATATGCTGGAGGATATGGAGAGTTTAACTAGGGAGGCGCACCGTCCCGTGGGGTTGACGGGAGTAGGTTGAAGCGCTGAGTATAGAGATATACTCGTTGGTTGAACCGCTGACAGTGTCGCCGTCCTCGCCGCACACTGAGCGTGTTCAGCGCGGCCCCTTTAAGACACCAGACACAGATAGACACACACGCCGACATACCCGCTCCCCGCCACACAGCCGCCGCCGTGCAGTCATCGCCATGGTTACCGTCGCCATGGTTACGGCAGGCCTCCTACCCCCGGGGTGTGTGTGATGTGAGGCGGCAGCAACGTGTGTCTGTACCTGGGACGGGTTGACCGGGCCGAGCCGGGAGCAGGGCCGGTATGACCCGGCCCCTGCCCGTCAGAATGCCCCGTCACATACCCGCACCGTTAACTCGCCCGTTCAGACTGAGCCCGGGTAGGATGTCGGGTTTTCCTTTCCGTTTACGTATTTAGTTTATAAGATACTTATTCCTGTATGAATAAAAAATCATATGCATTGAACCTCATTTACGCCAATAGAGTGGTTTGAACCTCCCCACACATCCACAGTCCTATTTCGTGGCCAACGTTGATGTGTTTTCTATGTTTTCTCAGTCTTCATAAAGAAAATATTTCCACTTTTTTATCCTGACCCGAACTGACATCCCAGGTACCGCCCACTTCATGGACGATGTCCGCAGGGCAAAGTGATGTATGAGTTAGGAGACAGCCATGGATCTGCAATCCATTTCTGCCGCAAACCTTATTCCGAAGATGTCTTGTTGAGGCAGTCGGTCTCAGGTCACTCGACACGGTTTAGAGAGGAGATGAGGTGTTTTTACTACCTTTATAGCTGGTATGACAGTGATCTGAATGAAGCAAGTCCACGTCCAATTTCTCTTTACAAGCCACTTTGCTGATATTACTGCAGTGATGGTTAGCCGCGCACTAGTTGCTAATACATGGAGTTGACATGCTATATATTTACCTCTATTATGACCTGACTACTCTTATCTAGGGGCCACCCTTTAAGAGAGGTGACGTTGAGCGAGCTTGGCCAGTTAGCCTCCTACGGGATAACTATTGGCTGATAGAAGGGAAATCTAAGTGCGGCAGTATAGAGGGGGAATTGATTGGGTCATTACAAGGGGCTTTTACTCAGAGAAAAGGGAAATCTTATTGAGGTAGCGTAGAGGGTATTTTGATTGCGTTGTGGCATATACTCAAAGAGAAAAGGGAAATCTTAGTATGGCAGTGTGGAGGGCGAATTGATTGGGTCATGGTGAGGGGTGTATACACTGAGAGAAAAGGGGAACCTTACTGCGGTAGTGTAGAGGGTAAATTGATTGGGTCGTGGCTAGGGGTGTATACAGAGATTGGGTCTTGGTGAGGAGGAGTGTGCAGATTGTTTGGTTTTCACCTCACTGAGCAGATGGCGAGCGACACGAATGCCACGAATGGCGTGAGCTCGACTCGAGCTTGGCGTGAGCTTGGCGTGAGCTTGTCAAGGGGGCAGGAGGGGTGCTCCTGCCGAGCGCTGATGTATTGTTATGATTAAACAAAGGCTGGGCCGGAGGCGGGCGGGCGGCGAGTCCGGATAAATCAGGCGCGAGCTGCCCCCGTCCACTTGACGATAAAGACTAGCTAAAGCGCTACACTTGATGCCGCTTGTCGGCGCGGCCTCAATAATTCACCGCGCCCTAGCAACAGCATCAAAGGCGGATTTGTCAGCGGGCCTCGCTGAAAGGGCCGTGTGTGGCCCGGCAAATGACCGCTCTCTGTCCGATAAATTATGTATGAAAAGCGGGGCCGGGGCCGGGCACGGCGCCGCTATAAACATGCTAATGTAGACCGGACGGGCGGCGAGGCCGGGCGATAGACTAGACGACCGTGACGCGGGCAGATGCGCACACTTAGAGCCCACCCCGCCGCCGCCTCCCCCACTCCTCTCCCCGCCCCCAACCCTGACCTTGGCGCACAAGTTGCATCAATATTTGACAGGGGTCAAGGCCGCGGGTCGCCGCCGCTGACCTCTAAACCAAACAGAGGCTGAACTTGACGGCCCGGACGCCGGAGGGACGCTGGAGGGACGCGTGGAGCTGAGAACGAGGGCAGGAAGAAGATGTAGAAAGAGAGAGAGAGAGCGAGGGTAGAGAAAAGATGTAGAGGGAGAACGAGGGCAAATCTTATTCTCACCCCATCGGCATGCCCCATGATGCCTTCACTACACATGGTTGAGGGGTCAGCTACAAAGTGGAGAGGTCATAGTGAAGGGGAGTGTGACGTCATGGTAACTGTCACCGTATGAGGCGAGACTTCTGTTGTCATGACGACACTTACACACCCGGCATCCCTTTAAGGCGCGTTCCCCTGGCGGCGAGTCTGCGAACTGTCCCGGGACGCCGGGTGAGTCCACTAGGCGGCAGCACCGTGTTCTTGGATGTGGTCACGTGACTAGGGACTCGCACAGTAGCATCGCCTGTGGGCATGACAACTACTCAGCATCGGCACGAGGCTACAAACCTGCGTGTTAACATAAGTTAGAGACTAGAGTATGTATGTTGACATACGTTAGAGTCTAAAATGTATGGGCCCGGCTAGTGATGTACTCCAATGGAATTCAACACCAGAATCCTGACTTCCGAAACGGGAAAAAAGACAATGGAAAATGAATACTTTTGGCCTAACCCCAACTGACATCTCTGTATTGATGATCGAACTTGATAGACTCGAGCTAAGAATACTTCATTTTTGTTTATTTTTACCCCCCTTCTGTTTATATTATTATCATTATTATTAGTCTCGGCCATGTTGTTTCATTGTCTATCACCCATAATTCGATCGTCACAATCTCCATCCCTAGATGGTAAACTGAGTGATTATTTTCTTCTTTTATTTATAATGGATCTATATCCATGATGATAGAACAATCCCGCTTCGATTGGATCTTGTTCCTGTAAATCACTAAGGTTCTTTATTTGTGTCTGTTGTAGCCTCGAAGGACTGGCACCATGCTGGCAAGGACAAGGCGCTTCTGTGTACGGAATGTCGTGTCTTCTTCAAGAAGTATGGCGAGGAGCGGCCGGTAGACAAACGGGACCCGCCGCCCTTCATGTTCAAACCCGTGCGCGAGGAGGACGCCATCAACGGCAAGCACAACATGCGCACACGTCGCAGCAAGGAACAGGTATGTGTTAACGCCACAGTAATGTGTGTACTACGTCACTCTAACTTCGCCACATGCCCACACGTCGCAGCAAGTAACATGTACGTCACTACGTTTACAACGTCACCGTAATCTGGGTAGCCTCTCCAGGGTTTTGCTGAAACCCTGGCTTTTAGCAGCACAGTCAGGTATAGGACAGAAGGCTAACATGCATAACATTATTTTACAGAGACAGGATAGAAATATCTCCATTAACACGGAATGGGCTTGATCCGTAGTTTAGTAAATAAAAAAATAAAAAAATGCAGGCCCAAAACTTATTTTACAAAGATTGGCACAACGTTTTAACCTTGTCATGAAAATTGAAATTCATTAAGAACCCAAAGAAAATAAAAAGAAGAAAAATGAGGAATGGCAATAAATTGCGTTAAATCGCTTTGACTTGGCAAAGATGTGGTCGCCGATTTTAAAGGTCATAGATGGATGCAGAGGGTCAGCGGATGATACAGCGACGGCCATTAAAGGGCATAGAAGGTTAGCTAAGGGCACAGAAGGTCATTGAAGGGCACAGGGAGTCCGTCAATAACACACAGAGGGACAGTCAAGGACAGAGAGGGTCAGTCATGGCCACACAGAGGGACAGTCAAGGACAGAGAGGGTCAGCTAAGGGACACGGGGTCAGTAAAGGGTACAGAGGGACAGTGTAGGGCACAGAGGGTCATTCAAGGACACAGGGAACAGGGGGATAGTCAAGTACAGTGATGGTCAGGGAAGTATGAGTAAGTTGTGGTGTAATGGGTAGATATCATTTCAAACGGCAGTGTGAGGTGGTTCAGTTTACTTTATTTTGGTGGGTCTTATTTCTAAGTCTCGCCTCATTACGAGAGTTGGCGAGAGTCAGGAGGGCCTAGGTCGGGGCGCCTGACATGCTAGGCGTGTCACTCTCCTAAAACAGGCCTTAATTAGACCTCGTTAGGCACGAAGCCTACACGGCAGAGCTGGCTGCTTACAGTATCAGCAGAAAACGTCACTCAATACGGCACGACGGTGGTGCCACCTGTGGTGTTCTGGTGACAAATTGGTGGTGTGTTTGTCGTCTGCTTGGTTGTCATGGCGACGCGATGAGGTGTTGGGGGTGTGACGGAATCATCCCAATTATCGACACACAGTCGTGTAAACTCATCCCGGACAAGTTTTGTCTTTGGTCTGCTTGTAACAAAGAAGCCGACGGAATCTTGGCAATAATAGACTCAAGTGGGGCGGGTACAATAAAAAACAGCTGCCACTTTTACATGAAAATCCTTGTTTTTATTAAATATTTTTTCCTGTATACATTCAGAGATGTCAATTTTTCCTGTCATTTTCGGGTTTCGCCAGTGTACAATGTCTTGGTCATGTTGAGGATGAATAGTGGATTTAGTCGGGATTCGGACATCTTCCTTTTTTTTGTTGTTCTTTTCTAGACTTCACTGGCATCTGTGTAAAGTGAAAATAGTATGAAGTGAGCCTCATTCACACCAGTAAAACATTTATTTGAACCCCCTGCACACCCTCAGCCCTATTCCTTCCATGACCAACATTGATGCTTTTTCCCATGTTTTCTCAGTCTCTTTGAGTAGATTCCACATGGAAAATATTTACTCTCTCTGCTGCAGGCGTAATTGTCTTAGTGCTCTGCAACCTCACGTGTGTGAATGTGCAGGGAGCGGGCAGCAAATTCGTGCGCTGCATGTAAATAAGGATGTTTGTATTGTTGTTGAGTTCGCGTCGTTGATTCTCGTCAGATCGAGAAAACACGAGACGACGCCTCTGAGAACGCCCGCCAGGTGGCCTGTCGTGTTGCATCACGGGAAGGGACCCACAGCTAGTTCGTAATCCTGCCGCTTGGGCCTGTCGTGGCGCTCTGCGGAAGACAGGCGGGTGGGAGGGGGGGGGGGGCTGGTCCCCACACTCAAGGTCAATCTCCGCCGCCCTGGTTTGATTTTCCTCCAACAGAGGGCAGCACGTGATTTCCAACATGCTGATTCCGCAGGCGCGCTGAATTAAGGCGTGTGTACTTGCGCGGGAGGGCGCCGGAGGGTCGCCGATCGTCTAACATTTGTCAAAATAATAAAGGAGGCCGGGGTTGAGGGGCAAGTCGGTAGTGAATGCAAACAGCGGCCGAGCTAGAGCCCCAAGCGCCGCCAGAGAGCTATACAGCCGTCCACACGACGTAGTGCGCTCACTCACCACCAGGGGTTTATTATCAGCGTTAATCCCGCTTTGTACCTCCAGGGGCATTTCTCTGTGGCGAATAACCCTGTAATTATGTAAAGCTACATAATTGCTCAGTCTGACACCCGCTGCAATTATGTACCATGCCTTGTCGAGAGGGAATCGTAACCGACAAATGCCCCTCTCCAAGGTACAAAATCTCTCGGTGTTTGGGAATCGTAACATGTTAGATATATTCTGGAGGAGGCCTTCCTTGCTAGAGATTGGGGAGATCAAGGTACATTCAAATGAGGAAGGGTTAATCTGGGATCGCGTCAATGTCCCCTGGACATGGTAGAGTCATGAAACATGTGACAGTGCAGTCAGTGGCGCTAAGTCAGGAATTTATACAGCTATGGCACACACAGAGCTGCCTAGATAAAAGAGACCAAGCACGGTATGAACAGGGGCAAAGGTCAGTTCTTCTCATACCATGTCTCTGTGGTGTGGTGTGGTTTGCAACCACTCTTCGCCTTCATCCCCAGCAGTGGTAAATTTACTGCTATATCAAAGGCCGGATCTCCTCATGCCATGTCTATGTAGTGTGGGAAATAAAAGAACTCAGTAAATGTGTAGGGGTGAGATTTCTATATAGATTCAATCACCACCGAACCAAAGTAAGTCCAATAGAACATCTTGTACGTTGAACTACCCAAACAAATAAACAATGTAGAGGGGTGTGTGATCTGTGTGCATTGATCTACGGGGCATTGAGCGGGGGCCGGCCACCTGAGATAGGCGGCCCTGATGTGCAGCAGACATGCGAGGGGTGCTATCTCGCCGCATACGGGGTCACTGACAGACAGAGGAACCATTGAAACTGATATAATTGTATGTGAAGCTATGACATAGTGCCAGCAGTATTGTGATACAGAACTTTGGCCTTAGTACACCAATGGTCAAACTGGGACCAACTTCATTGTCCATTTTCAATGAAAATAGACTGTCATTTGTCACTTACTGGCCAAGCCTTGGTCTCTGTTCTATTTTTAACTGGGAAAGTCGGCGGTAGATCTTCGAAAACGCTGACGCTGGTATTCTGCGCTACCCATTAGGAAACATACACAGCGTCGGAAGTACCTCAATGTACCCTATAGAAGAAGTAAGAGCAGCTCTAATAAAACTAAATCAGGCATACAGGAACTTCTGCTTGAAGGAAGCATGATGGGGTAGGTTGACCCTGATTGGCCCGTCAATCGTCAGGAACGCGCGACACATTCACTCTCGTCTCGCTCGCCATACACAGGCGGCCGGCAGCGTGGGGTTAAACCCGTCGCCATGGCGACGCTTTGTTTGATGTCTGGTCCCTGGCGTCTCTCGATGCCCGTTGTCAAGGTAACGTCACGCGCTGCGTCTGGTGTCGGTGCTGCCGCCTGGTGTGTGACGGCAGAGTTACGTGGTCGAGCCGGTGTGAAAATGTGGTCAGTGAATCATAGAGACACCCACTGAGAATCTTCATACACAGCTGTTGAGTGTCTCAGAAATGGAAGTTTTCCCCTTTTCCGAGAAAATCCTTGTTTTCATATCCAGCTGATAAAACTACTTTTTCTTGTGATAAAACAAAGGTAACCTGAATTGAGCCTCATCCACACCAATCGACAGAGGTTCAAACGTACACACAGAGACCCACAGCCCCATTCGATGGTCAACAATTTTGTGTTCCCCATGTTTTCTCAGTCTCCCTTAGGCAGTAAATTCTACATGAAAAATATTTCGATTTTTTTCATGAACCCAGCTGACATCCCTGCTTATGAAAATAGATATTGTTGTTTGGTCCAACGTTTATTTCAGACCCTGACACCTGTGCATTTTGGTGGTGTTTTATTTACCTAAAATATTATCGTTGGTATTATAATTGTTTCTTACCATAATTGATATTAGATTTTCTACAGGGATCCAGTAAGAACCGCTGTATTTTATTTTTTTTTAATCTCATGTAAAAAAACGATATTTACTTATATTCTTACTAATATTAGACTTGTTGCAGGCATCTTACATACATATTCTAGTAAAAAGCAATATATTTACTTATATTCTTACTTATACTATTGTTACTAATATTAGACTTGTTGCAGGGATCCTACATATAAATTCTAGTAATAAACAATATATTTGCTTATATTCTTACTAATAATATTGTTACTAATATTAGACTTGTTGCTTTTTACAGGGATCCAGTAAAAACCGCGTGAAAAAGGAGCGACAGGCGGCTAGCAGCCCCGACAACGTCGACAGCCCAACCAACAGCTCGACGAGCTCCAAGGACATCGCCGGCCGTAAGTCGCCGAGTACAGTCAGCACGTGTAGCAACTCCAGCACCGACAAGACCAACAAGCCCAAGGTCAGTCCCCGAGGTCACTCCAAGGTAAACCTTCACTCACTCCAAGGTCCAGTCTCACTGAACCCGGCCGCTTACTCCAAGGTCAAATCTCACTCAATCATTAACACGCTTTGCTCAGCTACGGTTTAACCTAGTCGGCGTAAGTGGCACAGTCCATGGCCAATACAGAAAGTGGGCCTGGGATATGGGCAGATTAGTGCATGATTTACCCCGAGGTCACGCCAAGGTCGAATCTTATTGAAACATTAACACTCTACTCAAAAATGCTCTGCTCAGTTTTAATCTAGTCGGCGTTAGTAGCGCAGTCCTTGGCTAATAGAGAAAGTGGGGTTGGGATGTGGGCAGATTGGCGCATGATTTATCCAGTAAACTTAGCATTGTCGCGTAATCCACAGGAGCACTTTTTTTCCTGTTTGCTGCACGATTCCACAGGCATAGTGGTCAGTAAGATGGCCACTCTGCGATAGAAAAGTAGGAAAACAGACTGGGCGTTTAATCTGATAATTGTTATGAACTCCCAGATCAGCAAATATTTGTCCAGACACCATTTGGTGGGAGGGGCATATTTACAAATCCCGGAGTGAGTACCAATTTCCAGATTAAACGCCAGGAAGATTTTCCTTTCATCATACATCTTCAAATGTTTTGAATTGATAGGAAATTTCCTGTAATCGCCATTCGAAGTTCAATTTGGGCACACAAACCTGGGCTATATAACAGTGTACGGCCCAGTTGGCCGTACATGATTTTTGCAATATAGGGAGCAGAGGTCAGTAAGTATAAGAACTATGTGCACAAGTATATGATAAGAATCGCCCCACCAGAGCCAGGGGACTGAGTGGGAACGTGGTGCACTTCCCTGAACGAGTATTTGTTTGCATGTTGACAGAAGGTGAAGGAGAGTCCATGCAAAGGAAAGAAGCGAAGCAGAGACAGCAGTGAGTCAGAAGAGCAGAAGAGAAAGAAAGCACAGGTATGCAGAACAGTTTAGAGATTTGTTATCATCTATGAATATGGTCTGAGTTAAGTACACATTCTTTAGTAGGCAGAGTACCCAGGCAGTCGCCGGTTTCCATTGCACAGCTCAGATGAGAGTTCTGAAGATTAATCAGTAATGGTAGAGAGATTATTGGGATCTGTATACAGAGAAGACGTGGCATGTAGTTTTTAAGGATTATTGGGATTTGCATTGTTTATTAAAAGATTATTACGTGGTAAGAGTCAGAAAGATCACCCACTATTCTTTCGTGTTATACTTCCATGGGGATGATTACATAAAAATATTTTATTCACTATGCCACACATGTTATTAAACCTCTGTCACAGGTGTCACAGTTTGTGTGTGAAACATTGCGTTAAACCACTGTAGACACATTCTGAAAGTCTGTCAATGTTTGTGTGGCGTTAAACCAAGAGGTGTCACAGATCATGTGGCATTAAACCGCTGTAGATGAACTGAGAGGCATCACGGTTGGTGTGTCACATACTGTGTTGAACCTCTCTAGACACACTGTGATAGTATTTGTGTCACGCATGGTGTTAAACCGCGGTTTCCACACTCCGAGAGTCTGCGTGTCACGCATGGTGTTAACCCATGAGAGTCTGTGTGTCACACATGGTGTTAACCCATGAGAGTCTGCGTGTCACGCATGGTGTTAACCCATGAGAGTCTGCGTGTCACACATGATGTTAACCCACTCTAGACGCACCTTGAGTCTGTGTCACGCAACCCACTGTAGATGCACCTGAAGAGTTTATTCCTTGAAGACGCACCATGACAGTCTGTGTGTCACGTATGGTGGTAAACCACTGTAGACACACTCCAAAAATGTCTCCCTTTTTTCCTTTTCTTTTTTCTTTCTTTTAATTCAATCATCAAATAGAAATGAGGTGACACACCGTAATTCGCCTATTGGCATTCTTCCATAGATGTCACGCATAGTGTTCACTCCTTGTAGATACGCCATGAGAATCTGTGTGTCACGTATGGCGTTAAACCACTGCAGACACACTCTGAAAGTCTGTCAATGTTTGTGTGGCGTTAAACCAAGAGGTGTCGCAGATCATGTGGCATTAAACCGCTGTAGATGAACTGAGAGGCATCACGGTTGGTGTGTCACATATGGTGTTGAATCTCTCTAGACACACTGTGATAGTATTTGTGTCATGCACACTGTTTAAACACTCCGAGAGTCTGTATGTCACACATGGTGTTAAACCGCTGTAGATGCACATGGAGAGTCAGTGTGGCGCGCATTGTGTAACACCACTCTAGACACACTTAGAGAGTGTGCATATTATATATGGTGTTAAACTGATGTAGACGCACTGGGAGAGTCTGGGTGTCACACATGGTGTAAACCCACTGTAGATGGTGTTAAAGTGCTGTAGACACACTCTGAGAGTCTGGGTGTCACACATGCGCTGTTCGGGCATCGGTTCACCATCATGCCCCTGGTGGCAGATTGACTAAAACTACCGCATGCCGTGCGCGTAAAGCCGCGGATTACGCGCGCGGCGTGACGGCGCGTTAGCTGAGTGTAAATAGACCCTGCGTCAGGTCTGAGCTCCGTCAGTGTGTGTTGCTAACCCCGCCTCCAGCAGAGCCTCACGATCCCTCCTCCGCGACCCCGCGCACGTACAGCGATTAACACAGTAATCCACATTCTGATGAGTTCAGTAACAGCCACTGCATCATTAAATGTTACCTGTGTCAGTGTAATAACCATAAACTCCACCCAGACACGGGGCAATGTAACGCAACTAATCAATGCCTAACGTATACAGAATTTCACAGAAATTAATCAATAATATTTCTTGATTCCTAATATCTCCAACAAAAAGGTGTATGTTTGAATAGTATATGCTTGAATAGTATATGAAATTGATGTGACATGTATGAAAAAAAAGTACACATTGTAAAATCACCATTACTGATGAAATTTGTAGAGTAAAAAAAAAATTACACTTGCATGATCGTGTATTTTCAAGACCCCATCCACAATCCCACAAAGAATATTAAGAATATATATTTTTATTCTTTAATAAGAAGGTGGAGTAGATCTTCACCAAAAGTAGAAAATCTTAACATGGTACAATATGTTCCCTAACTGTATCCATAAGACAATATTAAGAATAAATTTGCGAGATATAAATCAAACATCTGAATAGAATATAATCGCGCATGGTCATTCTATGGCCTTGTTGTTATGTGGGTATAATTGGGATCAATCTGACGGTGTTTTGTTGTGTTGCAGGAGAGACCCGACAGTCCTGGCGAGTCGTCGACGGACAGTAGTAGTGTCTGCGGTAACGACAACGACCACGACAACGACGAGAACGGTAACGACGGCGACATCGAGAACAACCAGGTCAGTGCACACACTGCGACCAGTCTGAGACTGCTTACCACTCATCAGAAATCTGTCAGTTTGAACCTATCACATCATTCGAGCAGTTAGTCTCAGGCAGCAGCTTACAACTATTTGTAACTACAACTATTATACATTGCGACCAGACAGTCCTAGACTGCTTACGACTCGTAATAAATCTGTAATGTAGTAGTCTTTATATCGGATCTTGACCTTCTTGTAAAACTTGAGGTAGTTACTCCTAAATCCAGAAAACTGTGCGACTGCAAATGTACAATGTCTCAAAGTAAAGACCAATTTTTATTTATCTAAAAGTACAACTTTACAAAAATGTCTCTAAATTTTTCTTATGAATATAGCCTTGAACTAACCTGGTATCTTCAAATCAGTCATTTCTGCTGCGTCTAACCCTGCTTCGTGCTATAAAAAATAGAGTATTCAGATATTTTCTACGCGAAGACTTGGTAGTTTAACAATGAGAATCTTATTGCCTGCTTACCTGCCTGCTTGCCCCTTACTAGTACTAATATCGGGCCACTTATTGGCTTTTAGTTCGTTATTCTACAGGACGAGCTGAGTTCCAGTGGTGGATCGTCAGCGCCCAGCCCAGTGCCACCTGCCGCAGCCGCAGCCGCCTCCGCCGCTGGGGAACCACTGCCTGCAGCCAGCAACCCAGTGCCCTTCAACAACAACAACAAACAACAACCACAGCCACAGCCGCCGCAGCTCGTCCAGCAGCAGCAGCAGCAGCAACTACAACCCTCGCCAGAAGAGGGCGACACCCATCCACCCCAGCTGGTGGCTCCACCTGTTGTTAGTCAGGCCACACCAGTTTTGACAGCGGCCCCAGTAGTGGTCGCACCCATCAGCGCCAACGTCGCGCCACCCTTACTTCCAGTGACGTCACGGGTGACGCCACCTACGTCACGTGCATCGCCGACGCCGGTGCTGCATGCGGCGTCCGTTGGGGACAGAGAGAGACTACTGCAGCTTGAGCGACATCGAGAGTTCGAGCGCAAGGAGTACGAGCGACACCAGCGCGAACAGCGAGAGCACCACGAGCGACAGCTGCAGCTCGAGCGACAGCTGCACGAAGCCCAGGAAGAGGAGCAGCTCAACTTGGAGCGACAGCAGCGTGCGGCTGAGCTGGAAAAGGAGCGACAGCATCAGCAGCAACAGCAACAACAACAGCATCAACAGCATCAACAACAACAGCAACAACAACAACAGCAACAACAACATCAACAACAACAGCAACCGCAGCAGCAGCAGCAGCAACATAGGGACATAGTGAACAAGGAGTTGGAACGACAGCGGGCGGAAAGAGATCGACAGCGGGACATTGATAGGCAGATCGAGCTCGAGCGCCAGTTGGACTTGGAGCGGCTACATCGGGAAGCAGCGGCGGAAGTGCGCCCCCAGCAACAGCCGCCCCCTCCAGAGGGCGTGCGTGGTGGCCCCCACCCGCACCCTGCTCCCGCGTCCACTTCCGCCGCCGCGACGGTGGTCTCGTCAGAGCGCCCCCACGAGGTGGAGCGGCCCGGAAACGGGCTGCCCCCACACCTCCACCCACTCACCACGCCCCTCCCGCCCCCTCCCCCCCTACAAGGCGTCGGCGGCCTTGTCAAGGGGGCTTCCCCGCATGTCGCCACCCCGTCGCAGACGTTGCCGCCGTTGCCGCCGCACGCGGTGCCTTCGCACCACGCGCCGCTGCCTGCCCCGCCGCTCACCGCCATCAAGCAGGAGGTAATCGGCGAGGTGGTTGGCGACCACGGTGGACTGCCACTGCATAAAGCCCCACCAGGCCACCGCCCAGCCCTGTCCCCACCCCCACCCCTCCTCTCACAACAATCACAACAACAACAACAGCAGCAACAACAACAACAACATCCATCACAACAACAACAACAACAACTCCCGCCATCACATCCACACGCACATCCCCACCACCAGCTGCCACCGCCTCACCCACACGCACACCTTCCCATCAACCATCCGTACCACCACCTGCCGCCGTCCGTGGTAGGCGGCCCGCCACACCTCACGCCCCATCCATCGTCGCACTCGCCGCACCTGCCGCCCAACCACCTGCCGCCGCTGCCGTCTCCCGTGCAGATCAAACAGGAGCGCGCGCCGTCACCCGCCGCCCGCGGCCGGTCGCCGCCACGGCCCAGCTCCCGCTCCAAGTCTCCCGTCAAAGGACAGTCTCCCACCAGGCCAAGGTCAAGGTCGCCCTTATTGTCAAGGTCACGGTCAAGGTCGCCTGTGTCTAGTCCCGAGCCCGAGCGACGGAGTCCCAGTCCCGAGCCACGGGTTGTCAACGAACAGTGCCATACGAGTAAGACTGCAATGTGAGTAAAGGAAGAATTTAATCTCTACGACTCTTCTCTCAGTGTCACTTAAACGTTAATCAGAGTTTTCTCTTATTCATACCATAGAACCCTGTTTAAAAGGATACCCTCCATTCCAGTACATAGTACAGAGGTGGCAGTTTCCCAAAAAAAATTTAGGCTAGAGATAAGATATAAAGAAGGTGATCTCTAACCTGGGAAATAAATTTGTTTTTATTTCCAGTTTATGGAATTAATTTGTACCATAGACATACCAGCATAAATGGTCACGCAATAAACCAATGTAATAGGAGCGTGTAGGTCACATACATGGGAAGGTACAAAAAGAGGTTGGCATGGCTCACATAGCCGCACCACAGATCACCAGATTAAACCCGGTTTCTTACCAATACTCGCTAAATCTGGAGCTACGTATGAACCTCTACTTTCAATGTTACTTCTGTATCTATTGGAAATAGAAATCGCCCTGTTGGAGAATTCTTAGGGATATTTCTCTCTTTTTTAGGAACAAATGTATGTATGTGTTGTGTATAAAGTGTTGTGCATGTCACTGATTGGCACGACCTCCTTGTTGCAGTTTCTACCGCCATATTTACCGCGGATACAACAGTTGTTCGCGGTGTGATATCGAGTTTAAGCCTCTGCCCGACTCCAAGCTCGCCCGGAAGCGCGAGGAACGCTTGAAGCGCTCACTTCCGCCGCCACCGCCGTCTGCGCCTGCGCCGGCGCCGCTGAAAGAGGAGAAGCGCGCAGAGCCGACGCCGCCGCCACCGCCGCCACCGGCTCCTCCCCGGAAAGAGGAGGAGAAGGAGAAGATTGCTGTAAGTTCACTTCTATCTCGCTACTTCCTATTTCTATCTTTTATCATTCACCTAATATGTACACAATATTGACTGGTTTCAGATACAAAAGCGCGTCGTAATATCCGAGCCCATGCGAGGATAGTGTAAAGAGTCACCTCCAAGTAGCAGGCGACCGCTTTTATCTGGAAGCATGTGCTCGGATATTACTACTCTTCAACTCCTCGGAGCATACGCCCGTTCGTATGTAAAGCCAGTCAATATTGTTTAGATATTGCTACAAAAAAGATCTGGAAGTGATTTAATCTAGAGCTGGCCGTAGCGTTTCTAAAGAGACTTATTTAGAAAGCAGACGACATTTGGTGATTGTCGGTTCCCGCGCTTTCTCATCTTGCTGCCGTAGCTGGGTCCCGCGGCGCTAGTTGCCATAAAAATCAATACAGAAAACCGGAACGCCGGCGTTGTCGGACGCGGCCGATAGGGGGCTCTCATGCGAGAGAGGTCACACCCACCACGAGAGGGCGCTCTGATCGCACCCGGGATCTGGCATCCGGGATAAGTGGCGCCTCCCAGCGGCGGGCCCGGCGTGAGGCGCCGATGCTCGCCCGTTGTCAAATCTAATAGACGCACGCCGGCCTGAACTATCCGTCGCCATGGGAACAGGGAGGGGTGGTGGATGAGGTGTTTGTAGAGTGGTGGTGGTAGCCATATCTACTGTCATGAGAAGACCGTGCTCACAGCATTGCGCATGCGTGAAGGGTCCCATCTCGCCTCCTCTTGCACAGAATGAGACTCGTGACGCGCTCAGTGCTGCTGCGTTCGGACAGGTGGCGCTGCTTGAAGGAGGTGAGAGGGCGCCACTTGTCTTTTGTATAGACAGGGTCAATATCTGGGCGTGGTCAGTGGGGGGTTAAGATAGACGCTGCGGTCAGTGCAGGGTTAAGATACACGCTGCGATCAGTGGGGGGTTAAGATACACGCTGCGGTCAGTGCAGGGTTAAGATACACGCTGCGATCAGTGGGGGGTTAAGATACACGCTGCGGTCAGTGCAGGGTTAAGATACACGCTACCGTCAGTGCAGGGTTAAGATACACGCTGCGATCAGTGGGGGGTTAAGATACACGCTGCGATCAGTGCAGGGTTAAGATACACGCTGCGATCAGTGGGGGGTTAAGATACACGCTGCGATCAGTGGGGGGTTAAGATACATGCTGCGGTCAGTGCAGGGTTAAGATACACACTGCGATCAGTGGGGGGTTAAGATAGACACTGCAGTCAGTGCAGGGTTAAGATACACGCTGCGATCAGTGGGGGGTTAAGATACACGCTGCGGTCAGTGGGGGGTTAAGATACACGCTGCGGTCAGTGCAGGGTTAAGATAGACGCTACCGTCAGTGGCGTTTTAGGGGGATGCTGCAGTCAGTGCAGGGTTAAGGCGGACGCTGCGGTCAGTGGGGGGTTAAGATACACGCTGTGGTCAGTTGGGGGTTAAGAAGGATGCTGCGGTCAGTGATTGGGGGGGGGGGGGGTTAAGATAGATGGATGCTGCGATCAGAAGAGGGCAGCACTGAATATTGTGTGTGGCTAATAGGAAACAGCTGTAAATATGTGGGTGTGGCCTACACGGCAACAGCCAATATGTGGTTGTGACCAACAAGGCAGTAGTCGATCTGTCGGCATTGCCAATGGGGCAGCATTCAATATGTGGGCGTGGTCAATGGGAGCAGCAGTCAGTATGTGGGCGTGGCCAATGGGACAGCATGTGGGCGTGACCAATGGGTCTACGTGATTAGATTGATAATGTATTGTCTTGTCGATATTTACTCCTGTTCTTTATTGAGCGCACTTAGATCATTATCTCTCATTTAATTCAATTTTATTATAAGAATATTAGAAATTTGTTCACGTTACAGTCACATTGTATATTATATATCGATCAACAGATTTAAGCTGGAAAGACTAATTGATTAATTAAGTTTGCTATTTGATTATTTCAGCGCTGATCATTCTGTTGCCGTTATGTTATTATACATGCGTTTATCTAGATGAGTTTAAGATTTATAAATGGATTTTCATAATTTTGATTCTGAATAACCTACTGATGTACATGTATTAAGGTTAATTTGTTGTTTTATTAATCCGTTGAGTTGAATTTGAAGCATACCCCTCAAATAGTCACCATACTTGCGTGCGGCTGCCGCTCACCAAGTCGCGGGGACGGGACCTTGGATTTCTCATGTTCACTTTTTGGTTTCGGACAGAAGAGGCCGGATACTCCGCCTTTAAACCCAAGTGCCGACGCGCAGGTGACCTCGACCTTGATGGCGTCACAACTTCCGGCCCTCTACGGCAACGAGCGTCTGACGCCCGGTCGGATCGCCGGTCCCTACCAGCCTCACGACCCGACGCCCGCGCTGCGACAACTCTCCGAGTACGCCCGGCCGCACAGTATGGGTGAGTATCCGTTACACTGTCCACACGGGGTCGCCACCGGCCTCAAACCGGAAGTAGGGGGCAGAATTTCTGTATACCTCATCCCACATTACGCGGAAACAGGGTTTGCCATATATGGTCATATTCAAAGTGGTTTCGGACTTGAGTCGAGAGCGTGAACAAACTTTGAAAGTATATCTGTTTAACAATTGGGAAACCCACTGTTGCATGACGTTTTATGCAGAGCAGTATGGATGTGTATTATAAAGTTCATAAGCTCGGTGGTTGTATCCCACTTGATACAGTGCAGCTGCTGCGGCCTGGGGTGTGGCGTCAGATGTGGCACAGCATTGGCATATTTTTAACAAATATTTCCAGAACCAGTTTGTTTACGCTCCCTTAAAAGAAACCCTGTTTTTGTGTATGTGACTGTACCCTATCCCTCCCCCTGGTGTAGACTAGGTGAACCATATTCTCGTAATAAGTTGTTGTTCATCTTGATCCTGGAACAAACCGTCCGACACAAAATGGCCACGTGCTCCACGAAGTGACAGCAGTCATACGACTCGGGTCGGCATGTTAAGTGAGCAGTGTAAATAGAGCTCAATATTTCAGTATTAGTGGAGTCTTCGGCCATTTGCTGTCGCTGGTTTGTGTCAGGATCAGGGAGTGTCGTGGATGTTGTGTTTGGTGAGTGGGTAATGATCAGGGCGTGCCGTGGATGTTGTGTTCGGTGAGTGAGTAATGATCAGAGAGTGTTGTGGATGTTATGTTCAGTGAACTGGTAATGATCAGGGCGTGCCGTGGATGTTGTCTTCGGTGAGCAGGTTGACAGGGATGCAAGTTTTCTGACAACTGACACGATTCAAGCTTCTGATATAGATCAACAACACTTGAAGAGTTCCAAAATAATGTTGTAAATGATTCTTTTTTTATAAGTAAATAAATTTCCAAATTTGTCCTCAGTCCCAATTTTTATCCCTGAGTTAAGAATGTCATAGGTGTTATGTTTCGTGAGAGGATAAAGATAAGGGAGTCTCATTCGTATGTTTGTTGAGCGGGTAATGATCAGGGAGTGCAGTGGATGTTGTATTTGGTGAGTCGGTAATGGTCAGAGAGTGTCCTCGATTAGCGGGTTAACAAGGATGGAAGTTTTCTGACAAATGACAGAATTCTGACTTCTCATATAGATTGGCATCACTTGCAAAATGATGCTTGGGTTTTTTTAAATAAGCATTTTAGATTTCTAATTTTTTCCTCAGTCCCGACTTTCAACCCTGGGTTTAAATTCAGGGAGTGTTGTGGGTGTTGTTTTTCTGTGAGTGGGTATTGATCAGGGAGTGCCGTGAATGTTGTGTTCGGTGAGTGAGTGAGTAATGATCAGAGAGTGTTGTGGATTTTGTGTTTGGTGAGCGGGTAATGAACAGGGTGTGTCGTGGGTGTTGTGTTTGGTGAGCGGGTATTGATCAGGGAGTGCCGTGAATGTTGTGTTCGGTGAGAAATGATCAGAGAGTGTTGTGGATGTTGTGTTTGGTGAGCGGGTAATGATCAGTGTGTGTCGTGGGTGTTGTGCTGTTGTGTTCAGTGAATGGTAAGTACGTTGTTCGTGCCCCAGTCGCCGGCATACTGGTCAGCAGTGACCATGTAAGGTATGTATAGACTGTCCGTATCGCCCTTCGTGCTGATATCAACTGCCATATCTCTCCGGAGTCTGCCGCCACAAGGCACTGTTAACGATTCTCTGCGTGAGTCCCTGTATAATTTCAGAGATGGCATTTTTCCCTGTAAATCCACATTTTTATTTCTATTATGTAAGATTCCTTTTACTTATGTTGACTAAAGATGATTGTAACTTAACCACATTCACACCAATAAAAAAGTGGTTTCAACCTCAGCCCCATACCGTCGCCAACACAAATTCCAGATTAAAAAATTAACCCCATTCGACATCTTTGAACCATAAATAGAGGGTGAATGCGTAGGGGTGAGAATTCTATCTATTTAGACTTTTTCGCATAGATAGATAACCTCCCCTGTAGTGTATAATAAATTAGAAAAAGCTGAACCTTGAGATAGTCCCATATACCCTCATGGTCCCCTGAGAAGTTAAACACGCAAATTATCCAAATTTATGATTTCACATACAATAATACATAAAATCCTATGTTATTTTCCCCGCCTTACGATCACATATTAAATCCTAGTCTCAGCTGCTTTAATTCAGAGATGTCAATCTGGTCATTTCCAGGTTTCCGAGTTTTGATATTGTACTAAGTCTTGATCATGTTAGAGATAAATAGCGGATATAATCAGGATTCAGATATTATCCGGGTTGATTTCTAGACGTCCCTGGCATCTCAGTAGTTCCTGCAAATAAATCGTCTTTATTTAAGTGGTGGACTTGAGCCACAAGCCTGGTACAAACCCAAAGCCCTCCAAAACGATCTCGGATTTCTGTTAGTGCGAGAACGCCCCTCACGTGTGTATGTCACGTGATCCCGACAGCGTCTCTCCGTTAAACCAACGAGTATAGAGAATATACTCGTTGGTTAAACTTACAACAACAACAACAACAGCAAAAAAAAATTAAAGTTTTAGATAAAAAGCTGTGGACTGGCCTCATGACTGTCCTTCATTGTTTTTTTAGACCGCCCACCACGGATGCACCACCCAGGTTAGTGTACTTAATGACCCCTAAATGTACCCTGTGACCTTTGTGTGACCTTGACCACGTTGTGTTTTGGATCAGGCGGAGAACAGAGTCTAGGTAGATGATATATGAGATTGGGTGGGTGAGGGGGAATTAGGCCTGTGCCTGTCTCATGTGTTTTCACTTACACTTGTACCCTCACCTTGAAGGAAAATTTATATATGTAGAAAAAAACTTACTTAAGTTGCATACAAACGGTTATTTGTAAAATTGTTAACAGTTAAATCTTGTGTAATTTGTTCACAGATTTAGATCTATATTTGTGTATGTTTTCGATTACGGACTTAATATTATATCCTTAAGTAAATAGAAGATTGATATTAATATTTACAATGTTAGATATTATATCCCTTAAGTAAACAGACGATTGCCATCTTGTATTACGATGTTTGATAAAAGATGTTCACACTGTGTTGAGATGTGTTTTTAAAGCTGGTTGTGACGTCACAGGTCAGACGAGTCAGGACCCCGCGCGTTCCATGCCTTACGGCGTCCATGGCGGCGCGCCGGTCGATCCCATGATGCACTACCGCATGGCGTCCATGTACCCGCCCGGGTCCCGAGAAAGGTGAGCCATTTACTTGCATCCGAAAGGAATGCAAGTTTACCTACATATGACGGGAATTCCAACATTTCCCACACACCAGAAACACCTTAAAGAGTTAAAGAGTGGCATTTCCTGTCTAGTTTCATATTCACCTCTCTTCGAACACGAAAGTCATAGGGTAAACAAAAGAAATTCGATGATATATCGATTCATATGTGGGTATAACGAGGCGTTTGCCTGTAAAACGCCAAAGCGGCGAAAGCGGCTGAGAATCTTTTACAAAGTATATATCGATTCATAGCCATATTGTTCCAATATAATTTTTAAAATGCTTCTTTTTGTCGGGTTTTAGATTTCCGATTTTTCCCGAGTCCCGACTTTCATCCCTGGATATAGAAAAAATGGAAAACATTTTAGATTTGCCGCTTCTGATAAAAAAGTTTTATTATGCAATAAACATTAAGAAATGAGCGGTAGCCATTGCTCACTTTGCACTGATATGGTGTTATTTGGGCCGTAATTGTAAGTAATTTGTGTGATTGGGCTACTGTAATGGGACTGGGTAACGGGCCCAGTCTGACCCGGGGCCGAGGTCACTAATTTGTAATTAATTTTCTACAAGAAAACTGCGGACGATCCATGAATCTAGGTTAATGAGAAGGGGTGTGCGTGTTGGCATGTTTAATTAGATCAAAGCGGGTGTCGGTAATTGAAGATTAAGTCATTATCTCACTTCCCGCCCTTGTCTCTGCTCGATAAGCGTTATCTGGGGAAAAAATGCCTGGAACGAGATGCTAATATGAAAATTCGAAAAATGCTCGCCTCTGCGTATTGTGGTTCTCAATGGCAGCGGGTACTTTGCGGAAAATCTGGATTTTAAATGGAATCAATATTTAGGGGTGGCTTAATGAAATGTCTTCCATGTTGATTTGTGTCGGAAATATTCACCGAGTTGGATGAACAAGCCTACAAGGTATGTATTTCTGACAAAAACAAAAAAAGAACAGATGTGATTCAGCCACCCTCACAATGTCTCCTTATTATTATGTTCACTTTGTACCTGGAAGTGGTAAAAACGCTATTTTACTACTCACTCAACAAGTGATACGGAGGATAGTATTATCTATAATTCGTCACACTTTGATTCTAGATTCTAGATTTTAGTGAATGTCTGATTCTAAAGCAGACGACATTTTCTATTTCACAGACTGGAACTGGAGTTACAGCGCGATAAGCAAGAACGTGACGCGCGGGAACGAGACCTGCGCGAACGTGAATTACGCGACATGGAATTCCGGGAGAAGATGAAGCAAGAATTGGAGATGAAACCGCCGGGTAAGTCATCGAACACAGGAGCTTCCCAAATCCTTAGCTACTGTTCCCGGATTTTGTGTGTGTGTGTTTTTGATATTTCCAAATCCCAATTTCTTCACTTTACTGATTGACTGACTGGCTGCTGGGTGGTTTGCAGATTCACTCCATGGCAAGCATTAATATGTTTTCCCCAGTTTCTATGAGGCAGCAAATTCCACATGTAAAATATTTCCACTCTTCCCTTTCGGGCCCCAATGGACATCACTAGAAAATGCACCTTTACCCGGATTTGATTTTATTCCACTAAATGTCTGATACTGTCGGGTGCCTGGCAGAGAAAATTTGCAGAAAATGGCAAACTGAGACAATTTTAGAAAAAGAAAAAGGCCATTTTATCTCAGCTGAGACCAGAAATTCACCTAAAATATCTGAAAATGTAGAAGCAATCAAATCCCATGTCACTTTCATTATTTGTGTATTATTTCCAAATCCCAATGTCTAAACTGCACTCGTTGAACTAACTGCTTTATGGCTTGCAGGCTTCGACCGCCTGCCTCCGGGCGCCAACCCGCTCGACCCACACTGGATGGAGCTACAGCGGCGGTTCGGGCCGGGCGGAGTGCCCCCTGGCGGCAACCCGCCCCCCGGCCACCTGCCGGGCGTCTACCCGCCAGCCAGCCTCGCCAACGACCTCATCCAGCGCGAGCGAGAGCGCCTTGAGAGACTCGGTAAGCCACTCACTCCACTTATACTATTTTATTACCCATACATAGAACGCATTGAAAATGTATGGGGACTTGGTAAACCACGGCCCATTATATAATAATTGTCAGATACCGTAACTGTTGTACACAGATTCAAATCTTTGGTATACTGCCTCAAAACCATGGTTTATGGGAAAAATAGTCCCTTTGTGCTATAGACCAAAGAAATGGTCCCTAATGTTATACCCTTTAATATGGTAATTACTGGGTTTAATTTATTCAAAAAGATGGATAATTAATGCATCAAACAATGGTTATGTGGACAGGCGGCTCTGTAAACCACTCAAGGTTGACGTCGTAATACACTCGCTAGCACTCGTGTGTTATGACGCGTCAACCTCTCGTGGTTTACGGCCGCCTGTCCACAAATCTATCGATTATTGTCTATATATACCTGTACAGAAACTTCTAGGAAATACTGCCCACTGCGAACTTCTATGAAATACTAGTCCATGATGGGCATGATGTATCAATGATTTTAAGGCCCACTGTCAATAATTGAATGAAATCCCATGGCTTTTTTCCTGATTTTGAGGCATATGAGAAAGAAGGAAATGTAGTTACTGAGTCTGTAGTGACCGCTCAAATTCTTTTATCCGGCAACTATGGACCTTCACTTACGGTGTCAGGCCATAGCTACGAGTTCGAGTCTCACTGCAGCTACTTTTCTCGCTCACCCCCAGCAGCGGTAGATTTACTGCTATATCAAATGCCAATCCTTCTCATTTTGTGTATATGTGGAGTGGGAAGTAAAAGAACTTTCACCTCTGTATATATATATATGTGTGAGGGGGGGTGAGATTTCTACCTTAATTTATCTCATAGATTCGATCAACACCTCTGTGGTATAATAGAACCTTGAGAAAGTCCGGAAGGGACCTAAATGATTGATCGGACACTAAACCAAACAAACAAACGGGACGAAAAACCTCGATTGAACATCACTATAGGCTCAGTAACTGCATTTCCTGATATGTAGATATTTAAACAGCTGTATAGGGCCAACCATAAAGTTCCTTTGCGAAATTTGTGACAAAAAATTTGCCCCCAACCACATTAAGCGAAATTTCCAAAAATAAATTGCAACCCCTCATCCACCCCACTTTACGCACTTTATGGATGGCCCCTGTTTTTAATCTTGGGAATCCTCTTTCTACTAAGTGTATCATTCCACAAGTCTAGATTAATGGTAAATTTGTATGGCGTTAGTTTTACGTCTGTCTTGTACGGTGGGAGGTGATACGATAGTTTTTATCATTCTTTCTAAAACTGTGTTGAAATACCATGTATTCTGTCATGATGTGCGTTTTTTACTATCACTTCATACACAAAATCGCAGTTCCCCTCAAATATGCACATTGTCGAGGTGTTCCAAATTCGTATTACTTCAAAATTCACCCAAACCTCTTATATTTATAGGAAAAAGGAAAATTCTCCGATTTATTGTCCAATGCTGATTTTCTATTAAATTTACAGAACTGTTTTATTAGTAGAAACGAAGGGAATTGCGACTGTTTGTCCGTGTTATCATTTCTGTATTGGGAAGGATTTGATGCTTTCTTTTTTAAAATGGAAAAGTAGGACACGTCTACGCAGAGAGAAGAAGATCGATAAAAATTGTGTTGTGTGCCGAGTAAGGGATGAACTGACAAAAGCAAGTTGTCGGATTTAATATTATTATATACCTGTGCACAAACGTCTGTGAAATGCTGCCCGCTACTGGGTACGATATTTAGATAATGTCAATGTTTGGGCCCATCGTCAATAATGCAATAATGACATTTTTTTCATCAATTTGAGGCATAAAATGAAAATGAAACATAGTACCCGAGCCCGCAGTTATGGCTGTTCTCAGTCTTTCGTTCTGTTACTGTAGTTCTTCACCTTTGGCATTGGTCTGTAGTTACAGGACGAAAGACCTCAAATGACTGCCACTATGGCCTCAGTAACTGCGTTTCCTCATAACACCTCTCAAAATTAGTGTGTGAGTTTTGGAGTATGAATGATTGTGTCAGTGTTTACAGTGTTAATGGTTACTTCAGGGTAATGAATTTACATAATGGATGGTTTACGGTTTAAATGGTTACATCAGGGAAGTGGGTTAATGTAATGGATGGTCTATGGTATGAATGGTTGTGTCCATGTGTAAGGAGTTTATGTAATATATGGGCTACAATAGAAATAATTGTCTCAGTATGTAGGGGGTTTATGTAGCAGGTTTACATAACAATTGGTTTAAGGTGTAAATGGTTGTGTTTTCTGTGTAAATGGTTGTATCATCAGTGCATAGTTTGCGGTATAAATGGTTGTGTTTATGGTATGAATGTATATGTCGTCAGTGCATTGTTCCTTACTATATAAACAGTTGTTGACTGTATAAACGGTTATGCTATCAGTGCGTAGCTGTTTACAATATAAACGGTTGCATCTCTAAGACGCTCACAGAGGAGAGGCAGAGAGGGCAGTTCCGCGCCGAGCTAACCGAGCACGTGGTCGTGTATCGTTCCCTTTCAGGCCTCCTCCCGCCCGGCACCCACTTTGACAATCCGGCGGTGGTGGAGCGACTCGCTGCAGACCGTCTTGCCGCAGAGCGCATGTCGCTCGTCTCCGGCGACCCCATGCTTCGACTGCAGATGGCCGGTGGCGGGCTCGGGGGTGGCAGCGGGGGGGTGGGCCTCAGCCCCACCCACGCCCACACCCACACCCACGCCCACTCCCACACACACCTCCACCTCCACCCCGACCACCAGGCGGCACTGTGCGCACTCGGCGCCCCGCCCCCTCCAGGCTCCGGCCACCCAGGTCCCGCCCACCCAGGCTCCTCCCACCCAGGCTCCGCCCACCCAGGCTCCGGTCATCCAGGCCACGCCCATCCAGGCCACGCCCACCCAGGCCACGCCCACCCAGGCCACGCCCACCCAGGCCACGCCCACCCGCACGGCCCGTTCCCTCACCACCACTCGCTGCCTACTCGTCTGCTGCCAGGTAAGCCCCACGTGGTCGCCCAGTCAATAATGTGTATGCCTCGCGCTTGTTGTTGCAGATGCGTTGCAGGCACACCACCCTCCCTCCAACGGGCCAAATATGGTGGCCCGCAACTTGATGCTATACGAATATTACCAAAGACAGGCATACGATCCCTTGATACAAAGACACATGAATTCACTATACCCCATGTCCACGTCAAAGTCTGAGCATGACAACCGACCAGTTGAGGCTACGCATTTGGTATATCATTTTTCTCGTAAGTGCATCATGTTCTACCATACCTCGCGTACTCCGAGCGCCGCCCGCACGCAGGGAGTGCGCCAGCTCAGCCTTCTTCTCTTACCTTCTATATTCTACCTGTGTTCAACTCTCACAACCCCAGCAAATTTTATTTCAAAAACTTTTTTTTGTAAGTTCCCACCTATTTCTATATTTTTTATCCCCTTCTTGCTTTCGGTGTCATTTATAAGTTGAGTGTTGGTCAGTTCATTTCTTTTGTATTACCTAAATTCGCCTGCCGGAAATCCGAGCAGTTTCTTCAAAAAGAGAGAATCAATATTCTATATAAAAATTTGTCCGTAAGTAAAAATTGGCTGAGGAATTTGTTCATGTGTATCTGGACTGTAGATAATACTGATTAAGATTTGAAAATTGAGTTCAGGAAAAAGTTACTTTTCTTCCAGACACATAGACTTTGTACTGTGTGTGAGTGACGTCATTAGTTTCTGTGTTGTCTGCTAACGGTTGCCATGGTTACCCTGGTGTCCATGGCAACAGCGAGTCATTGCAGCTGCTGTTTGCCGTGTTAAAATCTCTAAACAGAAAATACACAGACAGGTATTCCAAATTTGTATCGACAGGGTTTCCTCAGTCGGTAGAGATTTAGCGTTGTGCCTCCTGAAAATCAAATTACACCGTAGAGGAAATGGGGTATAGAAATCGTCATGTGTTCATAAGTCTGCCTCCCCCAAGACGCTAGAAAGAGTCAAACTGACTCCTTTCACACTTTTAGACACTTGGATTTCTACTTCATCACTTTCCAAACCTAAGACCAAAGAAATCAAGACTAAATTTGGTCACAGGAGGGACCTCCATGAAAACTAGAGCAACGGCCACAGCATCTGTTCTGATTTGTTTTTGTACTTTTTATGTTTTTGCAATCATTATAAATAAATATTAAACCAGTTCCACATAAGTAGAATGATATGTCAGTGATTTATGATATGATAAAGTTAGATAAGGTAATTGATTATTGTTGCAGTCGTAGTACAACGGGCTTTCAAGTTCATATAATTTAGTTTTCAAATCTATTGAAGTCACCTCACAGTTTCTGCACGATATTCTTTCTTCAGTAAAACCGATGTAAATCTGAGTGATTAAATAGAATATATCACTATAATTACCCTATAATCTTGATGTAGTTAATTTCACAATTCAGGAATATCAATTTGAAATGTTGCGCAGTTCTCCTCTATTCAGTGGTTAACTTTGTACTGCTGTTGTTTGCGAACAGGTGCCGATCCTCTGGCAGCAGCAGCAGCCGCCTCTGGTGGGAGCACGGCGGGGATGTCCCCACACATGCCACCGGGACACCCGCAGCAGCCGGGTGCCCACCAACTGATGGCTGCTGCCCGCGAGCAAGAGCTCATGTACCGGGATCTGCTCAGCCGGCCGCCTTACTCCACCGACCCGGTGCTCGCCCACCAAGTGGTAAGTAATTCATATTCCAGGCTCGATCATATTTCATAGTCATACAGGATGTTTTAAAGTTGCCCTGACCTTGTGGTGACCTCGTGACTAGATTATTTGTTGTAATTAAAAAAAAATTAAAAAATCATATATATACATATACAGTAAATTTTCATCATATTAGCAAAAAGTTCTCGACAACAGACAAAGTCTTTAGGTTCTGAGAGTGATGTAAGATAACCATTTGACGCTGATATTTCCCCCTTTGAAGAGAGCTACCACCAGTATGCAGAGTTTGTAAAAGTCTTGTGACTATGATATATATATATATATATATTATTTTATTGTGTTGATTTTGTTTTGATTTGAAAACACTTCCACCAGGTAATTGGGCTGTTTTCTCAAAACTTATTAATGATTTTTTAAGGCACCTTGTCTATATTATAAAAATGTCAATAGACATTAGATTATTTACAAATGATAATAGAATTTCTATTTTATCCCCAAGCTAAGTCGTATAAATACATCACCACTCATTTGTAAAATTTAACCTAAAATAAGCAACTGCTGGAGTCCAGTGCCATCTGTAATCTGTTCTAGTGGACTAGACTGATGTAGTGATAACCTTCTGTTGACCTCTTGATGATGGCATGTAACATGTCTGACCTTGCCCTTGCAGCTCTCGGCTCAGGCCGCTCAGCACGAGGCGATACAACGTCAGCTGGCCATGGAGCGTGACAGTTTGGGGCGTCATCTCCAGCCGCACTGATGGCCGGCTGACCGTCTCAAGGCAGCTCACTCATCATCGTCCCGGCCATTACTCACCGCATCACAGTCACAGCCACAGTCCCCACCGGCGGGGGCGCCACCGGCTTCCTGCCCGTAAACCACCATCAGCCATCATCACATCGTCTTCGTCGTCATTCGCATCCCAGCTCATCAGCATCACTTTCCGTCATGGCCACCGTAGCTGACGTCACGTCCGCTTGTGACGTGGCAGTGGTCCCTGGTTTAGGAGGGCTACCCAACGTCCCTTTGTGCGTTGTCCCGGAACCGGAACCCAGCTCCTATTCACGGGCTGTCGGGAAAACCGGAAGTGGTATGACCCCCAGGGGCTCGCTCCATAAAAACAGACTGGAATCGAGGCCCGCGGAGGTGGAGGTACACTGGACATCGTTGCTCTGACAGATTCTTACCGGGATTTATTCTAGGAAGGAGACATGTTTTCCTCCCATCAGGACAGAGTTGCAATAATTGCAATAAATCGGGATTGACTTGTACAGATATAGAAACCAAAACCTAGAGACCCTGGTGGCATTGAGGCCTCCTCACAGGTGTGTCTAAAGGGGGCAGTTCCCGCCCCTTGTGTTTTTATATGAATTGTTAAAGGTGTTTCTCTGAGACAAACATGCCCAAACCATCATTGATCGAATACCAAACATTATTTCGAAGGATACATGTATGCGAAAGGAAAACTGCCGCACCATCAGACTGTTCACTGGGCATCTCAAGGAGAACACCGAAGCAGCAAACGAGAGATTTGAACCTCATCTGAGATGGATGGTTGATACTCTTGAAATGATAAACATTATAACAAATGATAATTATTGGTGGGGAAACTTAATAAAAAAAAGAATTTATAGTTAATATTATTATTAATGAGAATGGTGTATCGTTGGTGGGCCCTCTGTCAGTGACAGGCCCGAGTGGGTGGACACCATGTATTGTACATATGACTATGATGATGTAGGAGAATGTATTTATCATTTAAAATACTGTGCATGATGCTGAGAGCATGTGGAAGGCTTTTCCTGTTTTTTTAACGTTGTGCATATCATTCCCTGAACCAGAAATATGGTTTCCGGACAGTTGAAACCATCACCAACCCAGCCAGAAAACTTTCCCACACACTCCTAGCCACTCGGGTCGACGATTTCTTTTTATAGCATCGAAAAGTATTTATAATGATTTAAAAAAGGGGGAGTGTGTGAGGGGGGGGGGGGTCCCCTAGAAACTTTTATCATTACCAAATAGGATGCAGGAAGATTATGTTCCATTAGTATCTGATTTTACCACAACTCTGTCGCCCCTGCAGAAAACTACATACGAACCAAACCCCATCTCCTCTTTTCAAAAAGCGGGTTGTTTTTGGTGAGTACTAAGTACTAGAAGCACAACTGTCAGCCTTGAATTAAGTTAGCATTGATCTCTTGAATGATGTACCAGGAAAAAGATATGGAAACTCTGCACAGTAGTTCCCCATCCTGCCCCCAGAGGGGGCTGCAGTATATATTGGAAACTTACAGAAGTACGAAAGTACATGAACTAGCGTTTATTTGGATTAAATTGTTGAAAATACAAATTATATGAATATATATATAAAACAAAAATATATATGTATAATCGGGGAATTCTAGAATATGAATTGGAAGAATGGTTTCTACATGATTGTGTGTGGCTTAGTTGGGATGGGTGGGAGGGGGTTCCATGCAATGTGCGTGCTGACACCTAGTGGTGTATAGGAGAGTGAATGTTATGTCACATGACCTGTTTCTGACCAATGGGAGGGTAACAGGGGTCAGGCAGGTGAAGCCCTGCCTTAGTATGCAGAACCGAACATGATGAATATATTTATGAACACTTGTACAGATAAATAAAGAGAGCGTTGTGCCTGTAGATGGTAACTGCTATTCCTTGGAAGGAGAATCGGAGCGAACTTGTTGCCCAACCATAGATATATTTCTCTTGGGTCCTTTTCGTTCCCAGAGGGGTCGCAGTAAGGATTGCTTTAGTCTTAAAAAAAACATGTAGATGTAGTTCATGGCTACCACACCAGAGGGCAGCGTATAAACAAGGCGTGAATGAGTCTTGTGGGAGTATGGTCCTTATACTGCCAAAGTAATTTTAAAAAGTATAAAAAGATTTTTTTTTTTGCAAAAAAAAAAAAGAATTATACATACGTGGATGAGCAAATGTGTTTATATATGCATAACCAATGGAGGTCGGAGGTTGGAGATGACTTGGCCTAACTTGAATGTGTATGTTGTTGTACGACCTTTTTTTGCGCAAGTGTGACGTCATCCGTGGACTTGTATAGTAGCGCCACCTGTTGTGTGTCCTGTGTCGCCACCTAGTTGACAATGTAAACTTTCCCCGTCACGTGACTTCGCGTCTCAAATGCGCAAGGCCGGAAACTGTTATTATCTAGCAAATGGCAACATGTATAATGGTTGAAACATATCAGTTATTTGGAGAGACACACAGAACTAAAGAGAGATTAAACAAAAAGGATCTTCAGTAAGACTCGTAGTTCGAGCCCCCCATCCCCATCCGTAAGGTCTAGACATCAGTGTTGCACACAGACATAGCAGTGGTTCTAAAAGCAAGAGATTACTGGATGCAATGCAAAACTTACTTTTCTCGGACGAAGCCCTGACTTCTTGTATGATGGCGTTAGAATGTGCTTAACTTCAGTTGAAGACTTGTCATTGGTCACTCCCCGAGCCTGGATCTTCATGAGGATGTATCCGGAGTTCTGATTGGCTAATCCTGCCCTGTGACGTCACAGCCTGGTTTTCAAATCCCAAATCGTTCATCCCCCCCCCCCTTCCCGTCAAACACTGCGAACAGAGCTAGTGATCGTTAGAGACTGAGAAGGAACTGTATCGAGATATATAGCCACTGAAATTATGCCATGTATTTTGGTGTCAGAGTAATCTTGCAGACCAAAACGTATGGCATATTTTCAACAGCTATGGGTTCAGATTTTATCTCACCCCAATCACTGATTGATTGGCTAAAGTTTGTGACGTCATCGCTCAATGTGTATTCTTGTTACAATACCCCATGGGCATTGAGTACGAGTTGACTGCCGCTGGCACAGGTGTCTTATAGAATGGTATGAAAGCGTTGTGCATCCTCCTCAAAACTTTCCGCTGCCTCATGGAGCCTTCCGACACATCCAACTCGCCGCTTTCATTTTCTACACATCCCGATCTGTAAATATCTTCAATAGATGAGGATAAAAAAAATGCATGCAAGCTACAAAACCAAGCCCAAACCTTCCCTGGTGCCTGTGTGAATGTAAGAGTGTGTGCAGCAAGGTTCCCCTGACAGCTCTCTGTACATATTAGAGTTTTGTACGAAGCTAACCTGCCCCCCCCCCCCCCTCCCCGCACAGACATACCCAGAGTTCCATACGGTGGCGCGACACTGCAACAGGATGTGTGCTTTTATGCATATTTTACTGGTATTTTATTTCATATTTCGCATCTTTGAATAAATCACATGTAAAATGACATTTCCTCGTGTTTTTTTGTTTGTGGGTTTATTGGTTCTTGAATCGATTTCTCCGACAAGATTTAGTAGGGGGCCTAGCTATTGAGAGGGATTGATAAGTTATTAGTGACTTGCAGTCCAAAAGTGAACCAAAATGAAAGTAATTATTCGATCTGATCAGAAATTAACATTTCGACTGTGCTCTAATAATTAAATGATCATTTGGGGTTTGAGGGTTAAAGTGCGAGCTTAAGAATAGAGACATTGGAAATTCTACCTCGGATGTCAGATTTTCGGGGTTTGCTAGTATACTAAGTCTTGCTTATGTTACCAAAGCAACAGCTCAACTACCATAGGGAACCACATGACTTCAGGAGGCACTGGCAGGCATATGACAAGTGAGAAACGTACAACAAGCCATCCAACTATAGAAGTGATCACAGCAGGCGCAAAAGAAGTCTATCGTTTAGCACAACCAACTGTCATACCGATGGAAACACAAAAACTATGACCCATGGAATGATGGGGTCTCATGGAACAACAAACAGAATGGACAGTTTAGGCAAGAATAAACCATAAGATAAATTATGTGGACTAAGGGAAAGATGTAACTACATTCCTGTGGTTACTTTCTGACAGGGATTTGAGCCAAGAATTTTAGTTCTGGGCTCAATAGCATATATAGTGAGGTGCTAATACACAATTATGTTTAAATCAAATTCAAAATCAAACATTAAATCAAATTTTCTGATAAAGCTAGATATGACATTTTTTCGGACGGAAAAAGATATACCTCTGTAACAACTTTGCAGCAAAAAGACTATTGTGCACAAAAGAAATGATATACACAACTTTGAAATCCTCGAGAGGGAACTGGCCGAATTCAGTGTCAAGGGAGATATTATAATGATAGGAGACCTAAATTAAATACCTGAAATACCTGAACAATACACAAACCTAGACGACATCATACTACCCCACAATAAGAGAGACATGGGGGATAAAATAGGCACACATGAATATGATCATATGGTGCTACGTAACAGGTGTAATGAAGACAAAAACGTAGATTCTTTCGGGAGAACCTTGTTATCAACAATTATTCACAGCAACATGTGCATTCAAAATGGAAGAAAGATAGGCAACTTGTAAGGGGAAATAACGTGTATAAACAAGCTAGGTGTATTTGCAGTGGTGAACCGGTGTATTACTTCTCTCACTCTGTATAGCTATATTCTTCGCCTTATGTACTATACAAAGCTCGGTGGCCAAGTGGTAGGGGTGTTCGCCTCGAGCGTAGGAGGTCGTAGGTTCTAATCCCGGCCGGGTCATACTAAACAAAAAAATACAAGGAATTTTACTCAGACCACAAACCATTTGTATGCTCCCTGAAGGTAAAGGTAGAGGCCAAGAAAAACGTAGAGATATCCGAACAACTAGAGCCCATACAGTAGTTCAAGTGGAGTGGACCATAAATGAATAGGTATATCCAGCATGTCTGAACAATAGAACTAAGCAAGACCAAAAGTTCTCACTGATAACAGATAAAGTCCCAAACATAGCTACTCTTTATAAGGTAAAAGAATGCGTGAAAGAGTGGCACGTGAATCAATGCCCCCCCCCCCCCCCCCCCCGAAAAAATAAAAGATTTTTTCCTACCCCGTTTGCACTTGCTCTCTATTGAATAAACTTTGCCCATGTAAAACTGGTGTTTTGACTTGTATTAGTTAAGATGAGAGAATGTTCTCATATGTACATTATTCTATTTGAGTCTAATAATGATTGATATTCATAAAATTCATCATTTGTCTTTGCAGTGTCTATTAATCAAAGGAATAAATGACAATTTTCCTTTTAGATTAGAACCCATGGCAATATCTTGAAAATTGAATATGAAGATCTCCAAGTATTGTAGAACACATATCTAATTTAATAATTGGGGGTCGTCGTGCTAGTTTTTGATTTAGATATTAATAATATAACAATGTTATAACAGTATGATGGATATTAGCCACACAAAACCTGAGCCATTCCGTTTCAATTAAAAGTTTATTGATGATAAGTGATGAGTACAGACAAGCTGATGGTATGAGTGATAGATGATTGTATTAAAAACTCAAAATTATAAAAAAATAAATAAATAAATATGCAGTACTATATGTTTGAATATAAAAAGATCTATATGTGAAAGTAGAATTTCCGACAATTACTTTACAAATCTACATGTATATGACATGTTGATAGAGATGATATGATATTATTCCCAAATCAGTGCTAAAGATCTATTAGGAGAGTAAGAAACAATATTCAATATTGGTTCAAGGCGGCCGCTTATTTAACCCAACCAGAGCTAACGTAGTGTGGCTCTGGTGGCCAGTGTAGCAGAGGCCACATGCATATCTCTATACTGTACAGTGAGTTAGTACCAGTAGAGACCCCTGGTGTCAAAGTCGGGCATGAGGCTTCACAGCTAAGTCAGAGCTCAACTGAGAATCCAGTAAAAACTGAATCTGGTACCCGAGTATGCATTGGCAAAATCGAAAACGGACCAGCGGAAAAAGTTGAGGCTGAATCTAGGTCAAATCTCTCACTCTTTTGAGATCATATTTTTTCAAATATCTCCGGAACGGATGGGAATTTCTGAATGATTTTTTCACAGGTGGATCAAGCGTTTCAAGCTGGACTCATCCATACCAGTTGACATGTATATGACGTGATTTAATGTAAGAAAATCGAAAATTATTGATTTTGAAAAATGGTAAAACTAGGTCAAATCTTTGGAGTGATGTCATTTACTTATAAAACAAAATAGAGACATAACTAAAGAATTAAATGATAGCTATATATGTTGGCTTTCAGATCTTGTTTAAAATTTTGTTCAGATTGGTACATATTTGGTGTTATTAATTTTTTAGACGAAGCTGATAAAAAAAAATTCTCCAATTTTCTTAAAATCAATAAAAAACACATTCAGCTTGAAAGTATCGCAATGATACTTTAGTCGTCATTAAACAAGATATAGATGTTCAATTCTGATGGATGTTTGATGACCTGTGACTAACCACGCCTTAGGAAATAATTTTTGAAGTTGAGAGATTTCTCTCTCTTCAGTAAATGTCAGTCTCTAAATCTGTATTTCTCAATAAATAAACACACAACTGAAACAGGTAATGGTTGAGTCATAGTAGAACAACTTTCCCGAAGTGATTATAATAGCTTTGTTTCAATCAAACCGTAAACATTTATGGGACACTTGATTTAACTCATACACAGGAAAATATGGTAAGAAAGGTTTAGAATTGGGTTTGGAGTGCCATCTAGCGGATACTCTATGAAGCATAGTATCACTCTCCCATGCAGAGGTTTAGCTACAATCCCCATGCTCTCAATGGAATGAGAATGTGAATGGAGAGTGCGTAACTTGTACAGGTGCGCTTGGATCGACCTGCAAAGACGATTTTTGTCTTGTTTTGCCCATTTTGGAATATGTATGTTATTCCACGTAGTTAGATCCTTTTCATAAACCCTTAGGTTATGTCAGCGAGCGCCAGTCAGATCTTTTTTGTACAGTACTAGCGACTTCGTCGAGTCCGAGTACGAAAAATATAGAAAAAATGAAATAAGGAACTCCCGGTAGCGCCGGTAGCGGGGTTCGAACGTCCGACGTCCGCATCCCAAGTCGGAGACCCTGCCGACTGCTCCACAAAGATAGCTGCAGTATTCGGGCCAAATACATAACCAGTTGAGCCTATGGCGTTTTTATTTGGGGTAGGATAAAAATGAATATCACTATTTAGAGCAAGGCATATGTATCATAGAGTGAAATAGGAGATAGTTGATAAGGCCCAGGAGACAAAAACACGGCCAACAGGACTAGAGGCAAAGGAATCAAAATAATTCTGGAGCTCCATCAATGCAAAGAAAATCACCAATGCAAAAGTTATTTTTAATACTGAAAGATCTGTATTTCCAAACAGGCTCCATTATCATTTACAATTCCCTACTTCTCTATGTATTTGCACATGCTTCAGAACAAAAATCAATCCAACAAAGCTATGTTCAGACTGGTCCCCTATTCAATATGTGTTTATAATGGGTTTACTGTGAAACAGTACTAGTAGAGACACCTGGTGTTAGCGCTCGGCGTGAGATTCGGCGGATCTCGGCAGTGTGGCGGGGACCCAGACAAAAGCTACCTGGCAAAACCGTAAATCAGTGATCTGGTACCCGAGAACACATTGACCAAATTCAAACCGGACCAGCGAAAGACGTTTTGCCAAAACGTCTCGCTTTCTGAAAGTCACATTTTCGTCAATATCTCGGGAACGGATGGGAATTTTTGAATTATCTTTTCGGTGTCGGATAGGGCTTTCCAAGCCTCATATGGGGATGGTAAATTTTTAAATGTTGTTTTTTATTAAATGTACTAAAATCGAAAATAACTGATTTTTACTATGACTTGTCTTTGGAATAGTCTCAAGTGCCTAATATACAACATAACAAAATGATTTATGGATTAAAAAATAGCCAAGTATAATCCCATTCAGGTTTGGTGTTACGTTTTCTACAGAGTTATATATTTTTGTTTTAATGAATTTTTGAAACAATTCGATTTTATTTTCTTTCAACCGACACAAAACATATTTTTATTGAGAATATCCCAATATCCTCATATTTCCTGTTGAACAAGATAGTTATGTACAATACTTACGGAGAGTTTATACTCTGCCACCAATGGGAGGCCCGGAATTAATTTTTTAATTTGGGCAAGTACTCAATTTTGCTAAAATGTTGGGATTCAAATCGTTATTTTTCAACAAAAGCATGGATTATCCAAAAAACGAATTAGGAAACTACGATAGAATAACTATTTGCCTATGAATGACAGACATTTCGTGTGAATGAAATCATAAATCTTTATAGAATACCTGTTTTAACATAGAACATGGAAAATATCATGAATCTAGCGACGCCACCTGGTGAAAGTCGGCCGCACTACAGGCTATGTGTCTATCAGTCCAGTACACTGGCCACCAGAGCCACACTACGTTAGCTCTGGTTCACTCTCCAAGTAGAGATCTTGCGCTCTACTTCCTGTGGCCGCTTATATCTCTGGGGGGAGAGTGACTCTGGTTATGTTAAATCTGTGAGTGCCTTGACCCATAAGCTGGGAGTGTTTGACACTTTCCCCGCAGATCTTTCATGTAACCTATACCTATGGTTGGAGAATGTGTCCATTCTCACTCTTGAAGCTTTTTTTCCATGTTCATATTTCCTTTTGTGTGTATTTTGAATAAAAACTAGCGACTTCGTCAAGTCCGAGTCTGAATAATAAAAAAATTGAGATGACGGACTGCCAAAGGCAGGACTCGAACTCCTATCACCCTCAGTCCCATACGGACGCTCTGCTGCCTGCTCCACAGAGTCAGTCGCATGGAAAAGGTCAAATACTTAAGGCCCGGCCCCACTAGTGCGATGCGATTGTCGCACACGTTTTATGGCCCCATCGACGCCCCATTGACGGTTTTTATTACTCTTATTGCGATGATTTCATCGCACCCAATCGCATATAAATTCCAGGGTGTGCCCCACTGGTGCGATGGAATCGTCGCAACGCTAGTGGCGCCACCTTAGGGAAAAAAACCAGCTGCTTGACCGAGTGCCTGAGTTGAGCCTGCACATCGCCTAACTAACTACCGACTAATATAAACTATAGAGCTATATACCGGTGGTAAAGGGTACCTAGGGCATAAATATCTATAATGAGTTTAAGGATATTAGATACAATTTATATTCACAAATATATTTATGGTTATTCAACAAATCAGCTTCTGATGCTTCTACAGTCCAATATATTTTTTTATAAGAGAAAGACAATAGATTTATGATTTCATCTATATAATGTGTGTGTGTATATATATATATATATATATATATATATATATATATATATATATATATATATATATATATATATATATATATATATGTGAATCATAAAGACTAGTCTTTATGGACATATAAAATAGTAGTCCAGCAAAATATCACCAGGGGACCACGGCGCTCATGGACCAGGGACCAACAACTCAGGAACCTGACACCAGAGGGCATCGAATACCAGACCATAAAAGGACGGGCAGGACCAGGGATCGACCTCACTCTACAGGGATCCGTCACCGCCGACCCACCACGCTTCAGATTTTTTTCTCGACTTTGGTCGACTTTTCAGTGACTTTTGTCCGTTTTTGGTATACCTTTTGGTTACCATGCGCAAGTGTGACACTTGTGGCTTGGACTACGATGGTCGGTCACATAGAGAAGGCTGTCCCACCTGTAAATTTAAAGAGTTACAGCGGACTTCAATGAAGACCACAGAGGAGGAATTGGGAGCGGTTGGAGACGGGGCAGAAGGCGGTGGCGGATCCCCTTGGCAAAAGCCCCCTTGGGTGAGTAACCTATTGTTAGAACATAACAAACTAAAGAAGGAGGTCTCCTCTATTAGGTCTGATATACAGGTATTATGTTCCAGTTTTCGAGACTTTGAGTTGAGAAATAGTTCCGAGGAAGGTGCCGGCCAGTCTGAAAGGGTGCCACGTGGTAGCGATAGTGCAATGCCCAGCGCATTCACCCATGAAATTGTCGGTCAGGCTTCATTGCCTCGGGGGTTACAAACCAACCCTAGTTTAAGACCTGTTTATCCTAATGCAAAAATATTTCTTCCACCGCACGTGCAAGGAAATGCATCAAATTGCACCGGCACACATGCCTGTTCAGAGAAGGTAAAACGTAAGTCCAAATTCTTTTCACTTACTCCTTTTCTACCTCCTAGTTGCGATAATCCAACTTTTGACCAGATACTCAGCGCAAATATGGGGTTATTGAGAACTTTGTCTTCACAGGGTTTGAATACAGAAGGTTTAGCAGATCATATCTCGTATCTAATTGACCGCAAACCTACCCATACGGGCAAATCCCTCGTGGAGTATGATTTAGCAATGCGTGAAAAAGCGGACAGTTTGGGCATGGAAGGCTTCGGCTATGGTGACTCCTTTTTAACAGAAAAGTTCCTTAATTATGAGACAACTTTTGCTTTCGTTAATCTTTCGAAAAAGTTAAAAGAATTCCAAGACAAGGTTGAAAAGAAATCAACCAATAGGCGTCAAGAGGGTAAGAGCGAGGGGGTCTGCTGGAAATTCAATACCTCCAAGGGTTGTGTTTTCCCTAACTGTCTTTATCGACATGATTGTTCTTATTGTGGCCAGGGTCATCCGGTCCAGTCGTGCAAAAAGGGCTCAAAGGATAAATCAAACGAGAAAATAGATCCTAAATAGGATAAGGTTTTTTCCCCTGAACGATTTGCAAATAAGGGGAAATATAATTATCTTGATGTATACGGAAATAACATTAGCACGGCCTGTATCGACTCTAATTCGATGGTGGGCGATGAAATTTCATCGCGTGGACTGCCGCTTGTTTCCGGCGCAGAGGTTGTTCCTGTTGCCGTACAGGATCAGATAGAATTTTCTTCAAATGAAAAATTAGTTAATTTGTCTGATAGTATTGGTTTTTCTGCCCGCACGAGTGGATCAGATGAAACAACGGCACATGTTAATTTTTCACTAGAGACTACGAATTTAGGGGAGGACAATGATCCGGAGGTAGATACGTCTAGACCCTTCGTTCGCCCTTGTGGCGAGAGATGTGATAATAATCATTTCATTGCAGGAAGAAGAAACCAACTGAATATTTGCCATTTTTATGATGAATGTTATTCAAAAACTTTTGATATTAATGCAGACTATATATTTCTGGGTGTCAGAGATGGTTTTTCGATTGTAGATTCAACTTTCGAAGGTTCTTATTTTTCTTATAATTATAATAGTATTTATTCTAGTGAATACCGTAGTCAAATGAACGATACTATTGCTCAAGAATTAATTGAAGAAAAAATTACTATTGTTTCAGATCCCCCCCAATGTATTCACTCGTTGGGAGCAGTGAAAAAATCGTCTGGTAAGCTTCGACCTATTACCGATTGTAAAAGGCCGATAGACGATAGTATTAATAATTTTATGGACGAGGTTTGTTCTAAATTCAAATATCTTCATATAGATACAGTTATGAATAATATTTCTGAAGGTTGTTATTTTGCAGTTCTCGATATTCAAGAAGCATATCGAAGTATCCCAGTTAATCCTGATCATCGACGTTTTCAGGGCTTTCAATGGGAATCTGATAGTGGTAAAACTTTGTATTTTGAATCAAACCGATTAGTATTCGGTCTCAAATGTGCTCCTTATATTTTTACCCAATTGACCGAGTTCATTGTGAGATCAATGGAACGTCGAGGGGTGGATAGAGTTTTTGGTTACCTGGACGATTTCTTGATAATCGGTAATACTTTTGCAGAATGTCAGGAAAAACTCAGGATTTTGATCAATTTCCTGAGGTCATTGGGATTCGGTATAGCATGGCCCAAGGTGGTAAGTCCTACACAAGAAATCACATTTTTAGGAATTGAGTTATCTAGTGTAGATATGCAGGTACGTTTACCTATGGAAAAGTTAATTAAATTGAAGGATTTAATTGATTTATACCTGTTTAAAGACACAGCGTCTTATCATGAAATGGCTGTGTTAGCAGGCTATTTAGCTCATGCTAGCACAGTAGTAAAAGGTGGCAGAACTTTTTCTCGGAGGGTGATCAACTTCGTCACTTTTATGAAAGACAGACTGAGGCATTGCAAGATTCCAGATTGGTTAAGACTGGACTTGCAATGGTGGAAAGGTTTTTTAACAATATTTAATGGTAGTAAACATTTGTTAATTCCTAAACATCATGGTTTGATAAAAGTACAAACAGATTCGTCTTTTTCAGGTTTTGGTGCAACCTTTGCTAATGATTTTCTAATTGGTGTATGGACTGACGTTTTACCCAGAGTCCCAGATGATCATACTCAATCCCACCATTGGTTTCATTGCCCTTTGGAATCGATAGATAAAAATATAAATATTTTGGAGCTTTGGCCTGTGATGGCAGCTGTCCAAAAATGGGGTCACTTATGGGGAAATTATCATGTTCAATTAATTTCAGATAATACTCAAGTTATTACTGCTATTAATACTGGAAGGAGTAGAAATTTGCAAGTTATGAATTGGCTGCGTGAGCTTTTCTGGCTTAGCGTTTTGTTTAACTTTGAAATAACAGCTAGTTATATTAAATCGGAGGATAATATCTTACCCGATTTTTTGTCACGTCGTTATGATGTAAGGAATAAAGCTATTATTCCACCATTCATGTTTAACCAATTTTGTTGTTATAGGTCTTGAAGGCGAGATGCACGAATACCAACAGAGTTGGATGTCTACGAATACGTCTATTACACGAAAATGCCAATGGACACACTACCTTCGTTTTTGTCAAGAATTTAAATTTCTCCCATTGCCTGCGACCATTTATGTCGTTTGCATGTATATTTCATACATGGCGAAGTCTTTCAAGTATAATAGTATCATAAATTATCTTTCTGCCCTATGGGTATTTCATAAAATAAATGGTTTCGATCACGTTCCAGTTGATCATTTCCAGATTAAAACGACTCTAATGGGAATTAAAAGAACCATTGGTTATACCGTAAAACAAGCAAGACCAATTCAAAAAATTGAATTATTAATGATATATTTCTCATTGAATATGTTTGTAATGGAAGATATGGCTTTTTGGTTATCATGTCTTCTAGGTTTTCGTGGACTACTGAGGAAGACGAATATTCTCAAGGAAGGTTTTGCAATTTTGGTAAAGGATATTACCTTCACGAAGACTCATGTTTATTTAAAAATTACGAGGTCAAAAACCATCCAATTTAATGATCGAATTTTAACAATTCCATTCTCAAAGATAAAGGATTCTCCCTTTTGTGTATTTCATTTTATATCAGAATTACTACGTATGGCTTCATTTAAGCCAGAAAATCATTTAATATCTTTCGTTAAAAATGGGAAATTACAACAATCTACTTATGGTTGGTTTTCCAAAAAGTTTTCTCAACTGTTGACTTTGAACGGCCTTGACAAGGCTACTTCACATTCACTACGTAGGGGTGGTGCATCTGCTTTGCACCAGGCAGGTGTATCTCTCAGTGACATAAAAGAAATTGTAGATTGGTCAAGTTGGAGTGTTCTTTCTTACTTACAAAGAACATTAGAAAACAAGATACAATTGGACAAATATATTGTTGATACCCTTTTTTCCCCTTGAATTCTGTTTGGCAGGGGGTTGGCAAGTGACAATATGACAATATGACAAACTATTGTAATAAAGAACCCTAATCATATTCTCAGCCAAACAGAAAGTCTTGTTATATATATTTATATATATTATAATTTAATATAATATTCATTGATGATATATTCATATACTTAATCTTCTATTCTTATCACCTTCTGGAACGTACACGGTTTATGTGAATCATAAAGACTAGTCTTTATGGACATATAAAATAGTAGTCCAGCAAAATATCACCAGGGGACCACGGCGCTCATGGACCAGGGACCAACAACTCAGGAACCTGACACCAGAGGGCATCGAATACCAGACCATAAAAGGACGGGCAGGACCAGGGATCGACCTCACTCTACAGGGATCCGTCACCGCCGACCCACCACGCTTCAGATTTTTTTTTAATTATTATTATTGTGCCAAGTGACAATATGACAAACTATTGTAATAAAGAACCCTAATCATATTCTCAGCCAAACAGAAAGTCTTGTTATATATATTTATATATATTATAATTTAATATAATATTCATTGATGATATATTCATATACTTAATCTTCTATTCTTATCACCTTCTGGAACGTACACGGTTTATATATATATATATATATATATATATAATATATATAAATATATATATATGCCTGAGTGGTCTAAAACTGAAAACAATTTCCTGAGATTCGGTCCGACCATGGTTTCTGGCCTGGTGTATAACATGGTGTCACAGGGCCAAGCCACTATCGAAAATGAGGACGGCATTCCGCAGCTAGTGAAGCTCCTTCCCACAGGAAGGTTCCCCTGGTGTGACTTGGAAATGATATGCCCAAGGATGGAACTAGAAGTGGCTGGACTCCTCTACAACAAGTGCCAGATTCAGTCCAAGAAACTTAGACAGGAACTGATTGCCAAGAATGCAGAGTTGGAGAAACTGATGCATATATAGATACACATGTATATATATATATATATATATATATATATATATATCCAACTTGAATCGTTTTCTCAGCAGGGAAAACACATATATTTTAGTCTCCTAATTTTTATCAGATTTTCGATAATATGGGAAGAAGGAAGACTCGGAACAAAGAAGCCCTGTGGGAGCAGGAAGCCGAAGAAGAAGAAATCGTGGACTTTGATAAAACAAAAGAGGGAAAACAGACGTTTTCCTTCATCCACACCAGTAAAGTGGGCGAAGTCTCTGAGGGGGATGCGGCCTGCGGTGGCGACGTTAAAGATGCGGTTACAAGTGCAGCAAAAACGATGGAAGGACGGAGAGGACTATTTCAACGTTAGTGGAGATGATGTCCATGAAAGGGGAGAGAGGCCGGAGCAAGGAGAAGAAATCAAGGAAAAAACGTTCTCCAAAAAATGATTCCTCTGAAGATTCAAGTGATTCATCTCGTGAGGATCGCTCAACTTCCAGAGAAAAGCGTCGACACAAGAGAGGTAAATATGACCACGAACGTTATTTGCAGAAAAGTGATAAAGTAAACTCCTTCGAGAAATTGACGTTGATAAACCTCCGTATGATGAAAGAACTCTCGGAAAACGATAAGCCTATCGCAGGATTATTAGAACACATGATTTTGCTAACCGAGAAGGCCGATACAAAAGTGTTTGCGAACGAGGCTCTTATTAAATATGATAAGTCTGTTAAGACTTGTGTTGATGAAGACGGAATTGAAACGTTGAAAGATATTAATCCAGCGGATATCGTCAGGCATCTCAGTTACGATGGTTCAATCAATGCTAGATTTCAAAAACAAAAGTCGGTAAAAAACATTGTGAATGGTTATTGTTTCAACTACAACAAAGGAGAAGGGTTATGTAAGTACCAAAATTGCAAATATCGCCATTTTTGCTCTGTATGTAATGCTGGTTCTCATGGTGCTTTTAGTTGCTCAAAAAACGCAAAATGCGCCCCAATGTAAATGAACCAACGCAGTCGGTGAAGCTAAAAGTATCCATTTGGGGAATGGAGATCTAAATATAGATGAATGTAGGTCATCTAAATTTGACTCGTTAATTGATATATTGTTTGTACATAATGCTGTAAATAGTTTTGCCGATAGCTGAGTTATAAATACTAATGACGTTGTTTCAGATAATTTGAATCGTTTAGATGAGAATGTTCTTGTTGATAACATGGAAGACGTTTTAACTGAGAAAGATTTGTTAAAACCGATATACGATGCTAGTTTGAATCTTGTTGATGAAACCACAGACTTGAAAGACCTGGATTGGCAACGGGCCGTATCTGGCGTGTAGATGATCGTCTCGGCATTGTTTTAGGGTTCTTATAGTGGCCGCTATAACGCCACCGTCGCCGGGCCGATAGTTCCAGTTCTGGCCACCAGGAGTATAGGGTTTGATTTAGCCATAACAGCCATAATCAGCCCACTAACAGCCATAATATTTACTGTCCCATTTAGGTACATATCCGAAATCCTTGATGAAATAGTTCATTAAGGCCTGGTGAGGTGGAAATAATTTTAAAATCTTGATTTCCCAGTTCAACACCCTGAAAATGAGTCAATTCTGAGTCCCAGCCCAACCCAAAGTGACCTAAAATCTGCCAATTGTTTGGAACCCCCCAGCACACCTAGGGACATAATTTTTGCTGTTCTATCTCAGAACTATGTTGGAATCGTTGATGAAATAGTTCATTAAGGCTTGGTGAGATGGGAATATTTTCAAAATCTTGGTTTCCCAAGGCGGATTTTCTGAAAATGGCTGAAATCTGCCTGCCGGTCCCAGTCAAAGTCACACAAAATCTGCCAATTGTCTGGAACCCCCGAGAACACCAACAGTCATAATCTTTACTGTCCCATTTAGGTACATATCCGAAATCCTTGATGAAATAGTTCATTAAGGCCCGGTGAGGTGGAAATAATTTTAAAATCTTGATTTCCCAGGTCAACACCCTGAAAATGAGTCAATTCTGAGTCCCAGCCCAACCCAAAGTGACCTAAAATCTGCCAATTGTTTGGAACCCCCCAGCACACCTAGGAACATAATCTTTGTTGTTCTATCTCAGAACTATGTTGGAATCGTTGATGAAATAGTTCATTAAGGCTTGGTGAGATGGGAATATTTTCAAAATCTTGGTTTTCCTTGCTGGCTTTTCTGAAAATGAGGAAAGTCTGCCTGCCGACCCCAGTCAAAGTCACACAAAATCTGCCACTTGTCTGGAATCCCCCAGCACACTTACAGTCATAATCTTTACTGTCCCAGTTAGGTGCATATCTGAAATCGTCGGTGAAATAGTCTATTAAGTATTTGAAAAAACGTGGCGTCGGTGGAGGCGACTACTGAGCGAGTGATCTGTGTGTATGTGCGGCCGGCATTTCGCGGGCCCGGTGCACGTCACTGTCACTTGAAACCTTTGTTCTAATAGGTTTAAACCCATTTTCGACCCTTGACCTCAACCCTGACTATAGTCTATTAAGGCCTTTTAAGGGGGAAATATTTTTGAAATCTCGATTTTCCATGTCAACACCCTGAAATTGAGGCAAATCTGAGTCCTGACCCTTCCCAAAGTGACCCAAAATGTGCCACTTGTCTAGAACCCCCTACTACGCTTAGGACCATAATTTCAACTGTTCTATTTAGGAAGTGTCTTGAGATCGGCGGTGAAAGTGACAATTGGCAGATTTTGTGTGACTTTGACTGGGATCGGCAGGCAGACTTTCCTCATTTTCAGAAAATCCGCCATGGAAAACCAAGATTTTGAAAATATTCCCATCTCACCAAGCCTTAATGAACTATTTCATCAACGATTCCAACATAGTTCTGAGATAGAACAGCAAAAATTATGTCCCTAGGTGTGCTGGGGGGTTCCAAAAATTGGCAGATTTTAGGTCACTTTGGGTTGGGCTTGGACTCAGAATTGACTCATTTTCAGGGTGTTGACATGGGAAATCAAAATTTTAAAATTATTTCCACCTCACCGGGCCTTAATGAACTATTTCATCAACGATTTCGGATATGTACCTAAATGGGACAGTAAAGATTATGACTGTTGCTGTTCTCGGGGGTTCCAGACAATTGGCAGATTTTGTGTGACTTTGACTGGGATCGGCAGGCAGATTTCAGCCATTTTCAGAAAATCCGACTTGGGAAATCAAGATTTTAAAATTATTTCCACCTCACCGGGCCTTAATGAACTATTTCATCAACGACTTCGGATATGTACCTAAATGGTACAGTAAAGATTATGACTGTGAGTGTGCTGGGGGGTTCCAGACAATTGGCAGATTTTGTGTCACTTTGACTGGGGTCGGCAGGCAGACTTTCCTCATTTTCAGAAAATCCGGCATGGAAAACCAAGATTTTGAAAATATTCCCATCTCACCAAGCCTTAATGAACTATTTCATCAACGATTCCAACATAGTTCTGAGATAGAACAGCAAAAATTATGTCCCTAGGTGTGCTGGGGGGTTCCAAACAATTGGCAGATTTTGGGTCACTTTGGGTTGGGCTGGGACTCAGAATTTACTCATTTTCAGGGTGTTGACATGGGAAATCAAAATTTAAAATTATTTCCACCTCACCGGGCCTTAATGAACTATTTCATCAAGGATTTCGGATATGTACCTAAATGGGACAGTAAAGATTATGACTGTTGGTGTTCTCGGGGGTTCCAGACAATTGGCAGATTTTGTGTGACTTTGACTGGGATCGGCAGGCAGATTTCAGCCATTTTCAGAAAATCCGACTTGGGAAATCAAGATTTTAAAATTATTTCCACCTCACCGGGCCTTAATGAACTATTTCATCAACGATTTCGGATATGTACCTAAATGGGACAGTAAAGATTATGACTGTTGGTGTTCTAGGGGGTTCCAGACAATTGGCAGATTTTGTGTTACTTTGACTGGGATCGGCAGGCAGATTTCAGCCATTTTCAGAAAATCCGACTTGGGAAATCAAGATTTTAAAATTATTTCCACCTCACCGGGCCTTAATGAACTATTTCATCAAGGATTTCGGATATGTACCTAAATGGGACAGTAAAGATTATGACTGTGAGTGTGCTGGGGGGTTCCAGACAATTGGCAGATTTTGTGTCACTTTGACTGGGGTTGGCAGGCAGACTTTCCTCATTTTCAGAAAATCCGGCATGGAAAACCAAGATTTTGAAAATATTTCCATCTCACCGGGCCTTAATGTACTATTTCATCAACGATTCCAACATAGTTCTGAGATAGAACAGCAAAAATTTTGTCCCTAGGTGTGCTGGGGGGTTCCAAACAATTGGCAGATTTTAGGTCACTTTGGGTTGGGCTTGGACTCAGAATTGACTCATTTTCAGGGTGTTGACATGGGAAATCAAAATTTTAAAATTATTTCCACCTCACCGGGCCTTAATGAACTATTTCATCAACGATTTCGGATATGTACCTAAATGGGACAGTAAAGATTATGACTGTTGCTGTTCTCGGGGGTTCCAGACAATTGGCAGATTTTGTGTGACTTTGACTGGGATCGGCAGGCAGATTTCAGCCATTTTCAGAAAATCCGACTTGGGAAATCAAGATTTTAAAATTATTTCCACCTCACCGGGCCTTAATGAACTATTTCATCAACGACTTCGGATATGTACCTAAATGGTACAGTAAAGATTATGACTGTGAGTGTGCTGGGGGGTTCCAGACAATTGGCAGATTTTGTGTCACTTTGACTGGGGTCGGCAGGCAGACTTTCCTCATTTTCAGAAAATCCGGCATGGAAAACCAAGATTTTGAAAATATTCCCATCTCACCAAGCCTTAATGAACTATTTCATCAACGATTCCAACATAGTTCTCAGATAGAATAGCAAAAATTATGTCCCTAGGTGTGCTGGGGGGTTCCAAACAATTGGCAGATTTTGGGTCACTTTGGGTTGGGCTGGGACTCAGAATTTACTCATTTTCAGGGTGTTGACATGGGAAATCAAAATTTAAAATTATTTCCACCTCACCGGGCCTTAATGAACTATTTCATCAAGGATTTCGGATATGTACCTAAATGGGACAGTAAAGATTATGACTGTTGGTGTTCTCGGGGGTTCCAGACAATTGGCAGATTTTGTGTGACTTTGACTGGGATCGGCAGGCAGATTTCAGCCATTTTCAGAAAATCCGACTTGGGAAATCAAGATTTTAAAATTATTTCCACCTCACCGGGCCTTAATGAACTATTTCATCAACGATTTCGGATATGTACCTAAATGGGACAGTAAAGATTATGACTGTTGGTGTTCTAGGGGGTTCCAGACAATTGGCAGATTTTGTGTTACTTTGACTGGGATCGGCAGGCAGATTTCAGCCATTTTCAGAAAATCCGACTTGGGAAATCAAGATTTTAAAATTATTTCCACCTCACCGGGCCTTAATGAACTATTTCATCAAGGATTTCGGATATGTACCTAAATGGGACAGTAAAGATTATGACTGTGAGTGTGCTGGGGGGTTCCAGACAATTGGCAGATTTTGTGTCACTTTGACTGGGGTTGGCAGGCAGACTTTCCTCATTTTCAGAAAATCCGGCATGGAAAACCAAGATTTTGAAAATATTTCCATCTCACCGGGCCTTAATGTACTATTTCATCAACGATTCCAACATAGTTCTGAGATAGAACAGCAAAAATTTTGTCCCTAGGTGTGCTGGGGGGTTCCAAACAATTGGCAGATTTTAGGTCACTTTGGGTTGGGCTGGGACTCAGAATTGACTCATTTTCAGAGTGTTGACATGGGAAATCAAGATTTTAAAATTATTTCCACCTCACCGGGCCTTAATGAACTATTTCATCAAAGATTTCGGATATGTACCTAAATGGGACAGTAAAGATTATGACTGTGAGTGTGCTGGGGGGTTCCAGACAATTGGCAGATTTTGTGTCACCTTGACTGGGGTCGGCAGGCAGCCTTTCCTCATTTTCAGAAAATCCGGCATGGAAAACCAAGATTTTGAAAATATTCCCATCTCACCAAGCATTAATGAACTATTTCATCAACGATTCCAACATAGTTCTGAGATAGAACAGCAAGGATTATGTCCCTAGGTGTCCTTGGGAGTTCCAAACAATTGGCAGATTTTGGGTCACTTTTGGTTGGGCTGGGACTCAGAATTGACTCATTTTCAGGGTGTTGACATGGGAAATCAAGATTTTAAAATTATTTCCACCTTACCAGGCCTAATGAACTATTTCACAGTTGGTTCTAAACATATATTTAAATGAAACAGTTGAGGTTATGGTGCTAAGTGTACTGTTTTTTTTCTTAATCTTAATTAATATGTAGACATTTGGTTCTATTAATATCAAAGTTCCACTGCATGTCAGGATCAGAACTATAAAAATATTACATAGGTATCATCAGTGTGATTAATGTGCACTTTAGATTATGTTTCTATTTTTAATACTTGCTGAGATATGGATTATAATTTAATCATCATCTTAAAATTTTGTTTGGATCAAAAGAAAAATCCTGGTGTGTAGAACTAGAACTACAGTCTACTGCTGCGCCCTCTAGCAGATAAGCACGAAATCGGCGATTTACCCGCGGAATCAGTCAAGCGTAGCCGAGACGATCATATCGTAGAACAAACACGGCGCTCGGCCGCGTTGCCTATCCATGCAAATATCGCCATTATTGCTCTGTATGTAATGCTGGTTCACATGGTGCTTTCAGTTGCTCAAAAAACGCAAAAAGCGCCCCATGTAAATGAAATAACGCAATCGGTGAAGCTAAAAGTATCCATTTGGGGAATGGAGATCTAAAAATAGATGAATGTAGGTCATCTACAGTTGACTCGTTAATTGATACATTGTTTGTACATAACGCTGTAAATAGTTTTGCCGATAGCTCAGTTATAAATAATAATGACGTTGTTTCAGAAAATTTGAATCGTTTAGATCAGAATGTTTTTGTTGGTAACATGGAAAACGTTCTAACTGAAAAAGATTTAAAACCGATATATGATGCGAGTTTGAATCTTGTTGATGAAACGTTGTATATTTGTGATAGTTCCTTGGGAAATATAAATGTGGGACAAAAATGTTTGGAAAACGTATGCGATTGCGTTTATTACGTTGGTAATGCTATCGCTCAGTTAAAGCCATGTCGTGCGGCTTTTCATGTTTTTAATAACCTACCATCAAGTTTATCAGTGGAAGATAAGAACTTTATTTGGAGAGGTTTAACAGAAGGTTTCAGAATTGTTAATAACGACTGTAATGCCAATTACGATTGCGAAAATTACAATTCGATTTTTAAATGAAAAGTTTAAAAGTAAAATGGATATTATTATATCTGAAGAGTTGTTGTCGGGTAAGATTCAAATCGCTGATGTAAAGCCAGACTGTATCCACTCACTGGGGGCGGTTGAAAAAAGTAATGGAGGCCTAAGGCCTATCACGGATTGCTCTAGGCCTGAAAGCCTTAGTATCAATAATTTTATGTCGGATACCTTTGAGAGCTTTAGATATAATTGTATCTATGATGCTGTAGATCACTTGGAGAAAGGTTTTTTCATGTCTGTTGTTGATATTAAATCTGCTTATCGCGCTGTAAATGTTAATTATCAACATGTAAAATTTCAAGGAATTCGATGGGAAGAAAAGATCTATGTTGATAACCGTTTATGTTTTGGTTTACGTTGTGCACCCAATATATTTACTCGTATATCAAATTCTGTTGTAAATATCGCAGAACAACAGGGGGTTGGTCGTGTAGTGAATTATCTAGACGATTTTTTCATTTTTGGTAAAACGGAAAATGAATGTTTGTCAAAAAGGGATCATTTCATTGGTATTCTGGAAAATCTAGGATTTGAAGTTTCAAAATCTAAAGTTACTTTTCCTAGTCAAAATGTAGTTTTTTTTGGAATTACCATAAATTCTTTAGATCTTAAACACTCTCTTTACCATTAGAGAAGGTAGAAAAATTATCAGGGAAAATCAGTTTGGTGATGAACAAAGGTAAAGGCTCTAAAAAAGAACTAGAGTCAATAGGTGGATTGGTATCCTTTTGTTCTCAGGTGGTACGTGGAGGCCGTACGTTCAGCAGACATATTTTTGATTTAAGCGCAGACTGTCCTAAAAATGGTGAAATTCTCCTAAATAACTAGATTACCGAAGATTTTAACTGGTGGTTAAGATTCTGTGCTATTTTTAATGGTATTTGCTTAATTCAAAAAGATTTAATAGACTGCCCTATGGTCTCAGATTCATCAAGTAAGGGTTTTGGGGCGTGGTTTGGGAAAGATTACTTATATGGCACTCGGAACAATAACAAAGTCTGTGGTATCCCCAAACATCATTTTGAAAAATCACCGAAATTTGATATTTTTTATATGAATATCAACGTTCTCGAATTATGGCCAGTTTTACAAGGTCTTAAAAAGTGGGGGAGTCAATGTAAAAATGCTAGTATCCATGTAATAACGGATGACATGCAAGTTTTGGCTATGTTAAATACCGGAAGGTCTAGAAATGTCACATGTATGAAATGGTTACGAGAAATTTTTTGGTTTTGTTTTATTTTTAACATAAACATCCAAGCATCTTATATAAAATCTGACGATAATATCTTAGCAGATTATCTCTCTCGTTTAGAATACAATGGCTTTGTTGATAAATGTAAAAGAGTGTTAGAGGATAATGGTATGTGTTGTTTCACCTACAGGAGTTCTGGTACAGATTCTCGAAGAGAGGAAAGAGATGTTTATCCAAAATTGTTTGTCAAAAAAATTGATAAAAGCGAGGGAACAGCAGTGGCGTTGCTATGAAAATTTTTGTAAAACTAACTGTTTTGTTAGTTATCCCTCAACAAGTTCAGTCTTGTGTTTATATGTTTCTCATTTATCAGAATATTTGACACCATTGTCTATCAAGAATTATATTTCTGCGGTAAATTTTAAAAACAAATTGTTGGGCCATTCGGATATGTCATCGGATTTTGCTCTTAAAATGGTCATAAAAGGGGTAACAAGATGTAATAAAACTAGGCCTATCGTTAGGCACCCCCTTATTCCTGCAGAATTACTGCGGTTTTACTCAATCCTGGATATGTCTAAGGAAAATGATCTAGTTTTTGGGTATCACTGGTTTTTGGTTTTCGATCGCTACTCAGATATTCACATTTCACATTTTCTGAACATTGTTTAAGAAAAAGCGATATTAAGGTTTTCGATACCCACGTAACTATTAATGTTAATTCATCAAAGGTGGACCAATTCGGCGCTAAGCCGCAGTGTATTTATCTTAATTCTTTGGGTGATTCCCCTTTTTGCGTGGTATCAGGTCTAAAAAGAGTTTTTTCAATCCAAAAACCTAAAGAGAATGATTTTATTTTTCGTTTATCAAAAGGGGGTATAAGGTTACCACTTACCTACAATTCTTTAAACTCTAAAATTAAGGAATTATCTTCCTCATGTGGTCTGGACCCGTTTAATATATCTTGTCATTCCTTACGCCACGGTGGGGCGTCTTATCTCAAATCTTTGGGTATGGATATCCAAGATATCAAAATCCGGGGCAATTGGTCCTCATCGGCTGTGATGAAATATATCCATAATTTGGGATATAAAGAATCTTGGGACTCTTTGTCTAAATATCTTTGAAGAGAGCTCATAATTTCTCTCTTGTATTTGGAGGGTTTTTGCCCGGTTTTTATGTGATTACCTCCAAATACCTCGTTCTTATTTATTCGCTACTGTTGTTGTTAATTATTTATCCAGCTCGTATCAATATTATATCACTATATAACCTGTTATATATATATAAATTGTAGAGCCTCAGGATATGTTTCTATCGTATCGAGGTGGTTACCCGGTTGCGCTTCACCCTGGTATCGGTTACATCACGGTTGTCATTACTACACGCGGTAGCCGCTTGGGTTACGTCACGTTCTAACAGCTAACGGATACTTGTATCGTTTTCTCAGCAGGGAAAACACATATATTTTAGTCTTACCGTTTAACTATGTCTGAATAAACCCGGTTTTTATGTGATTACCTCCAAATACCTCGTTCTTATTTATTCGCTACTGTTGTTGTTAATTATTTATCCAGCTCGTATCAATATATATATATATATACAGTTATGCATCAATACTTTGAATATCTGCTATCGCCCTAACATTTGTAGGTAGGTTAGAAACACTTGAATACAGTATGTACCCTATGTATTGTACCTGGATTAGAAGGGGCTTATGGACAAATGCAATGGGAAGCATTCAACTCCTGTGCGACGAATCCATTGCAAATCATGAACATTTCAAGATGTGTGATGCGACTGATTCACCGCATCGCACACGATCGCACACGATCGCAAGTCCGGCCCCACAGATGCGATTGTGTGCGATGCGACGGGCGGCGCCGTTTTTATTACCCTCGCCGGCCGTTTATGACTTTTTATTGACTTGCGACAATCGCATCGCACCAGTGGGGCCGGGCCTTTAGTGTGATGGTGGGAGGGGGGAGGAGGGGAGTTTTGAAAGGGCTACGAGTCCGAAAAATATAGAAAAATGAAATAACAGACTGCTGAAAGCGGGGTTTGAACTCCCGACGTTCGTATCCAGAATCGAAGACTCTGCCAACTGCTCCACGAAGATAGTTGCAAGAGGGGGGTCAAATACTTAGGCTGTTGGTGGGTGGGGGAATCAGCGTAGTTTAACTGCAAGTCCTTACAGCTCCTACTCTATCAAACCTGTTTCAGAATTACTTGCATGAAATCCTTGGAAAGAATTATGAACCTATCAAGCTAAGAGAAACAGAGTTAAACTCCCTGTTGTGGGCTGATGATCTAGTCCTAATATCAACCTCTAAAAGTGACCAAGGAGTGTATTAACAGACTAGAAACATAGTGTAACAAATGGAGGCTAAAGGCTAATACATCTAAACTATCATCAAAGTGATCATCACTAAAATGAGGATAGATGCAAACTGCATACTATCCAGTAGAGATAAGTTATAGAGGTATTGCGTATGTGTGAAATATGTATAAAAAGAATTTGTGTCAAAAGTACAAGATCTAAAACATATTCTCGTAGAATGTCAAGTGCAAAGTATTGGGTGTACCAGAAATATATTTGAAGAGAATCATCTAAAATATAATCAAAAATGAAAAGATATCACAAATTCTATCTATAAAACCTATATGCCACATGAAAAATAGAAAAAGAGCTATCAACTGCTATCAAATGTTTATTTTGGAACAGCAAAGAAATTCCACTAAAACTGTTGACATAAATGTACCATTACATTAGTCAAATAAAAACATTGAATACTTGAATCCTATCATTAGGAGTGATTACTTTGATGACAGCTTTAACACATCTCCCTGTCAAGATGATACATGTATGTATGCATCGCAATATTGTAGAATATATAGATTGGTTGCAAATGGTGCCGGCCAAATTATCGTGAAGTTGAACGTATTGCCGTGTAGCTTAGTATGCACACTGAATGACCCCACAGTTCCAGAAAAATGAGTGCTTTCTAAATTTGGCTGATTAATTCTGCTTGTGAATTTATGTAGATAACTTACCCAGACAGTTATGCCTCAGTCACTTCTCGAGGAAGCATGACGGTACAATATAGCGGGCATTTTGTAGAGGTCCTCAAGCCTATTTGAGCATCATCAATAATAAAATGTCCTTCCTGAAAGATGTAGGCAAATAAATGCTGAAGTTGGGTCTGAGTGAGAATTCGTGGGCATGGCCTGGGTTGAATAGGTAATTATCCGATTACTTACCTTGGTAGAAGTATCAAGGAGAATACTCTTACTCGCGCTAGGGACTACTTTCTTCGTAGCCCTTGTGCAACCGGGAGATCTTTTAAGTCACAAAATAAATTCTTTCCCTTCGTTTTCTCTATTACTGTTCAAATATATATATATATATATATATATATATATATTTTTTTTTCAATGATGTACTAAGAACACATTCTTTTTCATTCGAATCTTTTATTCACCATAAAAAAAGAGATCAAGGTATGTTATCCGAACAGGGTACATAATGCTCACCATTACCATTGTATTATGATACATAATGGGCGATATTGCTTGTGCCTTGACAATGATATTTCACATAATGGGCAACCTTTCTTTATGAGGGTTGTTTCTTTTAAAGTCTTTGTAAGAAAGAAGAAGTAAACATATACAACTGTTGGTCTCTCAGAGACCTAAACAAAAAACCTTAAAAAGGTTTATAGCAAAAATACACCTTCAGTGTTGTGAGTACAGTAGAACCCGTGTAAGCGGCCACCCTCCGTTCCGGGCCAAAGTGTACGCTTATGCGGGGTGTCCGCTTACGCAGGGCTAAATAAACATCTAATAGAGAAATCCATTCCAAGCAAAGGTGTCCGTTAATGTGGGGTGTCTGCTTACGCAGGGTGTCAGGGGGTTCTACTGTATCTGTATCAAATTTAATAAACATACCCATACTTTTAAGTAAATAATGTAAAAGAGGTGGGAAAAATCACTTGTGTAGCAAGTATTTTTCCTTTTTCGTCCGATACGAGTTCGCTATCGGTAGAATAGATAGTACTGTGGGGGTCAGGGTAGTCGAACAGTGGTACGTGCAGTTAACGCTAGGTGCCGTGAGTGCCAATCCCTGTTGCGGGAAAGCCGGCGAAACCGTGTATGCAAATACTATGGGGTCACCCACATCACGTAACTCAGTCAGTACAGCGGGTCGACAGGTTGTGAGTGGAGCCTCTTTGTTGAGTGAACGCTTGGAGCCTCAGAGACTGCTAGGTTTCTCCGGAAGCCTTTCAGCGGCAGAGTGAACAGATCCTCTCCCCTTGCGCTACTTAACACATCTACTTAACAAGCTACTGTAGATCCGCAGGTTTCAATAAAGCTATTGTACCTGAAGTGGCCAGAGTCTGGTTTTGCATTCTAGGTTAAGCTAGGTTGTATATCCCACATCTCCCAGCTTCACTGGGGATACTCCGAACCAACCTGTGCAGAGAGTACAAGCACGGGATAGCGACTCGTCTCCAACCGCTGGATAGGTAGACTAAGCCCAGTTGTGAGATCACATACCATCGACCACATTAACATGGCAGGCTAGCGAGTACGCAGGGGGTTACACGCTCAAAGTCTTGACGGCAGTTATGCACGGATTTACTGAGCAATGATCTATATAATCTGGAAGGTACTTACAACAAAGTTCCTAGGATCTGTTCTATAAGTTATGTTGATGAATCTATGTCAAACAACCAAAAGAACTGCAAGGAAAAACTCCCAGGTGAGCGAAATTATAGAAGGTAACCAGGGACTCGGTGAAACAAAACAAACCAACTCAAGCATGGTAACCAGCGAAGCCACTGAGGCCCTGATCAAGCCTAGACAAGATTTCTCCGCTTCACTTGAATGGATAAAGAATCAACTGGTTGAAATGAGGCAGGAAATGGGCCATATAAAGCTAACACAGGGTTAACTGAGAAAGTCGATAAAATAATCCTAGAATCTAAGGAAGTCATGATAAAGTAAAAGCACTGAGCCTGAAATTGTCTACACATATTGAAGAGTGCCAGGGCGCCGGCGTGGGCTTGGAAGAATTTGCTTTGAAGGAGGAGGTAGCTCACATACAGAATCACATTGACAATACACATAAACAGGCTCGTCAACTCAATATACTGATAATGTGTTGATGAAGTTGCAAACGAACAAATACACGAGACGATGAGCGCAGTCTTTCATGAACTACAAGTAAGTTTCCCATTTTCTACAATGCATGGGGCCTTTCGGATTGGGCATATGAAAACACAAACACATGCCCAAGCTCAAAACATAAACAAGCCGGTCTGGCCAAGGCCGATCAAAGTAAAACTCTTTTCGAAACAGGAAAAATCCAAAATATTCGGACTAAAAGGAAATCTAAAGGGCATCCGGTTTGATAAGGCGACAAGCTATGAAGACCTAAACGATGACAAACTCAAAGACAAAAAAGAACTACAACTGATTGCAGAAGCCGCACGTAGGTGCTGAGTGCTAGATGCAAAAATCAGAGGCCAGAGACCCACAGAAATCGTCTAAGCCTGGCTTCTCTAATGTGATGGGCGAAATAATAACAAAGATCAAGTCTACACCGTGTGTGCAAGCCACTATCTGACTTTTGGTTAATGTTACACAATGTTGGCCAGTTAACCCCCTACGTGACCATACACTATGTTTCGTGTCCTACTTCTTGGCGACTCCAGGGTCGCTGGTTTTAAAACAAAACTTGACTACCAGCTGACGAAGCAAAATATAAACAATGTGAACTTTGATGTCATTTTTATTGACATGTGCAAGGCCTTTGATACTGTTAATCATAGAATACTTATAAAAAAACTAAACAACCTTGGAATCAATTTGCCTATACTACAATGGATAAACGGCATATGAAATCACAAACACATGCCCAAGCTCAAAACGTAAACAAGCCAGTCTGGCCAAGGCTGATCAAAGTAAAACTCTTTTCGAAACAGGAAAAATCCAAAATATTCGGACTAAAAGGAAATCTAAAGGGCACCCGGTTTGATAAGGTGACAATCTATGAAGACCTAAATGATGACAAACTCAAAGACAAAAAAGAACTACAACTGATCGCAGAAGCCGCACGTAGGTGCGGAGTGCTAGATGCAAAAATCAGAGGCCAGTCAGTCATTATAAATGACAAGTCCTTTAACCAAGACACATTCAAAGATCTCCCAAGGGAAATCACCCTCAAAAAAGCTGCTACTGTACTGATAAATGACACAATATTCTTTCAAGGACACCTAAGCCCCCTTTCGTATATGTACCGATGTCCAGTCGAGGATGTTGTTAATGGCATAAGGGGCACCAGCACGGAACAGGTCTTTGCACTAGGCTTGGCTCTTCATCACGATGACAAGGCGGCCTACAAACTGATACTTCAGTCTGACAACCCATATACGATAAAGAAGATCACCAAACGGATCCACAAAGACCAATCCTGGTGTAAGGTCGAACAAACACAACTGGAAGAAGTGGTAAAACTAAAGCTCGAACAAAACACATGGATTAGCGACCGTATCAGCCAATCTCCTGCTACCAAGTTCTATGAGGCAACTCATGACAGCAAATACGGTTGTGGATATTCACTCTTCGACCTAAGACACATCGACCCACAGAAATCGTCGAAGCCTGGCTTCTCTAATGTGATGGGCGAAATAATAACAAAGATCAAGTCTACACCGTGTGTACAAGCCACTATCTGACTTTTGGTTAATGTTACACAATGTTGGCCAGTTAACCCCCTACGTGACCATACACTATGTTTCGTGTCCTACTTCTTGGCGACTCCAGGGTCACTGGTTTTAAAACAAAACTTGACTACCAGCTGACGAAGCAAAATATAAACAATGTGAACTTTGATGTCATTTTTATTGACATGTGCAAGGCCTTTGATACCGTTAATCATAGAATACTTATCAAAAAACTAAACAACCTTGGGATCAATTTGCCTATACTACAATGGATAAACGGCATATGAAATCACAAACACATGCCCAAGCTCAAAACGTAAACAAGCCAGTCTGGCCAAGGCCGATCAAAGTAAAACTCTTTTCGAAACAGGAAAAATCCAAAATATTCAGACTAAAAGGAAATCTAAAGGGCACCCGGTTTGATAAGGTGACAATCTATGAAGACCTAAATGATGACAAACTCAAAGACAAAAAAGAACTACAATTGATCGCAGAAGCCCCACGTATGTGCGGAGTGCTAGATGCAAAAATCAGAGGCCAGTCAGTCATTATTAATGACAAGTCCTTTAACCAAGACACATTCAAAGATCTCCCAAGGGAAATCACCCTCAAAAAAGCTGCTACTGTACTGATAAATGACACAATATTCTTTCAAGGACACCTAAGCCCCCTTTCGTATATGTACCGATGTCCAGTCGAGGATGTTGTTAATGGCATAAGGGGCACCAGCACGGAACAGGTCTACGCACTACGCTTGGCTCTTCATCACGATGACAAGGCGGCCTACAAACTGATACTTCAGTCTGACAACCCATATACGATAAAGAAGATCACCAAACGGATCCACAAAGACCAATCCTGGTGTAAGGTCGAACAAACACAACTGGAAGAAGTGGTAAAACTAAAGCTCGAACAAAACACATGGATTAGCGACCGTATCAGCCAATCTCCTGCTACCAAGTTCTATGAGGCAACTCATGACAGCACATACGGTTGTGGATATTCACTCTTCGACCCAAGACACATCGACCCACAGAAATCGTCGAAGCCTGGCTTATCTAATGTGATGGACGAAATAATAACAAAGATCAAGTCTACACCGTGTGTACAAGCCACTATCTGACTTTTGGTTAATGTTACACAATGTTGGCCAGTTAACCCCCTACGTGACCATACACTATGTTTCGTGTCCTACTTCTTGGCGACTCCAGGGTCGCTGGTTTTAAAACAAAACTTGACTACCAGCTGACGAAGCAAAATATAAACAATGTGAATTTTGATGTCATTTTTATTGACATGTGCAAGGCCTTTGATACCGTTAATCATAGAATACTTATCAAAAAACTAAACAACCTTGGAATCAATTTGCCTTTACTACAATGGATAAACGACTATCTCACTGATCGCTCTCAATCAACCAGAGCAAATTATATATTATCTGAGCCAAGAAACATAGTCATGGGTGTCCCGCAGAGGTCAATCCTTGGCCTGCTCCTCTTCCTTGTATATATTAACAGCCTTGAAAAGGCCATAGTCAACTCGAAGCTTAAACTATACGCCGACGATGTGGTTCTCTTTCTAACTAACGAAAATTACGCACAGATGGAAAATTTGATGCAAGTAGACCTGAACATATTGCATAGATGGTGCGCTACCAATAAGCTTACCTTAAACACCAAAAAAAAACAAAGCCATGTGCTTCGGCACCCGAGACACGATCGAGGAAAGTAGGAACATCAACCTTGAAATAAATGGTAAAAACTTGATGTGGTCACCCAGTTTATTATCTTGGTATCCAGTTGGACCAGAAACTAAGCTTCAACAAGCAGATTAACTGAATGATAAGTAAAGTATCCCACAAAATCTACATGCTAGTGTATATCAGAAAATACCTAACTAGAAGTCAAGCAGCCTTGATCTATAAGACTAAGGTCATGCCGTACCTAGAGTACGGCGGGGCCCTGATACATAACACAAACATCACACTGCTTACACGCTTGCAGTGATGCTAAAACAGAGCCCTGCGAATCTGATATAATGAAAATTACCGAGTCCGGAAATGCGTCGCACAATTGCTGGTGAAGATATGCACAAACTGTCAAGAAAAAGACTAAAAGCTCAACTCGAACAATATTGATACTCGGGAAATTTGAATGGCCAGTGTGCCAGTGTTTGGCAACCCAAATTACATGTTGTAAATGTTGTTGGAAATGCTGACTGGAAACCGAGACATGTATTATTATAAGTAGTCGATTCCTAATTAGGATAAGGTTTATTTAGTCGGCATAAACTTTATGTCTATCCGGATGTGTTAGCTTAGTTGAATAACGGGTAAACAGGAATTGTACTTATTAGTTAGCCATTTGGCTTTTTTGTTTCATCTTTCTTGTACTATAATGAAATTCTATGTAATGAGCTTGTTTATAAGCTCATGGCTGGTACGTGGTAAGTCATTGTCTTCACGAAGCTATACTGCCAAAAATGATTGTAAGTCTACTCAGTAGACATTGGTAGGCAGAGGAACTTAGAAACTGGAGCGCCGGGAAGATAGGAGGTAAATGAAACCTCCTATGGCTCAACTCCAGTCTAAATAAAAGCTTTAAAAAAAACCCAAAAAACAGCGGTCCACTACATTGGTGCCCTGACCAGGATCTCTGGTTGCTTGCACAACCAGAGATCCTTGGTAAAAGAACATGATGTTGGACGGCCCCGGGGTAGAAACCTGGGAACAGGCCGCGGCGAAGGACCATGCCACGGAGGAAGGGGCAGCTGGCCTGGACGTTCAGATGAAAGTCCGACTGTGTCCAACATGGGGATGCCCCGAGTGCCCATGCGGGAAGATGACCTGGAAGGGTTCAACTGTATCGGCAGTGAATCTGAGGAGGGTCAGGCTACTGAGGAAGAGAAAACCTTGGAAGAGCAAAGACAACGATGGGAAGATAGAAATCTTGGTCCTGAAGTGGAATGGCAGCGCAGAAGGAAACCACTCCTCGAGGAGAAGCAGAACACTCAGCTGCTGCTGAAAGACCTGTACGCTAGAACTAAGCAAGCAGCTGAGACTCTTCAACACACAGAGGGACAGCTCAACTTAGTCCAGGAGCGTGAGAAAGGGGCTGTAGAATGCACGCGGAAAGTAGAGGCAGACTATGCTGCAAAGTATAGTACCCCCCCCCCCCCCCCCCTGTTGGATTGCAAGGTGTTACGAGTAACAATGTGTATTCCCCAATGGGAAATACAACGGGTGGTCCTCGACACTACAGCCCACCTAGCACAGACAGGAGACCGGCTATGGTAAACTTTGCTTCCCCGCAGGATTCTCCTACGGATACTCCGCGACCACAGTATGGAGGAATGCAGTCTTGTTCCGCGAAAGCCAATTCCCTGCCAATTCCCTGCCCAACGGCCTTTGTAGCCGGGTCAACCGGGAAAAGTGTATGGAAAAATTAACAAAATATGCATCACCCAAGGCCTCTAGCAGCCCGATTACAAACGCCACCGAGAGAAGACTCTTCTCAATGAATAAGAGACGTTCCCTCCAATTCTATGTAACTTTTAATTAGCACCGTCTAATTAAAAAACCACACACACCGCAGCATGATGCAAGTCACCACATGCCTGATGAGTCCTTGTAAAGAACGAAACCATGTTTACCATTGACCTGTGAACCTGGGGAATGCCACGAGCGTCTTCAGCTCGAAAAACTGGCTGAAATAGACATATCACCCTCCTAGCTGCAAGCGCAGTCTACCCGAAAGCCAATTCTTGATAATAAAAAGAATCAGCAAAAAAGAGGAGGACTACAAAAAACACGGGGACAAAAAACAAATGATTTCCTAGAAAGGGGTTACCCCATGACAATCATTTGCGAAGCAAGAGAGAAAGCAGAGAAGAGAAACCGAGAAGACCTGCTGAAATCAAAGAACAAAGTAGAAGCAGAGAAAAACGAGAGAATTTTTCTAACAACTACTTTCAGACCGGGAAAAAAACATGTCCAATCTGCAGTGAGAAAAAACTGGGCAAATCAACAACCACTAAAAACATCCACCGGGCGGACTTAATGATGGGATATCACAGACCCAAAAACATTAAAGACCACCTGGTAAGATCAAGACTGAACTATCACCCGCACGACGAAATGCAACAAAAGAAACTGCAAGTACTGTGAAGTATTGGACCAAGGAGGAAAAATTCACATGAAAAGCAGAATTATGGAAAGCAAGACGAATATTACGTGCAACAGCTCAAACGTGATATACTGCATAGAATGCAAAAAATGTGCAATCAAATATGTTAGACAGACAAAAAGGAAAATCAAAGACAGAGTCAGAGAACATATGTACGCGGTCAACACGAAAAAAGAAACCGACAGGATACCACTACAACACCACAGGACACTGTGGTATAGAAGATATGAGAGTCTACATAGTAGATTTCATATACGAACACCCAGAGAGCACTAGAGCTAAAACCCTGAGGAACACCATTGAACACAACTGGACACACAGACTACAAACAGTAGCACCATTTGGCCTGAACACAATGGACAACAAATATGGATGAGAAGAACCAAAGCCACGTCAAAAAATTTTAGAACACCAGAAAACCAGTGGTGAGACACTAACTCTGCCAAAAAATCTGAATCTAAAAATTTGGAAATAATATTTCACATCCCTCTCAATCCAGGCTGCACAATGACTAAGGTGAGTTGACAACAACCCAGTGACAGAACCACATATGACACACCCCCATGGCCCAACAAAACCAAAATCAGAAAAGAAAACACCTGATCAGGGGGTAAACATACAAAGTACACAATAAAAAACTTCATAGTTATAAATAACATGAATCAGATTGTAAATACAGTCCCCTACACGCACTTGACGAGCCGGATGACGCCGAAACTGCACAAAAATAAATATTCCAAGCATAAATAACACAGATCTGATCCTCCCTGACGCCATGTTGGGGTCACGGGGGGTCAGAGCATGTCAACCAGGTTCATATCCTGTGAGAGAACCAATAACAGCCTTGGAATCGATGTGTACATGGTCACCACAGACAACCAACCACCAGAACCAATGAAAATCCAATCTGGAAACGGAAATACGATTTCCAGTGCGAATTCAAAGTGGTAAACCCACCTTAAACATCAGTGCAGTCGTGCATCGGACTCAACACGCCTCGTCCCCGACCGTATTTTGATAGTAAATGCAATGAACGAGCGCATGTGGAGAGTCATTTGAAGAACAATGAATGAGAAATGTAGTGTTTTCCCACCGTTCGCGTAGCTATACAAAGAGTAGTGGTGCAGAGTTGTAGTAAAAAAAACACAAAGAGAAGTCAGCTGAGGAAACCAAGCGTGACAAGGGGTCTATCGGTCGATGAAGATGAGGGTTAACTAACTTGAAACAAGCCGAGTGTGCAGCAGTCCTGATGTTGCTCAAAGGGAATCCCCGTAGAGGGCCCTCCAGAAGCTGCGATATTGGCCACCGTGCTTAAAAAGTAGTTTAATCTCTCTTGATCATCAGTTCATACCTTCGTGTGTTACGTTCTGGTTACGTTCTTGTGGAAACTCCACATGCAGGAACTCGGCAGGAACTCGGCTGGAAGCACGAAAGGCATGGCTGAGGGTCTAACTCGTTGGGAGAGTGAGAGTGGACGAATCAAATGACATGTAACGATTGTCTTTGATTTGTTCACGGTTGAGGAGCGTGGAGTCGCTCAGAGATTGAACATCTCAACACCTCTCATTGCCTGAGGACTTGACCTCCTTTGACCGGGGTCAACGGTGCTGTATATAAGGCACGGTTCTCAGAAGAGATGTCACTCTGGCCTAAGTGGCTGTCGTAGACGCCACCAGAGTAGGTTTGTTGGCTCTCAGCCTGGCTGAGAAGCAACTGACCGCGATGGGTGACCCTACCGGTGTTTGTTTGTTTGTTTGTTTGATTTAACATCCAGTTAACCAGTAGAGGTTCTCACCAGACTTACTCAGGGTTCTTTTACACCACATGGGTGGTGATCGAATCTATGTGATGAATTCAGATAGAGATCCCACCCCTACACATTTACCGAGGTGAGAGTTCTTTTACTTCCCACACCACAAGGTTTGATTTAACGTCCAGTTAACCAGTAGAGGTTCTCACCAGACTTACTCCGGGTTCTTTTACACCACATGGGTGGTGATCGAATCTATGTGATGAATTCAGATAGAGATCGCACCCCTACACATTTACCGAGGTAGACATGGGAACCTACCGGCATGCAGGAGACTCCGACCGAGGTCAGGGACTCAGGGGACAGAGCCCACTTTGTTAGCATGAGTAGTGGTGATTCTCTCGGAGAATCCTGAGTCTCGTTCTGGTTCCTCTGGCTCCTCTAAGGGGAAGAGGAAAAGGGAAAGGACAGTGCTGGGGTGACCGTAGCGAAGGGCAAGGGGGCCATGTCTGTCCCATGGGTCTGAGCCAGGGAGTGACTACGGTGACTATGTTCCCGATGTCAAGTGCACCCAGAAGCGCAAGGTAGCTTGTAAGCTGCCTAGTTGTCTGGTTGGGCGCAATGCTACGTGCCTTGAGGACCTCCTCGTTGGAGACGGCCATTGGATACCGGAACCAGTAGATGATGATGGTGTATTGGACGACAAGGAGTGGAGGACGAGGGCTCGCCAAATGCGTGGTATGTATCACGTGTAACTGGAGTCTTGTCAGCTTCTTTTCAGAAGTACAGCCCCCTCCAGCGACAGAAGATTGCACATGTATGGAGGCGATTCTCGACTAACAGGCATTGCATCTTCATGGGTTGCCACGGTGAAAACATCTCCGACCTCGGCGACCAAGCGTCTGTCCCGAAAAACATAAGTTTTTTTTCTTCTCATTTATAGTTAACTGCTTAGAGTCGCACCATTGTACCACCTTGTTTAAACAGAGTTGTAGGTCAGAGATCACTATTATGGGGTCATATCCACTGCCATAAATGATGGTGTTGTCGGCATACAGCCTGCATCTACAGTCCCCGATAGCATTAACAATGTCGTTAACATATACTAAAAAGAAGGGACCAAGAATGGAGCCCTGAGGGACTCCACACTTGATCCCCCTCAAATCCGACGTGTGTTCATTTGCTATTGTGCACTGTTTCTGCCCGCTAAGATAATTTGTAATCCATTTCAAAATGTAACCCTTTAATCCTAAATTACTGCCGACGTCTCACCATCCTTCATGGCACAATACAAATCCTCCATGAAGTTAGCGTTAGTATCAGTCGTTGAGTGTTGTGGACGAAAGCCACCCTGCATTTCGGTTAAAAGGTCATTAGAGTTACAATATCACATAAGCTGTGAATGAACAATTTTCTCCAGGATTTTCCCTGGTACAGGCAATAAGGAAATAGGTCGGAGATTTGAAACCTGATTTGAATTTCCACATTTTGGAATAGGGACTATTAATGCAACTTTCCAGCTCTCCGAACACCGACTCTGACAGTGACATCTCCAACAAGTGAATAAATTTATCAACCATTGAGGTCAAGGCCACTTTAAGGAACCTACTAGATATATCTGGTAGACCAGACGACTTCCAGATATATGTGTCTTTGATGATTTTGACTACTTCGTCCTTATTGAGGAGTATGTCAGAAATTTCAGTATCAGCTGTTTCCCCGTGGTAAACCAACTCTTTATCAAACTTGGTAGCTAGATTAGGTCCGATCTCCGAAAAATAGTCGTTAATATATCCGGCTGTATCAGAATATTCAACTGGTATACCAGTTAAGTCGTTGACCAGCGAAATCCCAGAGCCACCATTCCTTTTCGGTAACAATTTGCCAATTTCAAACCAGAATTTCTTAGTGTCTGATTTGTGGGTTTTCAAGTTATTTTGGATATATGTGTGAGTGACGAAGATGTAAACCAAACGGTTTCACTACCACAAGTAACTCCCAGCATGGATTCGCCCGGGTTCTTTGTTCCGCGTGCCCTATTCTGATTGGCCGATGGCGTGTGCCGTCGTCCGTTCTCATTGGTTGCTAATGACGCTTTTTGCGGCGTGCCTCGCGACCCGACCATGATTGGCAGGACTCGGCGCGTGCTCGCGGGTGGCCCGCGGAGCGGTCATTTGGTCTTTGTGTGGGCCTGCCATTAACGGGGGGTGGGGGGCCGGTCGAAAATTCGAAAATATGACAGAGAGAAACGATGTTTCTACGTCTTTCCGTCCCGAATCAATACTGAATTCTCGTCAGGTGCGTGAGGTTTTTTGCGAATGTTTCAGTCTGCGGTATCTGAGTGTCTCAGTACGTGACTGGGGAACAAGAGCAGCGCCATTTCTTTTGGTGCCGCGTGGGTGAGTTGTGACTGGGAATTATGTTGGTAGGGTTAAGAGGGTATTTTTTGGTGAATGTTTTTTTCTTGAAAGAAATATATATACACCGTTACTGCCCTCCCTCTGGGGTGGCGTGGTAAGGTGATATAAAAGAAAATTTTCGAAGTGGCTTTATAATACCTTTAACCATACCAGTTGTCCATCGTGTTCAGTCCCCAGGGGGACTGACTTTTGAGCCTGTGAATCCAACCGAATTCGATTTTATTCTGAAGGGAAATTGCTCTCTTGCTGCTTGGGTGCCTGAAGATGAAGTCCAGTATGTGGACCTCTACATCATTTACCCCATCATGTGTGCACTCGTTAAAATGCGTCGGGACATCGTTTTGGTTTGACCCCTTCTCGATGTTCCGTAGATGTTCGTATAGCCGTTCTTTTATCTTACGCTTCGTCTGGCCAACATATTTTGGATATACCCGCCTTGCAGTAATTTCTCAACCTTTTGGCTTCCCGCCAATGCACTTCAGTTTTCGAACGATGAGCTTTCCGCAAAGCGGCGTCCTTTTCTTTAATCAACTCTGCCAGGATCAGCCCCATGTGGTTGAAACCCGTAACGGTCTCAGGCGAGATTCGCTGGGATTCCGAAATGGCCATTCCGCAACCCCAGAACTTGTCGACTGTTAGCTTCTCACATATACCATCATTTTGGGTAAATTTAGCGACAACGATCTCTTTCATTAAGTCACGTTTAGATATATCCCATGCCTTGTTCGTGTCAATCCATTTCGCGATCCGTTTTGCTTCGTAGCCATCCTCACATGCCAAGATCTTTTTCACGATATCAGGTGCGTCATTTTTAACTACCATGTTGTACATATAAAACTGTTCACTGCAGTGCCAGGTACGACCTTGATATTTGATTACGCAGGGGAACATATTCGATAAATACGAATAATGTGAATGGTAAGTGGTGCCTTCCTCGATAGTGACTGTTTTAGCTTTTTCCATGTTTACTCCGTCTGGGAATTTGTTCAGTTCCCGGTATGTATATTCTTTTTTATCAATCACCAACTTCTAACCTCGGGTTTTGGCATCATGACCTAGTTTTCGTGCTACAGCGGCTAGACAGCGCATTTCTTTTCGTTCGTTCAATTTTTCGGCTGAGAGGTTGTCAGACAAATAAACATTGTGCCATTTCTACAGTCCTTTCAGCTGGTTGATGTTTTTGTAGAGTCTGCTTTTGATGTTTGTGCCTATGAGCTTGACCAGGACATTCCTGGGGCGATTACTGCCCATCCGTTTAACACCTACACGGAAGGCAAAGTCGATCACTGACTCACCTCCCTTAAGAGATCTGCCACTATTTTCTTTGGGTTCTCGTTAGGTTGTTCATCTAGGCCTTGGACAATAATGTTTTGTTTTCTTCGATCATCTTCCAGCAACTGGATCCTTCTCTCTACCTTGTCAAGAGGTGCCAGCAGCTTGTTGTGGTGTATTTCGTTGAAATCCCGGTCCTGGTCAGCCCGTTCTTGGTCAAATTCTGTAATCAAAACACTGCACTCGTCGAGCCTTTCCTCTGCTCTCTTCACTCTATCTTCCAAAGCACCTTGTTTTTCATTGACACCCTTGATTAGTTTGTCAACCTTTTTGTCCTGTTTGTCCAGACGCTTGTGAATATTATCTAATTTATCCATTAGGTCAGCCTGGTCCTGCTTGCTTGTTATTTTGTTTTCTTCGTTCGCTTTGACGAGGGTAGCCAACATGGCTGACATGGAGTCCTGGCTCTCAGCACCTCCATTATCGCCCGTCTCCTTCGCTTTCTTTTTAGACTCCTTGGTATCCTTAGGCATGTTGCAGTAGGATAATGCACTGGCAGGGGCACAGCACTTTTACTCGCAGCTCCTCTAAAGAGTTAAAGCGTACACCTTCAAAGTTTATGAAAACTAGTCATGTGACGTGCAGTATATCGTACCACGACCTCACGCTGTTGCCGACATGATTCCATAATTGATTTTAAACTTTCAGACAAGGGATGTTATCTAGGACACTGTGGTTTTGTCTGTAGTGAGATTAGAAAAATCAAGTTTTCAAGGTGTATTGAAAATTTATTAAAGAATCATGGTACCCAGGGGTTCTAAGGAGGTCCTCTGTGGCTATTAAAGTGTTGGGTTAGTACCAACATCTGACACTTCGATTATAAGAAAATTATATTGTGTCATGGGTGGGTAACCGGACGAGTCTTAGTGTTTCAAGGGATCGTTCACATTCAGCCCTAGAGGGGCGTTGGTGTGTAGCCTTTGAATCCAGTTAAACTCTGCGAGGTTGCCAAGATATGCAGCCTTTGTAGAGTCCGGGTGGGAATGTACAAAGTCCACGATGTGGATGGATACATCATTCTCCTTCTGGTGGCCATTAGAGGTGAAGTGTCTGGCCACTTCACTAAGTTCTATTCTGGCCCCCTGGATATTGGCAAAGTGCTGTACAAAGCGCTAAAAGAATAAAACGTTTTTTTTCCAATATCATATAGATTTAAACAGACCTATGTTATCAATTGGGTTAAGTGAAACTCAACATTATGTTATATTTCGCTCATTTGGTATGGGAATAAGTAACAAGGAACCAGTTTAAATTGATATTTGTCAGTATTAAAAAATCACCAGGTGTCTCCACTGTGTATTGTAGGAGATGTCTTAAACTGGGGCATTAATGTGTTACAAAACTTGACAATCATCCATGGCATAAAATCTTTATTTAAAACGTATCTGCAGTATTTGCTTGTCATGGGACTTTGATTAATGCCAATCCTGAAGATTCTTCTCCTGCACACTTTATACACAAACATGTAGAATTATTTAACATGGCCGCCAATCCTTTAAGGATCCGTCTCACATATACAACATCACAACAACAACAATAACAACCTGTGCACATATCTAAGTATGAAACCGGCTCCACTCCCTGTAGATAAAGTCTGATTTATAGAGACATTCTCTTTGTTTTTCTTTTAGATACAACTATCCTTTTTGTAAATATTTTGAACAATGCACATAGCAGCAGAAAATAAATTTATGATATATATGCTCAGCCATACTTTGCTCACTGAGATCCATGGATGACAGAATTGACAAGCCACATTTAAGCTGGACTCTGGGGGGTGTTTTATAGTCGTGACTATCGTTAATAGTGATCTTTCCAGCGCATCGCGTTTCATATTCGTGATGATTACTTAACCGTAATCAGTCAAAGGTGTGACCGATTGAGAATGACCGTTTTGCATTGCATAGTCATGATCATCAATAGTGATTTTTCCCTAAATGATCAATAAACAGGCACTATTAGTGACAAGCCAATGCATGTCATTATTTTTATTTGACTTGGCCAAAGAACCACAAACAATATCCGAAATTTACTTGGCGAGGACAATTTGGTTGCTCGCAGGTAAATAGCCATAGTGTTTGTTTCGATTCGATCACTATAATATAGATCGTTTCAACAGGGACCGTCCTATTAGTGATCAAATCAACAGTGATCGCATTGTAAAATCGTGATCGGGTCGATGCAATGCAAAACAGTGATGGCCACTAAAACAGTCATTAGATCAGTCACTCTTTTTCAGTGGTCACTAATAAAGACGTCACTGTCTATAAAACACCACCCAGATTTTTAAGTCTTCCAATTCACCTATGGCGTGTGTTCCACTGGGCTAGCCATGAATCTGACGCTGTCGAGAGTCTGTTATAGTGTACAAACCAACAGGGGACTTCAAAGGCTGATGGAGGGTGGTTGTGGCCCCTAAGATTCGCGGTCAACTCTCGACCGTAGAACCGTCCCAAGGCGCTAGAAAATATCATGTAAGGAGGTCAGGGTCAAGGTCAGGGTTTGCTGCGAATGCAGTCATTGGCTACTCAGTCTACTCTATTCCTTATTTGGACTTAGTGTAATGGGACAACTCCATGCTGGATGCCACACGGTGGCCTTATGGGCTACGTTTGTAGGCATCTGACAAAAGCTATTTTATTAGGTTTTATGAGCCGTCACCCATTACACCACAGTGTGGCAACTGCCATTGAGCATGTTGCCCCCTACACTGCACCGAATAAACAGCCACCTTGACGTTGATGTGCAATGCACTTTTGAGATCATGGAGTCACCCCAATGGAACACACCCTTTACGTGAGTTTGTTGGCATACTGATCTTCTACAGCTGATAATGACATAAATAATAAAGTAGCACGGTTTGAGTGAAGCCTTCACAAAATATGGTTCAAGAGACAATTAACTTGCCTTATGATATCTTAATAACTCCAGCCATAAATGCTGAACTGTGATCTAACTCACCAGCTTATGAGTAAACATTAGTGTAACGTTTGTCACTCTTTAATAACATTAGAGATTTTACTTCCTAAAATAATTTGTTAGTGGTTATTTACATACTTGTTATCGCCAACTGACCTTTCTGTGGCATGACACACACTTTAATATAGACTGACGACTCATTATGCAGTTAATTAATTTACTCATAATCTCCACAGGAGTGATCTCTTGTTTGTATTATTATATACCCATGGTCTTATCAAATATGTATACTGCCATACGTCACACTATGAAGTCTGGGTTTTGTGACCACGTGACTAGGCAATATTTCGCCACTTTTAGGTATATAATAACACGAAAACAAGCTTTCCTTATACGTTAAAAATACTTAGTAAAATTATCAGCATGGGGATATATATCTGGTCAATAATGTTACCATGTATTTCTGACATATGAGACAGTAAGCCAGTTTTTGTATCTTATCCCTTTGTGGATGTCTCTGGTTAAATCTGCCACATTTGTCTATATCATCGTATGGGGTGTTATAGAGTCCCTCTCCCGTCAGTCAGTCATCTTTTTATTTCAAACATGAGTCTATGATTGAAGCCTCGATCACTTCAGTGTGAGGCCTGGTAGGGTGCTACTGAGTCCACACGCTAAGGTGTATAGCAAACCTAACTGGAGGTTTAGCTGCGCCAGACTCTGCGGCATACCCACCAGCTGACCGTCTCTGAAGGCGCGCTCTAGCCTGAAGGCCAAGATGACCGTCACTAAAGGCAGTATGAACCAGAACGAAACATGCGTGGTGAGCACAGCAAAAATAATGTATGGAGTGAAGAGGAGCAGCGCGAACAATGCATACGAGCCCTTCTCCCCAATCAGTATCGCCAGAGTGACAATACCGGCCTCTGTGTCGTTTTTCATGTCTCTCGTGTTGTTACTGTGAAGGATGGCTTCAGTGTTCAGGGCCACGGGGATGGCGTACAACAAGGGCGTCCATGACAAACTCCCACCTTGTGACAAGTATGCGAAGAGTACCGTGATGGGACCAAATGTGAGGAAGATTACCAAGTCTCCCAGGGCCAGGTACTTCAGCCCCAGGCCACCTGTGTAGAGGAAGCTCCCGGAGAGACCGCCAAAGTAGATCAAGGCGAGATGCTCCATGCGAGCAGGCGAGAGGTGAACGAGCAGGAAGAAGCCTGCGCAACCCATCATGTAGAAGACACCACCCATTGTCGCTACGTCGTTAGGTTTGAGGATCTCATCAACCAGTGTACGGTCATCACTCTTCTTGCTGTCCACTCCGCGAACATAGTCAAAGTAGGTGTTGACCAGGTTGCCGGCCGCATGGACCGACAGAGCTGTCAGGCATGTTGCAATGAAGATCCATGGACTGAACGTGCCCAGAGTTTTGTAGACAAGGATGCTGCCCAGGAGGACCGGGGTGAATGAGGCACTGAACGACCAAGGGCGCATGGCTACCAGTAGCCTGGAGAAGCGGGTCACCTTGCCCGGGCCAGGTGCATGTTCAACTTGCAGCGGCGGAATCTCACAGCGCTGCTCCACCTCCGCTGGCACTGTGCTCGTCTCATGCACTATAAAATACCAAATGACAGGAAATTAATAGACCATTCACTTATATTACACAAATCGACATTGGTTAGGGATATCATCATCATAACACTTACAATTTTTTTTAACAAAGGAATTACGGAGAAATTGCACCATAGTCCATTTTTGATATCCGCAGTCACGATTTATTGTACATGTATATAGAAAACAAGCAGCATATAGATTTTCATTGGAGACGGACATGCACAGAATTCTTAAATAAAGTGATAGGGGTTTGTGGCGAAAACGGACGATGTTTATCTCAAAGCGAAGATAGGTTATGTAGGTGGAGGAGTAACGAGAGACTTTGTCTCATGCTGGAAGCCTGCGCTTCTCCAGTGTGATCTCTCAGAGTAAGCGAGGTCTACGGTTTTAAGTCATCATAAGAGTTTTGGCAATGGAGTTAGGCCACCATATTGTTTGTTGAAAGTCCCTTTAAACCTTTATTTCCTTGCCCAATAGCCTAGAATGGAATTCTGCACTAAATATAAGCGGAAACTTATATGTGCCCTTTACCTCCAACCATTCTAGTGAACGATTTGAACAATAAAGAAACTCTTGTTCTGTTGCTTAGAGTAAAATCTATGCATAAAATATAGAGATAAACTGGAGCATTCATGAATAAAAATGATATACCTCAAGCAGAACCAGCAGGGGACTTGTTTGAGAAACAATAAAATTCTGTACAAGCTAATATCTAATATACCACTACCCCGATTGGGACTAATTTGAAACAAATGAATACCACAGACTCTACCCTAGACAACCTGCAAATGATCTAAACGCACTGTGTCACAAAAACCACTAAATAAAGGCAAAATAACCTTAAAAAGCTTTGACAAAAGCCTGAGGAGATATCCTTATCGAAACTACTGAGAACGTCCTCCGGCAAGTACCGGAGGACGGACCCCCCACGTTATGTCGGGAGTCACCAATTATGGAACACACCCCTGCAACAGGAGAACACAAGAAACCTGTACAAGGGAGTATAGGGAGACAGGACACCAGTCCCTGCTTCCCTATATCAACACAAGGGGGCAGCACTGTTTCACACTGGCACCCTGCCAGGAGACTGCTACCTTCCCAAAACAAAACATAACCCCACTATTGATTGGATCACAGACCGTTCCCGCCAAGTCGGAGGTCCCTAGACCAGTCATAATAGAGGGCAAGGGTCAAAACCATGTTTTACCCAATGAAAATCCGTGTTCCAAACGCCTTGACACAGTCCGACACCCGGGCCGGTCCCGCTTGCACCGCGTTAGATCACTTGCTCAGTAGTCACTGTCAAAGCCACGTCCGCATACCTAATCTAATATAGCTACGTCCAAAACTTCAGGGCTAGCCGATATTAGGGCGAGTGTGCTTAAAGAATATCTGTTAAATACTCTAGACCGGGAATGGGACATTGACACCGGCGTCATGGATAGCTGTCAACATCAACACAGACCGTAGCTCGGGTGCAGCCTGGGTGACAGCCGTGACACCGACTGCCTCGCGAGCCACTGTCAATACCGGACACGTCGTACCCGCTCCCACTGTCAATGCCAAATGTATTCGAACAGGTACTGCTTCTGGCAAAGCCAGGGGCTATAGGCTATCTCATATCATTGATTATTTCACAAATAAATCAGACACCTTGCCTGTCAAGGTGAGAGATGACTCTAAATGCTTGCACCACAGGCCCAAGCATATTATTGCATGTGTTCAACAGACCACTAGCAGTAATAAAAACAATGGAATAAAGTCCAATGTTGACCATACAAATCTGTCAAAGTTGATGGATTTGTTACAGAGTGACAGTACCTGTGACACCCCATGTGACACTACTAGTGACACATCACTTGATAGTCCCCCAACAATGGGGCCTACAGAACCACATGTAATGGGCCATAGTGCATCCAATGTAGACTCACATACACTTGACAGTAGTGTAACAACTATTAATGGAAAGGCCCTGTTTAATGTATCAGATTTAAATAAATCTTGTGACACTAAGACTCAGTCTAACATTAAGCCAAGTGGGATAAATAACCATACTGACACCACACCAAGTGGTGGCAACACAGTGACTTACACTAATGATTACAAATCGTTTCAGGTCATCGACGGCTCACTACTGCAGTCTCTACACCGAGCCTGGAGAGACTTGAGGGAAGCCAACTGCAGGATGCACAAGGCAGAGGCCAGGGGATCATTTCTCCAGACCTGCGTCATGATCAACCACCTGGAGCCATGGGCTGCAGGACTCCCTCCGTTACTGGGATACATCGACCAAGACGCCTGCAACCAAATAGTGGACGAGCGACGCCGTTAGGCAATGAGGATAATGGAGATAACTGCAACTTCACTCACCAAACAGCAGAGACTAGCCCTAGAGGAGAAGTGCCAGCTCTCCCACATGATGGAGACTACTCTGATCAACTCGGGCAAAGGCTAGGAAGAGGCAGAAGAGCTTGTGAAGACCATGTGCAAACACACCGACATAGCAGCTAAAAGGGATTGGGGCCGGGAGAACGAGCCGGGAGAATGCAGAACCGCTCGAAGAGGGCCCCGACCTCCGCAATACGGGAGGATCCCTTTACTAATCGACCTACGACCACCCGTTATGCTGACCAGGGATAGGATTTTCAGAAGAACCCACCCCCACCATGCCTCCAGGGGGGACAGGACCAGTCCAACAGGGGCGGATGCGGCAACGGGGGCAACAAAGGCCGAGGCAAAGGCCGAGGCAAGGGCCAGTACGGCGGCAAAACGAGGGCCTCAGACAAGGAGAACAAGTCCATACGCCTGTAAGTGTTATTGAAATGAAACGCAGTAAATGTGTAAACAGTACTCTGAGTCGTGTTTTGTGTCTAAAAATGTCGAAAATAAAAAACCTGACAAGTCTAACCAGTTGAGTGCAGTCAATGAAAAAATGTCACGAAATATGTGCACTTCTGGAAAACTAGAAACGGTTGAAAGCACTGTTATACTTTAACACAAAAAGGTAGCCAAAAACGGTATCAATAACAATAAGTTAACAAATGCCGAATCCAAAAAAGGACTGACACAGGACAACCAGTCCATCGGTACAAATAGTGATAAAACTAGCAAGCCGAACACGAGTGTACAACAGCCAGCAAACAATGTCCCAAAAGGGATCAAGAGGGACACAGTGTTAAACCTCTCAAGTAGGGTACTATCTGAGGCTGAATTCAGTGTCCTAAATAAAGGTCTTAATTTCTGTGGTACACAAATGAAAGTAGAGGAAGGGGATGTAAAACTTGAACTTGATAAATTCCATAGAAACCTCTGAATAAAACAGTTCTTTGAAAAATAACCCGGAAAAATGTCCTTGGTTCCACAGGTACCCACCAACATCGGTGGAGACAACACACCATGCGACATCAGACCCAGCCCAGCCTTCAATGACAGCCACCTAAAACGAGACCTGAAGGAAGGGTCCAATTGGACTTCACCACTTGGTTCGAGTAATCTAGATGGGTTTATAGCTATAAACGAAATATCCCTATCCCAGAGAAATGTAGGGAAAAAAAGACTTGCAATACACAAGGGGAAGAACCCCCCACCAGACAGACCGGTGGTGTTGGCAAACAACTGTCTGACCGAAAAAAATCTTGAGATTTGTTGACCACTTTTTGAAACCATAGATTCCCAAAATAGACTCATACATCAAGGACACACATCATTTCCTGTCCAAAATCGATGGAATAGGTGATCTAAACGACAATGACATCCTAGGTATGCTGGATGTAGGGGCTCTATACACTAACATCACAAACAATGAGGGTATAGAGGCCATAAGACACAAACTAGACAAGGCAAGGCGAGGGGTACAGTACCCCCAAAAATGAGAGTATTATCGAGTTTCTCGAAATGGTTCTGAAATTGAACAACATTCAATTTAATGGACAGAACTACCACCAAATAAGTGGCACAGCGAAGGGGACCCGACTAGCCTCCTCATATGCCAACCTCTTCATGGAAGAACTGAAGGAAAAGCTCTTGGACGCATACCATCTAAAGCCGAAACTATGGCTTAGGTATATTGACAACATCTTCTTTATCTGGCCGCACGCCGAGCTTGAACTCGAGAGGTGGATGAAATGGCTTAATCAAGGAAACCTCAATGGTTGGCGTGAACTTCCTTGACAAAAAAGTGGTGAAAGGGGTAGGTGGAAAACTGCATACAGATTTGTATGTATACCCACAGATGAAAACACCTACCTCAGGTTCGACTCAGCACATCTTCCATCGCAGAAAAAGAGTATACCATACTCCCAATTACTGCGAGTACAGAGGATATGTAGCAAAACCAAAGACTATGGAAGGCATGCACATACGAAGCTGGAAAACTTCCGAAATAGGGGATATCCAGAACATCTCAGCGAATGCAAAAGAAAGGTGGACAAAAAAGACCCTGGTACTCTAAGAACAGGCCAGGGCAAAAAACAAAGTGAGGTCGGAACCGAAAGTACCTACCTCACAAGTATGTATCTCGAAAGGATGCAACATACTACCTGAGATTGTGAAAAAAAATTGGGAGATCTTGGGGAAATTGAGCACTAAGAAGAAACATAATATGGGTAAAATGACAATATCTAGTACAATCAAATGCAGCATTTGTAAAAGATAATATTTTCAAAAATTAAGTAGATAAAAATCAAAAGAACTCCATAAAGAATACATAACACCAATATTTGAAAACTCTGGTGCCACCTGTCATTTTATCAAAGAACTTTGGCTTGAGGTCATATTTCTTCTTGAATCACTGACATTATAGATAAGCAAGAAAAATTTGATTTTCCTATAGTCCTATCTCAGTCAATAATCAGTATAGAGACAGGAAGGTAACATTTTTTGGTATTTTTTACCTAACAAGTTCTGATGTATAATCTATGACAGGAAAACTGAACCATAACACAGGTATATTGGATATATCCCGATAGATAGGCCCATGTCTTAGCTTTCTAACAATGTTTTGTTTTTAAAAATCACCCTATTATTCACAACACAACAGTGATTTGCCCGTTTCAAGTTTTTTGTCCCATATTAGATGCTCAAGACTATAGAGCAAACTGGTCAAGGGCTACAAAAGGCCCAAAACATACGAGAACATGTGATCAAAGCCAGAACAGACCTACATGGAAACCATGGGACGAAAAGTGGCAAGAACCAGGGCCGCAATAAATGCAACAAACCAAATTGCAAGTATTGCAAGGTTCTGAAACGGGATGACACGGTGGAATCCACTAGCAATGGCTCCAAACACGCAGCCAAACAAAACATCACATGAAACAGCTTGAACATGATATATTGCATTGAATGCACCCAATGGAAGAAACAATACATTGGCCAAACGAAATGTATAATCAAACTACGTATATTGGAACATCTGTGTTCGATAAACAAAAAAAGCAGAATCAGCAACGTCCACACCCACTTCAACTGCCCTGACCATCAGGGGGTTGCAAATGTATCGGTCAAGATCCTTGACTTCATCTACCTGCACCCGTACAACAAAAGGGCTGGGAAGCTAAGGGACAAGATTGAATACAACTGGATCCATAGGTTACATACTCAGGCTCCAGAAGGTCTAAACACAATGGACAGCAGGTACGGTTAGGAAGCCCTAATGCCACGTCCTAACAATTTTCCGATGAAAATATGCGAAAGCGTATGAGGCAAATTTTTATAAAATTCATATTGCTCCCAGCTCCCTGGGGGGGCATTGGCCCCTCGCCTGACAAGATTTTGATAATCAAAACTCTGGTCAGGTCTGCTCCTCACTACACTCGGCTATGCCTTGTGTAGTAATACATGACCTGCCCATCATGACATAAACATTGACAAGTCTAACTCTCCTTCAGTTTCTACTAATTATCTATTCTATTAATGATATTGCTAGGATAATGCATGGTATAAAATTTATTTTATACGAAGATGATCTTGTTGCCTACATATCACACAAAATTAGTGAACATATAAAAGATCAGCTACAACTAAACCTCGATCGTATAGTACAGTGGTGTAACTGGAACCTCTGAACTATTAATGTTTCAAAGACTAAAATATGCTGGTATGGATCACCAAATAAGCAGTGTCCAAAACCATGTCGCATGGTGTGTTGTCCAAAACCATGTCATATTATTTCTCATCCATTCTCCAATAAATTGTTTTTATCATACCTACGATTTGCCGTTTCCTCTCTTAATTATTGTCACTTACCTTCATACTTTGATGGTAAAATCTGTTTGTTCTGAGGTTGTAAACTATACAACCTATAACTTGTTTACACACAGACCACACTGTGTGTAAACCTTAATTAACTTGAAAACATATTCAGGTCATTAACAATAAAGATCATTACCCAGTTTCAACAAAGAAATGTTTATTTCCTCTAAGTCATGTTTATTTCCTGTAATCACATCGATAAACAGGGCTGCTTTGGGATGGAGGATTTGTTGACATGAACACATTTGTTCAATTAGACTTACTTTGGATTTGACCGAATCTATGAGATGAATGTAGGAAGAAATCCCATCCCTACACATTTACCGAGGTGAGAGTTCTTTTACTTCCCACACCACATAGACATGGTATGAGAAGGATTGGCCTTTGATATAGCAGTAAATCTACCACTGCTGGGGGGTGAAGGAGAAAAGTGGCTGCAGTGGAACTTGAATCAACAAAGTCCCATGCTCTTTACCACTGAACTCCCCACCCACCCCGGTTGCTTTAGTTATGCTTGCGTGCAAGCATATCTGGTCTGCACCATGAGGAGGCGAGGCGACCAAGAGGGTGAACAGATTGGTAATTGCTGTCCACCCCAGGAGACCTACACATAGCATCTGTCAACAATCTGACACCAAGCAAATCACCACGATTACGCTGCTGTCATTAATGTCGTAATAGAATAAACAGACATGTGACATCAGCCGATGACAACATCGAGCCCACTTGAGCGGTAGCTTCCACAAAGATAAGACCTAGCCATGTATTACAAATATTCTCTATTAGATATCTCTGGTACTACCGATCTTACCCCATAAAATGGACAATGTCAACGCATCCCGATGTTGACAACCCTCCAGCTGACACCTCTACGCCGCCGACTGGTCATCCGACAGCTGAAAGCAAGGCAACACTACCAGCAGAAGCTTAAACGCCATCATCGCAGGTAAGTCCCTCCATTATGGGTTTAACCCCTTTGTTGAACTTGCAAAGCCAGAATAACATGCGCTATCACTCTCCTGAGGGTAGCGCGATTGAAATTCAATCTGATGACAAAAAAAATAATTTTTTAGAATGTCTGGATCTGGATAAATCCGTTGACAGCATCTAGGAATTTTTTGAAATCATATTTCCTAAACCTTCTCAATCCAGGCTGCCCTATATGATCAGGTAATACAAAAAGACAGACATAGTCTAACTGGGTGACAGTCACACAGACACACCCACCCACAGTGATCAGCCAAACATCCAGTCACATCACAACCAATCTTGGTAGTGGCAAACATATATTAATCACAGTGGGTGAAAAACACAATAAACCAACCCACCTGAGTCCGAAATGTATCTGAGGAGCCAGAGGATGGCGAAACTGCACATATTTCACTTTACTTTGAGGGATTGATCATGAAAACAAACCACCATGACACAGGCAGGAGTCAAGGCCAACCCACAGGGTTCATATCCTGCCCCACAACCAACCAAAACCCCTGAAAGACAGTGTATACATGTAACTACAGACAATGGTGTCCCCACCCAATCAGGGGGAGACAAAACCGGAAATACGCAAATTTTTGCGTGAAATTCTGTGGTTCAAATCACTCACCTGATCATTAGTGTAGTCATACCTGGACCGCTAACACGCCTCGTCGAACGATATTGTATATCCTTTGAGAGTCCAGTCCTTTGTGCTTGCACTGAGCTTTGAGATCCTTCCTTCCAGATCGATCACTGCTGCGCTTTTTCACCCACCACACAGGGAGTGAAAATCCAGTAGGAGAATAGGCCGTATTTGGTTTATACAGTGCCTCTCTCCAGTTCTTGTGCCCGATCTCAGGAGACGGGCAACAATGTCTGAAGTCGACAACAAGGCGACCGACCGGCGGTTGACAACCCGGACACCGCAAAAAAGGCCCCAGCAGAACAACCGGGACCATCCGCGAGTAAGGGGACCAAACGGAAATTCTCCTGGTCTGCAGTCCAAGATGAAGCAGATACACCAGTAGATGAACCGGCAAACGTAAGTCCTCCTTCATTTAAACGCAATAAGTGTGCTAAACAACCCACTATCATTCACTACATCGAAACGTGCCGCCGCTCTCCGCTGGTACCAGCCCACGGCGCGTCCATTGTCATCGCTGTACACGACGGCGATCAGCTTCAACGCTCTCGGCTGGTTGCCGGAGTCGGCGCACCTTGTTCCAATACGGGACGTGCTGGCAATCAGCTCCAGTGCGAATACGGAGTCAGCGACACCGATAATTTGCGCATTTTGATCGAACATTCGACAGATGGCCGCGCAAACGATAACACGAGCTTTGATAACAACACACCGGTCAAAACTAAGATTGTTACCCAAAACTGTGATTCTGTGATATCTTAAGAGAGAATTACACGCCATTCCGCACCCAACACTGAAAAATGTGAAACCACCGGTGCCGCACGCACCGAATCCAAGATGGCGGCCCCACGCCGATTGCGGGAGGCGCCATGACCGCGCATACTTTCTCCACTCGCACAGAGGCGAGTTCTGAACATGATTTAGATGAAACAGATAAAGCCCCTACTTTGACAAAAGAAATTACACACACCAACAGGGTGCCTTTAGCTGTACACTCTGAAAAAGTTGTTGAAAAAAACAAGGTATGCTTGAAACAAAAAATGTCAGTGGATGGGACTCACTCTCCCATCACAGACACACATGCTACTATAAATATAGAGCCTGTAAACAACAAATCCCTTAAAACAGACAAAGCAAAAAAGAGAATACCTAAATTCAATTTCCCTAAAGTTAACTGCCAAAAAATGACACTGAACTTTCTGTCTCTTCCACACAGACCCAAGACGACAGCCGCCTTCCAGACACCGTGTGGCTGGTTTTCCGGCATGCCCGCATAGCCAGTCTGGAAGCTATGAGGGCTCAGATGAGAGCGGAATGGGTTGAAGAGGCGATTGAGGGGGACTTCGTCAAGCCCTGGTGCTACGGGCTAGAACGCCTCCCTAAAAGCTTCAAGGGAACGAGCCTCGCTAAACGGATCGTTCAGATACGGAAGGAAGCGGCCCTACTCATAATGCATGAAACCGCTACCTTCAACCATGAGACGGCCGTCAAACACCGACAGACGGCCCAGGGCTACCAGTTAGGTGTGGACTCAATGCTCATGCAGCAGGAGTCTCCAGAGGTGGCAAGTAATTACATAATGACTGCGAATGTAAACCTAGCTGTTTTGGTGCAGAATGAAGAAAAGAAGGAGAAGGCTGCCCTCAACAACAAAAGCAAAAAAATGGCAGCTAACTGGGTCAGAGATGCAGATATCCTCGACCCGGCGAGCTGCCTGTCCTCGCAGTTTCATAAGAGGCAGCAACAAAACGCAGAGAAAGAGAACCAGAATCCAGCGAGTTCCCACCAACAGGGACAAACCGGTGGTGGGAACACACTGGAATGAGGTAGACCCCAGGAAGCCCGCCTGGATTTTCAGGCGAGAGGCCAACGGGGCTACTACCACCCACGTGGACGCGGCCCAGCCCGTCGGGGTGGCAGGCGTCAGAGCCGACGACCCAGGTATTGACCACCAATGTGAAAAATGGTAAAGAAACCATGTCGAATCCCAGACTGTCCAAAAAAGAGAAAAGGGAGTCTGGTTGTGTAACCAATGTATCCAAAGTAACCAAAGTATCTGAACCTACAATGGCAGACAAAAAAGTGAACAAAAAAGTGAACAATAAAGAACAAGGTTGTGATAAAAATTGTGTGTCATCGTCTATGTCCAGTTTCGAAATATCAGGTCAAAGAATAGTAAATCTATGCACTCAGCAGCGATGAAAAATCAATCCTCGGTAAGGGCCTTAAATTCTGCCCAACTCAAAACTATGTAGAACGGGGAGAACTTAGAAAAGAGCTAGATGTTTTCTCTAATAAACTCAGAACCAAACAATTCATGTCAAAGGTAAATGAGTTGAAAATTGCTAAAGACCAAAACCAACAATTTGACAAAACTCTCTCCAAAATAAGCCCTTATGGCAACACCCTCGATTTCATTAAATTGAAAAAACAAAGACAATGGAGACCACCACCCGGCTCCGCGAACCTAGAGACCTTCATTAGTAATGCAGAGACCGATCTAGCCAAGTGCAAAATTGAAAAAATCAAAAACCAAAATGTGAAACGCGCTGAAAAAGATGCCCTCAAAAGTCTACAAAGAAACAGGGTAATAGTGATTTTCCCAGCAGACAAAGGGGGAGCTATTGTAATCCAAAACACCCTAGACTATATAGCAGAAGCAAATAGACAACTAGGAGACAGAAAAACATACAATAGAGTAGACAAGGACTTAACAGACACACACATGACCGATGTGGGGACACTAGTAGAGAGTATGGTGGAGAATGGTGATATCACTAAGAAAATTGCGAAAACCCTACTAGTAATGAAACCAAAGACCCCACAAATACACTTCCTTCCGAAAATTCACAAAAAAAGCCTCCCACCCCCCGGAAGACCAATAGTGTCGGCAAATGACTGCCCCACCGAACGGATATCCGCTTTGGTAGATATCTTCCTAAAACCATACGTGGTCAAAATGAAGTCCTATGTGAAAGACACTACAGACTTCATCAATAAAATTGAAACCTTGGATGCACTGAAAAATGACCATATACTAGGCACAATGGATGCAACCTCACTCTATACCAACATCCCAACGGATGAAGGCATTAATGTAATAAACTAGAAACTAAAAAAATGCAGAAACGGTGCAGAGAAACCGTCCAATGCAAGCCTATGTGAGGCCCTAAAAATGGTCCTCAAGAAAAACAATTTCCAGTTCAATGGGGAAAACTACCTCCAAACGAGCGGAACAGCAATGGGGACCAGAGTGGCCCCTTCTTTTGCCAACCTCTTCATGGAAAAAATTGAAACCGACATCCTGGAGAGGCCAGGCAAGAAACCATCGACATGGTACAGATACATAGACGACATCTTCTTCATCTGGGAACATGGAGAAGATGCCCTTAGGGAATGGATCGAAAACACAAACAATCATCACCCGAGCATTAAATTCACAGTAGAATGGTCTAAGGATAAAATAAACTTCCTAGACACGTGGATCAAAAAGGACACAACAGGCAAACTATACACAGACCTGTATGTTAAACCAACAGACACCAACTCTTATCTCAGATATGAATCGGCACATCCACCAAGCTGCAAAAGAAGCCTGCCTGAAAGCCAATTCCTCAGACTGAAAAGAATCAGCAAAAAAAGAAGAAGACTACCAAAGTCATGCACAACAAAAGACAGCTGATTTCCTAGAAAGTGGGTACCCCCTGGAAATCATAACCGAAGCAAAGGAAAGGGTAGCTCAAAAAGACAGAAACGACCTACTCAAACCAAAACCCAAAAAAGATGAAGAAAAGGAGAGAATTTTTCTGACAACCACTTTCAGACCTGGCAAAAAACACACACAGGCGGCAGTCAGAAAAAACTGGGACACTCTGGGAAAATCAGTCACAACAAAAAGCATACATCGTGCGGACCTCATGATGGGATATAGACGACCTAAAAACATACGAGACTATGTGGTCCGATCGAAACTGAACTACAGAGTAAAAGAGGGAAAAATGGAGAACGAAGAAATTGAGAATGCCAATGAATGCACAAAAAAAAACTGCAAGTATTGCAAAACCCTGGACAAAACCGGCAAGATAAGACAAAAAAGCCGACCACTCGAGTCCAAACGAAACATAACATGCAACAGCTCGAATGTAATCTACTGCATCAAGTGCAACAAATGCGGAACAAAATATGTGGGACAAACCAAACGAAAAATAAAAGAGAGAGTCAGTGGAGCAAAGAAAAAAGACTCTGACATATCATACCACTACAACATGAAGCCACATGAAGGCACGACAGATATGAAGGTCTACATCCTGGACTTCATATATGAACACCCAGAGAGTGAACGAGCAAAAACACTCCGAAACACGATCGAACACAATTGGATCCCTCGACTACAAATGGTAGCACCGTATGGTCTAAACACAATGGACAACAAATATGGATGAGAAGCCAATAAACCCACGTCAAATTTTTTTTATAGAAAGTCTGGATCTGGATAAATCCGATGACAGCATCTAGGAATTTTTTGAAATCATATTTCCTAAACCTTCTCAATCCAGGCTGCCCTATATGATCAGGTAATACAAAAAGACAGACATAGTCTAACTGGGTGACAGTCACACAGACACACCCACCCACAGTGATCAACCAAACATCCAGTCACATCACAACCAATCTTGGTAGTGGCAAACATATATTAATCACAGTGGGTGAAAAACACAATAAACCAACCCACCTGAGTCCGAAATGTATCTGAGGAGCCAGAGGATGGCGAAACTGCACATATTTCACTTTACTTTGAGGGATTGATCATGAAAACAAACCACCATGACACAGGCAGGGGTCAAGGCCAACCCACAGGGTTCATATCCTGCCCCACAACCAACCAAAACCCCTGAAAGACAGTGTATACATGTAACTACAGACAACGGTGTCCCCACCCAATCAGGGAGAGACAAAACCGGAAGTACGCAAATCTTTGCGCGAAATTCTGTGGTTCAAATCACTCACCTGATCATTAGTGCAGTCATACCCGGTCCGCTAACATGCCTCGTCATACGACATTTATTCAATTAGACTTACTTTGGATTTGACCAAATCTATGAGATGAATGTAGGAAGAAATCCCATCCCTACACATTTACCGAGGTGAGAGTTCTTTTACTTCCCACACCACATAGACCTGGTATGAGAAGGATTGGCCTTTGATATAGCAGTAAATCTACCACTGCTGGGGGGTGTAGGAGAAAAGTGGCTGCAGTTGGACCCGAATCAACAAAGTCCCGTATCCCTGACATTGTTAACCCTTTCATGAATATGATCCCAGGAGAGAACATGTCTAATAAAAACCTTCTCTCTTTTCAGGGTATCGATGGACTTGTCTCAGAGGCAGGCCACACGTCATGGAGGGGAGCCAAGAACGAGGCCAACCGTGCGACAAAATCACGCCTGCGTGCCCAGTGGTACGAAAGGGTGATTAAACTTGGCCATATCGAACCCTGGGCCGCAGGAGTGATAGAGCCACCGCACTATGTGGCTAACACCACTCTCATGACCGAAGTCGAGGCCATCAGACTGAGAGCGGCAGAAGAGATCATGGTGGCAACCAAGAACTACTTCTATTGGGCACACATGAGCCAAACCATGTCCAGTGAAGCTTTTTACAAGACGGTACGCCAGCTGGTGGCCGTAGGTAAAAACGGCGAAGAGACTGACAAGGTTATGGTGGAGCTTAGGGGTCACAACGAGAAGGCTCGCAACTATGAGGAGAGCAATGAGAAGGCTCGCCTCAAGACCAAATTGGACCAACATGCACAGCGCAAACCGGTCCTAGTGGTCCTATACCCATGCTCGAACTTGTTCACTCCCCCAGAAGTATTCAAATGTTTTAAAGACATTGTGACTTCCTTCCTCTGGAAAGGGAGCACTCCTAAAATAGCCTATGGTACCCTCATTTTAGAAATCAAAGATGGAGGACTAATTCTCCTATATTTGGAAATTATGATTCTGATGGCTAGGCTGCAATGGGTTAGGAGGTTGGTTTGGGGAGAAAACAGGAATTGAACCTTTTTGTTTAAGCGAGAGTTGCAATTGGGCACATCACTCTTCCTCTTCTTTTTGTCTAAGACAAGGAAGAGTTTATTTTATAGGGATGTCCTGTCAATTTGGGACTCAACTTATAACAGCCCCCAAAGAGATGATGTGGAGTGTGTCAATATATATCTATGGGGAAACATCTTCATTCACTCAGGGTTACAAATATCAACACAAAAACATTTAGAAAAAGCTGGTGTTGTCCAAGTTAAGCATCTGCTTAAGAAGGGGGTACTTATGTCACATACAGAACTGAATCAGATGTATGGAACTCATGTTACCTTCTTAGATATGTTTTCCATAAGGTCAGCTAATCCTTGGCTCAGATTGTTAGATGCTGAGGAGATAGATTATGAGAGAAATAGTATATATTTTAAGGTCCCAGGGGCTAATCCAGTGGATATGCTACAGATGCATAGCAAGAAAATGTATTTACTCTTGTCAGATAGAAAAGCAATGTAGCCCAAAACATGTTGTAAGTGGACTGAATTGCACCCTGACCTTCAGTATGATTCAAAAGAATGGGAACAAATATGTTCTTTACCTTATGTTATATCTAGGGAAACCAAAATTCATTCCTTCTAGTATTGATTGATTGATTTAACCATCACTTGCAACAAATATGTGAAACAAAGAAAAATTGTCGAATCTGCAGAATGTACTTTTTGTACTAAAGAGGACTCACTGGTGCATTTTTTCACAGAATGCCTAGCTGTAAGAAAGTTCTGGGGGTTCCTAAGGAACTGGTTACATGGAGTTTTAAAAGAGGATGTTTTCAGAGGGGATAACAAGGATATATTGTTAGGAAGACTTGGTGTGAAGTTGAATGATAGGGACAAACTTATTAACTTTCTCTTGTTGCATGGTAAATGGTTTGTCCACAGGCAAAGACTATTCCATGATAATGACCTAGACATTATCCTCTTTGTGAGTGAACTGCGACAGAAGGTTAAGGTGGAAAAAACAACATGTATGTACCTCAACCAAATAAATAAATTCAGATTTCTAGCGAAACTGGAACAAAATATGTGAGGACCTGACATCCTCCTCTGCAGTCATGTTCTGTGGGCTTCATCTGGTATTCCACGTTGTCACCTAACCTCCTCCACTGTACTGTCCGATATTGTATTGTACTGTCTTGTCTACTTTCTTGTTATGATGTTAGATATAAGTTTTCTCTCATTTTCCACTCATATGACGTTTGACTATACTTGATACTGTTATCTGTGTAAAAGGACTATTAGACTTTCCTACAACTACCAGTTATAGATTGGAACATAACTTTATACATATGAGTATGTGCACCAGGAAGAATAAGCTAAGGCTGGTGACCTCAGGATAGAGGCTAGTAAGGTTTCATAGAATGCTAGACTTTTCACTCCTCCATATACCATATAAAAGAAATTAGAGCAATGGGCCACAGATGAAGATGTAATCCATTGTGAGGACTGAGCCTACTTATGTATTACGCTGATTGCTGATATGCCATAAATGGGACCATCCATGTGATGAATTTATGTGCTAATAATAATAATAATAATAATAATAATAATAATAATAATAATGATAATAATGATAATAACAACAACAACAAGAGCTAAGTGTGCATTCTCAAATAGAATAATTGGCTTTAAAAGACCAAATAAGCAGGTGGATGCATCTAGAACTCACTACAAGTAGCTTAACACATGTTTAAAATTGTTGACTGAAAATATTTTGATATCTTAATTCTAACAAAGGGAGGGAGGGAGGGAGGGAGGGAGGGAGGGAGGGAGGGAGGGAGGGAGGGAGGGAGGGAGGGAGCGAGGGAGGGAGGGAGGGAGGGAGGGAGGGAGGGAGGGAGGGAGGGAGGGAGGGAGGGAGGGAGGGAGGGAGGGACGGAGGGAGGGAGGGAGGGAGGGACGGAGGGACGGAGGGAGGGAGGGAGGGAGGGAGGGAGGGAGGGAGGGAGGGAGGGAGGGAGGGAGGGAGGGAGGGAGGGAGTAAATATGATGAATAAAATATCTTCTCATACACCTTCTGCCTCCCCCCCCCCCCTTATGAGATTTGGCAAAGATACAGTAAAACCCCGCTTAAGGGAACACCCTCCGTTCCGGGCGGGGTATCCCCTTAAGCAGGGTTTTCAGTCTGCAATGACTCACAGCCCCCCACGACCTCAGCATCGTTTCTGATCATACGAAGTCCACCTCGTTGAAGGGGGTGTCTGGGGGTGAGGTCTGCTGATTTTTTAAAATTTCGAAATAAGTACAGGACATCGCGGTCAACAAGTTACAAAAGAATACCGCATCGTCAAAGCCTGCCACTCACCCTGAACCGGCCACCACTAACCTGTAAGCGGGTCTCTTACCCGCTACATTCAACGGGCGTGAAAATCACTGGTACAAATACCTACTCACTTAGAGCCGGCCAGAGCCGCTAGAGATGCAGGGATTACCATTGAAACAACACACCCCGGACGCCCGGGCCTGCCCGGGAATGCTTAGTGTATTGTTCTGGTTGCGACAACAGTCTGTCCCTTATACAAACGGGCAGCATGCACACGGATTTTACGAGAACCTGGAATGTTTTTGATAAGATGTCCACCCTTAAGCGGGGTTTTGAAGCATTTCTGTACCAAAAAAACTGTCCCTTTGAGCGGGGTGGGCCCTTAAGCGGGGTGTTCCCTGAAGCGGGGTTAAAATAAACTCTTAATAGAGGAATAAATTTCCGTTCCAAGCAAATTGTCCCCTAAAGCGGGGTGTCCCGGAAGCAGAGTTTTACTGTACATGAATAGCACATCAAATATACATTTCACCTAAATAATGACACTTCCTAGAGTGTAAGCAACTGTCAGTGCCACTTATGGAGATGGTAAATGTTACACTAATGCTGAATGTAAATCAATATTGAGTAAACATGTGTTTGGGTATGCACATTTCACCATAAAACCCTCCCACTCTCAACAAATACCTGAATATCTCAGTAAATATAGAATCTACCTGGAAAATTCCACTTCCTAGCACCTACTGTTTTTTTATTCTCTTTCTAATGAGGCATATAATATTATGATTGAATTAGTTTTACAGGTACAAATATGTCCATAAAGGAGTTCTTAAAAATGGATCTGACTCAAAAGGTCCCCCCAAACTTAAATCTCTTATTTCTAAAAATCCATGTCAAAATACTAAAACTAATATATTATATGGTCATAAAACCTTCTGTCCAAAACAGAAAATATATTCCTATCTGTACTTAGTTAGCTATAAAGAGCATAAATGTGATCAGGTCATCTAGTGACTCTACAAGCTGGTGTATTACAGTAGGCTATATCCATAACCTAAAGACCAATCGTCCACCTGCTAATAATGATGGTGGGAGTTGGAAGCAATCAAGAGGTGCATAACAAACATCTTCCTAGATACTAGACAATGACTTACTTGCCATGTATTATAGATTTGGAATGATTACCAGTTTGGTTCCTTCTTTCTCTTACTTTATTTTTTGTCTTTCAGTTTTCACAGATTCTTCTTGCAATTTTATTTTGTTTCTGATTTCTTCCACATAGTCATTCCTCGATAAAAGGGAGACCTCTTTTCTGACCTAAAGACCTATCGTCCACCCGCTAATAATGATAATAATAATGATGATGAAAATCTGTGGGGGGTCTCTATTTTTTTTTTCTTTTCTTTTTAGCATCGGCTGGGGCTAGAAGTGTTCATGCCACGTTTTCTAAATCACATCAACTATTTTGGAAATAGTGATCCTGGCAACCCTTAGTGTGGATTGAAGAAACTGAAAACCATACAACTTGAGTAGGCCTCTTTGCTCAGATGATGTTTAAATAATCACAGCTGGAATACATTATTTCTACGTTCCCTGTCTCATAGGTGCTTGGTTAACTCCATCGATCATATATTTTATCCATTGCTTTTACACCTTCTCAGGTAATAAAATGTGATTATAATTAGAAAACTATAACAACAGACCAACCGACCAATATTCAAAACAGTTAATCACCCGATTTCGTATACATATACATGTATACAATGTATTTAATATAAAGTCCTAATATATCACGTTGTTGGTTTAAACCAACGAGTATGGACAATGAGTTACTTTGTCTTACCCCCCCCCCCCCCTCGCCCTCTCCCAGGATGAGGGTGGTCACCACCCACTGAGCATGACAGATCGAGAATAAGCTGGTGACATCAGCCCCCAATTATGCCTCCATAGCTCTGCCTCTCTTTGTTTAAACCGAAAGCGGATTGTAAAATTGGCTCTGGGTTTCGGAGGCGAGGGGATTCCCAGAAATGACTCCTCCGAATCCTATTCCCTAGTTCGCGGAATTTCCGCCACAGAGAATCCAGGAAATCCCGACCATTAACTACATGGTATTTTAGTCCTCAGGCGTATGACTTGTTAAGTGTCTCTATGGGGGGCGGGTGAAACTCCAAGAAAATCGAGTCGAAAATGTGCTGTTTTTATAAATCAATGAGGTATATATTATGTCAGTTGTTACGGTCTCGATATCTGGCATTATTAGAAAAGACATGAGCTCATGTTATTAGTTATCCTGTCTTTCGCTCGATGGAAACTTCAGGCTTTGGAGCCGTGCATAAACGACATCATGCAGCAGGCATGCCTCCTAGTACCCCTCTTCCTCAATATAGTTTTTTTTATAAGTTTTGAAAATGAAAACATAGGTTTTATAGGTTTTTCAAGGGCAAAAACATAGGCTTTTATAAGTCTTTAAGGTCAACATCCTCATCATTCCCAATAATAGGCTCTGTATCAAGAGGATGTAGAGCTTGTGTTCTATTGGCTGTTGTCAATGCTAACAACATATTGTATTAAACATAATACCTACCGACTGTAAAGGAAACTTGCTGGGTAACTCCTGGCATTGCAGTGACAATATTGTGTTTCTTTTCTTCAAGAAACTTGTCAACTGATTGGGATTCACTTAATGACACTCAGTTGAAACCTTGCTTAATGTAACCTTGTTCACCTGTAACATAGGAGCGTTAGCCGGTCTGGGAAACTGGTCCTGCTTCTCCTTGACCACGTCTTTTTGTAATAGCAGAACGACCATACAGGACAATACCTAGTCAGACGTAGTGCAACTCTGTTTGTACCTCACTAGAGTCAGACTTGATGTCATAAACAAAGTTTGAGACTTACATGATCACTGGTAACCAGCTCAATTAAAAATTAAGTTTTCAAAATGGTGGATGGTTGATTGAGGAGCTGTCCCATTCAGGAGTTCAAAGGAGGATTTAATAAAGAAAAAGGAAACATCTGCTGCTCATATGATGTGAGACTGGAGGTTATGATGTAATTTGCTGAATTCAACTGTTTTTTTTAGAGCGTGCTTGCATGCACTAAATACATCATCTAGAGTTTAGAGTGGTCACATTGAACTTTCCATATGCTTCCAGAAAACTACCCCTTTACTATTTGCATGATGTTCACTGTGAGCAGGAAGCCAGTGTCTCAGGGTCTTAGAGGCGTGCCCAGCTGACCATGACCAATCACTCAAGACCAAAAATACCTGATTGACCCACTGGTGCTTGATATGTTTGGATCCTAGACTCAGGCAGATGAAGAAAAAGCAAGTTGACTGGGTTACAGAAAACTAACCATAGACTGAATCTAAACCAAACCTTTTGATTGTTATTCATTTATAATTGCACGCTCATTCATCCATGATGAACATCCTATTTGCTCCTAGTTTATTTCATGCCACTTCCTTTAAGAACGTTATTATGCGAATCAATTTGGTTCACAAAGAATCTCAAAATTTCCCTATGTCCTTAAGTGCAATGTCTGTAACGAGTACTAGCGAATATACAGCGTTGTACTCTAGACTAACTAACTAGACAATACCATATCTGACACCTCCATCCTGGTTTAATAACTGGCGCTGGTGATATCACACAGTCCCTCGTGATAACTGTCAGCAGCATCTTCATGTGAATCTTCCTCACTCAACTCTTTGTCTGAAGACTCGGAATTGCTGTGACAATCAGCTTTGGGGAGATATAGCCACTGGAGCCATGGAGAGGATTGTGCAGGGTCACACTTGTGATCTCTCTCATCTAGGAGAACTGTAAGCAGCTCCCTGAACTGGTACATTTGTCCTTTGGACAGTCACTGACTCCTCTTCCCTCAATTGAACAGGAGAATTTGGCTTGTCTAATGTTTTATACTTGGACTGGCTACACATTGGCCGGGTTCTTTCCCCCTGCTTATGAGCCATGTTGGAACAACGGATTGACCATAACATGTGGATCGAAAATGAAACTAGGTATTTGCACAAGATAATGTTTAAGGTGTCTCACGATTTGAAAATCCTATAAAAATCATTTAGAGGAATTCAATTGCAGACTAAAAAGTAAGTGACCGTCAGAATCTAGAATTATTTCTGCTAAAGCTACTAAATAGATAATAATAATAACAACAACAACAATAATAAAACACTGAATAATCAAATGAATAATGTTCTCCCTTATATTGACCGCACTTTCGTGCATAAAACATTCAGCTGCCACTATGCTCCAGAATGATCGGAGACTGTATACAGGGGTCATCAAGGTCAGCACCCCATATTTTTGTCTAATATTTTAGGTTTTTGGAACCCCTCCTCCCCTATTACTTTGTCAGTTAGTGTTAATTGAATTAACCAAAGCCCTTTTATAAATTCCCGGAACCACTCTTGTAATGTAAGTCGTATTGTGTAGATTTGTGAAAGTATCCGTGGGCCACACTGAAGATTTCCGTCTGCAAAACTTGGATGGGTGACAGACATTGGAGAGGCGTCTAGGCCCTACTCTGTGCCAAAGTGCGTATAGCTTACATTGGCCACCACTCGCTATGGAAACATCTGCCATTGACTAGATATTGTCCTAGATGTTGTAAAGATAGCACCTCTTTACTAGGCCGAGGTCTGCCTGATCGTAAGCGCCTATTCATATTATCATTACTCGTGACCCACACAAACATCCTTCTCATCTGAAATCATCATCTTGAATCCTTATGTAGAATTCCGCTATACAAAGTTCAACATTAGTCATTCCGCATACTAAAAATTAACGTCAATGAAAGCATGGACACTATACTCTCAGGGATGTCAGCCGGCATCAGAAAAACATGAAAATATTTGTCACATGGAATTTGCTGCCTAAGAAAGGGAAAACATCGAAAACTAGCATGTTTCGGTAATGATATGGGATTAAGGGTCTATAGGAAGGCCCAAAGCACTTCTATTGGCGTGAATGAGGTTAAATTTATATAATCTTTTCTTCTACACAAGAAAAACTAAAATTTATTCCTTAAAATGAAAATTCGGTAGCTAAAATTGTTTATATATTTAGCCTAAATATATAAACAGTAAAGATATTTGACATAGAAATAAAGAAAAAGAAAAGAAATATGGACACAAAAAATGAGATGGGCCTCTATAACTAAGAATTTAGACTGGATTCTTACCTTGGCACTGTCCAGCTAAGCGCAGTCTATTACTGGTATTGTCCATGGTCTATCACTCTATGTAACTATTACCCCACACAGAATACTACAGCCGAGAAAAACACTGAGACGGCTGACTGGTCTGATGAGGTAGGCTGCGGAGGATAGAGTGAAACTGTGGTGCACCCCCGATATCCACCCCATCACGTGGTGACGATCGTCACCACTGATTGGCTGCATCTAGTCACTACGCCTATGGGGCCACACCTACTCATGAAACCTTACTAGGTTTCCGTCAGAAGACAGATTGGCATCCGTTCAGACCATTCTCGGGCCTTCACATAATGGCGTCTTTCTCGGAAAGAAGTCAGGGCAGGGGTAGCTTAATATGCACCTTTGCCAACGACTGTGACATATCAATGCGAGTTTTTGATAACACAATATGGTATTGTATTACTATTAGCATTCTACATAATTGTGAAAAATCAAGTTTATCAAATTCATACTAGCTGTAGAAGATCAGAGAATATATATTATCTACAGACTATTCTGATTCAGAAAAGCATCAGGGTGTAGATCTAGATATAGAAAGTAGCAAGCCAAGCAATTTCATCAGTGCACCCCCCTGACAGAGTATGATGCAACAAAAATGAAACTTCAAATTAAGTTTAATTACGCTCTTTGATAACACAGCTAATATTTGCCACACAGGGTTTTTTCTTCTGAGTTGTATTCCCCAAATCCTTTCAAGTGAGCCATGGCTGATAACAATGATAATGATAATTTCCGCTGTCTCTCATACAGTTATAACTATGTAGTATTAAAAGGACACTTACTCATCTTTGGAGACTTTGTTGTGGCGCCGTCCGGAGCGAGATAAAGCAAAGATCTGTCAGGGAGAACTGCGCCGTAGTCAGTAGCCGTCCAAAATCTTAGTCTTCCACATGATAAATGATGTTGACATTAACTTAAGGAGATCTCTCCTGCTTTGAAAGGAAACCACACTGGTTTCGGTTGAGCTGTCAGAACTACATTTGCTCAAGCCTGCAAGTAAAACCACGTTCAAGCTCCGAACAACCACCGTGGAACAACTCCCAAGTTCCTTTCCTGACCCGAGAAGGTCGGATGTGAGATGTTTGACAACTCCTTTTCAGTCTTAATCCTCGATCAAACACAAAACCAGGAAGTTGAAGTATACCAAGGCGCTAGGTTATCTTTGACAATATGTAGAACGAGAACGTGGCAAAGATAAATAGGAACCGCCTCAGTAAAGTAAAGGGGTAGCCTGTTTTTTTTGTTGCGAAATGAACCGGAAGTGAAACGAAGCCGGAAGTGAAATGCCGGTAACTGCGGAACTTCTTTCTAACTTTAAATAAAAAAAGGACAAATTAGTGATAATTTTACTCACTTTTTTCAGCACAAGATATCCTAGAATGAACTGCAATACTATCTTAATATATAACAAGAATCTTAAATTGATTTTGGTCATGGTAAGTCCGCAGCGAATTTGTCATAACATGGCAGACGGAGTGAACTTTCAACCAGGCATGGTGGGTCCAGAATTTATTTAGTTTACTCAGCTTAAATACAATGATAGAGATATTGCAGAGGGCAATACTTATCTATGATAATATGTCTGTGTATTACGTAAAAATAAAACATATATGTACTTGTTTGAGTTAAAAACATGGAAATCCGTGATCTATCTACATGCCTTGTTTACACTGTGTCAGTGTGTGAGTTTGAGGGGTATCCTCAACTTTTAGTGTGTCTTTTCCTTCGGGAGAGATTTGAGAATATTTATATTAGGATCAGTGTCAAGGGGACACCTATTTTCTATGTCACTGTTTTTATTGGCCATCTGTGAACAATGTGTATAAGCAGGTCGGCCAAGTCTCTCAGATCTAGCTTTAGGCACAAATTTGGGTCATTCAACCCATTGCTAATAATTTCACACGAAATTGGGTGGATCGGACACTATTTTGAATTCTATTTATATCATTTATATTTCAAGAGTTATCACACACAAAAAACATGTCGAATGAATGCATAATGTGTATCCAACTGAGAAGTATATTACTACTTAAGCTTTAACCGGAAATTGTATGTAGATTCCTAGTGAGACGAATCCAAATTAGTGCACTCTTAGATTATAAATCGTTAAATGCGAGAAAACCAAGAGATGTAGCTAAGACAAATTATGTGGATGCTGTTCACATTTGGAATACTGCACATTTATTTATGATAGTTGGCACCAGGCAGCCCTTCAAAATCTCCAGCGGCTCCAGAACCACACCCTAAGAACTATCGCCAACTGAACCTACATCAGGATAAACCTAGATGCGTAACATAGAGAATGCAAAGTTTAATTTCTTAAATATAGAGGGGATGAATAACTACTTATCATTTTGTTTATATTGTCCAAAATGGAAGCATGGTTAGACCTAAGGGTAGAGGGTACCCGAAATGAGACCAGGGTGTGTTTAAAGGAGTGGCAGGTCAAAAGCGAGTCATATTGAATTTTGATTAATATGAGAAAGAATTATAAAACCACGTTTATATTACGCCATGTTTACTAAAGTATAGCATAAGGATTTCACACCAGGAGAGGTTTCCCGCCTGGATAACACAAATTTCAACAAGTCACACAAGAGGTCTCCCTTTTATCGAGGAATGACTATGTGGAAAAAATCAGAAACAAAATAAAATTGCAAGAAGAATCTGTGAAAAGTGAAAGACAAAAAATAAAGTAAGAGAAAGTAGGAAACAAACTGGTAATCATTCCAAATTTATAATACATGGCAAGTAAGTCATTGTCTAGTATCTAGGAAGATGTTTGTTACGCACCTCTTGATTGCTTCCAACTCCCACCATCATTATTAGCAGGTGGACGATTGGTCTTAAGGTTATGGCTATAGCCTACTGTAGTATACCAGCTTGCAGAGTCACTAGTCGACCTGACCACATTTTTGCTTTTTATAGCTAACTAAGTACAGATAGGAATCTGATTTGTAGTTTCTTCTGACAGAAATACCACAATAATGACTTACCAATAGACTACATTAGAATCCCGCTTAAGGGGATATCCTCCATTTTGAGCAAATTGCCCGCTTACAGGCTTCCCCTTACACAGGGTCTTCAAAATGACCACCCCCTCTCCATTACACAAGGTTAAAATAAATACTTAATGGTGGAAAATATTTCTCTTCAAAAACAAATTTTCTGTTAAAGTAGGCTGTCCCCTTGCACGGGATGTCCCTTAAGTGGGGTTTTACTGTATTTCCTCTGTTTCACTCCCAACAGCTCAGGACATGACCCAAGCCTCGTTTTGAGAACCGTTCAGCTAGTCACGTGGGCGATAGCGCCCCCTGTCGCCCGTCACCATGACGACCCAGCTGATGCAGCAGTTCGTGTCGGGCCTCAAGAATCGCAACGAAGAGACGCGCCTCAAGACGTCACGTGACCTCAACCACTATGTCTCCACGGAGCTCCGCGAGGTGTCGCTCGAGGACCTGGGCGTCTTCATGGATGACTTCAACCACCACATCTTTGAGATGGTCTCCAGCCCGGACATCAATGAGAAGAAGGGAGGCATCATGGCCATAGGTAAGACATACTTAGTAGAAATTGAATGAGAGTGTAGTGTTAGGGTTTATCTCACGATGGGCAGGTCGCAAATTACTGCACCAGGCGTTCGCCGAGCGTAGTGAGAAGCAGACCTGACTAGAATGTGATAAACACTAACACTACTGACAACTGTATTGAAATTGCACCCCTAGCAGTGGGTAGTATTTCATAGATCTATAATATTATAATAATATTGGGTTCAAACGGATCTTCACTCATATCCTTCACTTAAAACTCACCCATATTGTTATATAATGATGTGAATTATTTGATGTAGATGCTTTGCAGAGTCCAAACTTTGTAGTTTTTTGTGTGATTAAAAAAAACCCTCATAAATAGAGGGGAAAATATTTGTATTCAAAACATATGTGCCTCTTTAAGTTACGTAGCCCCTTACACAGGATGTCCTTTAAGCGGGGTTATACTGTATTCATTCTAAATGCTGAAAGTGATGATACCTCGTTATTGCCCACAGTGAGTCTGATTGGAGTGGACGTAGGCAACACAAGCACCAGGATCAGCCGCTTCGCCAACTATCTGCGCAACCTGCTGCCCTCGAGCGATGTGAGCGTGATGGAGATGGCAGCACGCGCTGTCGGCAAACTGGCGCTAGCCTCAGGCACCTACACCGCTGAGTACGTGGAGTTTGAGGTGAAGCGCGCCTTTGAGTGGCTCACCGGGGACCGTAACGAGGGTCGCCGACACGCTGCAGTAAGTCCTGTGTTACCCCTCCTTACACCATAGGAAGTCCTATGTTACCCCTCCTTACACCATAGGAAGTCCTGTGTTACCCCTCCTTACACCATAGGAAGTCCTATGTTACCCCTCCTTACACCATAGGAAGTCCTGTGTTACCCCTCCTTACACCATAGGAAGTCCTGTGTTACCCGTCCGTACACCATAGGAAGTCATGTGTTATGGCCTCCTCACTGCAGTAGGTCCTGTGTTTTATCTTAGCCTGGAATAAACGTCCATAGGCTTAACATTATGAACTCGTTCTGAACAGGCTTGCGAGTACTGTAGCTCATTCTCAACGGGTGATAAACAGATAGATATTTCCAGGCTAAGATAAAATCAGAAACATTTGAGTCCCTAGTTGCCATCCCGTTTAGAGTGCTTTAGGATATTCACTCGGTTATCGCCTCGATCATATTACTGTGCACTCCAAACTCGATGGCGAACACTGACACAGACCAAACACTCATCAGTTTCTTTCTTAATCCCACCTCCTTAAACTGCAGTAAGTCTTGTGTTACCCTTCCTCATGCCACATTAAGTCTTGTCTTACACTGCAGGAAGTCCCTATGTTACCCCCTCCTTACACTACAGTAAGTTACCCTCCTGCATCCTTCCGCATCCTCGGCTAAGACTCTTTAATTTTGCTGTCATCTCATTGCCCAGGTTCCCGCTTTTCTGTACCAAAATAGGACCGCATGGACGTCCAGAATTTTATTAGAAATAGAAGTCAGATTTGAGGCTATTTGTGGTTCATAAAATACAAAAAGAGAGGTGTTTTTACTTAGGGAGGAATTTGCAAAATTGTAAAAGAAAAAAAATGGAAAAAGGGGTTGGTTGCCCCCCACTCCCATCACATTCATCCCATTCAATGTGTCATTTCGACCACAGCTTACACCTCAGTGGTGTCTCCATAGCCTCTCTTTAGTATGCCATGGTGTTTACTTTAGTTTACTTCCTGTTATTTGGTCGCACATGCTCCCATCTTTATTTATTCAAGCCTTAACTGCACCAAATCTCTGTGTTTCTATGGCTGTCTCTAGGTCAAGTGTTCCCATATTGGTTATACATATTGATAAGGTGTGGCGAGCAAAATTATAATTCAGGAATGTCGGTTGTCTTTGTTTCCAGAGAAATTCGTGTTTTCATTTTTGCAATAGAAATCCCTTTTCCTTGGGTAAGATGATGATGCCAAATTGCCCAAATCAGCCACAGCCATGGATTTTCATTGAACCTGGCCACAAATCCTGTAATGATACAAATCTTTCCCCTCAATTCCCTACTTCGTAGTGACTGAACTGCCCCGCATCCCCTTATTCCATTGTACCGCACACCTATCAATAATCATATAATTACAAAACTATGTGTTTGTGAGTGTTCGCCATTCTTATATTTTTCACTGGAAGATCTATGTTGCAGAAGTGAAATATATATTTTTTCAAATCTATTTTCACACGTAGGTCTTGGTGCTACGAGAGCTCGCCATGTGCACCCCGACCTTCTTCTTCCAACAAGTCCAGCAGTTCTTTGACTGCATCTTTAATGCTGTACGTGACCCCAAGTCCAGCATCCGAGAAGGAGCTGCACGTGCTCTCCGCGCAGCACTGGTGGTGACATCACACCGTGAGACGAAGGCACGTGAGAAGGCGAGCTGGTACAAGCAGTGCTTCGACGAGGCTGAGCGAGCTTTCGATGAACAAGTGGCACGTGACAGGCGCATGAACCGAGACGACTGGGCGCATGGCTCACTGCTCATCATCAATGAGTTGTTGCGCTGTAGTAATGTGGAGGGGGAGAGACTGCGCCATGAGATGGAGGAGATCACACAGCAGCAGCAACTTCACGAGAAGACTTACCGGGTATGTGTGTTAAACAAACTTTTTTGTTTTATCATTTATGGTTTTCTAGGTGCATGTGTAAATCATCCTAGTTTGTTTGTTTTATTGTTTATGTTCGTTTTTTTTTGTTTCAAGTAGCTACTAGCTGGAGGTAGGGTCCATCCGTAAAGTATGTACCCGGGAGGGGGGTGGGGGTAAAAATGTTTGGACATTTTGCATACATCCCTTCTTTAATCTAATGCATAAAAGATGTAGAGTTCGGGTGGTGGCCAAATTTCTCAAAAAATTGGCGTGGATACTTTATGGAAGGCCTTTATGTATGTTTTAAAGGTGTTTACCTCATTGGGATGTTTCCTTTTTTACCTCCCTATTATTTTAGAATAATTATCCAAAAAAAAACTTGTTCATTTTTCAGTTTCCTTGGTATACATTTTTCAGTTTCCTTGATATACATTTCACTCGGATATATCTGTATCTTACATATCCACTCTCGTATTACTGATTGTTAAAGTGCAAAGTAAAACACAACCCGAAGCATAAGGTAAGTGACCATTACCGGAAAAAAAGAACAGACTTTAATGTTGTCAACCAGTGGGCTAAGTTAGTTTGTTACAAAGCTCTGTCACACAATAGTCCCCCTTGTCCGTGCCTCTCTTAATGAAAAATTAGTTTATTTTACATCCATTTATATGGGGCATTTTCAGCCTGGTATTAAAAGGGTATTATATTGGGCTGGTCTTGAATCAGACGGTGCCTGCCAAACATGCTTATAGTATAGAAACCCACAGGTCAGTTCAAAGGCCGAAGTTATACGGCAGCCATGTGGGTGACGTTTGCAGGCATCCGACAAAAGGTGTTTTATTCCTCTGTGCCGCCGCCCCCTGATGAACATGTTGCCTCCTCTACTACATCGATTGCTATAACCACCTGATAAAAGGTCACCGTGCAATGCTCTATTGTGGCCGTGCGGTCGATCCAATGGAACATGCCCGTAATGTTATAGTAATTTTTCATTCAAGGATTGGGTGATCATAGAGGTACATATTGTGTGTCAGAGTAGAGAATTATCATTTTATTTCGCCCACAATATTTCAGTGTTTCAGTTCCTTTCAGTATCTAGACATTTTGTATTATCATTCTTTTTATGAGTTTTAAAAAGTTCGATTATATTACTTATTTTGTTGTATATTTTCCGCCTTTATCATGTTTCTATTATAGTAAAATAATAAATATCTGACCAGCATAATCCAGGATAAGAGCACAGGTTAGCATAAATATAGTCTATGCAAGTTGAACACGGTGGGGGAGTAGGGGAGTTGGCTCTGTGGTTAAGGCACTGGACTTGTACACCAATGTTGAAGGACTTTGTGGGTTCTAGTCCCACTGCAGCCATTCCTCTCCCTTACCCTAAGCAGTGGTAGATTTTTCTGCTATATCAAAGGTCGATTTTTCTCATACCATGTCTATATTGTGAGCGAACTAAAAGAACTCTCACCTCAGTGAACGTGTAGAAGAGAGATTTCTACCTTAATTCATATCATAGATTTGATAATCACCAAAACCAGTAAGTCTAATAAAACATATTGGATGTTCAACTATACAAACTAATAAACAAACAAACAAAACGTGGTAGAAAATCAAAAATGAAAAGCGCGTTTGAGGGCAGGTGTGAACAATCCAAATCAGAAAAGAAGGTAACTTCGGTTTCAACTTCTGTTGCAATGACGTGAGATATCCATTTAAGGTGCGGTCAAGGCCTAATTAGCCACCTAATACAAAGTATCTATAATAATCGTACAGATCGCTACTGAGTAGAATTCAGCTTTTTCTGCCATGTCACAGACACTAGGAACTATTTAACACAAACAATGGATGTTAAGTTAAGTTACATTGAGTTTCTAACTATATGATCTTTCTCCTAATAATAAGTCGAAAGGTGGGTAATAAATACAATATTACCATAATATTTGTCTGCGTGGTCGTATTCTCTTCATGATGCTCGTCAACTATGCAGAGAATACGACCACGCAGATCCAAATCATGATTATATTGTGTCTTTTCCATTGGACCCAACCACAGCGAACGTGCGTAGCAAGCATTTGCTCTGATAGCCAGTGTAGCGTTGGTCATCTCAACGTGATTTTATCAAACTAGTATGTTTAAAGGCAGCACCTAGTTCTTTATCACGGTAACCGCTGTAAGCATGTTGTCAATGCTCTAAATGTTGGCTGCGACCTTTCCTCAGGACATTCACTCCAACAAGTCGAAGCATCACGCTGCATCTGCACTCACCCAGATTCAACACAAGGGGTCGCCACTCTCGATCTATGGGGCTGCGGGGAGAACACAGCCTCAGAAGATTACGTTCGCTGAGAGCCGCACGTGTAAGGAGCTGATGACGGAGAAGTTTGACTCGGTAAGTGACACTTATCATGCTGACGATGAAGGGACATGCACACAGTATCTGCACTCTCTTCTCAACTTACTTGTAAGGAGCTTTTTTCTTTCTTTTTTTTGACAGTACTGCCTAGTGACATTGTCAGACTTATAACAACTTGTTGGGGCAGCCTGTCATGTTTTCAAGCCTGAAGAGCACCTAGTGAAATTGCTATGGGAGTCTAAAACAAAAGGATTCCCCCCCTTCACATCACACCAAACCGGGGAACCCCTCCCTGAACCTGTGATGTCATCATGTCAACAACCTGCGTTACTACACACTTAGTTCTGTTGTCAACGTCGCCATAGTAGCGAGTGGTCTTTATCTTCTTTATCTTACCCCAACTGACATCCGTGAACGGTTTATTTTTGTTTTGATATTTAATGGCTTTTGTTTGTGTTTGTAGCTTTGCCTGGTTGTGCTGAGTTACAAATCAAGCCGGAACTACCTCATCCAGCAAACCCTGCTCTTCGTGCTGCCGCGCCTTGCTGCCTTCCAGCCAAGAATATTCGTTGCCAAGTAAGTCTGTCATGTAACATATAATAAGGGGCCATTCATAAAGTATGTACGCAGAGTTTCTGAAATTTCAGACCCACCCGTACTCCCAATCTTGTATGCAATAGTTTAAAGAAGGGGCATACGCAATATTTAAAAAAAACTCCCCCCCCCCCCCCCCGAGTGCGTACATACTTTATGATGGTCCCTAACTGAGGCCTAATGTTATAGACTAGCTGACATAGTGAAAAGAAAAGAGAATTTGGAATATCTTCTACTCTTAACGAAGAAGACAGATAACCATACAAAGATATGTATTTATAAGATATTTTCTAAGACATGGCACCCACCTACGACGCCGCATGCCGACGTGCTATGATAGACTTCACGAAGCTGGCCGACGCCACAAATCAGTGTTGTTGCGGTCATCGGCAGGTCCCTATCATTGCGCATCGGCGTGCAGCGTAACATATTAGGGCATGACAAAAAAAGACTTAAATTTGATATTGATGTAAGATAATAAATGTATGGATTTGTGGTAAGTATAATTGACTGTGTATGATCAAAATTGTGTGGTAGGTATACATGTATATGACTGTTTTAAATTTGAAAGCGGTGTATGATGATAACGGTATCGCTGGTTTGTAGGTACCTGGACGAGACAATGGCATACCTGCTGGGCTGCCTGAAGCGGGAACGGGAACGCTCTGCCGCCTTCCAGGCCATGGGTCTCATCGCGGTCTCCATCCAGGGGGATATCATGAAGTTATTACCCCGCATTATGGAGGTGATCCGCGCAGCACTGCCTTCCAAGGACCTCCCATCCAAGTATGTCCGGCGACCTGTTTAACCCTTTCCAGACTAGAAAACCTTAAGACAGTGTGTATGTGAAAGGTGAAAATGTCTAAAGACAATATGTATGTAAAGCATCAGGGGTGGGGAGTTAGCTCAGTGGTTCAGAGCGCTGGATTTGTAATCCTCATTTTGTTGCATTTTGTCCTACTTCAGCCACTTTTTTCTTTCATCCCCAGCAGTTATAAATTCACTGCTATATCAAAGGCCAAGCCTTCTCATGCCGTGTCTATTTGGTGGGGGAAGTAAAATAACTCATCTCGGTAAATGTGTATGGATGGGATGTGTGTAGGCAAAGGGCTGTCATGCTGTCGGCATGCAAAGATAATGGTATGGTTTATAGAACTGTATACAATTCTAATAATTTTCCATAAACAATATACAATTATCTTATAGGTATATATAAAATATGTCCATGTAGAGGGTGATAATAATATCAATGATAAAAATAGAATTTTTTTTTAGAGAATCTGGCATTGTGATGTTGCTGTTGCTGATTGACACATCTTAATTTCTCTCAGGAAAGCCAAGAGTTTCGCAGTCGACCCGACAGTGTTTATCTGTGTGAGCATGCTGGCCCGGGCAGTAGGGCCCTCCATCGGGGCTGACGTCAAGCAACTGCTTGAACCCATGCTGGCTGTGGGCCTCAGGTAAGTCTGCCTCCATCCTTACAGAGCAGCGTGATTGCGTGACCTGCAATTAAGTTGTAATGAACAGGTGAATTTGACCCATCTGAAAATAGGTCACTTCAGACTTACCCATGAATACCTCCTGAAAGGAAAAAATCCCCAAAATGCCAAGCACACAATGTGACCATACCTGTTCAGCATATTCGGCTGAACTGTCAAAGGGTACAAGGAAATTGACGAAAATATATGCAAATAGTAACAACATAAAATTGCTGTTTGAAACTGTTCCAAAGAAAGATAGCATCATGTTTGTGAAACAGACAAATCTCTTTGATTGTTTATGAAATATTTGAAAACATTGAAAAGAATTGACTGAAAAAATAAGTCTATGAAAGTGAAAAGCTTACATCATTTATGGTCCCTATATACTCTCAGGGTCGTCAAACCACAAAAAAAACAAACTTGTTATCGATTCATTTCACACTTGAAAAATATTAAAAATGTGACTTTGTGATGGTGCCCCTTCAGCCCTGCCCTGACAGCCGCCCTGCGCGACCTGGCCATGCAGATCCCGCAGCTGAAGAGAGACATTCAGGACGGTTTGTTGAAGATGTTGTCGATGGTGTTGATGGGCCGCCCGCTCCACCACAGGGGGGCACCACGCTCTGGCTACCAGCCACTCCCCCTGTCAGGCTCGTCGAGCAACCTCTCCGACATGTCGGATGTGACCAGCATCACGCTGGCCCTCCGCACACTGGGCAGCTTCGACTTTGAGGGTAATAGTGGAATCTAGTTATATTTTCTGAAAATATTTGTTAAATGAAACACCATCTATTCTATCATATACAATGGAGATGTAAGGGCAAGGAAAGAAATGAAATCAATTAAACTAAAATTTATAGAGCTCAGTCATCTAGGAAAGCGATATAAATGAGCTCACTCATCCTGATTAGTAATCTCATAATTCTGATGAATTGTGTCCTGAATATTAAAAAGACGCATTATTTGCCATTGAACAATAAAGTATTCACGCCTATATAAACCTGCTTAACTGTATGTGGTTGTCTTGCATAGGACACTCGCTGACACAGTTTGTCCGTCACTGTGCTGAACACTTCCTGTCCAGTGAACACAAGGAGATCCGCATGGAGGCTGTGAAGACCTGCTCACACCTCCTGTCGCCGGCTCTCACCGTAAGTACCGCATCAACTTTACTAACACCGTTATGTATCACATCCTTCATCTACTGTCTCTTCTTGCATCAACTGTCTTTGTCACCTCATCCTCCATTGACTGTTTTTATCGTCTCTTCATCTATCGACTGTCTTTCTTGTGTCTCAACTGTCTTGTCTCTTTCTGGATTGACTGACTTTATCATCTCATCCTCCAATGACTGTATTTTTGTTATTTCTTCAGCCATCAACTTACTCCATTAACTGTCTTTCTCGTCACATCCTTCATCAACTATCATTCAGGGTGTACGAGGTGTTTGTGTTTGATCAGGCCCTCCCTGTAGGGTGTATCCGTGGGTCTTCCTTTTGAACTGACGGGCGTTTTGCCTTCTTGATCGGTGCAAATTGTTATGTGAGGCTAGTTCACCCTATGGTTTTAGTCCACCCTCTCTCTTCTCACCCCCCGTGCCTGTTCAATCCTTCATCACCTGTTTTTGTCATTTCATCCTTCATCAACTGTTTTTGTTGTCTCTTCCTCCGTTGACTGTTTTCCTCGTCTCATCCTTCATTGTTTTCCTGCTAAGTTTTACATGATCTTTGTTTCTCTTGAAGCTGCTGGCGGGTCAGCACGGAAATGTCAGCACAACAGCCATGAACACAGTCGCCGATGTTCTCAACAAACTTCTCGTCGTAGGCATCACCGACGCAGGTTGGTCGCTTTTCCTTCAGAGGCAGCAAATTCAACAGGAAAAATAATTCTGCATTCTTTACGATCGCTGTTATGAAGGCTGTATGAAATCTATGATTGGTCGAGAACGAGAAACGTTTTGTCCACAGTCAGAATGGTTGCTAACATACCTCAAATCGATAAAAAGAACAATATTTAGAGACAAAAAGAAGACAGAATGATTCATAACTATGTTCTAGGAATTAGTCAAGACCTAGTCAAATTATATTGGTTTGTAAAAGTGTTTGCAATTTTATTTACCACCAGATGTTAGGGTGACCTACTTCATTGGGATACATAGAAAGAGTTCTTCTATCCACCATTTTGAGACGCATGGTCAGGGAGCATGTAAACAGGGCTCAGTTCCTTTGAGCACTGATCTATGGAAATGTTACCATCAAGTAATTGACCTATGTTACATATAGGTAGGGCATTGCTGATTGCCTATTGAGATCACATACAGGTAGATAAATATACTCTGGATTCTAAAAACGTTAGTATCTAATTGCATTCTATACACAGGATACTTGGCAGGGTAACTGGTCTCTGCCCTCCTTGGGAGTAGGCCTATTGAGTTTTAAAGGCGTCCACCCTCTAATTTGGCCTTTAGAGGCCAATTATTTTATTTCAAAATGCACACGTAGCTCTTGTTACAGATCCTGACATTTGTTCTCATCTTTCATTTCAAATCCTTACATTCATTATCGTGCCTTATTTCATGTAGTCCTTCCATACGTTATCATTTCTCATTTTAGATCCTGATATTCGATATTGTGTCTTCATGTCCCTGGACGAACGTTTCGACCCACACTTGGCTCAGGCCGAGAACCTGGCAGCACTTTTTGTGGCTCTCAACGATGAAGTGTTTGAGATCCGGGAGTTGGCCATCTGTACCATCGGCCGTCTGAGCAGCCTGAACCCGGCCTACGTGATGCCGTCACTCCGCAAAACACTCATACAGGTGAGACGGCTGCAGCCTGCGCTTAAAGTGGTCAACCTTTACATGTTAAAAAATACATGTAATACAGTCTTTGCTTTGATTTTATTTTTGATTTTATTTTTCCCAATTATGTCCCGATCCTGCCTGGTCATTCTTCTGTCCCTGTGCAGTGCAGGGTTATCAGTATTATTAGAAAAACTAATAATTTCTCTGTGGAAATTAATGTGCTTGTAGTTAGTGTTATTTCCAGTTTGTAGTAAATATCTTAAAGATACTTTTTAATTGCAGAGAAAAATTAAGTGTCAAGACGTTAACATATATGTACAACAGTGAGTGTTTGGACTTGAATACAGGTTATGTATTTCATACAGCATCAAAATATAAATAAGGGTAGGCTAGAACGATATACTGCTAATACAATGTTAATTGAAATAAAGAGTGGTAGCATAGTCAGCGTTAAACCTAATATGGTTGTATGTCGTAATATTAAACTAGATGAAGAGAGTCTAGACCATGTTCCCATTACATGTTTATTGCAGAGGGTGATGCAATTTAATTTAGGTGTGGATTGTTGTTACATCGAGGTGCTGTGCTATATATTGAACACTCTATTGTGAGGGAGGGCGACCTGGTTGTTATGTTGTTAGGGTCCACTTCCTCCGGACTATCAGTGTGTAGCATGCTAACCAGGACAAGGGAAAGCTCACCCTTGCTTCTCAATAGAGAAATTGGATTATAACGATAAACAATGAGAACTAATTGAAACCAATACACTGCTACCACGGATAGATGTGAAACTTCATTGGTAATGGAATCTTATGATTGTACTTGAAAATTGTATAGATTCAAAAAGTATCAATAAATATGAAAAAAAACAACCAAAAACTCACAAACTACCCTGTGATGTAAAACAATCAAAACTTCAGATAATGTCTCACTGTATCTGACTTTTGCTTCCTTAAGATTCTCATCGAGTTGGAGCACAGCGGTGTCGGGCGGAACAAGGAGCAGGCAGCGCGCATGCTCGGACACCTGGTGTCGACAGCGTCTCGTCTTATTCGACCCTACATGGAACCCATCCTGAAGGTGTGTGCTCCCAGAATAATCAGAGATGGAAGTTTTCCACTTTTCCTAGGGAATCCTTGTTTTCATTTCCAGTTTATAAAACTCTTTGTAAACTAGCACCACGTATAAAGTAAAGTCACATGTTCAACATATGGGGCCATTGACAAAGTATGCATGCAAAATTTCTGATAATATTGATCCCACTCCACTCACTGCATTTAAAAAAAAAAAAATTTTAAGGTGACAATGTGTTATAACACAATCACCGAATTCGGCTATATAGCCGATCTTCCACTCGGGCCCTAGACCCCTACTCCTCATTCTAATTGCGGGTGTTAGCCGAAAGGGCAGTGGGTACCATTTTTGTGTAAGTCTTTGGTATGATCCGACTGGGGTTTGAACCCACGACCCATACCACTTGGCCATCGAGCTTGGTCACTTGCATACACGCTTTATGGATGGCCCTCATTCAATTTCTATGAAAACGACATGGATTTTGAAGTCACGTAGAGCTGTCTAACGGTGTACTCACTGTCTCGCAGGTGCTGATCCCCAAGCTGAAGGACCCAGACCCAAACCCAGCAGTGACCATCAGCGTACTGGCGGCCATCGGCGAGCAGGCACAGGTGTCCGGTGCGGACCTCGGCAAGTGGGTCGACGAGCTGCTGCCCATCATCCTCGAGATGCTGCAGGACTCCTCCTCCATCCAGAAACGAGAGGTCCGTCCCTCCCTCTGTTACTGTCTCTGTGTGTTTGTTTGTCTCTGCCTGTCTGTTTCTATGTGTCTGTTTGTGTGGTAGTGTTTCTATCTGTCTGTCTCTGTGTCTGTCTGTGACTGTCTTTATCTGTCTGTCTGTGCCTGTTTACTGTGATTGTCTGCCTGTCTATGTCTGTCTATCTGTCTTTCTGTCCTTGTCTGTCTGTCTGTGTCTGTTTATTGTGATTGTCTATGTCTGTCTGTCTGTGCCTGTTTACTGTGATTGTCTACCTGTCTATGTCTGTCTGTCTGTCTGTCTATGTCTGTCTGTCTGTCTGTGTCTGTTTATTGTGATTGTCTGCCTGTCTATGTCTTTCTGTCTGTGCCTGTTTACTGTGATTGTCTGCCTGTCTATGTATGTCTGTCTATGTATGTCTATGTCTGTCTGTCTGTGTCTGTTTATTGTGATTGTCTGTCTGTCTGTGTCTGATAATGTGATGATCGACCGTAGTGTCATAGAGACATAACTTTTCATGAAGGGTGTCTACAGCACAGAGCCTACCCTGCTTTCCATACCATATGCTAGGAGGTCATGGGGACTTAAAGTGCGACCCGTGAGATGGCGCCACCAGTTGGGAACTGACCTCCATGATATTCAAGACATTGACAATTGAGAGCCAAACCGCGTATCAGAGGCCAATGGCGGCATCAATACACGATAGGCTATATGCCGTATACTAAACTGTGTTAGTCCTTGAACAAGGGACCGGCCTGAATACTAACAATGCATGTCAAACATGATGTGTAGGTTACATTTAAGGTAGTATGTGCTTGTGTGTGCAGGTGGCGCTGTGGACGCTCGGACAGGTGGTGGAGAACACGGGATGTGTCGTCGAGCCGTATAAAAAGTACCCGACCCTGCTCGACGTCCTCCTCAACTTCCTCAAGACGGAGCAGGCCTCCAGCATTCGCCGTGAGGTAAGGCATCAGTTACCGCAGTTTACTCATTTTATCACGATATGCAGCGGTGAGTCATCATCCTTGCAATCCAAAGAACTGAGTATCATACGGACAACTAGTGACTCCAAGAAAATTTTGGAAATTATATTTGGTATTGATAATCAAATATTTTTGCCCAATTTCACAATGGGGGGGGGGGGGGGTAATTCGCCATTTTTGAAAGCACATTGTATAGCAATGTAGTCAAGTTCCACCAGTGGGCTCTTTGGTTCCTGTCACTCTCCGGGCATTGTCACATACCTCATACTTATATCATATAAGTACACTATATATCTGGTTGGAGTTCAGTCTCACTTTGAACATGGAGCCTGGAGTATGGCCAAGTAACACCAGATGGTACCATAACTGAAGCATAGACTTGCACTTATATTTAGTTTTAAATGTGTCCACCCTCTGATTTAGCCTTTAGAGGCCAATTATTCTATTATAAGATGCACACTTAGCTTTTGTATCAATAGAGCAACCATTGTTACCCAAATATTCCTAAGACTTTCATATGTCTTAGCCCAACTGTAAATCCTGGAGTTACATTGTGAGATGTATAAAATTGTCATGCAGGCGATTCGGGTGCTGGGACTGCTCGGTGCGCTCGACCCCTACAAACACAAGGTGTTCCTCGGGCAGATCGACAGCAGCAGTGACTCGGGAGCCGTGCTCAGCCAGTCAGACCCCAAGCCGGGCGAGGACAGGTCTCAGCAAGGTACGTCCCTAATCCACGTCTGTTGAATCTCAGCAGCATTTCACTTCTCCAAGGAAATCCTTCTTTATCTCCAGTTTATAAGATTGTTTTTCTTGTTTACAGTAAAGAAAGTGAAAATTGAGCCTCATTTTAATATGTCCATAAATCAGTGGTTTGAACCTCCCCACACACCCGGCTCAATTCCATGGTTAACAACTATATATGTTTTCCATGTTTTCTCAGTCTCTATGAGACAGTAAATTCCACATGAGAAATATTTCCAGTTTTTCCCCTAACCCCAACCGAAATCCCTGGCCTGATGGTGGTTTTTCCATGGGTCAACATGAGATCAGCCTAGAGGAGTTTTTACCTGGCCTAATAAATACCAATAGGATTGCCTCCATATGTAAACACTAGTGAATATATAGCATGGCAACTCCATGTATTAGCAACTAGTTTGCAGCTAGCCACCATGGCAGTAACATCAGCAATAAAGCTTGTAACGGGACTTCCTTCATTCAGATTACTGTCATACAATCTTAGATAGTAACAATAAAAATTAGTGAGACGTGGCTATGACACCTCTTTAGCAAGCCGATGCTACCTTGATAATGACAACTTCCTGTCACTTTTGAACCAGGTTGCTATGGTATCTCCAGGTTAACAATCGTCACCTGTGTAACAACAATCACCGCCACCTTGGGAACAGGCTGTCGCCGTGTTCTCACTCTCCAGCACAGTACAGTGTTGGCGGTTGGTGCACCAAGCATATTTCTTGATGGGATACTGTTGGAAATAACAGAATTGGTGGGAATAGGTCATGGTTTCATCCGGTTTGGACTCTTCAAAAAAAAAGAGAAGAAGAATTTCAGATAGTAACAATAATTACCACAAGTGATTGAGTAGAGCTAACCAATGTTTTCTATCCCTGTAACAGCTGAGTACAGCACCAGCGAGATGTTGGTCAACATGAGCTCAGCCACCACGCTGGAGGAGTTCTACCCCGCCGCAGCCATCGCCACCCTCATGCGCATCATCCGTGACCCGTCACTCAGCCAGCACCACAACATGGTGGTACAGGCCATCACCTTCATCTTCAAGTCGCTCGGGCTGAAGTGTGTGCCCTACCTGGCACAAGTGATGCCCGCCTACCTCAACGTCATCAAGACCTCCGAGACCAGCTTCCGCGAGGTCAGTGAGACGCAAGGGGTAGACTTCCTCATGGCGTCATATCACATTATAGTTTTTGTATTTATCAATACTGTCACAGATTAGATTTCCGCTTTTCCATGAAAATCCATGTTTTGATTTTCGAAAGTATATGAAATGATTTTTCCTTATGTAAAGCATAGATAATATCAACCTCTGAGCACCAAGCCAATGATTTTCCTGGATTTCTTGGTGTCTCTGAGGCAGCAAATTTCTATTATTGTCTGGTCCCAACTGACATCCCTGAGAATATGGTAGACTGTATAGAGATGCAATAAAGATTCCCTCACCTCCAGCTGCCAATCGGCATGACCTGTAGCCCAATTGATGGAGCAGTTTCAAACACAAGCTTGCTGACCCGATTGGTATGGTGCAGCAATTGGGTTGGTATTGTCAGTATGATATGACCAGCTGAGTGTTGTGTCAAAGGTCTGCAGCACAGCCCTTCAGTGAGGCAGCACTAAACGGGCATAGGGTTCCACTGCTACAAGCAGCACCATCATGAGTTAGTAAAGTGTAGTAAATACTACCTCATGGTTACCGGAGGTTCCTCGAGGATACCTCCGGACATGTTCGGAGAGCCCAGAGGATCCGGAGGTACCCGGAGGCACCCGGAGGGTTTCATCTGTAATGCGCCACTAGCCCACCAGGTGGCGTCCTGGTCCCGGTAATAACGTCAGAGGGTCCCTTGAGGTTTCCTCCGTTCTGGGCCAAAGTGTAAGCTTATACACGGTGACCGCTTACACAGGGTGAAAATGAACATCTAATAAATGGACTCATTTAGAGCAAAGGTGCACTTTAACGTGGAGTGTCTGCACACGCGGGGTGTCCGTTAGACAGAGTTCTACTGTTTACTCCACTGAAATTATGCTGTAGAACATATTTTGGCTTGTGCCAGATCTGTTCATCACCGCGATATTGTCTCGTGCTCTTTGATAAGTAAATAAATCCTGTTTTTGTTTCCTGCCTGACAGTTCCTGTTCCAACAGCTGGGCGTCATCATCGCCATCGTTAAACAACACATCCGTAACTACCTGGACGATATCTTCTACCTCATCAAGGTAACTATTTGTCTGGCTGAGTTATAATTTTGTATTATAAAGGTGTATAATGCACAGGGTTTTGACAGGGTTACTGAACCGTAAACAGCAGCATGCAGAACACCATTATCCTCCATTATGAAAGTGTGTAATGTGTGCAGTTGTGTTTGACAGGATTACTGGTCGATCAACAGCAGCATGCAGAACATCTGCCGTTATAAAAGTGTACTAGCGACTTCGTCGCGTCGTATTTTATAGGGCAAGAGCTTAGTGGCACCCACTATCAAAAAATTACAATATTAAACTTTGATTTCGGCATGGCTTGTAACGAATCATAAGAGAAAAAGTTTGTCTGAGTATATTCCTACAATAAAGAAGAACAGGTTTGAGTTTTTCACTGCACGAGAATCTCACTCTCGTGGGCCTTCATTCTCCAAGCCTATGTCTAGCTCACAATGTCTCTATGTGCGGGAGCAACTTCAAACGGATCCGACGAAATTCTAACGTTTTATATGTGGTAGGTAATAATGTGTGGGGTTTTGATAGGATTACTGGGCGATAAGCAGTATCATACAGAACACCATTATCTTCCATCATAAAAGTGTTTAATGCGCATGGTTTTAATATGATTACTGGACGATAAACAGTATCATGCAGAACATCATTATCCTCCGTTATGAAAGTGTGTAATCCGTGGGGTTTCGTTTGACAGGATTACTGGACGATCAACAGCAGCATGCAGAACACCATCATCCTGCTGGTGGAGCAGATCGTTGGCGCTATCGGCACTGAATTCAAGATCTACCTGCCGCAGATCATCCCTCAGATCCTGCGTATCTTCATGCACGACACAAGCCCCGGCCGCAATGTCACTGCCAAGGTCAGTCACTGACCTCTAAAATAACCTTTGTTTAATGTAGCAGGTTACAATGCATGTATACGGCACATAACCTACCCTGCTTCCCCGGCCATCCGCTAGGGGGCTCACAGGTAGTTCCAGTACGATCTGTTAGATGGCGCCACCAGTTAGGAACCGACCTCTGTGATATTTTAGTCATTGATAATTCTGAGCCAAACACAAGAGAAGGTACAAGGACAGACCCGCCACCGACTCTACCGGAGATTCATATCACCTTGAATATTGACAACTCCCCTCTATATTTGTAATCATCAACAATAATTTAGTCCTGAATCTCTACTTCATATCTATGATGTGTCATAGTTCCATATGGACAGTACAGCCGGTATGATGATGATAAAATATAGATTATTCAATTCTAATTTTTCAACGACAAAATTAAGAGATTATTAAATTTCAATTTTTCAACAACAAATCTACCCAGGTTCTATAGATTCTCCAGATAAAGTGGATATGTCAAAACTCACGCAATAGATATTTGCATTTTACTGAAAAGTCTGATTTTCATATTGATTTTCTTGGTTTTTCTGTTTGCTCAGGACCTTTGTTTGGGATGGGTTATTAGATAAAAAAAGAAATTGACACAATCCAGATCTTTATGTGTTTCAGTTACTACAGAAGAAACCAATGAGAGTAGATATCGTTGACTAGTATGCCATGAGCTTGATTGCATAGTAATTTCCCGAGGTGAAGCAAAGTTAAATCACGTAGCTATCAAACAAATGTCACATTAGTCGACCCAATCTATTCAATTCTGGTTAGGTGTCATTTTTAACACAATTTGAAAGAGCTTTGAGTAAGAATTTCCTATGTTGATTCTATGGAGACATATACCAGGACTTCGTGTGATGAATAACCAAATGCGAAAGAGAGTACATATATATACCTGTATATGTACTATATATATGTTAGGTGAATTGGTGTTAAAAATTTGACTTTACCGAGTTGGTTATTTCAGTTGCTGAACGCTCTGCAGCAGTTCGGGCCTAACCTGGACGACTACATCCACCTGTTGTTGCCGCCAGTCGTCAAATTGTTCGACTCCACAGATATGCCTATAGTTGTGCGCAAGTAAGTGCCATACAGATACATTAGAGATGTCAATTATATAAATACTCAGAATGGGAACTAGGTGATGAAACACCTGTCAAGGTTGGCGCCCCATGCTGTAATTACTCCAGGTTTTCTCTGTAGATCTTTTACGAGCAGATGGACAGTTGCTCTAATAGATTATAGCCATAGCCTACTGTAGTGCACCTGCTTGTAGAGTCACTAGGCGACCTGACCACATTTTTGCTTTTTGTAGCTAACTTAGTACAGCTTGTGTTTTACATCCTTTAGTTACAAGAGTTTTATAGCTAAAACCATTTGTCATCCTGTAGTTATGAGACTTTTAATTAGGACTGTGTGACATCGTGTAGTTACTTTTTTAACAGACCTTTTAAAATCTGATTTTCACAGAGGTGCCTTGGAGACGATCGACCGGCTCTCGGACTCGCTTGACTTGACGGACTACGCGTCACGCATCATTCACCCTCTGGTGCGCACGCTGGACAGCAGTCCCGAGCTGCGCACTGTCGCCATGGACACGTTATCAGCTCTGGTGATGCAGCTGGGTAAGAAGTACACCATCTTCATCCCGATGGTCAACAAAGTGATGGTCCGCCACCGCATCTCCCACGAGCGCTACGACACACTGCTCTGCAGAATCATCAAGGTACTGTTTACCCTGCCCCGTCTCATGCTTTATCCTATCCCTAATAAAAAAAACGCCATAGGCGTAACATGGGATTTGTTTATGTCACGGGTGTGACATAAAGTATTGTTTATGTCACTACTTTCTAATGCTGAAAAAAATGTGGAAATGGGGTAGGATAAAATCTAGACGCCACTCGTTTGAGTTTGAGCTTATTTATGTCACTCATTTTGTTGGCTCTGTAATGTCGCTCGTCTTCGACTCGTAAAATTACAGAGCCAACAAAATGCGTGGCATTAATAAACTCAGACTCAAACTCGTGACGTCTCTTGATATTATTATCTACCTTATACAAAGTGTTCATAGTAAACATATAGGAACTCTATATGGACATACCCAGCGCATATGGATATATGCTGTATGTGCTATGTGCAATAAAGGGCACATAGGGAAAAATAGTGCATAACTGAAGCCATGCCATGCCCGACCTTGCCCTGCCTCAATATTAGCACCCCACTAGTTAGTTAAAGGTGGATGATAGATACAGGGTTTTAGATAAAAGTGGGTATATACTTATCAGAGTTGACCATGCGCTCAGATATTACTATGAGTCAACTCATCATAGCATACGGCCGCTTGTATCTGAAACAGTGTACATTAAAGAAGATCGCTTGGAAATAATCTGGTCACCCGGTGTTTATTTCTTACTGGGGAAAGATTTCAGTCATTTTTTTTTTCATATTGCGAACTGAATTCTCCATTAGAAAAAGGTAACATGAAAAGACACCTGATGTTTACTTCCCGGAGGGGAATTCCTTTTAGTAATTTATTTTTATGTTGTGAACTCAATTCCCTATGCAAACATGAGATGAATAAAGTTAGTATGAAACTAAAATTTGCTCTTTTAATAGAATTTACTCTTAATGTAAGGTCTTCTGAGAGACTAGCTTCAAGGATTTGCACAATCATAATAATAATAATCTAATCTGAAGGGGGAATAAAAATTGGATTTTTTTCTGGAATGAATTTTTTCTGTTTGAGCACTTTTCTCTACTCGTTTGAGGTTTGGAGGTAGGACTTTCAGAACTGCCATTTTTTCAGTTATTTCAGTTTTTCCGTTTGTTTTACTTTAACAAAGAAACACTGTCAGGGGTAAAACACTGCGATTCTCTCACAGGGAACTACAGTGGCCGAGGAGGAACATGATCCGGTGCTCTCCAAGCAGAGGCACAGTCGTCAGAAGACCTACGACGTATCCGCAGAGCAGGGCCGAGAGACACAGACCATCAAGAAGCTGAACGTGAGCACAGCCAACCTGCAGAGGGCCTGGATCGTCAACCGGCGTGTCGCGAAGGATGATTGGACCGAGTGGCTGCGACGCCTCAGCATCGAGCTGCTCAAGGAGGCTCCGTCACGCGCGCTTCGCTCATGCTGGGCACTGGCCCAGACGTACAATCCACTGGCCCGGGATCTGTTTAATGCAGCCTTCGTGTCGTGCTGGACCGAGCTGAATGAGACGCAGCAAGACGAGCTGATACAGAGTTTGCAGCAGGCGCTCACATCTCAGAACATCCCGGAGATCACGCAGACCCTGCTCAACCTGGCTGAGTTCATGGAGCACTGCGATAAGGTATGCTTAGAGCCTCTTTTGTGGAAGGATTGTTGTATTGGCCTATGTGGTACTGCTCTACCGTGCCATGCCGTGCCATGCCTTGTCCCACCCTGCCCTGCCTTGCCATGCACTGCCTTGTACTACACCACCTTCCCCTGCCATGCTCTACCCAATCCTACACTACCCCCCCCCCCCCCCCGCCTGCCCTGCCCTGTCCGTCTTCACCCTGTCCTGCCCAGCCTTGCCATAACTCGCCTTGCCTTACCCTGCTTAACCCTACCCAACCCTGCCCTGTCCTGTCCTGCCATACCATACGCTGCCAAACTCTGCCCTGCCCAACCCTGCCCTACATTGCCCTACCCTTCCCTACCACGTCAAGCTAAGACCGAAACTGCCATACCCTACCCTGCCCACCATGCCTTGCCCCACCCGACACCACACCATCCCAACCTACATTGCCCTACACCCCTGCCTCACCACGCCACACCATCTCCTATACTGCCATACTCTGCTCTCTCCTGTCCCTACCTATCCTGCCCCGCCCTGCCCCACCACGCAACACCCAGCCCTATACTGCCCTACCCCCTACACTGCCCTACTCTGCCCCATACTGCCCCCTTCCTAGCCTGCTCCATCTCACCCTGCCTCACCCGGCCCTGCTCTGCCCTACCTCTACCTCCCTGCCCTGCTCTGCCCTTGCCTGTTTTACGAATTAGTAAATAGTCACACGAACACACATGACATTCATTACTGTAAGCAAAGAGACATGCATATCAGGATTTCAAGGTAATATAGTCTATGGGCCACATTGTAATATTTTACGATATAGACGATACTGGCTCGTTAACCCCGACTCCGTCCTTTCAGGATTCTCTTCCTCTTCTACAGGGAGAGTAAATATAGGTCATATTTTGATATTTCTGATACACAACACCTTTGTCTGGTTCTCTTATTTCAGGGCCCTCTTCCTCTGGACTCGACTCTGCTAGGAGACCAGGCCATCAAGTGTCGCGCCTACGCCAAGGCGCTGCACTACAAGGAGGAGGAGTTCCACTGCGAGGCCACCACGCAGATTCTCGAGTCACTCATCAGGTACTTTACATCGCCTGCAGGCCTGTTAAACTTCCACTTTTCAGTTGATTTTCTAACTTTCATTTGTTTCAACAAATTTTAAAATTTTAAATGATAAACAAATGATTTGAACAAGTACAACTCGACTGCTGTCCAAATTGGGCTCGGTAGTTTGGCTTTATTAAAACAATTTTTATAACGTTTTGGCTTCTTAGTGGCCTTTTTCAAGTTGAATAATAAAAGCTGATTTTTTTGCTAAAACTAAAATTTGTACCCAAATATTCTAAAAAATGTTCATGTGTCACCTAAAATATCTCTAAATTCACCGTTTTTCAGCATTAATAACAAGTTGCAGCAGCCGGAGGCAGCAGCCGGAGTGTTGGAGTACGCCATGAAGCACCACGGAGCCAACTTGGTCAGTGACACTTTATTGATATCAGATGATGACTTATGGAGTCACTAACCAAATAATACCCATCAAGTTGTCTTGTTGTCATTGATTCCCAATTTGATTACTAATGAACAATCTGTGTTACAGTTTGTAAGGTACGGTTGGTTCACAATCAAATTTGTCCTACTAGTTTCGGCACTGGCACGTGCCTTCGTCAGGGACTGAGTGGGGAATTGATATCAGTTTTATATACCTGCATGCGAATATCTAATAGGTATTCACCACTGTTCTCTAGATGATATATAGAAAAGTTCGTCTCACTGAGACAAACTTCTCACATTGTCACCATCACACCATGAGAAGTTAGTCTCAGTGTGTCTGGTGGAGAAATTAGTTGTACAATCTATGTACATTTGTAAGACAATGGGGAAACTGTTCATATAATCATTGTATTTGTCAGATGGTAACTCATCACTCATCTCATCATTCTGCCTGTACTTATCAATTACCATCAATAAAGTAAATCAATTGGAACAGAACCAGTCTGGTTTTGTGTGGCTAACACCAAACAAATTGTATAATTATTGTGTATTTTTCAGACAGTCGGGAAGTTGTCTGTTTGGTCATTGTGTGTGTGTCAGAGAGTGGAGGAAATGTTCTGATGATCCTTGTGTATTTTTCAGACGGTGGAGGAGCGGTGGTATGAGAAGCTACACGACTGGAAGAATGCGCTGCAGGTCTATGATGGCAAATACGCGCAACAACCAGACAACACTGACTACATGCTGGGAAAGATGCGCTGTCTCGAGGCTCTCGGCGAATGGTATGTTCTAGTAACTTTAAAAGGGGTGTTCCATTGAGCTGGCTGTGAGTCGGAAGCTGTCTGGCACGTGCTTATAGTGTACAAACCCACAGGTCAGTTCAGAAGCTGATGTCGCATGGTGGCCGTGTGGGCTACGATTGATCGCAGCCGACAAAAGCTGATTTGTTAGATTTTATGACCTGTTCCCTGGTACAATTTCCTTGGTATGATGATAAAATGTTCCTGTTACACCATGTGGGGATTATCGTTAATGGGAAAAAAAGCAAAGTGTGTCATTAAAAATCAGGTGGAAATATGTCATCAATTATGTGTGAGATCCCTGCATTGTTGTTTATTGCAGGGTTTTAAAGCTTCCACTGTTCAGTCAGATTTTATCAATAATCCTATTAGCCAAATCTGCCAAATATGTTCGTATATCTCCTTTAATATACATGAATTCACATCGACTGTTGGGCTCCAGTAGAGACTGATTGGCTAGAATGGATAAAACCTACACTGCCTTTGGTTAGCCACTGTGGGGCCTATCAGCTTTCGAACTTTTTGCCCTAACAGTAAACCCTCAGTTATGATGCATTATTTGAGCGGCGTTAGTGTCTGTGTCTTCCTCCAGGGGGCAGCTGCACCAGTTCGCCTGTGAGAAGTGGTTGATGACGACTGACGATGTACGCCAGAAGATGGCGCGCATGGCGTCCGCTGCCGCCTGGGGCCTCAGTGAGTTGACCTCTTTGACCTTGTGTAAACTTTCTCTATCCTTCAACACATAATGGTGAAGTTTCCACTTAGCCAATGTACTACTTCTGGTAAGTGATGTCAATGGCCATGAAAACGTCGCTAACATCGTGCACACTAGATATAGCGCTAGAAACAAAAAGTGCTACGAATGATGATAAGATGCTCAATGCATATCACTTACTTGTTAAACAGTTAAAATCGTATGATTTGGTAGACTGGAAACTGAGCCATTGTGATTTAATATATGCTAGACCTTACGTTAAATGCGAACCATGCTGCGTAAAAGAGACCTGAGTGAAAGTGGACTTGATTGAATCAGAGGGGGTGTTCCATTGGACAGATTGTAAATCTGATGCTGTCGGGCGTCTGCCAAACATACCTATACTGTACAAACCTACTGTCAGTTCAGTGGCAGATGTCGCCCAGCAACTGTGCAGGCTACGTTTGCAGGCATCTGACAAAAGTTAATTCTTTAGGTTTTATGGACAATAACACTGAGTGAATTACTCTGTAGTCAAACGAGGTGGAGTGCGGACCAAGTTATTTTCATCTCGTGTGTTTCTGATTTTATCTCACCCTGTATAACATTATCTATTGATAAAATGAATCACCCAATTAGCCATTGAGTATTGGGTACACAAACTTTACGGCTAAGGAGTACGAGTTCCTAATGTTAAGCTATGGAGAAACATACTGGGGTGAGATAATTAGTATTAACCATGTTGTGTATCATACAGGTCAGTGGGAGAGTTTGGTATTTAGTATTAACCATGTTGTGTATCATACAGGTCAGTGGGAGAGTTTGGTATTTAGTATTAACCATGTTGTGTATCATACAGGTCAGTGGGAGAGTATGGAGGAGTACACATGCATGATACCACGTGACACGTATGACGGCGCCTTCTACCGGGCTGTCCTCGCACTGCACATGGACCAGTTCCAGCTGGCTCAGCAGTGTATTGACAAGGCCCGCGACATCCTCGACACAGAGCTGACTGCCATGGCCGGAGAGAGCTACCAGCGTGCCTACGGGGTGAGTGCAGTCAACCTTTGGTTACTCCTATCTCAGATAGCAAATTCAATGCAGGGCTTTATATTACTAGGGATGCAAGTTTGCCAACGTTTCCTACATACCGGCATTTTCCATTTAACTTCACATTTATCGCTCTTGAAATATTAAAAGTGTAATCGAAAGAGATTAAAACATATCGATTCATAACTATTATGTTCGAAAGTGATGCTATAAAAGCTTATAAACAAATTTCCGATCTTTTAACCCTTGCATTACCTACCATAAGCACGTATCTAACGGTATGTTATACATGTATATGTAATATATACCTATTTGATTCTAGATCAGGTTACCGATATCTTAATTAGAACTTTGTTTCTATCTCAAAAGTGTCATAAATTTCTACTATACGTTAAAATATTAATATTCATGAACTTCAGGAGCTTCTCCCCCTGGTCCTCCACATGGGGAGTTGCCTCTGTACCCCACCAGGGCCTGCATAGCCCCCGGGGACCCTCGTGGGCATCAGCCCTCCATTTGACAAAATCTCTCTCAAGTCCACTGACAAAAGTTCAGATGGGGCAACTTTCCATTTCTCCAAAGATATCCACCTTTTTTTTCATTTTCAATATATTATATTCTTCCCTTTTGTAACACAAAGATAATTTTAATTGAGCCTCCTATACCACTGAGACGGTGGTTTGAACCTCGTCACAGGCCTTCAGCCCCACGCCGTGGCCAACATTGATGTTTTCCCACCTGTTCTCAGTTTCTTCGATGCTGTAAATTCCGCTTGAAAAATTATTCCTCTTCTTTTGATGGACCCCTATTGATATCAATTAAAAGTGGCATCCCTGAATCGGGTATGGGGTCATCCATAATGTACGTACGCACTGAGGGGTGGATGGACCGGGGGATTAAAAAAAGATGCATATGCTCCTTCTTTGTTCTATTGCGCGCAAGATGGAGGGAGGTCAAGCTTTTCAGAAATTAAACATGCGTAATTTATGGATGGCCCTTATCGGTGTCAATGTCTTATAGGTTAAACGTATTGCCCTGGTATAGTAAAAGTTCCAGTAAATATATATAGTAAATAGCAGTAAATGCTGTATGATGACGACTTGTTGCTGCAGGCGATGGTAAACGTGCAGATGTTGTCCGAGCTGGAGGAGGTGATCCAGTACAAGCTGGTGCCCGAGCGCCAGGATCCCATCCTCGCCATGTGGTGGTCCCGCCTCCAGGGCTGCCAGCGGGTCGTCGAGGACTGGCAGCGAATCATTCAGGTATGTACAGACTTTTATTAAATCTGTGATTTAAAGTTCATCACTGAAAACATTTATGTAGTCTAACAGAGATGGCAGCTTTCCACTTTTTTATTTTCAGTTTTTAAAATCCATTTTTTTAGTGCTTTTATTTGGGAGCATTATATTCACAACAATTTCCCGGCTCGGCTCCTGTTTAAAACAAATATTTATAATCTTGATTGAGCCTCATTCACTTCAATAGAACAGTGGTTTGAACTTCTCAACAGAGACACCAACTTGTTTTTCATCTGTTTTTTTATTTCTCTCTGAGGCAGCAAATTCCACATGAAATATACTTCTACTTTTTTTTTTCTTGCCCGAACTGACATCCCCGGTCTATGGAATGCTGATATAACAGTTTATCATAAAGCCGCATGGTGTATGTAGTTCATATACTTAATTAAATGTTCTTTGTTAATTACAGGTGCGGTCACTTGTTGTCTCACCACATGAGGACATGCGGACTTGGCTTAAGTATGCGAGCCTTTGTAGACGAGCTAACCGACTGGTAAGTGGAGCTGGCTAGCCTGGCGTAGAGATATTTAACTTATTGTGTTTTGGCGTGGTCACAGTCATTGTGGTATTTAACCCACTGTGTTTTTCCATGGTTCATAGTTGTAGAGATACATAACTCATTGTGTTTTGGCGTAGTATAGTCATAGAGATAATTAACTTATTAATGTATTCTTGCATAGTTAAGTCATAGAGATATTTAACTTGTTGTGTTTTGCCTAGTTTAGTCAAGAGTTGAAAACTTATCAATATAATCTTGCATAGTCCAGCCTTAGCAATATTTGAATAATTTGGTTTTTGCATGGTTACAGTCGTAGAGATATTCAAGTTATTGTGTTTTGTGTGGTTTACGGTGGCAGAGATATTTAACTTTTTGTCTTTACATAGTAATAATCATAGAGATATTTGACTTATTGTGTCTTCACGTGATAACAGTCACAGAGATATTTAACTCAATGTGTCTTTATATTGTCGTAGAAATATTTGTCTTATTGTGTTTTTACATGCACTACAATCATAGAGATATTCAACTTATCGTGTTTTTGTGTAATTTACAGTCGCTGTCAGAGAAGACGTTGGTAATGCTGCTGGGCACAGACCCAGCCAAGAATCCCAACGCACCCATCCCCACCACACATCCACAGGTCACCTTCGCCTACATCAAACACATGTGGAAGAGCAGCAAGAGGGTAAGCAGGCCGAGATGTATCGCTAAAGAAAAATAAACCTCGTGCGAAATTTCTTTTTGTTAAAGCACCTGAGTAGATTTTTGTAAAGTCAAATAATATCATTATCATTGCATGTCACTCTGGGATCTAATTTAATTTGAACCAATTGGGACCAACTGGGTAGTGCTAATGAATGTTGTTGTTTACATTTGGGGCAAAGCTGTAGTTGCTGCAGTTCGTATCAGGCAGGGTGCAGATATATTTTAACTGATTAGGCCAACTGCGTTTAAGGTTGGGGCAGAGCAGCAGTTGAAGCAGTTCGTGTCAGGCAGGGTGCAGACACACTTTAGCTGATTAAGGGGTGACTCCACTGGACCATGCGATATTTCCCGATTATGTCCGATTTGATGACTCACTAGGTCGGGATGAATCGTGTGCGAATATCTGGTTGAATCGCGGCAGTGGAATAGCCCACATGAGCGATAATAGGGGCTACACACATAGGGATAAGTCCTTGAGCAGATCATACAAGATTTATCCCGATTCATCAAGATGCAGCATGGTGATACAAAACACAATCCGACATTGCGAGACAAAGAAGATCGTGCTGGTGGAATCAGCGCTTTAGGCCAAGTGCGTGGTGCTAATGAATGTTATCGTTTAAGGTGGAGGCAGTGCAGCACCTGCGGCAGTTCGTGTCAGGCAGGGTGCAGACACACTTTAACTGATTAGTCCAAGTGCGTGGTGCTAATGAATGTTATCGTTTAAGGTGGAGGCGGTGCAGCACCTGCGGCAGTTCGTGTCAGGCAGGGTGCAGACACACTTTAACTGATTAGTCCAAGTGCGTGGTGCTAATGAATGTTATCGTTTAAGGTGGAGGCGGTGCAGCACCTGCGGCAGTTCGTGTCAGGCAGGGTGCAGACACACTTTAACTGATTAGTCCAAGTGCGTGGTGCTAATGAATGTTATCGTTTAAGGTGGAGGCAGTGCAGCACCTGCGGCAGTTCGTGTCAGGCGGACTGCAGACATCCATGAGTGAAGACACAACGGCGCAGAAAGCTGAACTCAGCAAACTGATGGCCAGGTGCTACCTGAAACTGGGCGAGTGGTGCGAGAACCTGGAGGGCATCAAGGACACCTCCGTCCCGAAGGTAGGCCCGGCTCACACCACATTCTCGTACTTATCACACAAGGGGACAGGTTTCTGTTTGAAGCCTCCCTGTACTAATTTTCAATGGGAAAGAATGTGAATTTCTATGACTTTTTACCTAATTAACATATCGGATTTTTTTTCATAATCAACTGTAATTTCAAATATATATATACATTCATCGTATATATACGCATCGTAAAACGAACTATTCAGAGAATTCTTTTTACATTCTTCTTTTTCTGTTGCAAAGTATTGGCAAATGAAGCATCAAAGGTAATATCAGTTTTATTGGAATGAGTACTGCAACATCTCAAAACAAGCATTGACCATTACATATTTATATGTGAATCTATTGGATGTACTTCTTAAACAGAAACTTGTAACAATTGCAGGTTCTGGAGTACTACAAGGCGGCCACAGAGCACGACAAAGATTGGTACAAAGTAAGAATCAATTAGCTTTTATCTTTTATCAAAAACACGCAATGTTTACATACCTTAGTTCTCCTACCATGTTGTTTGGAACAGTTTGACATCACATGATCACTCTAGGATAGGAATTTTTCTCGTCTGCTATTTTCTGGAAAAAAAAAAGTTTTGGGAAAGCAGAGGTAAGCTACCTCTGCTTCGTCTCAACGCATTGTTATACCTGCCTCACTCTCCCCCCACAGGCATGGCACGCATGGGCATACATGAACTACGAGGCCGTGTTATTCTACAAGCAGCAGCGTTCGGCCCTGGACGCGTCCCAACACCCGTCCGGCGAGGCGGGCAAGTCCGGCACGTCTGACTCGGAGACAGCCCGGCAGGACCGGGAGCGCAACCTGGTGCAGCTCCTGTCCTACTGTAAGCCGGCTGTGCAGGGCTTCTTCCAGTCCATCGCGCTGTCCTCCGGCAGCTCCCTGCAGGACACGCTCCGCTTACTCACGCTCTGGTTCGACTACGGCCAGTGGCAGGAGGTGTACGACGCGCTTAACGAGGGCATCAAGAACATCCAGATTGACAACTGGCTTCAGGTACGCACACCAACTGTTGGTCAGTTTTCCTTGTTTCCGCGGAATTCCGTGTTTTCATTTTTTGGAATAAGATATCCTTTTTTGTTGTGTAAAATGAACATAACAATTTGAAAATACTCAAATCAACCACGACTCATAAATTCCCCAATTAACCTGCCTCAAGACGCATGTTCTGTAGTTATAATGTTATTTGTATCGACTATATTTTAGGTCTTTTTGGTGTATATATAGATCTGATGTCTAACCCTGTATTGCCAGGAAAAATATTTCCTTGTCTTTTTTCTTATCCAAACTGACATCCCTGCGGCAACATGCGGTCGCTTGTTTATAAAGATATTTCTAATTTCCATGGAAATCCTTCTTTTTTAAAAAAATATAATCAAGTTGGTTCAAATCCACAAAAAAAAACAGACAAGCTGATATGGGCTTAAATATTTATCAAGGGATTCAGTTTGACATCGAGATGGGGGTGGGGGATTTCAATATTATTTTGCAACGTTTCGTCCCTATTCGGTCCCTATAATCTAGAATTCCTTTTCCTTTAATAAATGTTTATTAATTGAGCACTAAAACAGTTATTTGAACCTCCCTACATACCCTCAGTCCCATGTGGCCAACACTGACATGCTTTCTACAGTTTTGATATCTAGTATTGGTCACAATTTAATTCCCGCTGTATCTTTTTAAAACACTATTTAAACACGCCATCTGATCGTCTCCGTGCATGTCGATTTGCAGGTGATCCCGCAGCTGATTGCTCGGATAGACACGCCTCGTTCCAACGTGGGCCGACTGATCCATCAGCTCCTGATCGACATCGGCAAGCAGCACCCACAGGCATTAATTTACCCGCTCACAGTGGCCAGCAAGTCCAGCATCCCGGCCCGCCACGCCGCCGCCAACAAGGTGCTGAAGAACATGTGTGAGCACAGCAACACGCTCGTCCAACAAGCCATGCTGGTAAGTATGTCGTCTAATGCGTATCTGTGTACTGACTGATTACCATATAGTGTTGTTCAAATTGTTTTCACCAGATTTACTTGTCGTGTGAAAGAACTTGAATGATTATGATTATGATTACCATAAAGTGCCTATAATGTCCTGTGAGCACGGCAACATGTGCATCCAACAAGCCATGCTGGTAAGTGTGCCACATATCGCAGCTGTGTGTACTGACTGATTACCATATACTGCCTACAATATCTGGTTAACTTACCTCAACCATATCAATATTAATATAGAAAGACATGGTTTAGTGTGCCTGAATGGAATCTGTTTAGAGATATTTTGGTCAGAAATACTCACCAAATTCGAACAATGAGGTGAGTATTTCTGACCAAAATATTGAGGAACAGATGGAATTTAGACACCCTTACTATGTCTTTTTATTACCATATACCTAGAAATCATTAAGATGGAAGTTTAACTTGCCAAGTATTCTAAATTAGAAATCTTGATTTCATTATTGTCTGATAAAAGTATTTCTGGCTCATATGTTTCACATTTACCTTTTCAAGGTGAGCGAAGAGTTGATTCGTGTAGCCATCTTGTGGCATGAACTATGGCATGAAGGCCTCGAGGAGGCATCGAGACTCTACTTCGGGGAGCGTAATGTGCAGGGCATGTTCGCAACACTCGAGCCACTCCACAATATGATGGAGCGGGGTGCGCAGACCCTGAAAGAAACCTCCTTTAATCAGGTAAGACTTTACATCTCATCGAATTCCCCATAAAGAAAAATCAATTATATAACAGTTTTCTCGGTGGAACTATATCACTAGCGGGTGGACGGTTGGTCTTATAAGTTAGTACACCTGCTTGTAGAGTCACTAGGTGACCTAACCACAGTTTTGCTTTTCATAGCTAACCATGTATAGATACGAATAAGATTTCGGTTTTGGACACAAGGTTTATGACCATACAATATCTAAAAAGAGAGATTTCAGTGGGGGGGTTTTCGGGGGGGGGGGGGGGCGTTTTAGTCACAGTGCATTCTTGAAATCTCCTTTATGGACATATTTCTGCCCCTAAAAAATGTTTTCCAACCTTTCCCCTCCCGAATGGAGCCGGGAAGGAACGAAAAGATTAAACACAATATTTCTGCCCCTAAAACTGGTTCTATCATAATATAATATGCCTTATTTGAAAGAGAATAAAAAATGATAGTTGCTAGGAAGTGCCATTTTCTAGGTAGATTCAATATTTAGAGAGATATTCAATTATTTGTTAGAAGTGCAGTGCAGTTCAGGCTTAGCCACGTACGAAATTTCGATTAAAAGTGTGAAGTAAGTATAGGTTTTGTATGGTGACTTGTAGGCATACGGACGTGATCTTAACGAGGCCCAGGAGTGGTGTCGTAAGTACAAACAGTCGGGTAATGTGAAGGACCTAACGCAGGCCTGGGACCTCTACTACCACGTCTTCAGACGCATCTCCAAACAGCTGCCCCAGGTACATATCCAGACTCCTATACTGACAGTCATATGACCTTATGAATTACAAGTGTAAAATATATCCTCATTTACTAATAGTCATATAACGCAAAAAAATTACAAGTGCAATTATAGCCTCATTCACTGACAATCATATAATATATTACTATATACCTGTGAGCGAACGTCTATGAAATACTGCCCGCTGCTGGGGGTGTAGTATTAATAATGTTCGCGCCTGCTGTGACAGTGGGCCGTAGTGAAAAGCAGTGGCATTTCATGGAGCAGAAAAGATCATAAAACGGGTTTTTTAAACGAGTAGGAGGTATATATAGTAATAAGAAAACGTAGTAAATGAGCCCGTACAATGTCCGTTCTCGGTCATTTGATGAAAAAAATACGGCCCTCCAGCCTACGGCATCGGGCCGTATTTCTTCTTCAAATTTTTTTTTTTTTTTTAATCTGTTTATTTATACTGAACAAAATAAGGCAAGCTGCCTGTTTTCTATTCGGTCCAGTCTGTCGTACTTGGCTTGGTACAGTACAAATTTTGGCTTGACGTCTAACTAGCGTACTAACATCCTTATGACCTCGAACGACCACCTGTACGGGCTCAGTAACCACGTTTTCTCATAATGACATACAAATACCTTCAAGGAACAGACAAAGAGTAAAATATAGCCTGATTCATTGACAGTAATATAGAATGTAAGAAGATACAAGTGCCTGAAAGAAAAATACCCAAATTGATTTGTTTCATATTAAACGTTGAGTAAATGGTCTGGTGACTTGACAGCTGACGTCGCTGGAGCTGCAATATGTGTCGCCTAAACTCCTCATGTGTCATAACCTGGAGTTAGCGGTGCCCGGCACATACGAACCCAACAAACCCATCGTCCGGATCCAGCGTGTGCAGAGCTCACTTCAGGTCATCAACTCCAAACAACGACCCAGGAAGTTTGGTATCTTCGGTGAGTACTTTGACATCAGGGCAGAAAGAGGGTAACTGGTAGCACTGAAAATAGTACACAATAAGAAACACTCTTATATAAGTTTGTAGGTGTATTTTCAGGGCGTACACAAAACGAAAGACTGTGATATAAGTTTGGTGTGTATTTTTATGACATACACAATAAAAGCGACTCTGATATACGTTTTGTGTTTATTCTCATGACATACACAATAAGAGCGACTTTGACATAAGTTTGTAGGTGTATTTTCATGGCGAACACAATAAGAATGACTGTGATATAAGTTTTGTGTATTTTCACAATGAAAATGACTGATATAATTTGGTGTATATTTTCATGGCATACACAATAAGAGTGACTTTAATATAAGTGTGTATTATCATGGTTTACACAATAAGCGTGACTTTAATATAAGTGTGTATTATCATGGTTTACACAATAAGCGTGACTGTGATATAAGTTTGGTGTGTATTTTCAGGGTGTACACAATTAGAGCGACACTAATATAAGATCTGTGGCGTATTTTCAGGGTGTAACGGTCACGAGTACATGTTCCTGCTGAAGGGTCACGAGGACCTGCGGCAGGACGAGCGGGTCATGCAGCTCTTCGGCCTGATTAACTCGCTACTACTGCGTAACGCCGAGACCTTCCGCCGCAACCTCACGTGAGTGTTGTCTGCTTTCGGTTTAGGATTTCTCTCAATGATAGAAATGATGAGGCTTTCAAATATACCTGTTCCTCACTGTGATTTAAAAAAAAAGAGTATAAATCATTGGGTTTTTTTTAATTTGCACAAAGAAAGTACATTAATGGCCTCTTCCATGGCAGGTATTCTAGTCATTTCTACGAACTGTAGTAACTTCATGACGATAACAAAGATTCGTCATTGGAAAATTTACAATACTCACAAAGTGGATGAGGTAATGATGACTGAATCGGAGGAATTACACATTTTACTAGAGACATAGATTAATCCACTTGAAACAACAATTGTGTCATTATGCATTCCTTGGATAAACAAAGATGATATTAATTTATCTTCATTCTCGCAAATAGAACTTTGGTTTTTATCTCCCCCCCAGACCCTCGGCCTCACGCCATGGCTGACATAGACATGTTTTCATATTTTCTCAGCGCATAACTTTTATATAGCTGACACTTTGTATTGCCAGGGAAGATACTTGAAATGGCACCATTTTTATAGCTTGAGGGGAATCTGTTAAGAATATTTAACATAGAAAATATAAACTTTATTTAGAAAATCTATTAACGCCACATGCATGTGTTTTGTGGCATACTTATATATGTGTATATATTTGTAGGATTCACCGGTTCTCTGTGATTCCACTGTCCACCAATTCCGGGCTGATCGGGTGGGTACCGGACACAGACACGCTACATTCGCTCATCCGTGACTACCGTGATAAGAAGAAGATCCTGCTGAACATCGAGCACCGCATCATGCTCCGGGTACGTCAGTCCTTTGTATCTGTCCCCATCTGTTCTTAACATTGAGTACCGCATCATGCTCCGGGTACGTCAGTCCTTTGTATCTGTCCCCATCTGTTCTTAACATCGAGCACCGCATCATGCTCCGGGTACGTCAGTCCTTTGTATCTGCCCCCTTCTATTCTCAAACATCATCGCATCATGCTTCATCTACATGAGAGCACTTTGTCTATCCCCATCTATTCTAAACATTGAGCACCGCATCATGCTCCGGGTATGTCAGTCCTTTGCACCTGTTCCCATCTATTCTTAACATTGAGTACCGCATCATGCTCCGGGTACGTCAGCCCTTTGTATCTGTCCCCAACGATTCTTAACATATGTGTCTGCCCTATCAGTATACCTGTATACCTAGTCTTTATCAGAAAGAGAAGCAGTTCCTTTCTTGATGGTCATTGGAACCATATTTATTTGAACAGAGTGGAGACAGAGGTGGCGGCCAACCTATACATCTTGGCTGCTCCTAACTGTGGCCGACCTACTCCAGTTCATTAAATATGGGAATATGAGAAAAGTCTGCCAAATTGTTATTTCTGTTAATGATGACGTGGCTTATAAGTATACCTAAACCCAACAGGCCAACAATTCTATTTCTAAATGCACACTTAGCATGGTACCCATGTGATAATATAGCAACCGTTTGGATCTCATTAGAAGCGTTCAAGGTAGCATCTTGCTGAGTGAGGGGTGTTTTTGCCACGTTTTAATAAAACTGGTTTGTGTTTTGCCCTGTAGATGGCGCCTCACTACGACCATCTGACGCTGATGCAGAAAGTGGAGGTCTTCGAGCATGCGCTGGAGCACACGCAGGGTGACGACCTGGCCAAGATCCTGTGGATCAAGTCGCCCAGCTCTGAAGTGTGGTTCGACCGGCGTACAAACTACGCGCGCTCGCTCGCAGTAATGTCCATGGTGGGCTACGTGCTCGGTCTGGGCGACAGGTGAGTCTACGCCACGTAGGAAGGCACTTCTTCTACATTGTGGCTGATATTTTATTATTTTCATCTTTTGCTTGCTTTTTATATTTTCATGAACAAAAGTTATTAATATCATTATATTTATCTCAAAAATGAATTAATTGTTCTTTGTGGGTAGTCACTATAGATAGTTTAAGAGTAACATGGACTAATGGCAGAGGTGGGGAGGCCAGTCCTTATCATACCATATTTATGTGGTGTGGGATGTAAAAGAACTCTTACCTAAGTAAATATCTATGGGTGAGATTTCTACCTGAATTCATCAAACATATTCATATGATGCCTACCTGAATCCAGGATAGTTTTTGTTGTATTTTCACTCCAGCAGACACCCATCAAACCTAATGTAAGACCTTATAAGTGGGAAGATAACCGAATGATATATATGAATGACTCGTATGTTATATCCAGGATAGTAATTGGTATATTTTCATTGCTGCAGACACCCGTCAAACCTGATGTTAGACCGTATGAGTGGGAAGATTGTCCACATTGACTTCGGCGACTGTTTTGAAGTGGCCATGACGCGAGAGAAGTTCCCCGAGAAAATCCCCTTCCGGCTGACACGCATGCTCATCAATGCCATGGAGGTAAGTCTGCTTTATTCTTTTAAATTCCAACATTGATACCTTTTCTTTGCTGCAGACTTGTCAGTTTGCCTCATCCAACAAATTGATACAATATCAAATGGACGAAAAAAAACATAATCTCATGAATGTATGTCAACAACCTCCTCTTGACTTTCTTCATTGAGATCTGAGCTTTCTGATTGTTGGTTGTGTTTTATTGTCCATCTATTAGGAACTCACTTTTCATAGCCATTGAATACCGGAATATAGTCCCTTAGTGCTGGAGGGCAAAAATAGTCCCTACTGATGTACCCTATGATATGGCAATTCCTGGGTTTTTGATAACTTCTATATAATCTATTAAAGACCTAGCATCATTTTAATCTCTAAATCAAAAACCATCATGGTGGCCACTAATTTTTAAGTTAGATCCATGTTCTACAACACCATTAGATCATCACGTTAAATTTTCAGGAAAATGACATGGGTTTTGGTTTCCAAGGTCAATTGTCCGATATGCCTTTAATAAATGAGTAGCATGACTGACGTTGTGGTGTGTGGTTGGCAGGTTACAGGTATCGATGGTAACTACCGCAAGACGTGTCAGAGCGTGATGGCGGTGCTACGTAACAACAAGGACAGCGTCATGGCCGTGTTGGAGGCTTTCGTCTACGACCCGCTGCTCAACTGGCGGCTCATGGACGGAAAAGGTGCGCCGTTTCACATCTCGCCGTCTTGTCTTTCATCATGTTGATGTTGATATAATCGTATCTTTTCAGTGTCCTGTATTCAGGGATGGCAGTTTTCAAACTTATCCATGGAAATCCTAGTTTTTATTTCCAGTTTATGGAAATAGAGTATGAATTGAGCATTATTCAGACCAGAGTGGGTTGAATTTAAATTCCATATTTCCACTTTTTCTCCTGACCCCAACTGACATCCCTGTGCATTAGTGGTTACATGTACTATAAAAAAAAATTATGTTATATTTATTGTTGTTTAAGGGGTGATTCCACCAGACTGACGTGATTTGTTTGAAAGTCTTACGGGCGTCTTCCGACAACTTGCAGGCGTCTTTATTTGTAAAATCCATCATAAACAATATATGAAGTCTATTTCTTGTTACTGGTCGGTCGAAGTTCAACGGAGATATGGTTCTCGCCGGGTACCAGCAGTGGCTTCCTCGTGGTAAAACCACGCGGCAGTGACTCTCCTCGGTCCCACTGTTTAACCAAAAAATCAGGAGGATTATACGAGTTGAGAAGCAATTCACCAGTCCCCCTAAAAGCATTATACTCCATCCCTGAGTAGCTTTTGAAGTTTTAACACACTGGGTTTGCACCGCATTTACCGAACTTTGATTCTGCTCGTATTAATTAGGTTAATAGAAAAAAAGGTGAATTGCTTACGGCTGACAAAACCTAGTGAAAAAGCTTTTATTAGCGCGGGTGTCCGCTTACGCGAGGTAAAAATAAACATCTAATAGAGGGAACCGTTCCGAGCAAAGGTGTCCATTAACACGGGGTTCTACTGTATCACCATCACCATTACTCACCACCCATACAAGAGAACTTGTACTATGAATATGTAAATCCTGCGTGCCCGGCTTGACCACTCCTGTAGAACACCGCCCAATTGGTTTCCATTAGCGACAATAGGGGCTACACACACACACGGGTAATCAGGGGGGGAAATGTTCCAAGATTTAAAACAGTCCAGACAAGCACTGCGAGACATGGCCCGGTCACTCCAGCCGCGTAGTAACTGAGCCAGTTAAAAACACCATGTTGGTGGAATCGCCCCTTTAGTGAGCTGCGTCGTTTTAAGACATGTTAAAATCCTGCCTTTCTTATGTAGTATTTATGTAGGTTTTTGATATCAGGCATGGGATTTCCCTGTATTTCAGGATATTTTACATCTCATGGGTCATTCTTAGGATCAATGTAAATCCACGAAGAAAATGAATTAACACAATAAAAAAAAACACGTCAGTTCTCAGCTGAGGCCAGAATTGAGCAAATTATAGATGAAAATACAGGCCCGCGAACCCCAGGCTCTCTTTCTCCAGATTCCGTTTGTTATTTTCACATCTCATGCCTGTATTAGTAGTCGTACTTAATCGCAGTAAGTCACAGTCAGATGTGTTGCTTGTAGACCGTGCGGCACTGCTGACCATCGATTTGCGTTGCACTTTCTTGAATTTTATTTGTATTCCTTTGCTTTTCACGTTCGTTTTTAGCCAATACCAAAGACAAGCGTAGTAAGCATGAGGCTTACTCGGCGAGCGGAGACCAGACAGGTCAGAGCCTCTACATTCTTAGACACTCCTCTTTTGTAAGCCTATAAGACATCAACTTTGCCTGATCACACCTTTGCCCGACCTATCCATCAAGTCGATAAGAATCAGTGAAATATTTGACGATGTACACGCTACACCGACCCAGTTGTACCTTTTCCCAAACTGGAATCGGGCATTACTAACATGGGGGTAATAATGACTGGGTATAATCAGTGATAGTCGGGTACCCGCGTATATCGATATCGCTGTTCCGGAAAGTTCCCGATTATAATTGGCGATCGGGTAGGTGAGAATCGGTGATAGATATTGATGTCTTATTGGCTTTAAAAGCATATCCGACAATTTAGTCTGAAAATGAAAACGGTCAAAATCTTTACAAATATGTCCTTCAAGCTTCAGACTATAGTAAAAGTGTATTAATCTTAAGTACTGAATTTTTTTTTATTACATTGCAGAAATCTGTTTTCTGTATTAAGAAAATCATTTCCTGTAAAGTGAAAAATCCCCAATTTTCCAGGAGAAATGAGGGACAATAGAGGAACAAGAAAAATGTTGAACCATTTTTCTCACATAAATCAAGTAAATGTAAATTGGCATATTTTAACTGATTTTACTCATTCGGCATTATGATAGATGACAAGGAACCAGTTTGGGCTGATCATGTCAATATTACAGTGAATTGTGGGATATGCCTTTAATGTTGAATAAATTGTCGCATTTCTTTGCTCCGGTAGCATGTTTATTCGATACTTCGATCACAAGTCGTACAATTAGCTGTAAATATGTCTCCAAAGCTTTTCGTATTTCATTAATTTCTTATATCATATTCGTTTTTATAGAATTATGATGATGTGTGAAATATATGCGTCTCTCTATATTCAACTGATTTTCTTGTCGCGTGGCCAACAGATTCCCTCTCAAACGTGGATCTAAACCAACCCAAGAAGGCTCCGGGTGACGACACGATAGGTAAGTTGTTAGATGTGGCGGTTTTCCCACTGATAAACCACTGGAAACCAGAAATGAACTTGCACCAGGAATATTGGGAGAATTTGCCCCATATGGGACAAGTTCCACAGTAATTTATTAATAGGTCTCAAATATATGTTGCAAAAAAAAAATGTGTGTGTGAACCGTCATTGCATGTAATGCTATAGTGTGCCGGAGAAGGAGAGATAGGAGTCATACCTGGCCCACCTCACTACCTGCTAGGAACTTGCAGGGAGTAGCTGGGTAGTTTGATATCTGGCTCAAAGGCGTAACTACGCAATTTGATATCTGCCTCAATGGCGTAGTTAGGAAATATAATATCTGATTCAAAGAGGTTGCTAGGCAATATGATATTCAGCTCAAAGGCATAGCTAGGCAATATGATATCTGCATCAAAGATATAGTTACGCAATTTGATATCTGGCTCAAAGATTTAGCTGAGCAATTTGATATATGGCTCAAAGACGGAGCTGGGTAATTTGAAATCTGGCTCAAAGACATAGGTGGGAAATTTAATAACTGGCTCAAAGGCGTAGTTGGGAAATTTAATAACTGGCTCAAAGGCGTAGTTAGGCAATATTATATCTGATTCAAATAAGCTACATGGCAATATGGTATTCAGCTCAATGGCATAGCTAGGTAAGATGTCGCTTGTAAATTTGATATCTGGCCCAAACCTGGTCTCTCTGCACATATCATTGCTTTTCTTCGGGAAGCCAACTTACTGATCAGCATTTTACCTCATGCCATATTTCTGGTGGGGGCCGTCCATAAAGTACATACACACTGAGGTGCGTGGGGGGGGGGGGGGGGGGTTACAAATTTGGTATATGCTCCTTCTTTGTTCTACTGCGTACAAGATTGACAGGGTGGCTAGGGCGGGGGGGGGGGGCAACATTTTCAGATGTTATGCTAAAATACTTTATGGATAGCCCCTGGTGGAGAAGAAGTCAGTTGTGGGGTGAATTTGAAATGTACACTTATTTGGTTAAGCCTTTCTTACTGATATTTGGTATTTTTCAGAACCGGGAAGTCAGCCCGAGGCTCTCAACAAACGAGCAATCAACATCGTGCACAGAGTGAGGGACAAACTCACAGGTAGGAGACCAGTCTTACTTTTCTTTAATAAACATTTCCTTTATTGCAAATAGGTATAAAATGATTAATTGATAATAGATATTTTTCTTCTTAAAAAAACAATTATAGATCATCATATCATGATTTGTTTTAGATATTAGAAAAATGAGGCGAAAGCACTTCTGGACTCAACCGGAAAAAAAGAAGAAAAAAAAAAGATGATTTGTTTTAGGAATAGAGGGAAACTATGTTCCAGTAAGAGAAAGTCAAAGTTACTTGGTAAGGCTTGGAAAATTACTGCCCAGGCCTTGGCAGTAGGCAGTTATTTTTCCGAGCCTTACCGAGTAACTTTGACTTTCTCTCTCCAGAAACTTGGTTTCCCTATTCCTATATACCTTCAAATGTAGTTTAATAATGATAAATAGTGATATTTGGTTACCCACCATCAAAGGCAAAGCCAGATCCAACCTTTTCAAGTAACTTGACAATCTATGTTTTCTCCCCACTGCGCTTTTCATATGAATCTTGTAAGAGACCATCTGATTGGTCTAAACGTCAACCTTGGGTAGTAAACGTCAGCTTTGGGTAGTAAACGTAAGTTATTCCACCCCCTGTAGCGTGGTGTAACCATAGAGTATTCAGCCATAGCGGCATAGGTATAAAGGAATACTCCTATGTGCATTGTATCGGGAGGAAGACTCTAACAATGGAACAGCCTGGTTGCCCGTCCCCTCTCAACAGGACGAGTAGTATACAGTGTACCTCGAGGTATAGCCAGGTAGTCCGCAGCTGTCAGACATTTGACAGTAAAGCTGCAGCTGTCAGACGAGTGACAACAATCAGCGACGAGTGGTACCACACCTGACAGTCGCAAGGTAGGCACAGCTAGTCGGAGACTAGAAGTACCTAGTTGCAGGCCCCTAGTTGCACAATGAGATTGGACCTGAAGTAACAGTAATGATACATCATAAGTTCCTCTGTGGTCTGGTTTGTTAGAATCAGTCTGTACATCACTAAATTTGAATTTTCTATAGATTGCTCTCAGGTGTGTGCTGCTCCCGAATGAATCATTGAAGGAATGAATTTCCTCTCATCCTCCACCAGAGGAGAAGCGAAAACAGTTTTTTTCTCTATAACATTGATTATATCTGTTTTATTTTTAGGGAACGATTTTGTTTCGGAGGATAGTGTCGATGTTGCTCGCCAGGTGGACCTACTGATTCAGTTGGCGACGTCCCACGAAAACCTGTGTCAGTGCTATATTGGCTGGTAAGTAAATATTACTACATGCTTAGCATATATCTTATATAATTACATATGTTAGAGTGAAGATAGTAGTGTAAAACCAGTGAGAAATAGCTGAACCTAGAGACAGTCCCTTTATGTAATCCCATGAGGCAGTTAATCCACAGCCAATATTCATGACATAAATACACACTGCTGCTGGGAGTTTACCCTGGATTTGAGAAGCAAGTTTGCCTAGAAGCATTGTACTCCGTCTGTAATCTGAGTAGCTTTTGAAATCTTGAAACACTGGGTTTGCTTTGCATTTACCCAGTTCCCCAGACCTTTCTACTACACTCTACACTTGACTTTCCCAATTTAAAACTCTCAACATGATATTCCTAAGCGCAGCAAACCTGAGCTTAAAAATATCAAATTTCCAACTGTTTGGACAGTCCCGATTTTCATCCCTGTAATAAATGTATGTGCTAATGTCAACTTACTCTTTGCAGGTGCCCGTTCTGGTAGTCATTCAGAACAGTGAAGATGTCAGGGTTATCATCGATACACCTATAGGAAGCAGTTACTGATTAACCACATCCAAAGTCCCCAATCATTTTCTAGACATGTCTTCAATAGTACAGTGAATTCACCTGAAACTAAAATAGTGAAACATAATACCTAATTTAGAATTTTTGCTAAATTTTTGATTAATTCAATTGTGTGCTCTATTGTTCAGTTTCCCTTTGGGATCTTTTTGTTTGTCTTTTTGACTAAATGCTGACATGAATTAGTTGATGTGGAACTTCTTAGAATTGGAAGAGGAATATACATATCTCATTAACCAGCAGTAGGGTGCTATCTGGATTGTTGGCAGGTTAAAGCCACCTACATTTAGCACCCCATCTTTATCATAAACACACCAAGAGTACTTGTACTTACTTGATTGTTTCATGGCTGTAGCAGCACTTTTACTTTATTTTTAAATATTAGAAAACCCCCTTTGGACAAATATCTACAATTCTAAAAATGGGGATGCAGCCTTATAGTTAAGTGATGACTATATAATATGCAGTTGAGAAGTTGCTTTGTTTTAAACGCAATTTGTTGATGAAGTTGATTGTACAAAGATGTATATTGTAAAGGTAGATTACAGCAGACTGGAGGAAATGCAAGTATTTTAAAATTCTATAGGATTGAGGATTGGTGTTCATCAATGTGTGAATGGAACAAGAGCATCTTCAACAAGTGCATTATTTTAGTTGGGTAAGTGTGAATGTAATTGAAGTTGATATGAGAGAATTATAAAGACTATCTGTACCCACACTTATAAAAAGTCAGTTATGAGTATCGTTTGAATCAGTTGTACTGGTTAGGATTATTACTATTATGAAGTATCCATGTCTCACAGCACTTGATTGTGTGCGGATGTGTTTTGCAATCTGAAAACGACTGAATCATGATGAACAGAATGACAGAGTAAGTGAAAAGTCAGTGAATATCTAATTATGTTGTGTATAAAGTATCTTGGCAGCCAAATATTATCCAGGAATAAAAGGTTAAGCCTCAAGATCGGTGTCTGTGTTGTCTTTGGTTGTGACTGGCACTAGCTTTTGGAGCTGTCCAATAAATGATGCCATGCTATGTTTGATCCCCCTCCCCGTTTGTCATGTTTGTCATTATACCCTTATCATTCCTGGTCATGTAGGCTGGACCCCCCGCTCCCAGCTGCATGACGTCATTTATGGGCGGCCCCTTTGGGCAGAAAATTAGATTTTGTTTGTTTATGGCTTTAACGTCCAGGCGGTAGCAAAAGTAAGCTTTATTTCCCCGAATAAGGGAGCCAAGGTGGCCACGCTAAAACATGGTGATCCTTCATGGATGAGTGCACACAGACCTGTCTGCATGCTCCCTAGCCATGTGGGGGACACGACTTTGTTTCTATGTACACCAATAAAGTAGGTCAAGCAAATATCTGGTGGTAAATTACATTACAAATGATTTTACAAAACAATATCATTTGACTAGGTCTTGACTGATTCCTACAAAAAAGTAATTAACCCTTTTGACTTCTGTTTATGTGTAAATATGCTGAATAAACCATCCTCTCATATACCGCATGCCTTCCCCCCTCCCCCTCCTATTATGAGATTTGGCAAAAATACATGAATAGCACATCAAATATACATTTCACCTAAACAAGAGCTAAGTGTGCATAGTCAAATAGAATCATTGGCCTTTAAAAGGCCAAATAAGCAGGTGGACGCATTTAAAACTACAAGTAGCTTAGCACATGTTTAAAATTGTTGAATGAAAATATTTTGATATCTTAATTCTAATGAATGAATGAATGAATGGGGGGAGGGAGGGAAGGCATCCATGAATAGGGAAGGGCCTGCATTGATTGGATATTTAAAGCCCTACTCCTCTGTGAAGTCAGCAGGTCATGGCTCAATGCACACATATATATAAAACCTATCTATATATAAAACGTTTGCTTCATGGTAATCATTCATGGATGAGTGCACACAGACCTGTCTGCATGCTCCCTAGCCATGTGGGGGACACAACTTTGTTTCTATGTAAAGTAGGTCAAGCTAATATCTGGTAGTAAATGATATTGCAAATAATTTTACAAACCAATACCATTTGACTAGGTCTTGACTGATTCCTACAACAAAGTTATAAACCATTTTGACTTCTGTTTATGTGTAAATATGCTGAATAAACCATCCTCCCATACACCTCATGCCTCCTCCACCCCCCCCCCCCTCCCATTATGAGATTTGGCAAAAATACATGAATAGCACATCAAATATACATTTCACCTAAATAATGACACTTCCTAGAGTGTAAGCAACTGTCAGTGCCACTTATGGAGATGGTAAATGTTACACCAATGCTCACTGTAAATCAATATTGAGTAAACATATGTTTGAGCATGCCCATTTCACTGAAAATCGCCCCCACTTTCAACAAATACTTGAAAATCTCAGCAAATATAGAATCTACTTAGAAAATTCCACTTCCTAGCACCTACTGCTTTTTATTCTCTTTAAAATGAGGCATATCATATTCTGATTCAACCAGTTTAAGGGGTAGAAATATGTCCATAAAGGAGTTCTTAAAAATGGACCTGTGACTACCAAAGTCCCCCCCCAAACTGAATTCACTTTTTTTTCAAATCCATTCCAAAATACTAAATATTAAAACTGTAATGCATTGTACCACCATAAAACCTTTCCAAAACAGAAATCATATTCATATCTGTACTTAGTGAGCTATAAAAAGCAAAAATATGGTCAGGTCACCTAATGACTTTACAAGCATGTGTACTACAGTAGGCTATAGCCATAACCTAAAGACCAACCGTCCACCTGCTAATAAGCCATGTGCCTATGGTATCGGAATATATCTGGTCAATAATTTTAATGCATACGAAGACAGAAAACCATTTAATCTTATGTCAAATCTAGGGTCTACAAAAAAGATAAACCAATACAGAAGTCTAGGTTATTATGACCTTTCTTTTATTGGGACACTTCATACTTCCTTCGTAATCATTCATTCAGTCAAGTATTCATGGAATGTCGTCCATTATTCACACGATTCTTTCATGCGGTTTAAGAGAATGATGTACAAGGGAACAGGCCTCTATTAACAACACAAATATTTACTCAGTTACTTAGTAAGAAAGTAGTAAAAGATCCTTCAATACATTTTCTTCAATGTAAAGCTCGCTTTTTTTTAGTTACGCCACTTGATATCTGCAACAGAATGTCTATGAATCGAAATATATTCTAATTTCTTTTGATAACACGTTAACTTTTAGTATCTGAAAATATTGAGATTAACTAGGAAATGCCACTCTAACATTGAGGGTGTTGCTGGTGTGTAGGAAATTCCGTCATTTGTCGGCAAACTTGCATCTGTGCTTGACACTTTGGTCACGTTTTGTAGATGAGACAATATTTTAATTCAGTTTTTTTGTATGGAGATGACTGACGGACCGTTCAGCTGGTTAGAGATTGTAAATATTTTAATCAGTCTTGTCCTTGGAGTCTTCCTTGTAGTGGAGGAAGACGAAACTGAAGATGAAGACTCCCAACATCATGCTGAATGAGGAAATGTAGTAGGGGAAGGCGGACGGGATGAACCGCTCGTATTGTGTGTGTTCTAATGGCCGCACCGACACCTGCAAAAACAACAGCCACATCGTCAACCACGATCCTGATTACAACCCAGCGCCAACGAGTCAACCGCGATACTGATTACTACCCAGCGTCAACGAGTCAACCACGATACTGATACCACGATACTATTTATAGCCGTACGCCACACTGTGGCATACGGGGTATATGATCATGCGACTAGATAAAATATCGCCATTTTTAGGTATATAACAATACGAAAACAGGCTGCCTGTCTTCATACGTCAAAATACTTTGTAAAATTATTGATCACATACATCCCGATGCCGTAGGCAGAGCCCTGGATGTATGTGATCAATAATTTCACTGCATATTTTTGACTTAGGAAGACAGTAAGCCAGTTTCCGTATACTACCCAGTGTTAACAAGTCATTCACAATACTGATTACTACCCAGTGTCAATGAGTATAGCATGATCCTGATTACTACCCAGTGTAAACATGTCAATCATGATACTCATTTATCATCCAACGATTACAGAGCACCCATTATACATGAATGGGGCCAGAGTAAACCATTACCCATTGTTTCTATGTTCTCCGAAACACATACCATTGATTATGGTAAACGACTCAATGTTGACTTTGCAATACGATTTCTAACGCTCGTGTATTGCTATGCATTAACCTTCTTTTGGCCTTGTTTTGCCATACCATGCATTAACCTTTCATTGTTTATGAGCGCCTCTTCACAAAACCATCCATTACTGTAGATATCATTACTACCCAGTGTAAACAAGTCAATCAAGATACTCAAATCATTACGGCTCAGTGTTAATATTTCAATCAGGATACTCCTATCATTACTACCCAGTGTTTATACCAGAGATGTCAGTGAGGTCTAAAAAAAGGAACCCTGGTAAATATCTGAATCCTGATTATATCTGCTTTATATCTCTAATATGAGAAAGACGTATTACACTAGAAAATCCCGAAAACCTGGAAATCACCGGAAAACTCACTTCTCTCTAACACATCAATCACGATACTCATATCACTACTACCCAGCATTAACATGTCAATCACTGAACATTTTACCGTAAAAGAAACTCAACTTGAAGTGCTTATGGCCCAGTACTTACTTGTGTTGTGCTAAATAGGTGCGTGTAGCCTATTCTGTTGTAGTCTACTCTGTACTGGAATACTCCGTAAATGTCTGGTAACATGAATTTAGTGGTGAAGACGCCATCTGAAAAATACAGGAACATATGAAATAGATGACATACTGCCGGCTGTGAAAATCAAATGAAGCACCCATGATATGTAATATAATGCCTGTGAAACGAGCCCCTAATACATACACAATATTGAATGTTTCGCTCGGATATTACTACGCGTCTAGTCCTCAGAGATTACATCTTCTTTAATCTAAAAAGCAGTTCATACTGCTTATGTTACCTCTTCTTTAGTTATATGACAAGTTGCTTGTTATTTGATTTAAAATCTTCTTTTTTTTTATTTGATGATTTCATGATGAGTGTGGACCTACTTTTCTTTTTGAGCACGGTGCGCACGAAGGGGTCGATGCGCACGAACTCGAGCTGCACGTCGCTGGCCTCAAACGGCGCCCATTTGCCGTTCTTCAGCTCCTCGATCTGAATCGTGTATTGCTGAAAATAACCACAGAGCGTTTCTCAGTAAGTAGAACTACACACGGCTCCCAGAGAGCAGTCAGAGCAACGTAGGCACTGAGGACAAAATCGGAAATTAATAACTCAAAAAGTTTCAACAAGGACGCCACAAGCTGGCGATTTCAAAATCCCCGGACTTTTTCCTGAAAAATGTCTTTCTCCCATGACAAATAAAACAGTAGTTTAAAATCCCGCAGGCCCTCATAAGAAAAAGAAGATTTACACAGGGTAGTACTTTTTAATTCAGAAGGCATGGATTATCCAGGGTTTGTTTTCATGTTATATCTTATTGAATATCTTTAATTCTCTGAGGAAATCTAGTATGTTTTTCTTATCATTCTAGATGAATATATCTCGCATTGAGATGCAATTCCCTAGATACTTTCTTAAGACTTATCCAGTTGTTTTTTTAAGCATAGTCTAATAAACATGGATGTCAGTTCGGGTCTAGTCATGAAAAAACGGGGAAAATGTCTTATCTGGAAGTGACTAGCTCAAAGGAACTGGGATTGTTTGTTTGTTTGTTGTTTAACGCCCTAGGGACCCTGAGGGTATATATGGACTATCAATGATTTAGCTTTTCGCTTTCGTAGACCTATTTCAGTCAATTTTGTTCAATGTTTTGAAATATCTTATATACAATCAAAGAGATTTATCTTTTTCAAAAACGTGATGATATCTTTATTTGGAATAGTTTCAAACAACATTTTCATGTTGTTATTGTTTTTCAAGTACTTTCTTATAGTTTCTTGTACCCTTTTTCAGTGAGAAACATCGAAAACACAGCGTCATAGGCTATGGAATGGGGCTGGGCTGTGTTGGGAGGTTTGAACCACCATTTACTGGTGTACATGAGGCCCAATTATTCTCTTTTGTTTTTACAAACAAAATAAACTGGAAATAAAACAAGAATTTCCTTGGGAAATCGGAAAATTGCCATCTCTGAATAAAAGCTGCGGCTGACTACTCACCACCTCCTCCATGATGGTGTAGGCGTGTGGGGGCTGCGCATCGCCCACTTTGTGGTGGTTGACGCGTCCCACACGCAGCACTCCCTTCTCCTTGAAGACCCACTCCGTGAGACTCTCGGCCAGATCCTTGTTTCCAGACTGAGCGAACCTGCACACGAGAAATTACAACCAGGGGTCAAAGTCGATAAACGAGAAATGCTACTCTAACAGTACGATGCTGTAGGTGTGTAGGAAAAGTAGGAATTCTGTCAAACTTTCATCACTATCGAACTCTAATTAGTGCTGTATAACTATGTGACAGTTGTCATATTTGTCTATGATAAATATGACCTTGCTTTCCCGATTTATTCAATTTAGAATATTGAGGACACAAGGTCAAGCCTTTCTTAATGAAGCTAAAAGAGGTTTAACAAGAGCTAAGTGTGCATTTTAAAATAGAAGTATTGGCCTCTAAAGGCCAAATTAGCGGGTGTACACATTTATAAGTCTAAGCCGAAGTTATGGCACCATCTGGTGTTAGTTGGACATACCACAGGCTCCATGTTCAAAGTGGGACTGAGCTGCAACCAGGTATTAAGTGTTCTTATTCCCTTTCAAATGCGGCATGATATATCATGACTACTTTATGTCCATAAAGGAGTTCTTATAAATGGACCTGAGACTCAAAAACGGTGACTGGATAATTCTGATTCGTAACTCACTTCTGTCCATCATGGGCTTTCTGCACAGCAGAGGTGAGGAATTCATCGCTGAAGAAGTCGAGGGAGCCAAAGAACATGACGCGAGCATTGTTACGTGCCTGGAGAGCAGCCACCAGCAGCGTGTTCTTACCCACGGCGTGGGGGTACTGCATAAAATAGATCAATATACATGTATATATGGGGGTACTGCACAAAATAGATCAATATACTATCGTAAAACTGGATGAGTTTTAATCTTGACCACTGTATGCCACGACTGGAGTTGGCATAGTGATTTCACGAGGCGAAGCCAAGTGAAGTCCGGAGCCATAACTCCAGGAGTGGAATGCGGTGGCATGCAAGATTAAAACGAATCAGGTTTTGATTTTATCCTACCCTGTCTCCTAGATTTTGGAATATTACATGAAAATAACTCTGTATGCCACTAGTGGTATATAAAACTCTGTATGCCAGTCAGCATGGCATATGGAAAGTCAATGTTTAGCCTATGGGATTTTATATTAGGGGTAGGATAATACCCTTTTTTGGAGGTACTGCGAGAAATAGATCAGTGTATATGTATATATGGGGCACTGCATAAATAGATCAATATACATGTATATATGGATGTACTGCATAAAATAGATCAATATACATGTATATATGGGGGTACTGCATAAAATAGATCAATATACATGTACATATGAAGGTACTGCGAGAAATAAATCAATGTATATGTATATATGGGGCACTGCATAAATAGATCAATATACATGTATATATGGATATACTGCATAAAGTAGATCAATATACATGTATATATGGGGATACTGCACAAAATAGATCAATATACATGTAAACACGGGGGTACTGCATAAAATAGATCAATATGCATGTATATATGGGGTAATGCAAAAATTTTGGATAGACAATATAAAAAGTTGAACCCGGCATAAGCAGACACCCTCCATTCTGGGCATATTTAGATATGAGGATACTATGAAAAATAGATCAATGTACATTTATATATAGGGTACTTCGAAAATATATCAGCATTTACATAGAACCTTAACATGGTTGTATATTATAGAAGTCGAGATTGGCTTGACATTAATATACAGCACTAGACTTCAACTTTACCATGAAGTGATCTTACCTCGGTGATCTTCTCGTCCGTCACGAAGGAGTAAGCTGTTGATGAAGCGTGGAGCACGCTCAGAACCAGCGGGTTCTCAGAGTCGGCAACCATACTGCACAAAAACACAATTACACATCTGTCTTAACACTGTTGGAGAATCACAATGGTTAAATCTCCACCTCTCCATAAATAGGTGGTCTGTCAGCACATGCCTTATTAATGACATATCGGATAATTTACCTCAACAATCTAAACTCATGACTTGGATGATCTCAAGGTGTCATAGAATACATATCTAATTCTTTTTTTAAATAGGGCTCACCATGTTAGTTTATCATGACATTATCAGTTGTGAATATTGATATTTTGCAATTAGATTATTGGAAAATGTTAGTTGCATTAGTCTAAGTGAGTAATACATACATTTAACAGGCGAACCTGAGGGGTATTGGGACCATAAAATTATTAGAGCTTTTCACTTTTCAGTAAATTGTTTACGAGGTTGCCACTTACCCAACACCTCTGAAGAGGAGGGGGTTGATTCTCTTGTCTCCAACTATCATCGGGGCATCGATCAGGTTCTTGGAGTCCGCAACAATCAAAGTATGCTGCAAATAAAACGTGTCGCGTTAATACTGGGAAAATTGTTTGTTTCTTTGATTCAACTTTCAGGCAACCATCACAGGTCATTTACAGATTCTCTCAAAGTTCACGAGGGTGGTGATCAAATATATGAGATGGATTCAGGTAGAAATCTCACCTCTATACATTCACTGAGGTGAGAGTTCTTTTACTTCCCACAACACATAGACATAGTATGAGAAGGATCAGCATTTGATATAGCAGTAAGTCTACCACTGCTGGGAATAAAGGAGAAAGGTGGCTACACAACACAATATAGACATGGTATGAGAAGGACTGGACTTTGATATAGCAGTGAATTTACCACTGGGTATAAAAGAGAGAAGTGCCTGCAGCAGAACTCGAACCTTGGGAGTACAAGTCTGGTGCCTTTACCACTGAACTCCCCCACCCCCTGTTATAATAGAGTTACAAAGCTGGTAAAGTGATTATTGGTTCACATGCTGGGAATGTAGAGAAGCCTGAACATTGTTTATATATTCTGTAAATTGGTACCGATTCTTGATGATAGAAGACTCAATGTCAATAAAGAAATTGAACACAAAAGAGTATACTTATTTTCTCTTTATTTCTACATAGTATTGTACTAACTTAAAAGCTACTTTGCCTGTCTTTATAATAAAAGAATTAAAAGCTACTTTGCAAAGATTCAAAATACTGTGCTTGAAAAAAAAAATTTGGATTTAGAAAAAAAAAGTTTACGTCATTTTTTTTTAAAGTTCAAACTTCAATACAGTATCTAAAATATTGTACATGTATACAGGGATGTCAGTAAGGGCCAAGGAAAAAAGTGGGAAGATCAGGGGGTTCAAACCACTGTTTTATTGGCATAAATGCAGCAAAATCAATGACTTTTGTAACATTTCTTTTTTTAAACAAGAAAAAGCAATTAATGAATATTAAAAAATGGTTTTCCTCTAAAAAATGGAAAACTGACTTCTCTGTGTATATAAAACTCGCCTCGCTGAGATCTTCATTAGGATAACGCAACAAGAAAGAATTAACACCACGAACCTTGCCCTGGTCGGCGACGTCGTAGTTGAGGTGGTCGATCACGGCCGTCTTGGCCTCGTCGAACTCGACCCCGCACTCGCTGGCCAGCTCGCGGATGGGTTCGCCGACGTTGGAGTTAGCGGCGACGAGGACATTGCCGCCGCCATCGATGAAGCTGGTGATGGCGGGCACGTCAATGGAGCCCCCGAACTCCTCGACGGACGGCGAGAAGATGACGAGGTGCTCGTAGAGGAACTCGCCATACTTCACCAACGACAGCGACTGGTCGTCGGCCAATTTGAACGTCAGGTCAAAGTTACGATCTGAAAACGTCAACATTATTCTGTATAATTCAGGGATGCTATGATGGCCTGCATTGGTTTATCTCGCTTTGCTTCGCTATTGTTCCTGGGGGTCCCGTTTTCGCCACCAGGGAGGCACCACAGTAGCAGGAGGTCGTTCGATCACCAAAAAAATACAAAAATTTAGCAGTTGTTGTCGGGACAAAAAGTTGAAATATCTTTCATATTGGATTTTATAGAGAATGATAAAATTTGGAAAACATATTGATATTGGGTACGGCATGTGGCTGAGGCCGAGGGCCTGTTTTAACTCCTGTTTTATTGATGGGAATGTCAATTACTATTACATGTATCACTGCTTTACAGACGGGAAAACAGCGACCACAAAACTGCATAACTTAATTTGGACATGGCTAGATATGAATCATAAAAGGAAAAGTACATTCAGGTATTGGTTTGCAAACCTAGTAATAGCAGGTTCGAGCTTTTGTCTAGACAAGAATATCACGTTCACGGTATTATACGGGAAAAGAGTGACTGTAGCTGAATTCATATTCCTAATAAATCGTGCCCTTAAATCTTTGTTTTGTGTTGGATGGTATCGGTTCCGGTACCTTATCAATCTTCCGATTGATTTGGTACAATAACAAGGTTACATGCATGTTGTAAGAGAACAATGATATGTAATCATTTTACACAAAACATGAAAAATCGTTAAAAATGTGAAATCAAGCTCTGCTTGTAAAAGCCTAGGCCAGCTACTGGACACTTCATTTTAGGATTGGCTTATCATAAATATGAATAGCTGTAAATGTAGTTTTAGTGTTAGTTGGGTTTAACAGAGCTAGACTTCCACGTCCAAGGGGACTGTTGTGGCCGGGATATCGTGGGGATGATTGATTGTGACCTGTATTCCTCTGAACTATTAAACACAAATTTGATAAATGTAAACAAACTAGTTCAGATAGGCTACTATTCATCTAGCCAGTGTAACCAGCCTTTAACCTAATATTAACCTAAATATTTTAACTAGATTCTAGATAGGGTATACATTGGGTTCATTAGACTAATGATTAGTAGACATTACTACTGTCAATGTGTCCTCCTTCAAAACATGTACCCAGAGTTTGAGTCTTGGGTATGTTCACTACCATATGTTACACCAATATAAGTATTCAAATCTTATTCTAGGGAAATCATCGCACTTCTATAATATTAGCTCTACTGGGTACCTCCTTTGACTTGGGCTCAGGCCCAACCCCCAGACGCCAGACCGGTGCCTGGGTGCAACGTGTCAACCACATAGTACATACCCAAGAAAATGTCAGTGACACACCAAACAATCAAAAGATATCAATATGTACAAACCTCTCAACGACTTGAAAAATATAGAGTGAGTTTCTCTGACTGCCCAGTTGTCCACAAGCACCAACGTTTTTCCGCTTGCATTTGCAGAAACAAATGCAGCGAACAAAATCAGTAAGCCGGCTCGAACTTTACAGGATGCCATGTTGACAGTATGGATGCAGTGAAGTGACGGAGGAATACAAACGTGGGTGAAATGCAAAACAAAATTAAAATTTTGAATTTATTGGATATTTCGAATATATCGGTTAGAAATAAACATGAACAGTACTAAAACATTAAATATACGTATGTCAAACTTGGTATAATTGTCCTGTATGTGTTTTTATTATGCACTATTTTGAGGCCTAAGTGCACATTTCCGGTGTAGCGACCAATCACAGCAGGCCACCGTGGCCGACATTTTGCTGATACCAAGTGTACTGAGTTAGTCTCTTTCACGACCACTCGAAGCGCACAGGGCACGCTGGCGAGGGTCTGTGGGTGTCTACCAGGGCTGGGTGCTCATTGGCTGGTATCTGAATTTTCTCGTTGGGTGAGCTAAAAATAGCACAGATTCAAACACAGGGAATACCAAACAAACCTCAACGTGTAAGCTGTCAGATGAATAAACTTCTCTAATCATCAAAACCGATTTGATCATCTGTGGGCTATTGATACATTTCGGGATATATTATGCATTGGTTAACTTAAAACATTTGGAAAAATACAATTTCTTTCTAAACTGCTGAGATAATTTTCAATCTGCCTCCCTCCTGTACATAAACATGTGACGTCATTACTGCCGCCATACTGCTTCCGGGTATGGAATTCCCTACCTCAGCCCCTAGACTTCTACAGGCCCTCCTTGAGCCGTGTACACGCCGTCTGGTGAATGGTGGCCGTACTACAGGCTAGTACTGAGTTAGAGGAGGTACACAGCGCAGCGCCCCCTATACCGACTTGGTTCATATATACGACCGCGGCTGCCTCACGGCGCCACTTTCAAACATGACAGCAAGGAGAAAGGAGCTCCCTAGTCTGACTCACACTAAACTGTTCTTAGTTTGTGTGAGTCATAAGCAATGCTTAGATTATATGTGCATATGTGTTTACATTGTATTCAGAGTTAAATAAATAACTGGTCTTTTATGTTTTGATATTGAAATCATCTCTGAACTGATAAATACCCCTATTTTCGCTCACATAAATACACTCACTTCTGGGGCTATAACTACCTATGCTATGCTATGGACTATTTTTGTGGAAATGAAAAAAAAACAAAACCCAGATAAAGCCGGAGGTGCTATTGAGTTCTTTGGTGGTTTTAGACACTCAAATATCACTCTATCAATACATTAAAAGATCTTTGATAGAACTTAAGTTGTTTGCCCACAGTAGCTGTTCAAATTTAGCCAAATTTGCCATATTTTTACTAAGAGAGTCTCACTCAACTGTCAACTGAAATCCAGATCGAATTCATAATTCATAGAGGAAGACATTCCTAAAAGAAGCACTGGTGCTACAAAACAAAGTGTTTGGGAGAAGTTGGTTGTTTAATCGCATCTAGAACTTTTATAAACACGTCTATACAAGCGATTATGTATCTGTTAGGAAGCAGTGGATCGTAGTGTTCGTAGCGTGTTGTTTTGGTTCTTTATTATCGCTCAACACTGCAGAGGGCGCTGCGCTGTGTACCTCCTCTGCCGCCTGGAAAAAGGAACCGAGATTGAGAACAAAAATGATCTTTATCATTGATGAATAAGCATGGAATTGCCAAAATAAACTCTATAGATTGGATATCAAGTTCAAGCTATCAAAGTAGGACTGAATAGAGTCTAAACCTCTAGAACTTGTTGGAGGAGTAGAGTAGAACTACTAGAAGTCACCCTCGAGCTCTCTGCCTACAACAGTGCAAGACTGGTGGTGATTACCTTGCTAGTTACCTAATTTATCTCACCCCTGGTACAAGCTTAGCCATAGAAATAACATTAGGAAAACACACACACAGAATTTCCTGTACAAGAACGCAGAAAATTTTCTTTTTGATTTTTGGAGAGTTTCATTAGGAATTAGCCTTTTTTCAAGACCCTACAATCAATTTTCTTCATAATTTTATGATCTTCTTTAAAAAAATAATTTTCTTTGTATTTCATATTGATTGCAAACAGCCTCAAGGGTAACTCTTTACACTGGAAATTCAGAATGATCACGAAGTCACATGTTGGTATTGGTGGGGGTAGCGTTCCTATAGTTATAAGGAAACGTAGTTACTGAGCCTGTAGTGATGGCCGTTTGAGGTCTTTCATCCTTTAACCATGAAGCCTAACAGCATAGGCAAGGCCCTGAGTTACAGGACGAAATACCAAGAATAGCGATCACTATGGGCTCAGTATAAGTGTGTGTTCTTATCACTAGATACCGGTACCTGTAAATCACCCAAATACGCCACTTTAACAGTGGGTCTGAAACTTATTTACCATATGTATACGTCATGGCTAGGAGCGGGTAGTATTTCATAGAAGTACGCACACAGATACATATATGATGATAGCATTAAAGTCACAAATTCTTTCCAAATTTGTACATCTATAGATATCCGCTGTGCTCGATGAAGGTATTACGTTACTCTCCATTCATTAGTATTGTTATTACCTTTTAACATATTTTATAGAAAAATTATATTTATTCCCATTACCTCGACTGCAAAGCGGTGGATGTTGCCATAATATTATATATAAATGATTTTAATGACTTATTACAACAAATTTATCCGGGTACGGCAACGGCCAATCTGCCACATGGTCTCTCTGATGTACAATTGAAAGTCCAGTTTAATAATGCTGGAGGTTTGGGTATTTACCATATAACTATGGTCTCCTGTGTATACCGCCCGCACTTACCCATGTCTTCCGCCCGGTCCCTCAAGTGCTTTATACTTTCATATTTTAGCATGGCTCACAATGCCTTTTTCTGATTTAATTTTCTTCTATCATTTAAGTATTCATCTTATTAATGCCGTGATGGAAATAAGGTGTAAGATTATATAGCCTTATCATTATACTCCTATGTCCGGAACGTCTCTAATGATTAAAAAAACTGTAGTGGGTTAACCCGTAGCGATTCCGTTCTCGGTCTTTTGTCCTGTAAAAAAGTATGCGTCCCTCCGCCTCTGTCGTCGGGAGGTATTTTATGGGGGGAAATGACCTCGAACGGCATTGCTACGGTCACTAGCTACATTTTCTTGGAATGAAATATAATATTTCATTACATTATGTAGCAAATATACTGTTTGCATGCCCCTTCCCTACATGTAATGAATATCGAAGGTTCAAACGCTTTTGGGAGTGGAATATAGTTAGATAGAGGCATGGAGAGTTATAGGTTGCTTGTGGAGTTAGCAAACGATCCCCGAGTTGGGTGTAGCAAAGATGTTTGTATTTGGAGAGTTCATGGTATCATATCATTTTTCATCGGCATGTTTCAGGATAACATAGATATTAGATTATACATTTGTACATTCCCTGGTATGGAGTATTTATGTAAAAAGCGCAGTTATATTGTGAGGATACATAAATCCATCCGGGTTGCATCTTTAAAAGTATCTTTCTCTTACTACAGAAAAAAAACAAATGCAAAATTACTTTTCCCGAGATGGTATGTTTTTGTTAACAAAATATTTATATATCAAATGGACAACCACTACTATGGAATTAGCGACTGCTACAGAACCGTGCAGACTAACGATGGATAAAGTACAGGACAAGTTTCAATCCCACTATCACTTGGGCATCGTTCAATATTCATCTAGTTTGCCAAGTAAATTATTAATTAATTTAGAAAAAAAGCACAGGAAGGAGAATTCCCCAGTTTCATCTTCAGGATGATATAATCCACCAATATACGAGAAATTCTCATTGTTTCGAGGGAATTGTTCAAATAACCGATGCTGCCACCTAGTAGTAACAATGGATACCAATAATAGACACAATATAAAAAAATCTTGCCGTATTTATGCCAGTATTGTTCATAAAATATACTTATAACTCATGAATTATTCCTTGATTTGCGATCTTCATTGATTTGTGCGTCCATGCATATCACTTGTAGTTGTATCCCTTGATTAAAAAGAAAGCAAGTGCTTTTACGATCTGAAGGTAGAGCATGTAGACGTCCGTGTGTGCATATCTACATGGATTAACATCTCCTTTATACGATATATACCATAGGAATATAGACACCTAAGTCAATAAACATTGGAACAATCCAAATATTATTGTGGATTCTCTAAATAAGCCAACAAGAAACATGACAAATAAGTTTTGCCACGAGGCTAAAAGCCCATTTCAAGTCCGTGGTTTGAACTCTGTCATTAAGTCGCCGCACCGAAGGCTTGGTTTGCAATTCACGGTCTACCCAACCCTTTTCCGAGTTGGGTTGTCTATAATAAGGACATATTTGATGAAAATATCACATAGTATCAATTGTAGATCTCACTGACATACTATACAGATGGATAAAACATTTGAAACAAGCCAAATCCCAGTGGTATTATGTCACACGTATAATTGTTTTCGCCAACATGGCGGACATGACGACGGCTTCTTGGTCTTTTCCCAACTGAAATAAATGTTCATAATATCAGGCTGTGACTTGATCAAAATAATATCTTGTTGACCCACTATCGAAACTACGTTATATAGTCACTGGTCTTACTAAATATACATCATTTAAAGAGATAATATAAAAAATACCAGCTAACTTTGTTTCGTGTTTCTCGGATGCACCTTTCGTAAAGTAGGTCGTGGCCTCTGCAATGTATTGAATCAAACGGATCTTTATGAGAGACATTTACTCACTCTTCCTTAATATATTACGCTAAAATTGAGTAAAATTATCGGAGAGGAACCCTACAATGTACTATATGTAACATTTCGGTTACCAAATAGCTGTGGTAGAGTTAAATATCTTTGTCAGCTGGAAAGACCGCCAGATGAACAACAGTAAACAAAATGGCGGGTTCACGAACGCTGTGTTTTCATCACCGCTTTCTAAGCAATTTACTTCCATTAATGCGAGGTCTACATGCCTATATTTTACATGGAATGAAAGCCAAGGTTTTCACCTATCATAAGAATAGAAAAGAAAACATGATAGTTTGTAAATTCTAACTTTTATTAAGGATTGATTCTGCATTTCGTTGATTAAGGATCAGAAACCAGGAGTTATCCTTTAATTATACAAATACATGCGAAGTAACGTAATATCTGCGTGGTATCATCTGAAAGCGTATTTTGTTGGCTATCGATCTCCATAATCTTTTTGTTGATTGTATCACAGACTGCGAAGATATTAAGATATACATTTATGGAGAAAGCACAATTTGGTGTCGGGATGCGCCCAGGGAGCGTCCGGGGAGCGCTGAGTGGAGGGTGCTTACTCCGAGGTCGGCGCGCTGACCTGGATTTTGTATAAAATGACAGCGCGCAGTCTACATGGCATCACTTCAATCGTGAACCCCGACAGCTGCACTTCTACCCGCATCACCAACCCTCTACCAAATCTCATCATGTCTGACGCCGCAGCACCCGCCGCCCCGGCCGCCGCCAAGAAGACGACCAAGGCTAAGAAGCCCAAGGCCGCACCAACCCATCCTCCAGTGTCTACTATGGTCAACTCCGCCATCGCTGCACTGAAAGAGAGGAAGGGATCTTCCCTTGCCGCCATCAAGAAGTACATCGCCGCTAACAACAAGGTCGATGTCGCCAAGCTGAACCCCTTCATCAAGCGTTACTTGAAGTCTGCCGTGACCGCTGGCAAACTCGTCCAGACTAAGGGCTCCGGCGCCTCTGGCTCCTTCAAGATCGGAAAGGTGGAGAAGGTCGTCAAGAAGGTCGTCAAGAAGCCCGCAGCCAAGAAAGTGAAGAAGGTGAAGACCCCAAAGAAGGCCGCTAAGAAACCAGCAGCCAAGAAGGCCAAGTCTCCAGCAAAGAAGGCCGCCAAGAAGCCAGCTGCCAAGTCCCCAGCCAAGAAGACTGCCAAGTCCCCAGCCAAGAAGGCAGCTAAGAAGCCAGCAGCCAAGAAGGTCAAGACCCCCAAGAAGGCTGCCAAGCCCAAGGCTGCCAAGAAGCCAGCAGCCAAGAAGGCCGCCAAGCCCGCCAAGAAGTAAATGGGCGCTACATCCAAACGGCCCTTCTCAGGGCCAAACCACAGGTCCTCCTCAGGACCACCCCACTCTCCCAAGAGTTATGATCTGCTGCTCGTTTCTTATGATACTGACGCTATTCGATGAATTATTTTATCTATTCCAAATTACTGGTGTTCGGCCCGATAGGTATCACTGGTAGCTGTGCTAAATCGACAATTTCTCTCTTAATATTTAACGAAGGGTAATTTTGGTCAGTGGTAATTTCTTAGATTACATGGGTAGACAACCCCGGTTTCTCTTCCCGCAATGCTGTAGTATTTTCCTGAATCAAATCTCCGGTTTTGTCTCATTCCCGACGTTCCCAGCGGACTCTGGACATAACAGACTTTCAAACGGATGCCAGGGAATATTAATTCAAGGCACATCGGACAATTCGGGCTGACTCATCTCAACCCATGTCATGCCAATCAATTACAATCATGGCCCTAAATGCAGGGATGCAAGTTCATCGACAATCGACGACTTTTCAAGGTTGTAATGAATTTAAAATTCTAAATGTTTAATTAGTGACAATGCCCGCTTGCTTAATCCCCTGGCGAGACCGAATCCACCTCGCCGGTATACCCGGCGGCTACCGGGTACAAAAGACAGTGCATGAGCTTGCAATATCCGAAATCATACTGACATTTTTTTTAGGCACCCGCATGACTTGTATTGCTAGTCCATTGCTCTATTCCAAAAATATGAGAGAAATTAGCAGACATTTCTTCATAGGTAATTCTATTGCAAATTATGGTGCACATGTTTGATTTTTGTAACATTTTTTATTTCTGATTTTCCCGACGTTCATCCTTGTAATGTACATGATGTACCGTCGCTATTCAAGGACACATCTCAAACGTGCTCTGGGTCATGGTCCACACTAACAAGCCGACGAGAACCTTCACTGAGTCAATTCCAAATAGCATGGATATAAATGTGCTCGTGCTCGATTTGAATCACTCGTAGCTATGCTTAATCGCCTGTTTTGTTTGAAGGGACACAATTCGTCAAGGCCAAATTCTGATTATGTTATTCATGGTTTTGAGAACCAAATTTCATTTATGTTAAAATAATATTGTAGATGACAATTTTTCTTGAATCAAATATCCGGTTTTTTTCTTGTTCCCGACTTGAATCCCAACATACTTTGCAATACATAAGACTGTCAGCCTGTTGCCAGGGGAAAATATCTTAAGATAGTGAAATTGGGACATTGTTGTACTAGTTGTCTGAGTATATCGGACCACGGAATCTCCCTCACCCTCCACCCAGAAAAGACCTGAACGAGTGTACGACCAGAGGCATGCTCGATTTTACAGTACATGACAAAACCGTACTAAAGAAGTCAAATTAAAAAATATCTAAGTGATTTTCCTAGGAGCATGGCATACTTGGGGGTCAGGAATTGTTTCAATGTGGTATTAAAGGCATATCGGACATTTTGGCTTGAAAATTAAAACCCTTTTCAATTTTCTGAAAATTGAATATGATAATCTCCAAGTTTTATGGAACACATATTTAACTTAAAAATCGGGGGTCACCGTGCTGGTTTTTGATTTATAGATCAATATTATGATACTTTTATATTAGAATATATAGAAATTCTAAAAAGTATTTTTTTCACATAGTAAAACCCGTGTCATTTCCCTCAAACTTTCACAGGATATAGAACACAATAGTGGTACTTATTTAGGTTTTAAAAACCATGGGTCACCATCCTTGTTTTTGATAGAATTGAAGAAAAACATTTTCCAGTGCATTTAATGTAAATCAGTAAATGTAAATTGGCCTATTTTACCTATTAAGATTGTTTAAACTCACCAAAATGTTAAATTTACCCATGGAGAATTAGAATGAATCCCATGAAACCAGTTTTGTAGTAATTGACATTGTTTTTAAAATCACCAGTTGGCGCCACTGTGAATTGTAGGATATGCCTTTAATTGCCACAGAGAGGCCTTAATGCCCCTGCTACTGGGTATCATATGGAAGGGTTTCGAGCTATTTCATCTTGTATATATTAACGTTTTGTTTGTTTGTTTGGGTAGTTTAACGTCCAATTTGTTCAGTTAGACTTATTTTGGTTTACTTTACTCAAATTTGCATATCCTGTTGGAATAACAAGCTATGCTGCCTGGTTGATCCAGGCATATTAACGTTGATTTGACCGAACAGAACCAGCAGTAAGTTAGTTGAACAGTTGAATTTTATTGACCATTCCAAAAATTGTATAACCCACTTCTTATTGGTGAACTTTCATCCACACTGAAAGTCGACACCATGTATCACAGCTGGCAAACGTTATGGAAGTCAGTGGTCAAACTTATTCTTCACGGCAAGTCATAAAAGATGATACTCCATTTGGAAGTGAAAGTGTTTCTTTCCGACATGTCATATAATAATGTCATTTTGTTCTAATATCAATAACGTTCATACCATATGGAATTGGATATCCATTTTGGAACTCCAGCCCATAGTAAAAAGTCGATTTGTATATCGTGGTTAAAATTAGTTAATAATTCTGAACATACAGGTATCGCCACTTTCTAGTTTGACAGTATAATAATTACATTTTCAATTAAACAATTTCGTTAAAAAACCCTCTTAGTCGCTCTCACAGTTGTGCTTGTAAGTTTAAACCCGAAGCCCCGGTCACATTGCTCGCCTGCGGCTATTGTAGAGAAATCACAGCCTCAACCACTATCAGTCGTCCTTCAACTGCATTGAAGGGATTATCATTTATTCAATATCTTATATTTCATACAGAACTAAGTTACCACAACCCTCGCTTAGACCCTTATACCAACTTATACATCTAAATAAATCCAAGTAATGACATTGTCATGTTGTATCACGAGTAACCATATCATAACAGTATGTATAATAACTTACATCAACAAGGAATGTAAACAATGTAATAGTGTTCGCCTACTTTGGTAATTATTTGAATTCGATTCAACAGCCGCAACATCTCAGTAACTCTTTGTCTTTTGCATAGCACGAAGACCACAAGCGGACTTCCGGAAGTTCCTGAATTTTCGGCTATGAGTTTTGTAATGACATCTTACATGCAAATTTTACCAACTTATCAAAATTAATCATTATAATGTACATGTAACTGTAAATACAAATTACCCATTCGAGAGGAAGTATACCATTGCACATGCGCAGCTGTATACTTACAGGTATCAAAACTTTGCATTTACTGACCGTAGCTATGCCTGTACTCCGCAAACTAAACCAACTAGCACTCTGTCATCAGGCAAGGGATTTGGAAATAACACAAAATCTGGAAGTTCCTGAATTTTCGGCTATTCTAAGTGGACTCCTGGCCTCTATAATGACCTTTTTTCATTTGGTCTACTGATTTTACAGCAGATGAAAAGCCATGAGATTTTTTACCATGCCCCACCTTCGAAATTTTCTTCTCAGGTTTACATTGAATTGAGAATAACCCTTGGGGCATCAAAAAATCTGAAATACTCAAGAAATCTGGTAGAGAAGCTTTCATTTATATCAAGATATCAAGCTACAAGTATAAAAACAGGAAGATCGGACATGTAGGTGATTAAATACTCAGTAAAAACAGTCTAAAAAAAACTGTAATGTTATAAGTAAACACATGTTGTTCATGTACTATATCACAAAGTCACCGTCATAGCTATAGTATACACATTATGCTAATGCTGTTTCAAGTCACGAGGAAATTACACAGTATTTATATCGCACACAGCTTTCCCTGCTTCCCTGTCCATTCACTAGAAGGCTCACATGGATTTCTAGTGAGATAGCGCCACCAGTTGGAGGGGGGACTTCCACGATATTCCATTCATCACCACTTTTTGTTTGGTGCCAGTGACTGATGGCATCCTTAATGCTAGAATAGCTCCGTGCCATGCAATATATAAACCCTGAGTTAATACACTGGACAATAAACACGCACACGCACACGCACACGCACACGCGCACACAGACACACACATATATATATACATATTTTCACCATACTAATCTTCCTTTGAAAAATACACGCCAATTGATATTAGATTTACTGATACATGTACATAACTTAATGTAATATTTTAAAACACCGTCTGGCAAACCATATAATGTTATAGTATACACGTGGTGCAAATGTAGTATATCATAGTGAGGGGTCAAATTGAACGTTTCCCTCATAGAATACACATTCATAATGTATAACTCTCTGTAATAGTCTGAATTCCCAATATAACTATAACCAGGTATGCAATAAAATAATGCCCTGACGAAGATCTGGGAAAAGCCCGAAGCATATCAGGAACTAAAAACAAATACCAGTAACTGCCTTACTTATTACCTGACAGGGAAATTGCCCATCGTTCGTGGGAAGATCTTCTATCATTCATAGTGAATAGACCCTGAGGTTTGATACTCAAACATTAAACTATTCATACAGGACATTTCTAATCTAATGTATTTCACGGTTGTCCTCGCACCAGTCTTCGTTTCAAAAACAATTGGATTAATAAAATAATTACCAGATACACATATCACTCTAATATCTTATCATAAGTCAATCCCTAGAATTCCCTGAGTCTAAAAATAAACACATGAAAAATATTACCTATAAAAATATTGCAATCTCAATTCAGTGTAGCTATAGCTAAAGATAGCAAGTAATATACGGGCTTACTGTCTTTGTACATCTAAAATGCCCATTCAAATTATTGATCAGATATATCCCTCGGACTTTGGGTTCGGGATATATCTGATAGATAATTTTACTAAATATTTCGTTTGTTGTATGAAGAGAAAAAGCCAGCTTTCCTATCATTATATACCTAAAAATGATGACATTTTACATCATCACGTGATCACGAAGCCCGTATGTCACAGTGTGTCGTATGACTATAAATTCAACATGGGTAGGAGCGGGTAGTATACATAGGAGATACAGTCACAGGTATATATTGAGAAGGCACTACATCGAGATCTATTGCCACTGGAAATATGCCATAATTCTTGGTTCTGGAGTAATCTCACGAGGCAAAGCCGAGTGATACTACATAGCAAACCAAAAATGAATGGAGTATTTTCATTGGCTATGGATCAAATGCGGGTCAGATTTGATCTTGGTCTTTATCACTGACTAATTGGCCAACGTTTGTGACATCATCAACCATTGAACATTTCTTGACAATACTCCATGGGCGTTGAGTACGAGTTCTCAACGTTAGGTCCATGGTGAAAAATACCAGGGGTGACATAAAGTGCCTTAACCACTGAGCAATATAATGAAACTGACAGCATCAGATTTGCTGCGCCGGCAGTGAGTACGATGAGAGCAT